>JAWDJD010000009.1:12510000-13110000 GCA_035047305.1 Bradypodion pumilum | reverse complement strand
AATACAAAGCACAAAAAGCTACCTTACATTTATGAGACCAACCCAGCAAAATCTTGCCCTCTCCCCCCATCCAATCTTATTTATTATTTAATTATTTATTTTAAGATAATGATATCCTGCTTCTGCCTTCAAGAGGACCCATGGTGTCTTACAATACTTGAGCAAACAATTTTAAAAGCCAAGAGAGCAGTATGTTATTACAGTATTACAAATAATTTAGACAGAGATCATATTAAGAACTAGTGGATAAAAACAGTGTAAAACCATTTTTAAGATTTAGTAAGCAAACAAACAAACAGGCAAACACATACATGTCATCCCTTTTTTAAAAAGAACATCCCTCTTAGATAGCAGTTTACTAAGAAAAGGTGTGCTTGAAGAGAAAGGGCTTCTCCAGTTTGTGAAAGTACTATGAAGAGAGCTTCATCCTGGCCTCCTGTGATTCCTCGATTCAATAACCCACAAGAGGCACAGTGGAAATTTGGAACCCCAAACTTTGGCTCTGCAGCCAGATATCTAAACTAGTGAACTCATTAGTGGTATCCAATAAAGTAGTTTTTAAAATGCTAACAGCAAGGACTGCAGGAAAGAAGCAGATTTTCCTGCTCTACGGTGTCCGAATAGATGGGCAAGTCAGTGATTCTGGGTTGCAAATGTTATAGAACAATGGTTAATCTGCCCATAGAACAGAAAAGAATGAAAAGGTTTGAGCTGTTCTGGACTGGCAGTATAGGCAATGAGCACTGTCAGCTCCACACAGCCATCATATCTAAAGGGAAGAACTATATAATCTTAAAACACACCAAACTGAACAGGTCATTGTCAGCATCACCCTAGGACAGTGGTGGCGAGCCTATGGCACACATGCCAGATGTGGCACTCCCTACCATCTCGGTTGGCACATGTGTCATCAACCCAGCACAGAATTCACCCCACCCCTCTACTCAGAAGCCCAATGGGAGCACTTTCTTCCTCCCACAGCACAGAATTTGTCCCACCCCTATGCCCATCAGCCCAATGGGAGCACTTTCTCCTTCCCCACAGCACAGAGTTCACCATGCCCCTCTGTTTGGGCACTCAGACTCTAAAAGGTTTGCCATCACTGCCCTAGGACACAACCAAAAGCAAAGCAATCATACTTACAGGTATATACCACCCCATAGAGCAAAGTGCACCCTCTGGGCCATTCACAAGTTAATTAGAATTTTACCCCCAACATGCTGGGTACTCATTTTACCAATCTTGGGAGTTAACCTTGAGGCCTGGTTAGGATTGAATTTACAACCTTTTGGTTGCAGAACAGCAGCTTTAAGCACTGCACCACTAGGGCTCCTTGTGTTTGGGATGATATCGTTGATAACATTTGTCAAAAACAGAAATGGAATGATGGCCATCCCAATCACTCCCCAAAAACCAGCAGCCTCTGTGGAAGGATGAAAAAGTTCTCAATGGCCAAGGAAAAGGGCCAGGTTTGTAATTAGCGGTATGTTGTGTAATTGCCAGGAAACACATCAAATTTAACTATCCCAATTATGAGACAAAATGGGGATAAATCGCAAGGTAATTGCATCACTACTTTCACTTGAATTGAGAAATTCTATCATCCAGGATCCTATTGATTATTTAAGATGGAGTAAGTGTAGTTGCATAAATTACAGCACCCAATTGCTACTTGCTGACAAATTGTTGTTTGCATCCCTCACTGTGTGCCTTCTCAACTAATGTATGAGAAGAGGACATAAGCAGCAATTTCACAGAGAACAATTAACTCATTGCTACAGTATATTCCATAGAATTTACACTGACCTAACTAACCAAGAGGACTTCAGTGGCTCAAGTAGTTAAGATACTGAATGTGATGTCTGGACGGTCGGCAGGTCAGCAGTTCGAGACCCGAGTGCTGCACAATGGAATGAGCTCCCATCTCTGTCCCAGCTCTTGCCAACCTAGCAGTTTGAAAGCAAGAAATTACAAGTAGATAATTAGGCACCACTTCGGTGGGAAGGTAAGCAATGTTCTGTGTACTCCAGTGTCTAGGCATGGGTGCCACATGTCCATGGAAACATCTGCAAATGGTGTCAGCGTTGGCTCTTTGGCTGTAAACAGAGATGAGCACTGAACCCTAGAGTCAGATGCAACAGGCTTTCAAGCAAGGGTGACCTTTACCTTTACCTAACTAACCAATATGATTCCAACTAATATTCCTGTAATATTATCATTTCAGACAATGCCCTTGTTACCCCAGATCTGAAATTACCCCTTTTTATTATTTTTAAAATACTTTTATTTCCAATAAAGATAATTCTCTCTTTATTTTTCATTTGCCAACTACTTTAAGGTTAGGCTTTTGTACGCAGAAAGCACCACACTAACATGCACTCATTCACAACATGTTGCAGATAAATAACTGCAACAATCAATTTTTAACAATCTTTCAAAGGATTGAAGGATCCTTTAAACTCCTCAAAGGGTGTTCAATTGCATGGCAGTAGACCGAGGCACCATTCTGGAAGCAGAGCTTATGCAACTGAATAGCGGTAGACTCAGACTCGTTCAAGAGAAGCGAGGCCAGGGACGAAGCGCATATGCCAGCTTGAGGGAAGTAGACCACCCTGGTTAAAAGAAGCCAAGGTAGTCTTGGCCTCGGTAGCAAACAAGTTTTTTTAAAATGGAAGCCGAAGTAGATCAGGGCTGTTCAGAGAATGAGGGCTAGTATTTCAAAGGCAGGTAGACTGCCCCAACTTTGAGAACATAATTTTTTTAAAAAAGTAAAGGACGGTAGACTGGGAAATTCTCCCAGACGATTGTGTCCAATTGAGAATGGCTGGTAGACCAGCACAATGTCCTCACATGACCTATGAGCTTACATGAATGGGAGTCCAAATATGGTACTTCAAAGACATCAAAGCTGAATGTTTGCAACAATGTATCCATTCTGACTGTTCCAAACAGAGCTTCAAAGAACTTCAAAGAAATAGGTACTTTCTAAGGATTCTTCAATAGCACCAGGATCGAAAAATATTGGCAAAAATTCAGAGTGATAGGGTAAGACAGCAGAGGAGATTTCAGGTCAAAAGTTAACACTTTAAATGCTGAATTAAACTTTAAAATAATTATTAAACTTCATGTCTTCACTACTGGAGCCTGGCTGACCCACAGGATCGGTTGACCGGTCAAGGGCCGGTGGTGGAACAGATCAGGGAAAGGTCTCCTTGGGAGTAAGACAAGTAATTTTTTTATTCCCGATTGGCTCTAACTAAGAAAGTGTGGGCTTTTTGAAACAGGATTTCTCCCTGCCTCTTCTCCTGTCTAAAGGTTAAGTGCGGCTGCAGCGGCAAACTAAATTTAAGGATTTAAAATTATTTAAAAATAATCACAGTTTGAATTAAAATGCAGTTTTCCCATCTTTGGAGCCACGCTTGACCATAGGCATGGCGAACTTAACTCCTTTATTCCTGATTGATGTTTAATAAGCAGTTGCAATTAAATGTTCCAAAAAGCATTTGAAATATTGTAAAATGATTCTAACATGTTCTATTTTGTATTTTCAAAGCAGAAAACTGCCACAATATTTACTTTAAACTTGAGACTGCCTCAGTAGACCCAAAAGGCTTACTGCATTCCAAAGGAAACATTCAATTAATACCTGATATCCAGAGGGCCACACACCCATCCCCTAACTTCCTGAAAGTCTGCAGCAAAAACTACAGTCTTGATTGCTGTAGTGATTATTCTTTTATGTGTCTCTCGCATCTTTGTTTCTGGGGTCTGTAATTAATATATGTACATAATACTGGTTAGTTTCCGCCTGGAGACAGGATGGGATTATTTGGGTGGGAAATGCCCAAGAACTACATCAAGTGAAGATCCAATGATGCTGACTGGTCAGTCAAAACTCCCACCTTGGATGTGCAGCAATCCTGATTGGTTCCTATCTTTAAGACAAGTATGTTCATTGGTGGCATGCTCAACAACTTCACTCTGCTATTGGTTACTGTATCGTCTTGTCTCTACCTAATTCCCCAACCTCCTCCCACTATTCTTTCCTGGAAATTGTATTTTTTTTTACCAAGACCACTCATTTGCATAATTACTTAATATTGTAAAACAAAATTGACTTTTCTACCTATGAAATAACAGCCTGCTGCTAGGTTACTGTTTCTTTGTAAAAACTTTATTGTGACTTTAGATAGATGATAGGATTAGTCTGTATTTGTAGAACAGTATAAAAGGACTTTGCAATGTCGGGATTCCAGCTCCCTAGCTCACTCTCAAAATGTAGTTACAGAAGCTCCTGTTTAGATTCGTGTAGCAGGCAAAGGTTGTGAATTGTATTTGACCAGCAGCAGGCCTGAAATTCAAGTCTCTGTGGTTCTTGGGGGGCTCTGCAATAAGGACATAAGAACAGCCTTGCTGGAACAGGCCACAGCCCATCCAGTCCAGCATTCTGTCTCACACAGTGGCTCACCATTTGCTTCAGGGTATTCTCAAGCACATTTCTTCACTGTTGCAACCTCAGATGCTAAGGAAGATGTTCCAGTCCCCTAATCATTCTGGTTGCCCTCCTCTGCACTTTTTCCAGCTCCATAATATCCTTCTGGAGGTATGGTGACCAGAACTGTATGCAGTATTCCAGATGGGGCCTCACCATAGATTTATAAAGAGGCAAAATGACACTTGCTGACTTATTTTCTATACCCTTCCTAATGATCCCTAGCATTGAGTTTGCTTTTTTCACTGCTGAGGCACACTGAGTTGACACCTTCATTGAGCTGTCCACCAGGACACCAAGTTCCATTTCCTGGTTTGTCACAGAGAGTTCAGACCCCATCAGTTTCTAAATGTAATTGGTTTTTTTGCCCCAACAAGCATCACTTTGCACTTACTAGTGTTGAAGCTCATTTGCCACTGATTTGCCCACTCCCCCAGTGTCAAGAGATCCCTCTGGAGCTCCTCACAATTTCTCACAGTTTTCACTACCCTGTATAATTTAGTATCATCAGCAAATTTGGCTACCTCTCACAGAATGATGACACACTCAAAAAAATTCCGACAGATTAGTGAGGCATGATTTGCCCTTGCAAAATCCATGTTAGCTCTCCTTTAGGAGTGCCTATTCTATCTTTTAAGATGGTTTCCATCACATTACCCGGGACACATGTCAAACTGACCGGTCAGTAATTTCCTAGATCACCCCTGGATCCTTTTTTGAAAATTGGTGTTACATTCGCTACCTTCCAGTCATCAGGCACAAACCCTGATTTGAGGGAAAGATTAAATATTTTGGCTAGGAGATCAGCAATTTCATCTTTAAGTTCCCTGAGAACTCATGGATGGATGCCATCTGGTCCTGGTGATTTGTTAGCATTTAGTTTAACAAGACATGCAAGGACCTCCTCCCAGGTTATTTCTAACTGGCTTAATTCTTCGGTTTCCCTCCCTACGAAGATACGCTCTGTTTTGGGCATGTGGTCTCTGTCTTCTTCAGTGAATACTGAAGCAAAGAATTCATTGAGTCTCTCTGCAATCTCTATTTCTTCTTTCATAACCCCTTGCCTTCCATTGTCGTCTAATGGTCCAATGGCCTTCCTAGTTGGGTTCTTACTTCTAAAGAAGTCTTTGTTATTTCTCAGACTGTTTAGCTATATGCTCCTCAAAGTCTTGCTTTGATTTCCTGATTGTTGCCTTGCAATTGTTCTGCCAAAATTTATGTTTCTGTCTGCTATCCTCCTTCGAACAAGCCTTCCATCTTCTAAATGAGCTTTTCTTGCTTTTGATCACTTCCTGAACAACTCCTGTAAGCCACATTGGAGTCCTCTTAGACCTGGCAGTGCCCTTTTTCCTTTTGGGTATGCATTCCAATTGGGCCTCTGTTATTGTTTTTGTAAACAGCCTCCATGCCTCTTGGAGTGTTTGGACTCTCTCAATTTTCCTTTTCAGCTTCTTTTTTACTGGTTTCCTCATCTTTGGGAAATTTCATTTTTGAAAATTTAAGGTCTCTGTGTTAGATTTTATCAGTGACTTGCGGTCCATGATCAAGTTAAACATAATTGAGTTGTGTTGTGGTCACTGTTCCCTATTGGATCAGTCACATTAACATCTTGCACCAGATCCTGAGTATTACTCAGGATCAATTCAAGGATTTTTGTACCTCTAGTTGGGTCTTCAACCATCTGCCCCAGGGAACAATCATTTAGCATATCAAGGAACTTTATCTCTTTATCATGTGCTGAACAACAGTTCACCGAGTCTATGTGAGGGTAATTGAAGTCCCCCATTATAACCAGACTTCCCTTTTTGGATGCCTCCTTTACAACATTCTCCAACTGCCAGTCTCCCTCAGGAGTTTGGGTCGGAGGCCGATAGTATATGCCTACTGTTAGACCATCTTTGTGGCCTGGTACTCTTACCCACAGAGTTTCTAATGTTGACTCCAAATCACCTAGCTATTCCAATTTGCATGATTTTATCACTTCTTTGACATACAAGGCTACACCACCTCCCATTTGCCCCTTCCTATCCTTCCTGTATAGTTTGTAGCCTGGAATAACTGTATCCCATTGGTTATCATCCATCCTCCAGTTTTCATTGATGCCAATATTATCAATATTTTTATCTATTGCTAAGTATTCCAGCTCCCCTATTTAGTTCTGGAGGCTTCTAGCATTTGCATACAAGCATTTATATATGCTTTTCTGATACAGTATTTTGAGTACAGTTGCATTGTTAGACTAGCTCTTGCATCCTTCTGCTAGAGTGCTGGTGAATAGCTCCTCGCTCTGTTCAGTAATTTTTGCATCCTCCTCCCTACTCGAATTCACACTTTCCCGAACCGGATGCTGCCCAGCATAGGGCATAGTACCGGATGGGCATAGGGGTGGGAGGTTGGTTTATCTTTATCTCTCCCCCCCCCCTCTGTCCTAGTGGTCTGGTAGGAAGGGATGGGTAGTAGAGTCGCTTATCTTTGAAACTGATTGATATGTTGTTTTTTGATTTCATTAGTACATTATATTATTATCTTATTGCTGTTCAATTCATGATTATGTGCTCATGCCTTGATTATTGTATTTATAATGTATTTTTGCTTGATTGATCTATTTTTGTTATTGTTTCATAGGTTTTGCTGATATTCTGTTATATTTTTTATTGTAATTTGAATATTGTATCTCACTTGTAAACCCTGTGGGGTGTCCCGGGGTCATTTATATGTTGTCAGCCGCCCTGAGTCGGCCTTGTGTTGAGTAGGGCGGGGTATAAAATTGAATAATAAATAAATAAATAAATAAACCTGATACTCACTAGGTGCACCCCCGTGAGCCACCCCCACCAGGGGTTCCGCCCCACGGCGGGCGTCGGAGCTCGCGACCGGAATCGAGCTCTGGGACCACCCCTGACTGCTCCCAGCCTGGACATCAGGCCGGACGGGGATCTGCGAGACACCAGCTGGGGCTGGCCGGACTGTCTCGAGCAGCTCAACCCGATTGGCCGCCCTCTGAAGCATTGCGGCCGGCAAGGTAGCCGGGGCTGACGAAGGGGCCCCTGTTGAAGAAAGAGTAGCGCCCCCCCTCCGAAGGAGGCTGTGCAATGCCCAAGGATGCTTCCAGCACTGCTATCCGTGCTAACAGAGCATCCACTGCCCCAGAGCCCCCAGTATAAAGCGGGCCGGGTGGGCAGGACGGCCCACTAGGCAGTTGAGGAAAAGGCAACCCAAAAGGAGAGCCAGGGCCAGAATAGGGCCATGCCCAAAACTCTGGCCCATGGGGGGCCGGAGGAGCAGTGCGTTGGACACCCGCACCAGGTCCCCCCCGGGCCGCCCTCTCCCATGCCCGGCAAAGGCGGGCTGAGGGCTGAAGCCCCAGAGGGGCCGGCCTGTAGCTGACCAGCTACCAAGCTGGAACCCGGCTGCCAAGTGGTAGCCTGACCAGCCCCACTGGTACCTTCTAGACAGCATCTTAGCCATTTGAGCCACTACAGTCCCAGCAGTGGATAATTCATTGCTAGAAAAATTTTCAAAAGAAATGCAAATACTTTCAATTAATATTAACAATAATATACATGATGGGAATTTCATGTATTTTACAACACCAAGACATTGAGTACACCAAGATGAGACAAGAATCTTGCAGTAAACTGAAGAGGTTCTTCAGATTTTGGAAAGAGTAGAGAGCTACTGAGCATGGCACAATAGCTCATTATAAAACAGACCTTTGAAAGTCAATTTTAAGAAAACTGAATATAATGGCATGTGAAGCCTTCCATAACAATGCAGACATAGGTGACTTATGAATGAGAATAGCATTTTACTACTCCTCACTTACAGAGAGACTGCAGTTGTCATAATAAACTGGTTTCCTTGTAATCAGGTTGTCAAGTTATACATTATAGGTAGCTGCCTAATTGTCTTTCATTCAAAATATCTTAGCTCGTACCAGGGAGAAATTTGTTGAAACAGTGGAGCTTTTTTTTTTACCTGATAGGAAATTAGAATGCCTCAAAATAATATGCCTTAAGGTGTATCCATTCATTTTGGATTTACAGTGGTACCTCATACAACGAGTTTAATCCGTTCCATGGGGCTTGTGGTTGTACGAAACAGTTGCTATACAATGCATGCATTGTATAGCAATTTTCCCTATGGGATACATCGTACAATGATTTTTTTGCTAAGTGGTTTTTCCCATTGAAAAATTGTTGTATGATTTTTTTCCATAGGGAAAATTGTTATGTGGGATGCCATTTTTGTTCAAAACCTAATTGTTATGTGATTTCATTGCTATACTGGGTAATTGTAGTATGAGGCTCCACTGTACTTGCATGAAATCTAATTTAAACCAATGGAGTCATGAGCCTTACAGAGGAATTTAGCAGCTATGTCAACTTCATTTTGTTTCTTTTTTTAAAAAAATCAACATTTTCCTGACACCAATTTTGAATGTCACTGTAGCAGAAATTTCAAGGCAACACTCAAGTTTTGCAGTACATTCTTTTTAGCAATTATCTGGGAAAGCATTCTCTCTCATTTAGGGTCCAATGGAAAACCCACAATTGTTGTTTCCTCCAACTCCCTTAATGAACTAGATACCCCAGGGATGAAGGGTAATTAAATGTCCCATCTCTCCCATTTTCTCTAGAGTTTCTCCAGTACTGCTTCAAGGATTTTTATCTTGAGCTATTCTTCATGGAAAAGGAAACAAAGTAAAGATTCTTTCTTGCTGATTAACAGTGCTTTGGAATTTTAATCTAGAAAATCTATCTCATAAGAAAATAACTTGTCAACGATTATCCAGTCCTCAATGTGAGACCATTCCAGTAATTCACTTTTTCATTTCAATGCAAATCTTTCCCCTGTGTGTGCACATGTATACAGCCAGACCAAAAGGGCAGATTCAAGACAATTTGACCAGTTATACTACATTTTTAAAGTTTGTGCAGGAATGCTTTAGTCATCACTTTTTCTGATAGTGGCTAAAATCTTAGTAGTTATGCCCTCTGGTTTAATGCAACTGGTATAGATACTGTTAGCAAACTTTGACATGATTAGGAAGTTACAAATGATGAAAAAAAGTTTGTGGCAGGAATATTGCTAAATATCTTTTACTGCAAGAAGCATGTGGAGGAGTAATGAGGTTTTCTATCAAAACTGCTCTGGTCATACCAGTTTTTCAAAAATATCTTCATCAAGATTTTAAATATTTGTCTGTTAACAATAAAATGAAATTAGAGTAAAGTCATACACTCTGACAAAATTACAATAATGGAACATTCTCAAATTTGGTTATAAGCCTTAAACCAAGATAAAAATGTCTAAACACAATACATACCAAGAAATCTTAACACGTCTATCAGCTTCTAAGGGGAGAGCATCCTTCCACAATGAACTGAAGATGTTGAAAACAAGTGGTATGATGTTGCAATATATATGATTAGGAAGTTAACATAGGCATTTGGTGTTGTACACCAGGTCTCACAACTCAGCTAAAATGGCAAACACCTACACTAACTTCTTAACTTCCAGCTGTTCATCAATAAGATGTACACCAATTGTCTTGTGCTGGCACAAAAAACTTCAGTGGGATATCAACTAATGTGTATTTTATAGAAGTACCCAAATCTGTCTAGTAAATGTGAAACTCCTTCAAAGATGAATAGAAGAATCTTGTTATCTCATGGCAAGGGGGATGACTGTTTTCTTTAACATAAGAATGAACGTGAGAATTCGCAGTCTTGTGTTGGTCAGAATGGGACATTTACATTTACTTATGAACGTAATGCAAGCGCGGCGCCAAAATGGCCACCACGCTCTTTGCGGGGGCCCCACCCACCCAGACTCAGACATCCGGGTTAGTTAAGGGGGCATGGCCACCCTCTTTAAAAGGGGTGGCCACGAGGCAGCCTGGCTGCCATTTTAGAAGCAACGGAGCGGAGAAGTTTTCTCCGTCGCTTCCTCCCCTGCTCGCCTCTTTTAGAGGCTCCTTTCGCTGAAAATTTGCAGGAGAGAGACATTTACGTGTCTCTCTCTTTTAAAATCCCTTGATCGGAGGTTTCCCTTCCTCCGATCAGCACCGGACTGCAGTGGCTCAGGTGGCTAAGATGCTGACTGGGAGGCAGAAGGTCAGCAGTTCGATTCCTGAGTACTGCAGGAAGGGATACACTTTACTCAGGCAGCCCCCTTGGTTGCGCCTGGGGGGGGCTCAGCCCACCCCCTCTACTTTTTGGGGATGCCACCGGGCTGGGGGGCTCAGACGGCACCCCTGCAGGTGGGCGGTGGGGTCATTAGACATGCTGCCACCAATGAGCCCAGGCTGATGGCTCGGGTGGTGGGCGGCACAGGCCTGCTCCACTGGGTTTTTTATCTCCACTGCTTCTTTGCCCCCCTTGGGGCATAGCGGCCCACTTGGGCATGGTGCGGGTTTCCGCCCCGCCGTCATTCCTGCACTTCATGGGCCAGATTACTGGGCATGCCCCTGTTCTGGCCAGGGATTATCCCATGGGTTTATCCCGCATCAATTACCTGGTTGGGCCATCTGGCCCATCTGGCCCACCTTGTCCTGGTGGGTTAGATGCTGTGGATGCTTCTCTGCCTGCAATTCGGCACTGGGGGCATCAATGGACATTGCTCCACCACCTTCGATGGTGGGCGTGCCAACTCGACGGTTCTGGCCCACATGCCGGCTATGGCTGCGCAGCGGGCTGGCAAACAGGGTTGAGCTGCTGGAGGCCATCAGGCCAGTGCAGGCTGGCGCCTCGCGGCTCCCCATCCGGCCTGGATGCACGAGGACACAGAGCTTGAGGGCCATCGCAAGGTCCGACGCCCACCACGGGCCGGAAGCCCCAGTGGAGGCGGCTTGTGGGGGTGCACCGAGTGAGTATCCTGGTCAAATCAGCACACCTGTGACACTATCTCATCACACTGGGGGGGGGGTATAGTGGCCATGGTAGCAACAGGCCAATTGCACCCTGGTTCTTACGGGGGTGACTGCCCCTATGCTTTTACTTAATTTCTCTGGGGCCCGAAGGGCCGATTATGTGTTTACTCACTCTAATCTGTGCCAACGGTGGTTCTGCCAATGGTCGGTTACTCTATACCCCTGGGTTACCATTTGTCCCGGGCTATTAGCAAGACTATGGGACTTGGGGGATATATTCACATTTTTCCCCTCCTGCAACGTTAACACACTGATGGGGGCATTGAGGGGCAGGACGACAGGGAGTTGCCCCGTCGCCGCAAGCTGCCTCCCTATGGGCCAATTGGTTACCAGCCTATTGGGCATCCATGGCAGGATTTATAAGGGCCCGACCTGATTTGGCCATCCCAATGGTGGTTTTTCCCTGGCCCGTCATGGTTAGGTTAGGTCAAGACCTTATGATTTGGGCAGCCCTTCACCCTGAGATGCCAGCGATGAGCCCTGCTAGCACTTGTAGTTAATATATATGAGTCCTTCGTGGCAGCGCTTATGCTCCGTATGGAGGGCCTACTTTCGGGCAACCACATTTGTCCCTTGATCTGGAGCTCTCAGATTAAGTTAGCTGCTGCCATCTTCAACAAGGAATGTGTTTTTGCAGGGCACTTGAAATGGATTATGTGCTGCTTGATTAGGAGTGAGCTCTGTGGAGGCTTCACTCCTCAAGGGCCGATCAGCCGGAAGAGGGTACTAGCCTGGCACTGCCATAGGTCCGGTTGCTTTCCCACAGGTGTTTGTGGCAGCACGTGGTTCACGCCCTGGCCTGTCATTTGCTATCAAGCCGGGTCTACCCTTACTGAACTAGAATTGGTACCCATTCCTTCCCGTTAGGCGCCGCATCAACTGCGGCTGCGTTTGGGTGCCTGGAGCTTGACATATGTTGCATGGGCAGGTGGGTGTTTGCCCAATTTTTTCTGTCTGTCCATCTCTTCACGGAATGAGTGCATCATTCTGCCCTCTATTCCCCCTCCTGATTTTATAGACCCTGTGTGTTTCCGCACACTGGTAGTAGTGTGGCTTGTGGGCCACAATTCTGTGCACTGGGGCGGCACAGTATGCTCCTTTGTCAAAATGGGGACCCCATCTCGGGCTACGCATACCCACGTGTATGCAGTGGTATGGTGTGCACGGCATTTAGGTGGCGGGAACTGTTGACATTCCTGATGTCCATTGGGGATGCTGGGCTGCCACATGTTTTAATTCTGCACCTCGGAGGCGGTGATCTGCACGGATTGCTGGCCCGGACTTATAGACTTCCGTGTGCAGTGACCTGGCGTTTTTTGGCATTTATGGCCATCTACACGATTGCTATGGTCATACATCATGCCGAGGCAATATCATAGGTGATACTTTGACCCAGTGGTCGGTCCATGCCCGACGGTCAGGGGACAGGGCTGTTGCCTGGTTCCTGGTCTAGAATGGTTTGGGGACAGCCATTTGTCGCCTGGGGATAGGGTTACAGGTATTTGGCCTGTATTCTGGAGATGGGGTTCACCGGTCAAGAGAGGATGCACCTCTCTTTTGAATAACGTGCAATAGGGCCAGGTGACCGAATTGTCGGTCAAGGGGAGCGGCCCCTGCTGCAATGTGGCACTGTTGCCAAGTGGAAGGTGCCTCTCCGAGAGTCGCAGGTGATGCATGGCCGCATCAACTTCACCTGCAGAGTGGTAACACCAGGCAGTGCTTTCACCTAGTGTCTTGGACATACTATGGCGGGTCTCGATAAACAACACCGCAGGGTACGGCTGATTAGGGGTTTACGAGCGGACCTGTTGGTTTGGCTCACATTCCGCAGGACTTTCATGCTGTCTCCTTTTGGAGGTCTGAGCTTCTGGTCAGCCCCAGTCCAACTACAGTCGGATGCCTCCGTCTCCTTGGGGTGGGGGGATTTATTTAAGAACAGTGTGCCTATGGTCATTGGCCCCAGGGATGGGAGGGCACGGATCGCTTATGCGATCTTACGTTTCCGAAAGTTTTTCTCAATTCTGGGTACCCTTTAGGCTCTGGGAGGACAGATGGCTTAATTCTGTGCCTCGCTGTTGGTGTGGCAATGCTGTGGTATGCACATTGTCAGTGCCCAAACGTCTAAATCCACCGGAGTCATGGCCATAGCTCACCTATTGTTCTTGGGTCCGTGCGCTTTAAGGCGCTCATTAGGGCCAAACATGTGCCAGGCATTAATAACGATATTACTGATGCTTTATCCCGCCTGCAGATCTCCCGGTTCTGTGACTGTGCTACAGACGCTTGGGAATACCCTCTCCACTCCTACCTGAGATATGGTCATTTAGCAAGGAGACGTGAACCGGGCGAGTGGCATGCCTTGGCAACTCGCACGCGCACGGCGCATCAGCATTCACTCCTTTGCTTTAGAGTCTTTTGTGGGCAAAGGCAATTGCCCAAAAATGTAGCCGCCATTGGTCACCTAGGTTTTATAATGTATCGTCCGCCCTTATGATCTGGGGTTGGCTTTACGCACCATAGCCACCAGGCTTGATGCCTTAATATTCATGGCCAGGGCACGGGGTTTTCCTGACTATGCGAGGGTCTTTTGCATATGCCATGAAATCGACGGGTGGACACTTGTACGTGGCCACCGCCCGGACACATGTCACCCTATTCTCACAGATATTATGACCCACCTAGCACGAGGTTGGCATAGATGATGTTGCAATAGGTAGGAGGAGTCTCTTTTCATGCAGCTACCGCTGTAGTTTTTTTTCCTGAAGCTCGACGACTCAGCGAGCTGGTCCCATGGTCGGAGGGGGACGTGTTTTGTAGGGCACTGGAACTCGAAGATGTTTCTATCAACCAGGAGTTGGCTCAGTTGAGCATTTGTTCCTCAACGGCCGATCAGCATGGAGTAGGCAGTGGTCTAGACTGGTATGATGTATATTTGCTGACATCTGTCCGGTTGGTGCCCTACATACAGTTTTGACAGTGCCTGCTGCGCGCCCTGCCCTGTTTTTTCTGCCACCATGATGGGTCTCCCCTTACCAAATTTAAGTTCTGTAGGGTAACCGGTACCGCGCTTCACAGTGTGGGGCCCATTATGGCACCCATTCATTTAGGATAGGCGTCCCATTGACCGCCGCTGCGTTTGGGTACTCAGAGGCGGATATGTGTGGGCACGTGGGGGGTTTGCGCGTATTTTCGTTATATGTACGTCCCCTCACTGTATGAGTACCTAGTTATGTCCTTACTTCCTTTTCCTCTTTTACAGACCCTGTGTGTCTCCGCACACCGGTGGCAGTGGGGCTGGTGGGCCGCAGCTATGTACACTGGGCGGCAGAACATGCTGCGGCAACAGAGTGTGGACCCCAGCTTGGCCTGCGTGTATCCGCACGTATGCGGTGGTATGGTATGCACGGCATGGAAGGGCGGGAACTGTTGCCATTCCTGATGTCCATCAGGGATGCTGGACCGCCTGATGTTCTTATTCTGCACCTCGGCAGCAATGATCTCACACGGATCACTGACCTTTCCTTAAAATGTCGAGGTGCAGTAACCTGGCTTTTTTACATCATTTATGGCTGTACACGTGGTTGCCATGGTCTGACATCGTGCCGAGACACATATTGTAAAACTGTTGAAAAGATTACAAGAAGCTTGTTAAGCACGTATATGAACTTAATACAATTTTTTTTTTACTAAAGTCAAGTACATCATTATTTTTATTGCGCCAGTACCAATGGTCTTTTGTGTCTGTACCCAGTTATACCGTTTGGCCGTTTTTCTGAGAACATTGATTTTTATACTGCCCAGGCACAATGCAACCTGGGAAAACCCCAATGCCTCATACAAAGTCGCACGACTATGTTTGAGGCAACATTTTTCAAGGAATTATGCGATGTTGTATGAATCCAATGTTGTATGAAGCGGACTTTGTATGAGGTATTACTGTACAATGCTCAATTGGAATGCATACCCAAAAGGAAAAAGGGCACTGCCAGGTCCAAGAGGACTCCAATGTGGCTTACAGCTGTTCGGGAAGTGATCAAAAGCAAGAGAAGCTCATTTAGAAGATGGAAGGCTTGTCCGAATGAGGACAGCAGGCAGAAACATAAATTCTGGCAGAACAAATGCAAGGCAACAATCAGGAAAGCAAAGCAAGACTTTGAGGAGCGTATAGCTAAAAATACTCAGAGAAATAACAAAGACTTCTTTAAGTACATTAGAAGTAAGGACCCAACTAGGAAGGCCATTGGACCATTAGATGACAATGGAAGGCAAGGGATTATTAAAGAGGAAACAGAGATTGCAGAGAGACTCAATGAATTCTTTGCTTCAGTATTCACTGAAGAAGACAGAGGTCACATGCCCAAAACAGAGCCTATCTTCGTAGGGAGGGAAACCGAAGAATTAAGCCAGATAGAAATAACCAGGGAGGAGGTCTTTGCATGTCTTGTTAAACTAAACACTAACAAATCACCAGGACCAGATGGCATCCATCCACGAGTTCTCAGGGAACTTAAAGATGAAATTGCTGATCTCCTAGCCAAAATATATAATCTTTCCCTCAAATCAGGCTTTGTGCCTGATGAAGGTAGCGAATGTAACACCAATTTTCAAAAAAGGATCCAGGGGTGATCCAGGAAATTACCGACCTGTCAGTTTGACATGTGTCCCAGGTAAAATGATGGAAACCATCCTAAAAGATAGAATTAATAGGCACATAGAAGAGAAGGCGCTGCTAAATGAGAGCCAACATGGCTTTTGCAAGGGAGAATCATGCCTCACTAAACTGTTGGAATTTTTTGAGAGTGTCAACAAGCATGTGGATAAGGGGGATCCAGTTGACATTGTTTATCTGGACTTTCAGAAGGCTTTTGACAAGGTCCCACACCAAAGGCTCTTGAATAAACTTACCAGTCATGGAATAAAGGGACAGGTCTTGTCCTGGATCAGCAACTGGCTAAGGGACAGGAAACAGAGGGTAGCACTAAATGGACACTTCTCCAAGTGGAGGGAAGTAAAGAGTGGGGTCCCCCAAGGTTCAGTACTGGGACCCCTGCTTTTCAACCTCTTCATAAATGATCTAGAGGTAGGAGTAAAAAGCAAGATAGCCAAATTTGCTGACGACACTAAATTATACAGGGTAGTGAAAACTGTGAGAGATTGTGTGGAGCTCCAGAGGAATCTCTCGACACTGGGGGAGTGGGCAAAACAGTGGCAAATGAGTTTCAACATTAGTAAGTGCAGAGTGATGCATGTTGGGGCAAAGAACCCCAATTACATTTATAAACTGATGGGGTCTGAACTCTCTGCGACAAACCAGGAAAGGGACCTTGGTGTCCTGGTGGACAACTCAATGAAGGTGTCAACCCAGTGTGCCTCAGCAGTGAAAAAATCAAACTCAATGCTAGGGATCATTAGGAAGGGTATAGAAAATAAGTCAGCAAGTGTCATTTTGGCTCTTTATACATCTATGGTGAGGCCCCATCTGGAATACTGTGTACAGTTCTGGTCGCCATACCTCCAGAAGGATATTATGGAGCTGGAAAAAGTGCAGAGGAGGGCAACCAGAATGATTAGGGGACTGGAACACCTTCCTTACCATCTGAGGCTGCAACGGTTGGGCCTCATGACTCTTGAACGACGACGTCTAAGAGGTGACCTGATTGAAGTTTATAAAATCATGCACGGTGTGGACAAAGTAGATAAGGAAAAACTGTTTTCCCTATCACATAACACTAGAACTAGGGGACACTCCATGAAACTTTTGGGTACTAGTTCTCAAACAAATAAGAGAAAGTACTTTTTCACCCAGAGGATTACTGGTTTATGGAACTCCCTGCCAGAAGAAGTGATGACAGCTGTCAGTCTTGACAGCTTTAAGAAAGGATTAGACAAGTTCATGGAGATCAAGAGTATCAATGGCTATAATTATGGATACTTAAGGACAACCTCCGGGTTGGAGAGATAGGCAGGATATCTCTCAATATCATTTCCAGGGAATCCTAAGCAGGCATCTGCTTGGGAATACCCTGAAGGAAATGGTGAGCCACTGTGTGAGACAGAATGCTGGACTGGATGGGCTGTGGCCTGTTCCAGCAAGGCTGTTCTTATGTTCTTATTGTAAGCATTGATTATGTCTGCACATTCATTTGGAACTAATACTGTCATCTGTGAATTAGAAGCAGCTCAGTACAAACTTACCGGCTTCATCCCAGCATCTCTCTGAAGATCTGAAAGAAATAAGCTGTCAAGGTGAAGGCAAAAGGATCAATACATGAGTTTTAAAAAGGTTAAAAACAATTGGCAAAGCTCAAAGACTGAAAAAGAAGTGCCTAAACCACAGGAGAAGAAAACGTTAATGCTGTCCTATAGTTGGCTAGTCACCTGTGAAATGAGTTTTTAGGTATCTTTGCCTGCTTTCCTTCCCCTTTCCAATGGACAACTAACCATATCAGAGAATTCATCAGCAGGGACCTAAATTTGTTTTCAAAGTTACAAATGTAACAAGAATAGTGACTTTCCATGACCTCTATCAAAGTCTGTCTGGCCCTGATGTTTCCACCTGGCCAGCTGTTTTTCTCTTGCTGCTGGTGCTAAACCATGATTAAGGTACATGGAAACTATGCTGAAGTATAGCCTGGAGCTTCATGGCTCTGACCTCAACATGTCACAGTACTGTACATTAAATGCCACTAATCATAAACTGCCATAAAATGGGCAACATTCTCAAAGAATCATTCCTTTATGTTTGACATTTGAAGAGTCAGAGTATATTTACCCCAATTTTGCTTTCTCTGGGTGGCTCAGGGGTTGAGTTATGCCATTTCAAATCACTGACTGAATATTCCTCAAACTAGCTGGTGGTGGTCAAAGACTTTTGCACATTACTATACATAAGTGTTGACTCATCATTCAACAACTGATTCAATGGATCTGCTGTAACTAAGAAATTTAGTGAAATTTAAGACAAACTGTACCTATTAACAAATATTCCATGTGCCACCTTCAGTGGAAAATATGTGACAGATGAATCCAGCTGCTACTTTTCCAGTTCACTATGCCTAAGAATGTAATAGAGGAAAAGAAGCGACTGCATCATCTACTGCATCAAGATAGTGCAGTCAAGCTACCATTTCACTTGTCTAGTCTGCTAAATGTACCACCCTGGAATCATTAAATCATATTATATTATAAATTAAGCCCCCATTTCTTTTAATTGTCTTTTTTTAATGTGGGTTTATGTGGGTTTTAAGAGGAATGGGGTAGGTGGGTGGGTATGTTGGGTTTTAATTGGTTTTAATTGGTTGTACTGTTTTATGTGTGTTTTAACTTGTTGTGAGCCGCCCAGAGTTGGGTTTATCTGATTGGGCGGCATATAAATTTGAATATAAATAAATAAACAAAAATTATTTTACCCGTTTGCTACATTTGATTGTTTACCCATGCTAAAGAATCAATTTTCTTCTGACCACCACCAGGTTTTAGGATTTCAATCCTAGATTTTTTTGTGTAGAACCTCTTGTCTTCACCCATACACCACCATTGCTGAGGAATCAAGAAGTGCATCACCACCACCACCACCACCACCACCACCAACACCACGACCATCAATTTGGCTCTGAGACAAATCTTATTCTGCTTCCAATTGGAAGTAAAGAGTGGGGTCCCCCAAGGATCAGTACTGGGACCCCTGCTTTTCAACCTATTAATAAATGATCTAGAAGTAGGAGTAAAGAGCAAGGTAGCCAAATTTGCTGACGACACTAAATTATACAGGGTAGTGAAAACTGTGAGACATTGTGAGGAGCTCCAGAGGGATCTCTTGACTCTGGGGGAATGGGCAAAACAGTGGCAAATGAGCTTCAACATTAGTAAGTGCAGAGTGATGCACGTTGGGGCAAAAAAAAAAAAAACCAATTACATTTATAAAGTGATGGGGTCTGAACTCTCTGTGACAAACCAGGAAATGGACCTTGGTGTCCTGGTGGACAGCTCAATGAAGGTATCAACCCAGTGTGCTTCAGCAGTGAAAAAAGCAAACTCAATGCTAGGGATTCATGTACATTCAATGTACATTCATGTACATTTTGTGGTTCATTCATTCCCACACGCCAGCAAGGTGATGCTCAAGATAAGACAGGATAGACTTCAGCAGCATGTGGAGAGAGAATTACCAGAGGTGCAGGCTGGTTTCAGAAGAGGCAGGGGGACCAGAGACCACATTGCCAACATATGTTGGATCATGGAGAAAACAAAGGAATACCAGAAACAAGTTTACTTTTGTTTTATTGACTACACTAAGGCATTTTATTGTGTGGATCACAACAAGATGTGTCAAGTGATTAAAGAGATAGGAATACCAGAGCACCTCATATGCCTCCTGAGAAATCTGTACATGAATCAAGAAGCAACAGTTAGGACAGAACACGGAATGATGGAGTGGTTTGGAATAGGAAAAGGAGTAAGACAAGGCTGCAGAACTATTTGTTCTCTTTAAAATCACTCACCAATTGTGCCAGTAAAAATGTCATTTATCTATGGGAATGTCGATGTGGTAAACATTATTTCGGACTCACCAGTAGTCCTCTGAAAGTGCGGATATCGGAACATCGCAGTAAGATTAGGGGGCATGTTTTAGAAGCCCCTTTAGTCAGTCACTACATGGAACAAGCGCACACAGAAAGGAACTTTAAATTTGTAGCCTTATAACGCATTAGACCAAGTCCACATGAAAAGATAGACATAAATAAGAAACTGAGACGAGAGGCATTTTACATTCATTTATTTGATACTATGCAGCCCAAGGGGTTAAATCAGGAATTTGAATTGGCTTCTTTTTTGTAAGCAATTCTTGCAAGCTATTTCTGGCCGCAGCTGTCCTAGTTCTAGTCATCAAGGTCGAGAGATCCGGTGGTCACAGCATTAGATACATCTGAGCAGCCTCCTTATCAGTATAAAGGAAGGCTTTTCATTTTGATAGTTAACGTCCACACGCACCTAGAAAAAATACGTGGAGGCGAGGATACGACAAAATAACCACTTCCATACAATAAATAGGTAAGCTACTGTATCACATTTAATGAGGCTCTGGAGCTAATACATAGGATTTTTCAGTGAATAAGATTTTTCTGTGAACAAGATAATTCTGTGTAAAAAGACTTATAGTCTTTTTACACAGAATATATTGGAATATATTGTATTAGTGCCTGCATGATGTTTATTATATACATTCTCTTATTCTTTCATGTAGATTTCCTGAAGAAGGAATAATAAGTTCGGAAAAGTCGTATTAACAGGTATCGACTTAGAAAGATTTTTGGCAACAGCTGACTAGTGATTGTATTATACATTGCCCATAGAGGAATTATTTTCGCTACATATTTCCAGCCTTGTGTTACCAGTTGAATGAGAACTTTTTACCCATTGAGGAATTATTTACATTGTAACCTTTTGATGAACAATATATAAAGCATCATATTTTTGTGAATACACTTTCTGGAGAATTTACTCTACCGAATGGTTCCCTCTTTCTCTTCGATGCTCAAGATAATACAGGATAGACTTCAGCAGCATGTGGAGAGAGAATTACCAGAGGTGCAGGCTGGTTTCAGAAGAGGCAGGGGGACCAGAGACCACATTGCCAAAATATGTTGGATCATGGAGAAAACAAAGGAATACCAGAAACAAGTTTACTTTTGTTTTATTGACTACACTAAGGCATTTGATTGTGTGGATCACAACAAGATGTGGCAAGTGATTAAAGAGATGGGAATACCAGACCACCTCATATGCCTCCTGAGAAATCTGTACATAAATCAAGAAGCAAGAGTTAGGACAGAACACGGAATGACTGAGTGGTTTGGAATAGGAAAAGGAGTAAGACAAGGCTGCATTTTGTCACCCTGCTTATTCAACTTATACACAGAGCACATAATGCGCAATGCAGGGATGTAGGAATCACAATATGCGATAAAAATTTCTGGGAGAAACATAAACAATCTGAGATATGCAGATGATACCACCCTAATGGCAGAAAGTGAGGAAGACCTAAATAATTTCTTGATTGGATTGAAGGAAGAGAGTGCAAAAGCTGGCTTCAGACTCAATATCAAGAAAACCAAGATAATGGCAACAGGCCCAATCAGTTCCTGGAAAATAGATGGGGAAGAAGTAGAAACAGTGACAGATTTTACATTATTGGGATCAAAGATCACTGCAGATGGGGATTGTAGCCAAGAAATAAAAAGGCGACTGATTCTTGGGAGACAAGCTATGAGAAACCTGGGGAACATAGTGAAAAGCAGAGAAATCACATTGCAAACAAAAATTAGAAGTCAAAGCAATGGTATTCCCAGTGGTAATGTACAGATGTGAGAGCTGAACAATTAGGAAAGCTGAACGCAGAAGAAAAGATGCCTTTGAAATGTGGTGTTGGAGGAGAGTTTTGAGGGTACCCTGGACAGCGAGGAGAACAAATAGTTAAATCTTAGAAGAAATCAACCCTGACTGCTCATTGGAAGGTCTAATAGTAAAGATGAGGCTAAAGTACTTTGGGCATCAAATGAGAAGGGAGGACTCACTTGAGAAGGCCGTGATGTTGGGAAAGGTGGAGGGCAAAAAAAGAAGGGGGAGGTCAAATATGAGATGGCTAGATGGTATTGTAGACACAATGGGCACAGAACTGGGAGGGCTGAGGGGGATGGTGGAGGACAGAGGCGCCTGGAGAACAATGGTTCATAGGGTCGCAAAGGGTCAGAATCGACTGTGCGACTGAACAACAAATGCTAGGGATCATTAGGAAGGGTATAAAAAATAAGTCAGCAAGTGTCATTTTGCCTCTTTATAAATCTGTGGTGAGGCCCCATCTGGAATATTGTGTATAATTTTGGTCGCCATACCTCCAGAAGGATATTATAGAGCTGGAAAAAGTGCAGAGGAGGGCAACTAGAATGATTAGGGGACTGGAACACCTTCCTTACTATCTGAGGCTGCAGCGGTTGGGCCTCTTCACTCTTGAATGACAGCGTCTAAGAGGTGACCTGATTGAAGTTTATAAAATCATGCATGGTGTGGACAAAGTAAATAAGGAAAAACTGTTTCCCCTATCGCACAACACTAGAACTAGGGGACACTCCATGAAACCTTTGGGTACTAGTTCTCAAACAAATAAGAGAAAGTACTTTTTCACCCAGAGGATCCCTGGTCTATGGAACTCCCTGCCAGAAGAAGTGGTGACAGCTGTTAGTCTTGACAGCTTTAAGAAAGGATTAGACAAGTTCATGGAGGACAAGGGTGTTGTTGTTGTTCAGTCGCACAGTCGATTCCGACCCTTTGCGACCCTATGGACCATCGTTCTCCAGGCGCCTCTGTCCTCCACCATCCCCCTCAGTCCTCCCAGTTTTGTGCCCATTGTGTCTACAATACCATCTATCCATCTCATCCTTGGCCTCCCCCTTCTTCTTTTGCCCTCCACCTTTCCCAACATCACGGCCTTCTCAAGTGAATCCTCCCTTCTCATTTGATGCCCAAAGTACTTTAGCCTCATCTTTACTATTTGACCTTCCAATGAGCAGTCAGTGTTGATTTCTTCTAAGATTGACCTATTTGTTCTCCTCGCTGTCCAAGGTACCCTCAAAACTCTCCTCCAACACCACATTTCAAAGGCATCTATTCTTCTGCGTTCAGCTTTCCTAATTGTCCAGCTCTCACATCCGTACATTACCACTGGGAATACCATTGCTTTGACTATTCTAATTTTTGTTTTCAAGGTGATGTCTCTGCTTTTCACTATGTTCCCCAGGTTTCTCATGGCTTGTCTCCCTAGAATCAGCCGCCTCTTTATTTCATGGCTGCAATCTCCATCTGCAGTGATCTTAGATCCTAAGAAAGTGAAATCTGTCACTGCTTCTACTTCTTCCCCGTCTATTTTCCAGGAACTGATCGGGCCTGTTGCCATTATCTTGGTTTTCTTGATATTGAGTCTCAAGCCAGCTTTTGCACTCTCTTCCTTCAAACCGATCAAGAGATTCTTTAGGTCTTCCTCACTTTCTGCCATTAGGGTGGTGTCGTCTGCATATCTCAGATTGTTGATGTTTCTCCCAGCAATTTTGATCCCATATTGTGATTCCTCCATCCCTGCATTGCGCATTATGTGCTCTGTGTATAAGTTGAATAAGCAGGGTGACAAAATGCAGCCTTGTCTTACTCCTTTTCCTATTCCAAACCACTCGGTCATTCCGTGTTCTGTCCTAACTGTTGCTTCTTGGTTCATGTACAGATTTCTCAGGAGGCATATGAGGTGTTCTGGTATTCCCATCTCTTTAATCACTTGCCACATCTTGTTGTGATCCACACAATCAAATGCCTTAGTGTAGTCAATAAAGCAAAAATAAACTTGTTTCTGGTATTCCTTTGTTTTCTCCATGATCCAACGTATGTTGGCAATGTGGTCTCTAGTCCCCCTGCCTCTTCTGAAACCAGCCTGCACCTCTGGTAATTCTCTTTCCACATGCTGCTGAAGTCTATCCTGTATTATCTTGAGCATCACCTTGCTGGCGTGTGGGATGAGCGCGATTGTTCGATAGTTTGAACATTCTTTGGCATTGCCCTTTTTTGGGATTGGAACATATACTGATCTTTTCCAGTCCTGTGGCCACTGTTTTGTTTTCCAAATCTGCTGGCATATTGAATGCAGTAATTTGATGCCATCATCTTTTAGAGCTTTGAAAAATTCAACTGGGATACCATCATCTCCACTAGCTTTGTTGTTTGCAGTGCTCTTTAGGGCCTTTCTGACTTCACTCTCCAGGATGTCTGGCTCAGGTTCAATTTCTTCATCATTGTGACTATCAGGAGTGTTGAGTTCCTTTTTGTAGAGTTCCTCTGTGTACTCTTTCCATCTTTTCTTAATCTCTTCTGCATCAGCTAGCTCCTTTCCGTCTTTGTCCCTTATCATGGTCATTTTTGCTTTAAATGTTCCCTTGATTTCCCGGATTTTTTTGAAAAGATCTCTGGTTCTGCCTTTTTTGTTGTTTTCTTCCATTTCTTTGCACTGTTCTTTTAGATAGTTTTCCTTATCTCTCCTTGCTTTTCTTTGAAATTCTGTGTTCAGATGATTGTATTTTTTCCTTTCTCCTTTGACTTTTGCGTTCCTTCTTTCCTCTGCTATTTTAAGAGCCTCATCAGACAACCACTTTGCTTTCTTACTCTTCTTTTCTTTTGGTATGGTTTTCTTTGCTGCTTCCTGCATGATGTCCCTCATCTCTGTCCATAATTCTTCTGGCACTCTATCTATTGAGTCTAAGCCATTGAATCTGTTCATCACCTCCACCGTGTATTCTTTAGGGATGCTGTCTAGGTGATATCTGTCTGGTCTCTTTGTTTTCCCTATTTTCTTTAGTCTAAGCCTGAATTTTGCAATCAGTAGGTTGTGATCTGAGCCACAATCTGCTCCAGGTCTTGTTTTTGCTGACTGTATGGAGGTTCTCCATCTTTGGCTGCAGAGTATGTAGTCAATCTGGTTTCGGTGTTGGCCATCTGGTGATGTCCATGTGTAAAGTCGCCTCTTGTGTTGCTGGAAGAGGGTGTTTGCTATGACCAGTGCGTTCTCTTGGCAGAACTCTATCAATCTTTGTCCTGCTTCATTCTGTGTTCCAAGACCGAACCTGCCTGTTATTCCCTCCACTTTTTGATTGCCTACTTTGGCATTCCAGTCTCCTAGAATAATTTGAACATCATTTCTTGGTGTTTGTTCTATGAGGTGTTGTAAGTCCTCATAGAACTGGTCCACTGTGGCTTCATCTGCACCCGTGGTTGGTGCGTATATTTGGATCACAGTAACATTGAAGGGTTTGCCCTGAATTCTTACTGACATCATTCTGTCATTTTTGAGGTTGTATCCCATTACTGCTCTTCTCACTCTTTTATTGACAATTATGGCTACTCCATGTCTTCTAAAGTTTTCTTGTCCACAGTAGTAGATGTGATGGTTTCCAGAGCTGAATTCGCCCATCCCTGTCCATTTGAGCTCACTGATTCCCAAGATGTCAATGCTTATTCTTTCCATCTCATTTTTTACCACTTCCAGTTTACCTTGGTTCATTGATCTCACATTCCATGTCCCTATACAGTATTGCTCCTTACAACATTGCATTTCCCCTCCCCCTTTCCTGTCCATCCCCTTTCTCCCCTCTGAGGTGTTAAGCATCCTGTATCACCTAGCCTGCCCTTTTGTTTTGCCTTTTGTTTTGGTCCATAGGGTTCTCTTGGCAAGCTTTGTGGCGTGGTTTGCCGGTTTCTACGCCATTTTTTTCCTCGCATCATACATCATATCACAGTTTTAAAAGTTTAGAACAGTTTACACTACATATTGTCATGCATAATTATCACACTCTAAAACACAGTCTCTATGTTACTTGCTATATTAAGTCAGTATGAAGTCTCTATGTCAGTCTCTATATTAATTCAGCTACATTTTTCACATCAGCTACTTATCCTTGTGTCCTCACTCCCCAAGTGGGGTTGTTGTCTCTGGGTCCCTTGCTCCAGGGGCATCGCAGTGGCGGGCAGTGGATGTTTTCCCTGTGTCTCAGCTGTTCCTCTTCCTCTGCCTCTGGCTGCAGTGGTGGATGGTGACCTTCTCCCTCCCAGGCCTCTGGATGGTTTCTGGGCAATTGGGGCCTGGTCTTTCTCTGCCTCTTTCTTCCTTGCACCCAGGTTTTAGGATGGGGTGGAAGGGAGGGGCCGCTTCTTCACTCACCTCCCTCCAAGGCTTCTGGATGGTTTCTGGGCAGCTGGGCCTGGTCTTTCTCTGCCTCTTTCTTCCTTGCACCCAGGTTTTAGGATGGGGTGGAAGGGAGGGGCCGATTCTTCACTCACCTCCCTCCAAGGCTTCTGGATGGTTTCTGGGCAGCTGGGCCTGGTCTTTCTCTGCCTCTTTCTTCCTTGCACCCAGGTTTTAGGATGGGGTGGAAGGGAGGGGCCGATTCTTCACTCACCTCCCTCCAAGGCTTCTGGATGGTTTCTGGGCAGTTGGGCCTGGTCTTTCTCTGCCTCTTTCTTCCTTGCACCCAGGTTTCAGGATGGGGTGGAAGGGAGGGGCCGATTCTTCACTCACCTCCCTCCAAGGCTTCTGGATGGTTTCTGGGCAGTTGGGCCTGGTCTTTCTCTGCCTCTTTCTTCCTTGCACCCAGGTTTCAGGATGGGGTGGAAGGGAGGGGCCGATTCTTCACTCACCTCCCTCCAAGGCTTCTGGATGGTTTCTGGGCAGTTGGGCCTGGTCTTTCTCTGCCTCTTTCTTCCTTGCACCCAGGTTTTAGGATGGGGTGGAAGGGAGGGGCCGATTCTTCACTCACCTCCCTCCAAGGCTTCTGGATGGTTTCTGGGCAGCTGGGCCTGGTCTTTCTCTGCCTCTTTCTTCCTTGCACCCAGGTTTTAGGATGGGGTGGAAGGGAGGGGCCGATTCTTCACTCACCTCCCTCCAAGGCTTCTGGATGGTTTCTGGGCAGCTGGGCCTGGTCTTTCTCTGCCTCTTTCTTCCTTGCACCCAGGTTTTAGGATGGGGTGGAAGGGAGGGGCCGATTCTTCACTCACCTCCCTCCAAGGCTTCTGGATGGTTTCTGGGCAGCTGGGCCTGGTCTTTCTCTGCCTCTTTCTTCCTTGCACCCAGGTTTTAGGATGGGGTGGAAGGGAGGGGCCGATTCTTCACTCACCTCCCTCCAAGGCTTCTGGATGGTTTCTGGGCAGCTGGGCCTGGTCTTTCTCTGCCTCTTTCTTCCTTGCACCCAGGTTTTAGGATGGGGTGGAAGGGAGGGGCCGATTCTTCACTCACCTCCCTCCAAGGCTTCTGGATGGTTTCTGGGCAGCTGGGCCTGGTCTTTCTCTGCCTCTTTCTTCCTTGCACCCAGGTTTTAGGATGGGGTGGAAGGGAGGGGCCGATTCTTCACTCACCTCCCTCCAAGGCTTCTGGATGGTTTCTGGGCAGCTGGGACAAGGGTATCAATGGCTATAATTATGGATACCTAAGGACAACCTCGGGGTTGGAGAGATAGGCAGGATATCTCTCAATGCCATTTCCAGGGAATCCTAAGCAGGTGAAGGCATCTGCTTGGGAATACCCTGAAGCAAATGGTGAGCCACTGTGTGAGACAGAATACTGGACTGAATGGGCTGTGGCCTGTTCCAGCAATGCTGTTCTTATGTTCTTATTATGTTCCTATGGTTCCTGAGATGTCACCAACAGTCTAAGAACCATTCTGCTGTGAAAAAAGGTCCCAAGAGTGTTCTGCCACAACATTTTGGGATAACCCCATGGACATCATGGCTTCCATGAAGTCCAAAGTCACCCTTACAGTCTTCCCTGATGCAACACATTGACAATTTCCTATATTCACATTCATCAATCCATCCAAATCCTTCTCTGTCCATCATCACTAGTTCTCAATCCCTCATGTCCATTTCCATCTCACACCTGTCCATAGAACTAAAGGACATTCCTGCATTGGGCATTCCTGCATTGGACTCAATAGCCTAAAACAGACATTCACAACCTACGGCCCAGGGGCCAGACCCGCCCCCACCCAACACCCTCGCTGCTCCTGGAAGCAGAAGTAAAATGCACCCTGCATATGCGCAGAATGTTGCTAAATGCATTCTGTGCATGTGCAGAGCATGTTTTACTTCCACTTCCAAGTGGGAGGAACCATGTGACTGGCCTGATCAGCTGTCCAGGAGGTGTGGTCAGGCCCATGACCTGAAAGCATTGAGAAACGCTGGTCTAAAAGCCTCCTTCCAACTCAGTTATTCTATGCATGTAGTTTCTCCCACAAAAATCCTTTCAACCCAGAATAATTTCTGACATGAAATTATTATTATATTAGAGGAAAACACAGATCCGGGGTGGTAGCAGCCATTTCTCCTTTCTTCTCTTGCTCGGAGAGATACTAGCTCCCACATTAATTACCAGTTATCGAGATCAGAGAGTCAGTGGCAGCCATGCTTGCACCATTCTTATTAGTCACAACCATTGCTAAAAAATACTGCTGAATGGAGATTCAAATCTCCTCTCCATATTCAGTGGCAAATACCAAAGCAACAGCAGCCAAACTACTCAGGTCCAGCTCTTTAGATCTAGGCACTGCACCCAACCTCTCGGGAGAGTACAATTAAAGCCATATAGCTAATGGACGTTACATCTCATCTGCATCATCAAGCGCATCAGCATGATCAGTAACAGCCAGCAAATTCAGATTCAACCAGGGCCAGTGTTTCCACACCATGGCACCATGTCTGACCACATGAATGGGTCCACTTCCAGCCATCTGATTCATTCATTCATAGTTTTATTTATACTCTGCTTCCCTCAGCCCAAAGGCAACTCAAAGTGGCAAACAACAATAGCAAAAACAAGACAATAGGTACTATAATACAAAATAAATAAATACATAATAGTATACACAAAATCCAAGAAAGTCAAAAAGTACGGTAAATACAATTACAATAAAAATACAATGGCATATCAGGGTACAATTGCAATTGCAATAAAAATACAATGACATATCAGGGACAACAATCTACCCGACAGTGGCAAAAGTCCTCCATCCCTCACATATCCACTGTCCCAATGGAGCCGGGGCTCAATGTCCTCCCAGAGCCCCCGAAACTCAATGTCTTTGCAGAGCCTAGGCTCCAGTGCTCCCACTTCCCCATCAACCGGCCAAGCCGTGGTGTTCCGGGGCCACCTGTGGTGGCGGCAGTAAGGCTGGCAGTGTTCAGCAGCAGCTCCAGAAGTTCTGCTGCCGGCGGCATTTCATGACCCTGCTGCAGAATGAGGCACAGCTGAGCTCACCCCTCCCCTGACCGGCTGGGCCAAGGGAGGGAGCCGAAGATGTTACGGTGGTGTTCCTCATCTTTGCCCCGCCGGCTGCCGGTCGAACTGCACTGGTCTTGGTGGCAGTGGGGGGCAACTTTAAAGGGTGTTGAAGCAGCCTTCAGGTGCTCCTCATCTTCCCCGGCCGGCTGCTGTTCAAACCGTGCTGGTCTCGGCGGTGGCAGGGAGCGACTTTTGAGGGTGTTGGTGCAGCCTTCAGGTGTCGCTCATCTTCCCCCAGCTGGCTGCCAGTCAAACTGCACTGGTCTCAGTGGTGGCAGGGAGTGACTTTTGAGGGTGTTGGAGCAGCCCTCAATGTTCCTCATCTTTCCCGGCAGGCTGCCAGTCGAACCGGCAGCGTCATCCCAACAGGGACAGAACATATTTTCCTTGGAGAAGCTCTGTAAACCCTTATCACAATCAGTGCCAGCACCTGTGAGATAGGCCCAAGTTGTTATCAGGCTGGGGGCATACAGGCCATAACAAGCTGAGCCTCTGCCCTCCCACTGTCATTCCAAGATAGGGTGTATATTCTTGGGGCATGAGCCCAGAGGGCAGGTAAAACATCATAGAAGGTGGGCCCTTAATTTCCATACTGTGCACATGATTGGTCCCAGCTCATGATGAATGGCCGGTTCAGTATCATGAGTTATAACGTGAGAAAGAAGGAGATAAATTGCTGAGGCATGCTTTGTAGTTACTTCTTTTTGAGGTTCTGGAGTCCGCTTCGAACTTAGCAATCATTCATGTTGTTCTCAACTGCAACTCGTATCCGAGAATTCAATTTTCCTAAAGCAGGAAAAATGTAATTGGCATGTATTTGTTTAAGGTGGATCCCAGCTTGCCATGAAGTAACCCACACACTATGATTATGGAGTCATCTCCTGCAGGACATATGAAATGAGACATGCAGGATTTAACACTAGGACTGTAACAAACCACAGCCTTGAGGATATGGACAAGGTGTGCCTTCATAGCCAGTCTATCTGGCATGGCATCTTCCACCTCCATGACCATTGAAAATCAGAGTTCCTCCTCTGCTCATTTTTCTGTTGGGCCCAATGTTATGGTTTCCAGTGGCATTGCTTCCACTGAGGGAGACCATCACCCCACCTAAAGGCGTTCATCCACCCATAGCTGTTGGCCCCTTTAGGGAGTCAGGTTAGTCAACCACCACCTGACACTCAGCATTGAGTAGCTGGCTGTACGGTCTACTCCATTACCATAGCAAGATGTCCGGCCAGACATGCTAGCAATCATGTAATCATTTTAAACTAAGGACTTCCAAACTTAGAAAGGCTTTCATTGTTTTTAATGTGGTTTCTGAACTGAAGATGCTTCATTTGCCAGTAATCTTTTGCTTCCTAGAATTTTGAATTGCAACCTGCTTTTGCTAAAACACGTCTCAATGAGGAATTTTAAAATATTGTGGGGTTCATCACTTCCTGCCAGATAATCTTTAAAAAGAGGTAACAAAGGAATTAGATCATGGTGTCTCCCCTGCCAGGTAACTATAACTTTTAAACTTTTGAATTTATGCCAGATTTTAGAGATATTATCTGTCCTATCTGTATAAATCTGGGTTGTTTTATTCTTTTTAATTCAGATTCAAAGAGGTGACATTCCATTACCTATCCCAAATGTAGCACCAATTTTAAGAACTTATTTTATTTCAACTTAAGCAGATACATTTGTGGTGGTACATTTTGATTGTATCTCGTATACTTAAACCATTTTTGCCATGCTGGTCAATGACTGTAATAAAGTGATTTGATTTGAAGGATTTAGAATTGGTGCAGCAAGATTAAAAATTTGGTTAGACAAAGCTTCTAATAGAGAGGATATGGAGAAGACTTTTGAGGAAATTAACTTGTCTTGGTTTAATAGATTGCACATGGAGAATTAGACTAAATATTGATTAAAGCAACATAGTAACTGTAGAAAGTTAACTAAGTTTGAGGAATTGATAGTCCAGTTAGATCAAAAGAGTTTACAAAGTATTAATAGAGTATGAGGCACAAAAAACCTTAATATTAATTTGGGGAAATGATTTAAGGGTTTACATTAGAGAAAAAGAATGTAATGGAATATAGAAACAAAGGATTATGAAAAACATGTCAACTGGAATTAAATACATTTATTATAAAACAATTTGGAGATGGTATATGATACTGGTATGATTAAGTTATTATAATTCTGCATATAAGAAGGATTTTTGGAGATGTAGAAAAAGGAGACTGTAGCATATTTCCATTGATGGTGTGAATGTAAGTTTGTCAAGAAAATATTGAAGAATTTTTTTGAAGAAATTAATCACATATTGTCCATAAAACTAGAGGTGTCCCAGAATAGCCTTATTAATGGATTTCAGAAATAACTGATTAAAATGAAATAAGAAGTAAATGATTATAGCAATGGTAACAGCTGTGAGATCACTTAGTGTTAAAAGATGGAAAATAGATTGTGAATTTGAGTTGGATTATTGGCATAAAGAGTTATGGAATCTATATCTATACCTATGAATCCAAGAATTAACCATTGGAACTTGCTATAAGTTTCAGCACCCATCCATTCTATCCTGTACCAAGGCTCCTGGACTCACCCGAACCTGGCCCAGAGGTTACTGAAGGGTTGAGAAAGACGCCAGTGGGGCAAGAGCCCCACGAATGCGAAAAAGGAAAATAACTACACTTCCCAATGTTCTCTGCGCTGTGCCGTGCCACAGCCAATCAGGCTGAGAGGCATGAGCAAAAAGAACACTGGGAAATGCGGCATGGCCAATTAAAATCAAGCCACAGGGGGAAAAAACGCTGCACAAACGCAAACCAAAAATGCAAAACTACAAGTCCCAGCGTCCTACATGCTGTGAGCACACAGAATGCTGAGAAAGCCGGCATGTGAAAAATAAACTAAAAAAAACGCAACGGGAGTGCAAGTCCCCAGCAGGCAGATGCAGCACTTCACAGCCTCACAAAACAAACACCCACAAAAATCCACCATGAGACACCTACCGTCCTTCTTTCCCAGAGCAACAGGGAGAAGAGGGACTCCTTCTCCTCCACGCTACCACGCCAAAGACATGGTGAGACCACCGCTGGCCTCAAGGAAAGTTGAGCCAGGGTGGAAAAAAACAACAGCAGCAGGCAGCAGTTCGTCAGTGGAAGCACCCTCCCTGGCGAATGACTGGCTGCTGCCTTTGTACTTCCGATCTCCGGTTAGGTAAGACAGGAGAGAAAGGAGACAGAGAGGAGAGAACCATCATCTGGCAGATAGCACTTCTCTGCCTCCTTCTCCCCTGACCTACCTAATGAATCTTCCCATGGGAAGAGTGGGTGGACTGCCGGCTCCTCCTTTTCCCCATTGCTGCATCGAAACCAAAATTCGAAGCAGCAATGGGGAAAAGAGGAACCAACAGGCAGCCCGTTCTTCATGCAAAAGTACACACCACCAACAAACACCAACATTAATAAAAAATAATAAAACAAAAAAAATCAATAATTGGAATGCAATAATTGAAAAACCCATTAATACACAAAAAAAGAAAACAACAAAATCCATAAGCAAAAACATTCACAATTCCAGAAAAGCACAGACAAAATACCTAACTACAACATGAGAATACCTAACTCAACAGAAATGAAGAAACAAAGACTACTTACAGGAAGAAGCCCCACCTAGAGGCCAGGAGAGAAAAAACACGTGAAACAAAAACAAAACCACTAAAAGCCCCACCTGCAGGGTGAAATATTAAAAACAATTCAAAAACAATAAAGCCCCACCTAGATGCCACAAGAGTAAAAACAAGTCAAAAACATAACAATAAATCAAAGGTTTACACAAATAACAAACATATGTTTAATAAATAAAATAAATTTTTATAGCATCCTCTGTTGAGTTTTCACTCAAATAAAAACCCAAAACATCTAAACACAGTTTAAAAACATTGAATGTAAAAAACATGTACTTTCACATTTTTAAAAATAATACCTACAGTACAACTATTAACAAAAAGTCACATACTAAAATGTTATTTGATTAAATAAAACAATTTGAAACAATTATATCATCCTTTGTTCTTTTTTTATCCACAAAAAAACCCCAAAAAAGCTGATCACAGTTTTTAACAGCCTGGCAATGCTGGGCAACCTATGCTAGTTTATACCTATAAATCTGTGCCTTAACTGTTGGAATGTGACAAAGGATGTTTAGCCAGGCCCCACTAGCCCCATCCGAGCCTCCATGCACTCGCCCGACCGGGATTCGCAGGTAACTGTTGGGTTGAATTTTGTGCCAGTGGGGCAGAAGCCCCCCGATCACAAACAAAAAGAAAGGACTCAATTTTCCAATGTTCCTTGGGCCGCGCCATGCTACAGCCAATCAGGCTGAGAGGCGCGAGCAAAAGGAACGTTCAGACATGCGCCACGGCCAATCAAAATGAAGCCACAGAAAAAAATGCTGCAGAAACTGAAAACGCAAACGCCAAACTACAAGCCCCAGTGTCCTGCACGCCATGAGCGTGTAGAATGCTGAGGAAGCCGGCGTGCGAAAAATAAAAATAAAAAACCCAACATGAGGTCAAGTCTGCCACAGGCGGATGCAGCACCTCACAGACACGCCGCAGGCCTTCCCGTGGCCCAGCCAGCAAGGCAAGGCTGTGGGAAGGAACATCCCCCGCCCCATGGCTTCCCGCAGCCCAGCCAGCAAAGCCAGGCCGTGAGAAGGAAAAAAAACCATGCTGCTTGGCTTCCTGCGGCCCATCCACCAAGACAAGGCCACAGGAAGGAAATCCCCCCCCCGCCCCATGGCTTCCTGCTGCCCAGCCAGCAAAGCCAAGCTGCAGGAAGGAAACCCCCCATGCCGCATGGATTCCTGTGGCCCAGGCAGCAAGGCAAGAACGCGGGAAGGAACACCCCCCTCACAACGCCCCCTGGCACTGGCCTTGCCCCAGCCTGGCCAGCAAGCCCAGACCGGGGGAAGGGAAAAAACCAGCAGTCAGGTCCCCGCGGCCCGGCCAGCAAGCCCAGGCTACGGAAAGGAAAGTTTTTCTCTTTCAAGCGGGGGCCAAGGCACTTTCCCTTTGAAAGAGAAAACAAACAAAAAAACAAAAAAAACACCAGAATAATTAAAATAAATAAACCATTAATTTAAAAAAATCACACAAAAACAAACAAAAACATTAAAAAAAACCCAAAAGAGCCAACTTACCAGCAGACATTCTTCCTCCATGATGGCCGGAACTGAAATGAGGAAAGAAAGAGACTACTTACCGGAAGAAGCGCCACCCAGAGGCCAGTAGAGAAAAAACAGTCAAAAACATAACATTGCATCACACATTCACACAAATCACAAACAAATCACACAACAATAAAATAAAAACATTTCTAAAATACTGTGTAGAGTTTTCACTCAAAAAAACCCCAAAACATCTAAACACAGTTTTAAAACATTGAATGTAAAAAAAGTACTTTCACATTTTTAAAATTATTATCCAAGATACAACTATTTTTTTAAAAAAATCACATACTAAAACATTATTTGGTTAAATAAAATAATTGTAAAAAATTATATCATCCTTTTCTCTTTTTTAATCCACAAAAACAAACCCAAAAAATCTGATCACAGTTTATAACAGCCCGTATGCATAAATAAACATTTTAAAAATCACAATTACAGACTAACCTCATTTGTACAAACATTAACAAAAGAAAAACTTTCCAACACAATTAAAAACAGCCCGGCACCACCGGGCAAACTATGCTAGTATATATATAAAACCAAGGTGTCCTGGCGTCAGCTGCTTATACAAATCCACACCCCTGCACCGATCATGCTGAAACTTGTCACATACATACCTTGGGCTGGAGAGACGGTCACTGTGGGGGTCACAAGTCCCATGGGGAGGGGTATGCCCCTGGAATTGATCCGCAAAGGAGAAACCCCCACCAACAGGAGAAAATGCAAGGGAAAAAAGCCAACTGGGGGGATTGTGATGTCATCACCAGAGCTCAACCATTACATATTAATAATAATAATAATAATAATAATGATAATAATAATAATAATAATAATAATAATAATAATAATAATAATAATAATAATAATAATAATAATAATCTTCATCTTCATCTTCATCTTCATCTTCATCTTCATCTTCATCTTCATCTTCATCTTCATCTTCATCTTCATCTTCATCATCTGCATCATCATCATCATCATCATCATCATCATCATCATCATCATCATCATCATCATCATCATTATTATTATTATTATTATTATTATTATTATTATTATTATTATTATTATTATTATTATTATTATTATTATTGACTGGGTTGCCATGACAACTGGATGGGGTAATAATAATAATAATAATAATAATAATAACAATAATAATAATAATAATAATAATAATAATAATAATAATAATAATAATAATAATAATGATGATGATGATGATGATGATGATGATGATGATGATGATGATGATGATGATGATGATGATGATGATGATGATGATGATGTCATGAAGCCTGGGGATTGGTTGAGCTCTGGTGATGACATCACAATCACCCCTTTTAGGCTTTTCCCCTTGTTTTTTCTCCCCCAAAACAGGCTGCAAACAGCCACTAGAAACAATGAGGGAGGTGACTGCACATGCGCGAACATCCATGCACGCGTCTAACCCTCCCTGATGTTCCTGGCTGTGGCACATGTGCAAAATTCTGTGAATGCACCACAGCCACCTGACATTCCAGGAGACCATTATGGTTGTCGCTGCCCCGGCAACTATTATTGGTGGGCAGCCAATGCGGCATGGCTCCTCCACACTCCTGAAGTGTGCCTTGGGGGAAGGGAGAACCCACAGTTGGAGGGCGGGCAGAAGACGGTACCAGGCCACCACCTTCCACAGGACTTGTGGCTGTCGAAGGCAGTGGTTCAGCCGTGTCATCTGCCTGGTCCCCCAAAAAGGATCCTCCCTTCCACCTGAGGCTACCCTTGGGACAATGGAGGAGCCAGGCTGCAATGGCTGCCTGCTGACTGTAGTAACTGGGGAGGATGCCGGAGGCCACTGGCCCTCAGTCTGGCCTTCCTGGGCACCAGGCCATGATATCTATGCAGCCCGGCACTGTGGGGAGCAACCCCCTAACCGCCTCCAGGCCTGTCTGGTTTCGGGGCCGGCTGCAGCAATGCAGCACCTGGCGAGGCCTAGACCTACTTGCACCATCATGAGGGCGATGACAGCAGACAAAAAGGCAAGGCAGCAGGGGTGCAGGCTGGGGGGGAATGGGCCCGGGTCTTTCCTTGGCCTAGGTTGGGCCCCACCCGGGCAACAGCAGGTATCCCTGCTAGTATTGTGATACAGGATAGACTGACATGTGAACTAAAATTAAATAAGGAATTAACCAAAAGAAATTATTCCAAAGAAATTTGGGATAATTTATTGAGCATTTCACAATTAAAGTGAGAGGAACACAACTGATACAAGAATACATTAAACCCCCAGTTAACAACAAATTCGGACAATGTCGTTTTCAGCTAACAATGTGTATTTTCCTGAAAAGTCATCTCCCGGACAACGATGTTACATCGTTATCCGGGAGGTTGTTTTTGGTCTCCTACCTGTTGATGCTGGTTGGAGATGAAAAAATTGCCATCTTCGAGTCCCTGTGTCCAGCTCTCCACTTACCCAGGAGGGTCTGGAAGTCTAGGAGGACCTATCCCATGCTATTCCTGCCTTCCTAACACCTCCCTAGCCTGCCCAACAGCTGAGAAAAGTTGTGGCTGCCATCTTGTTTTTCAAAAATAAAAAAAATTAGATGGCAGCCACAACTTTTCTTAGCTGCTGGGCAGGCCAGGGAGGTGCTAGGAAGAAAGAAACAGTGCAGAATATGTCCTCCCAGCCTCCCAGACACTCCTGGGTAGGCAAAGAGACACAGGGACCCGAAGGTGGCAATTTTTTCATCTCCAACCATCGTGAACAGGTAGGAAATCACATCATCCTTTTTCTGGGGGTCGGCAGAGGCAGCCTAAGTGCTTCTGTTAGGCTCAAGGGAGGCGATCCGGTCTACTTCTGATCTCCCCTAATCTTCCCCGGGTGATGGTGCAAAGAAAAATGCCGGGGGAAACTCAATCATCAGCTTGAAGTTTTTCCTTGCAGCATTGCCTGCGGGGGGTGGAGGGGGTGGGCTGTCAGAAACAATGTGGATTGCCTCCCTGGAGCCTAACAGAGGCAGCCACGCTGGTAGAGAAGCTGGAATAGTTAAAAAAATTCTGTCACTCCATAATTTTTTCCACCCATTTCAGCTTCTCCGCCAGTGTGGGTGCCTCTGTTAGGCTCCAGGGAGGTGATCCGCATTGTTTCTGATCCCCCATGACCCCCCTGGGCGATGCTGCAAGTGAAAACCTGCAGCTGACGAAGGAGGTTTCCCCGCTGTTCTGGCTTGGAGCAGTGGCCGGGGGAGTCACGGGAGGGGGGGGGAGAGGAAACAATGTGGATCACCTCCCTGGAGCTTAACAAAGGCAGCCATGCTGGCTGAGAAGCTGAAATGGGTAAAAAAAAAATTGTGCTAGGCCAGTTTTCAAAAAAGGATCCAGGGGTGATCCTGGAAATTACCGACCTGTCAGTTTGACATGTGTCCCAGGTAAAGTGATGGAAACCATCCTAAAAGATAGAATTAATAGGCACATAGAAGAGAAGGCGCTGCTAAAGGAGAGCCAACATGGCTTTTGCAAGGGCAAATCATGCCTCACTAATCTGTTGGAATTTTTTGAGAGTGCCAACAAGCATGTGGATAAGGGGGATCCAGTTGACATTGTTTATCTGGACTTTCAGAAGGCTTTTGACAAGGTCCCACACCAAAGGCTCTTGAATAAACATACCAGTCATGGAATAAAGGGACAGGTCTTGTCCTGGATCAGCAACTAGCTAAGGGACAGGAAACAGAGGGTAGCACTAAATGGACACTTCTCCAAGTGGAGGGAAGTAAAGAGTGGGGTCCCCCAAGGTTCAGTACTGGGACCCCTGCTTTTCAACCTCTTCATAAATGATCTAGAGGTAGGAGTAAAAAGCAAGGTAGCCAAATTTGCTGACGACACTAAATTATACAGGGTAGTGAAAACTGTGAGAGATTGTGAGGAGCTCCAGAGGGATCTCTTGACACTGGGGGAGTGGACAAAACAGTGGCAAATGAGTTTCAACATTAGTAAGTGCAGAGTGATGCATGTTGGGGCAAAGAACCCCAATTACATTTATAAACTGATGGGGTCTGAACTCTCTGTGACAAACCAGGAAGGGGACCTTGGTGTCCTGGTGGACAACTCAATGAAGGTGTCAACCCAGTGTGCCTCAGCAGTGAAAAAAGCAAACTCAATGCTAGGGATCATTAGGAAGGGTATAGAAAATAAGTCAGCAAGTGTCATTTTGCCTCTTTATAAATCTATGGTGAGGCCCCATCTGGAATACTGTGTACAGTTCTGGTCGCCATACCTCCAGAAGGATATTATGGAGCTGGAAAAAGTGCAGAGGAGGGCAACCAGAATGATTAGGGGACTGGAACACCTTCCTTACCATCTGAGGCTGCAACGGTTGGGCCTCTTGACTCTTGAATGACGACGTCTAAGAGGTGACCTGATTGAAGTTTATAAAATCATGCACGGACAAAGTAGATAAGGAAAAACTGTTTTCCCTATCGCATAACACTAGAACTAGGGGACACTCCATGAAACTTTTGGGTACTAGTTCTCAAACAAATAAGAGAAAGTACTTTTTCACCCAGAGGATTACTGGCCTATGGAACTCCCTGCCAGAAGAAGTGGTGACAGCTGTCCGTCTTGACAGCTTTAAGAAAGGATTAGACAAGTTCATGGAGGACAAGAGTATCAATGGCTATAATTATGGATACTTAAGGACAACCTCCGGGTTGGAGAGATAGGCAGGATATCTCTTAATATCATTTCCAGGGAATCCTAAGCAGGTGAAGGCATCAGCTTGGGAATACCCTGAAGGAAATGGTGAGCCACTGTGTGAGACAGAATGCTGGACTGGATGGGCTGTGGCCTGTTCCAGCAAGGCTGTTCTTATGTTCTTATGTTCCCCTCCGGAGAGTGAGTGTTTTTCTGCCTCCCAGACAACAACGTTTCCCGGTTAATGACGCGACATTGGGAACCAAGAAACGTCATTAACGTGGGGTTTACTGTATATAACTTTTTGGAAAGTTATAATCTTATTATTGTAGTTGTTATTGTGTTATTGTAGTTTTGTTTTGTTTATCAGTATGTTTATTTTAATTTTAAATAAATAAACTTTAAAAAGAAATTGTTTTCCTCCTGAAAAAATATTTAATATTAATATTTAATATCTTTAATATTGCAGTACAGGATTGGCAAGATACATTTATCTGATAACTTGGGGTAAGAGAGAGAAGTTGTATTTTTCACTCCTAATGACCTTGCCTATAAAAAGCTCCCAAATGTGCTGAACTTAATTACAACATTTAGGACCTTTAACATAATTACAATGAGAGCATTTGTGTGGGAGAGGGGCAGTGTGAGGACATAGAGCCAAAACATTCTTATTGAAACTTCTTAGTAAAGGGAAAGGTTGCCCTTGCTCAAACGCCAGGCTCATTTGACTCTAGGGTTCAATGCTCATTTTTTTTATAACCAAAGAGCCAGCGCTGTCTGCTTCTGTACAGATGTTTCTGTGGTCATGTGGCAGGCATGACTAGACTCTGGAGCACATGGAATACTGTTTCCTTCCCACCGAAATGGTCCCTATTGATCTACTTGCAATTTCTTGCTTTCGAACTGCTAGGTTGGCAGGAGCTGGGACAAAGACGGGAGCTCATTCTGTCCTGCAGTACTCGGGAATTGAACTGCTGACCTTCCACTTCCCAGTCAGCATCTTAGCTACTTGAGCCACAGCACTCCTGAAATGGAGGCTGGAATAAAAGAGCGCTCAGGTGCTTCCTTCAGGGAAATGGAAGGAAAGATGGAGATTGCAAAGGATGAGAAGATGAAAGGAGAGTTTGCTAAAGTTTGGGATTCTATGTCTTTGTTGAGGTGGAGAGAGAGTGGGAAGAATAGCCCCAGGCTGATGTCCTGGAGCCTCACCTGTTGGGTAAAGGAAAGGGTCACAGATGAGGAATCCTGGTACCATTGTATGTCTGATCTGACCCTGATGCCCACATCATCCAGCAGGAGTGGTGGTACCCACTCTAACCCAGCTGTAGTGCTGGCAATGCAAGGACTAGCATGAGAGTCAAAGAAAGTTCCAGTAAGAGTATAGGAGTAAAGGTAAAGGCAAAGGTTTCCCTTGCTCGAAAGCCAGTCGGATACGACTCTAGAGTTCAGTGCTCATCTCTGTTTCAAAGCCGAAGAGCCAGTGCTGTCTGCTTCTGCAGATATTTCCGTGGTCATGTGGCAGGCATGATAAGACACTGGGGCACACAGAACACTGTTTACTTTCCCACCAAAGTAGTCCCTATTTATGTACTTGCAATTTCTTGCTATTTTTGGTATATGAGAGTCAAGACACAAGGCACAGCCAAAGGCTGGGTTAACTCAGGTTTATTGCATGGTGGACAGAGGGAACATGAGGTAATGGCGGACGAACAGCTCTATATATATGGTAGTAACGTATTTTGAATGTGGCTCCACGGTAGCCCGTTGGCTACTGGTCCGCGTGACGTCATGGCTGGTCACGCCCTTCTTGTCCAGGTTTAGGTAGTGGCGGGAAACTTCCCGCGCTGCGGTCTTTGATGGGTTTGAACCAAGAGAGCTTGGACGCTCGCTGCTGCCAGCTGGTGGTCATTAGCTCGCGTCCTAGTACAGGGTTTATGTGATACAGCTGAAGGTTACATTGTTACTCATAGGCAAGGTTACATTGGTTCAGATACATTGATATCACATGTGGAAGGTTACACTATTAGAACACAACACTCCTCCCCCCTAGGATGAGACGAAGTCTCTCAGCCAAGGTGGCTTATTTCGAACACGCTGGGGTCTCGGCGCGGGCTGCCCTGCCCTGGCTTCGCTCCCTCCTCCTTGCTCCCTGGCTGCCTGCCCTGTAACGGGAGAGGATGACTTGTTAGTGGTTTGCCGCGGTTCTGCGGCTTTGTTGGAAGGTGTGTGCTTTGTTTGGGGCGAACCGGGGGCACTAGGGGCTAACGAAAAACCCCTCTTCTCGCTTGGATGGGTGGGGGAACACTCCAAAAAACCCCCCGGCTAGCAAAATCAAAATCAAAATCGGTTTCGGGGGAAACGGCAGCGGCGGCCGCACACTCCTTTTCCCTCCCCCCGGGCTCGGATAGGACTGGGGTATCAAAAGGATATGAGTCGGGCTCACTGCTTGCCCTCCTGGCTTCGGACTGGTGTCCCTCTCTGTCTCCCCCTTGGGCTAAACGGGTGGGGGAGAACCCTATCGCTGAATCCTGTCGCTGAGCCCCACTGATCGGCCCCTCACTCGGTGCCTCAGTTGGTCAGCGTGCCTCCTCCAGAGGAGGCCGGTGCTAGTTTCCACCCGATATGACACTGGCCCCGTCTGTTCTATTATCGTCCCTGGTACCCAGGCTGGGCCTGCGTTGGCATAGTTCCTGCAGTGTACAGGATCGCCTACGCCGAAACCTTTCGAGACCGCTAAACCTATGTTCTTCCCTTTGTCCTCGACCCTCGACGGGTCCAACCTGGACAAAAGCGTCGTCAGTTTCCTCCGCATCAGCAGCTCAGCCGGCGAGTATCCAGACGCTAAGGGGGTCACTCTGTACGCTAATAGAAATTGACAAACTTGGTGATTTAGATCTCCCGAGCCCATGCGGCGCAGCGCATCCTTTGTGGTGCGCACCAACCGTTCCACTTGGCCATTCGTGGCCGGGTGAAACGGCGCGGATGTGACATGCCGAATTGCATTTGCCTCCATGAATGCTGCGAACTCAGCGGACGTGAAGCAACTGGCGTTATCGCTGACCAAAGTGTCGGGTAAACCGAACGTGGAAAAGACCTTCCTTAGCTGGCGAATGGTAGTGGCGGAGGATGTGCTCTTTACCGGAATGACCTCCAGCCACTTTGAGTATGCATCCACCACCAGGAGAAACATGGTTCCTCGGAACGGGCCAGCAAAATCTACGTGCACCCTGGACCACGGTCCCCTTGCTGCGTCCCATTCCCTATGCGGGAGGCGGGCCACCTCCGGTCGGGAGCACTGACATGCCTCACAAGTGCCAACCATATGCTCTATGTCGGCGTCCAGCTGGGGCCACCAGAAGTAACTCCGGGCCAACGCCTTGGAACGGACGATTCCCGGGTGGCTGACGTGCAACAGCTTTAGCACCTTCGGCCGCAGGGACGTAGGAACCACCACCCGTTGGCCCCACAAAAGGCACCCCCTCTCTAAAGACAACTCTACTCGCTTTCGGAAAAATGGGTCGAATTCCGCGCCTGGGGATGACGCCGGCCACCCCTTCTGCACCCACGAGCATACTTTCTCTAGTGTTCTATCCTTTCCGGTCGCCCTGGCAACGTCGGCCGGTACTATCGGGGGTGACTCCAAGACCTCTATTAATAATACCTGGCGGTCTCTTCTTACCCCTGCCTTCTGGTCGTCCGACAAGGGTAACGGCGACCGTGAGAGCGCGTCTGCATGGCTGATTTCCTTCCCTGGCCGGTATTCTAACTCATGTTGATATGCGTTAAGAAAAATAGCCCACCGCAGCATCCTCGGGGACAGGATCTGTGGCGTGGGCTTATTTGCAGTGAATATTCCTAACAGGGGCTTGTGATCAGTAACGACCTTGAATGGCCGACCATACAGAAAATCGTGAAATTTCTTGGTTCCCGCCACTATCGCTAGTGCCTCCCTATCGGTCTGTGCATAATTCCGCTCTGCTTGGGACAGGGACCTTGAATAAAACGCTATCGGGGCCTCCCTTCCGTCGTTTAACACGTGGCAAAGCACCGCCCCCACCCCCACCGGGGATGCATCGCAGACTAAAACTATGGGCCGTTTGGGGTCGAAATGAGTCAGGATTGCCTCGGATGTGAGGAGTTGCTTTAACTCTGTGAATGCTCTTTCTTGCTCGTCACCCCACAGCCATTTTTCCTCTTTTTTAAGTAACCGATGGAGCGGCTCGGCAACAGACGCCTTCCGTGGAAGGAAGGTATGGTAGAAATTGAGAAGCCCCAGAAACGACTGTAGCTCGGTTTTGGAAGTGGGGCGAGGGGCTTTCTTAATGGCGGCTACCTTAGATTTGGACGGCCTAATTCCCTCGGGCGTGACACGGAACCCTAAAAACTCAACCTCTGTTTCGAAAAATACACATTTGTCTTTTCTCAGTCGCAGCCCCGCTTTCTCGAACACGGCCAGGACCTTATCCAATCTGTGAGCCAGCTCGGCCTTACTCCCCCCCGTTATCAACACGTCATCAAAATATGGCAACACCCCCTCCAGCCCCTTCAGGAGGCGTTCCACTAGCGACTGAAAAATGCCAGGTGCCGAGTTCACGCCGAACTGTAACCTCGACACCTGGAACGCCCCCTTATGTGTGACTATTGTTTGTGCCGCCGCTGTGGCGGGGGTTACCGGGAGTTGCTGGTAGGCCTGTGCTAAATCGAGTTTAGCGAAACACTTTCCCCCATTCAGCCTGGCCAGAAGGTGGCTGACCACTGGCACCGGGTATGCATTAGGGCGGATTGCCTTATTAATGGTGCACTTATAATCAGTGCAAATGCGCACCTCCCCGTTAGCCTTCAGTGCTGTTACAATTGGAGTCTCCCACTCCGCGGAATCCACAGGAACAAGAATTCCTTGACCCACCAGTTTGTCCAGTTCCGCCTCTATTTTGTCCTTTAGCGCGAACGGTACCCTGCGCGGTTTAAGTCTTATCGGGCGGACCTCCGGGTCTAAGTCGAAGGCTACAGGGGGTCCCTTGAACTTTCCCAGTCCACTTTTAAAAACAGCGGGGTGTGCGTCACACACCGCTTGTATTGGGTCCTCGCCTACGGCATGCACCCCCCCTATGAACAGACCTAAAGGCTGAAACCACTGTGTTCCGAGGAGGCTACAACTCCCCCCTTTTAGCACCACTAGGGGAAGTTCCGCAGAATGTCTCTTAAAACAAACCCGGAATGTCCCGACCCCCAACACTGGAATGCTGTTCCCCTGTACGTCCCGTAGTGTGGCCCTCAACGCTTTAAGTTTGGGCCGCACGTGGGGGTCGATTTTCAAGAACTCTCTCTGGGGAATTATAGAATAGGAGGACCCCGAGTCAACTTCCATCCTAATGGGGGTCCCTTGTACTAGTACCTCAACAAAGTAATGGGGCTGTCCCGCAGACACGCTGAACACAGGAGCGTCGCCCTCGCTGTCGTCCGAGATGCGGCCCACGCCGTCCTGCTTCCTCGTGGCCCGGGCGCCATCTTTGGACCTCGCTGGACGGTCCGGTCTGGCTGAACGGTCTTGCGACTGTCTCCGGCCCTCTTTCCATTTCCTGCACGCCTTGGCGATGTGCCCCTGATGTCCACAGTTGAAACACTCGGCTTTCCTGAATGGGCACTTCAAGCGCTCATGGGCCGCTCCGCAACCATCGCAGCGGCGCCCGCCTCTCCGGACCTTCTGGACCTCCTCGGCATCGCTGCTTTCTGAAGACGATTTCGAGGTCGGTCGGGTTGCATGCACCGACTGACCGGACTTCCCGTGCAACGAGTTTTCCGCTTTGCCGGCCCTCGGACGCCACTCACGCCACTTGTGCATCTCATCTACTCCAGCATTCGTGGATTCCTCGGCTTCCGCGGCCTCTACAACCTCTTCCAGTGTGGGTGGTGGCTCCTTGTTCATCAGGCTGCGCTGTACTTCCTTGTCCTTCAGGCCACACAGCACTCCGTCCCTGAGGGCCATCTCTAGGAAGTGGTCCCATCTGCAGGGGGCGGCGGCTACCCTCATAGCCGTTACGAAGGCTTCTACCGACTCGTCCGGCGCTTGAACTCGCCTCCAAAACGCGCTCCGAGCGGGAAACATTGCCCTCGAGGGTCGGAAACGCTCACGCAGCAGTTTCATGATGTCACCGGCTTTGAAATCGCTCATCTTCTTCGGTGCAAGAATGCCCACCAGCGTCCGCTTGGTTTCCATCCCAAGCATGCGGGTGAGGATGGCCCTCTTCCTTTCCTCGTCATCTTCTTTGACTTTGAGTTCCACCAGTGCCGCCTGGAAGTCCATCTCAAAAAGCTCCCAGTCTTGCGGTTTGGTGATGTTGAACCCGCTCTGTGTCCTGGCTCCATGGGGATCCATTATCCCACCTTCGTCGCCAATTTGGTATATGAGAGTGAAGACACAAGGCACAGCCAAAGGCTGGGTTAACTCAGGTTTATTGCATGGTGGACAGAGGGAACATGAGGTAATGGCGGACGAACAGCTCTATATATATGGTAGTAACGTATTTTGAATGTGGCTCCACGGTAGCCCGTTGGCTACTGGTCCGCGTGACGTCATGGCTGGTCACGCCCTTCTTGTCCAGGTTTAGGTAGCGGCGGGAAACTTCCCGCGCTGCGGTCTTTGATGGGTTTGAACCAAGAGAGCTTGGACGCTCGCTGCTGCCAGCTGGTGGTCATTAGCTCGCGTCCTAGTACAGGGTTTATGTGATACAGCTGAAGGTTACATTGTTACTCATAGGCAAGGTTACATTGGTTCAGATACATTGATATCACATGTGGAAGGTTACACTATTAGAACACAACACTATTGAACAGCTAGGTTGGCAAGAGCTGGGACAAAGACGGGTGCTCATTCCGTCCTGCAGTACTAGGGTATCGAACTGCTGACCTCCTGCCTTCCAGTCAGCATTTTAGCCACTTGAGCCACTGGAGTGGACACTAGTAATTCCTGCCAAGTTTTGGCCATCCTTCAAGGGACATTGATGAAGGCTGGGACTTATCTTACCCTCCTACTTTCAGAGGCCAGGATTGTGGCTTAAACAGGGGACTCTCTTGAAAGGACATTCCCCGGTAGGTTAATGCAGGAAACTCAACTCTCAAGGATGCTTCTTGAGGGAGTAAAGGACAGTGTTTCTATTTCTGTCGATTTTTCAGATGCAGTAAAGTTTATTCATGTTCACTCTCACAACTTGTAGCAAGTAGGAATGTTAGTGGCTGCCAGCACCATTGGAAGATGATACAGCACTGTGCACAATCTCTAAAACAGATGTTTGTTTGGTTCTATACTGTCCCTATAGATATGTTTTTGCCTAAATTTTAAATATCAGGATTAGCTACTTGCCAAGAAGGACTGCAGTGGCTCAAGTGGCTAAGTGGCTAAGACGCTGACTGGAAGGCGGGAGGTCGGCAGTTCAATTCCTGAGTACTGCAGGACTGAATGAGCTCCTGTCTTTGTCCCAGCTCCTGCCAACCTAGCACTTCGAAAGCAAGAAATTGCTAGTAGATAAATAGGGACTACTTTTGTGAGAAGGTAAACTGTGTTCCATGTGCTCCAGTGTCTAGTCATGCCTGCCACATGACCACGGAAACGTCTGCAGAAGCAGACAGCACTGGCTCTTCGGCTTGGAAACAGAGATGAGCATTGCACCCTAGAGTCAGATACGACTGGCTTTCGAGCAAGGAAAACCTTTACCTTTACCATCTCACCCTCTTTCCTTATATGGTGGTCCTCACTCCTTCAGTGACTCCTGTCATCCCTCCCCCTTGCTTAGTACGAGCCCAGAAACTGACATCTAGTTACCTCCACACAGAAATACATTGATTTCATAATACTTAACTTTTCTGTGTTTTAATATTGAATATTGTTTGGAAGAAAAAAGGATTTATTACATTGAAAATCATCACTGTTGCACTGCCACCATCACAGTCCAGTGAGAATTGGAGTGACATTTACTATATTTATTGAAAGAAAAATGATGAAGTAGCAATGAAATCCTCTGCAAGTATAAAATTACTATTTGATCTTCCTATAATCTGGTTTACTGTCCCTCCCCATCAATATTAGCTATGGGAAGTGTGAGTTATGGAGGGACAGAAGGAAGGTTCTCCATGTTTGCATTTGAACAAGGAAATAGATACTGCTGAAAGAGCTGTAATATGTGTGTTTCCCTGACTGTAACACTGTTACCATCCTCAGGGACTCTTTTTGTCACTCTGATAGTTTTTCCATTTACTTAGGAAAATGTACATTAAAGAAAATGGTTGTCAGGGGCACTTGGTTGCTCTGTGGAATTAATCAGGTTTCCTCCTTTAGGCAAACGAGTAGGTCAGCACATTCTTGGCAGCCAGAGGCAATGCAGAGCAGAGGACAAAGCAGAGGGAGACTACTAGCTCTATTAAGAAAGATTAACTTGTTGAAGAATGGCATGATGACTAGAGATGGGAAGTTACTTTTATAAACTAGCAGGGGGACCCGCCTGGAATGCTGGGAGGCTTTGGCGCATGCGTGGAATTTCACGCATGTGCCACAGCCAGGAAGATCAGGAAGGGTTAGGTGTATGCGTGGATTTTTGTGCAAGCGCAGTCACCTCCCCTGGTTGTTTCTGGCGGCTGGTGGGGGCCTTTGCAGCCTGTTTTTGGGGAGAAAAAGCAAGGGAAAAAGCCTACCATGGGTGATTGTGATGTTATCGCCAGAGCTCAACCAATCCCCAGGCTCTATGACATCATCATCATCATCATCATCATCATCATCATCATCATCATCATCATCATCATCATCATCATCATCATCATCATCATCATCATCATCATTATTATTATTATTATTATTATTATTATTATTATTATTATTATTATTATTATTATTATTATTATTATTATTATTATTATTATTATTATTATTATTATTATTATTATTATCATCACATCCAGTTGCCATGGCAACCCTTGCTTTTCCTCCTGTCAGTGGTGGCATCCCCTTTGGCCAAGGGCTGAATCGCTGTGATGTCACAGAGCCCCAGAACTGGTCAGCCGGGGATTTGTTGAGCTCTGGCGATGACATCACAACCCTCCCAGTTGGCTTTTCCCCCTTGCATTTCCTCCTGTTGGTGGGGGTATCCCATTTGTGGATCAATTCTAGGGGCATACCCCTCCCCATGGGGCTTGTGACCCCCACAGTGACCGTCTTTCCAGCCCAAGGTATGTATGTGCCGAGTTTAGCATGATCGGTGCAGGGGTGTGGATTTGTATAAGCAACTTACGCCAGAACACCTTGGTTTTATATACAGTAATACCTCATACAAAGGCCGCTTCGTACAACATCGAATTCATACATCACCTAATTTCTTGAAAAAGGTTGCCTCATACAAAGTTGCAGCGACTTTGTATGAGGCATTGGGGTTTTTCCCAGGTTGCATTGTGCCTGGGCAGTATATAAAAGGCAGGACACATGCGTGTATTGCTCTTGTGGGTTTTGCATGAGGCGAAAAGTGTTTAGGAGTGGTTTTGAGCGCAATTTTGGATTTTTTTGGATTTTTTCGTCAGAATTTTTAGAAGCATTCCTGGGATTTTTGCAGCATTCTTCAGGTTCTTGGACAATCAGGGTTGTTTGACATGTTTTTGTAATATATTTAGCCTTTAGACAATGATTTCTTAAAGTTCTGTCAGTTTCCTGTCTGTTTCCTTGACTTTGTCCTGAATTCTGTGCTGTTACAGTACAATGTATCTCTATGGAAATGATGTTGTATGAGATCGCGGCAAGGATTAGGATGTTGTATGAGGCATCTCAGCTAGGATTTTGCATGCCTCATACAAAGTCCAAATCCATATAAAGTTCGAACTTGTGAAACCAAGTTTGGATGTTGTATGAGGTATCACTGTATATAGATTGGTTGCAGAGTATATCAACTCTATTTATGTGTACATACATGTGTGCAGACATTCAATCAACAAAGCATTGACATGTATACAATTTATGGCCCATCCCAGTACAGAATATTTTTTTTTTAAAAATGGCCGAAATAACACCATTTAAGTAACCTGCTTCTGGTCAGTCTAATTGTGCAATGTGCAGATTTAAAAAAATAGAACTGACATGGTTCCTGTCACGGGCTAGACCCTTGCTGTGGGTTTGAGAGGCTGGTTGTGACCAATAGGCTGTTCAATTTTACATGACTCCGCACACTCCCTCAGCAGCCTTTTGTCACCTCTCCTTCTGGAACCCTTGTTGCCACACACTTCCACATGCCCAATACAGGGAATCTGTGGTTATTTGATTGGTTTGGTAGCATGTTTAAGCAGAGAACAATAGTACCTGGATATGCCTGATAAATAGACTTCAACTCAGTAGATAGTAAAACTCACAAAGAGCTTTATTTTTCCAATATGCAATTTCATAAAAGCAAAGCACAATATAATTCCTGTAAAAAGCAAAAGAGAAGTTAATAAAGATTGGTTTCTCCTTCAGATGGCCCTGACGGGCTCATCCTGTCATGGGTGTTTTATCCCCCCCCCCAAGGGAATATGAGTTCAGCTAACAGAGCTAGGTAGCCTGAAGTTAGAGAACTGATTTGGGCCTGAAAAGGCATGCCTTATAGAGAGAAAAGAGTGAGTCCTGCCACCCATAGGAATGCGTTACCTAATGGAAAATCCCCTAACATGGGCAATCTTCTAGAAATTTCTAGAAGCTTACATGACCAGAGTGTTGTTCCCTCTACTCAAAAGAATTTGAGATATGAATCTGAGATATGAGAAAGAATGCAGTTGCTTAGTGACAAACTGACAACCTAAGATCATGACAGTTCCATCTTATGGAATCATAGGATTTGTAGCTTGCTATGATACTTGCAGTTTTCTGGTACATAGCTCTACTGCCACAACCTTCATGAGCAGAAAGCAGGGGGTTGTGTAAGTTGTGGCATTTAAGAACATAAGAACAGCCTTGCTGAAACAGGCCACAGCCCATCCAGTCCAGCATTCTGTCTCACACAGTGGCTCATTGTTGTAATGGTCCGCAGAAGTCATGGTGCTGAACTCAAGGAAGGCACGCGAGACTGAAGTATTATGGAAAAGGCCATCCCCAATGCTCCAGAGTGGTCTGTATTTATTGACTACAATTGGGATCCATCACATATACTCCTCGTGAGACCCCCGTGACAGAAAGCTTGCTACGTGGCACTCAGCTGGTTGAGTTACACTTACCAGCCTGCGTGCCCAGGTTAGCCATAAGCATACTAATCAGCGGATTGTGGCGAGACTTATTGTTCCCACCTTATCAAGGTCCTGGAAGATTCCGTGTACCTATGCCTAGCTATTTGGTCTAACTGCAGTTGGTGTCTGCTCAGCCTCACACGCAGACGTGAGTCAGACATTGTATGCTATTTATGAGACCTTGGGTCTCTTACCTCCTGACATTTGTCCTACTGTTTGTCAAAGGCCCCAGCCAAGGAAAACATGGAGTCGCTAATGCTCCCTATTGCTATTAGCCCGTACCCAATTTCCTTTCTGGTAAAGTCCGGTTTGTCTTCGAGGCGGTGTTCTCACCGAATGAACCCAACGGGAAAGTTCGCTGTCCAATCAGTGACCCGGGCAACCCACATTCCCTTTTTCTTTGTTTTCTAAAGCTACTTGGCTAAGAACTTGACAGACATAGGGCATAAGCTGCCGTGGCGTGATTGTTTCTTGACGTCTCCATCCTGGGTAGCACATGGACAGGAGTGAGGGAATACACTGCACAAAGCAGCATAGCATGACTCCCACTACCACAATGCCAGTGGTGACCTTAAGCGTCATTTGCAACCAGTTCCATGACACCCAGGACCAGACTCATTCCACAAACTTCATTTGGTATCCTGCTGAATGTGTGAGACTATTTTTCCCAAGTCATTGATTTGACTTTGGAATTGTCTGTGAGATTGAAGCAACACATGTTGTGAATAGTCTTGCATCCTAAATGATGGAGAAGAAGCAAATAATCAATTGCTGCTCGATTATCCAATTTGCTCTTGATTAAGTAAAGCGATAGCGGAAGAAGTGTGATTGAGACCTTTGGCCAGGGCACACACCAGCTGGCTAAGTCTATGAGCGTTACCTGCTGCGAGTCCAGTTACTCCGACTAGACTTACTGCTAAGGCAACATACTCTGCTTTACTGAGTAGCCTTACACTGCTATCACAAGTTTTGTCGAGCTGGGATGCTCGTGTGATCCGTGCTGGCCACGGTGCTGCTTGGCGTGGTGTAAGCATTTCCCTTTTTGGGAGAACCAGTGTTAAATGGCTGATACAGCAAAATGAATCTGACACATTGGCTGGAATATAGTTCCATGTATGTTGGTTACAAGTGAAAAACCACCCCGTGGGCAAAATGACATGATTATACATTATACCAATAATGTCTGGATGATTACATTTCCAAGTCTCTTTTCCTGGGTCAAGGCAACTATGGTGAAGTTCCCTAACTGAGGAGCATCCTGTCATCTTGGTACAAGACGTGTCTGGGCAGATCGCCACTCTGGGTGTGTTTAGAGTGACTGCATCAGCGGGCAAAGTTTTTGTGACCTGAGTCCCCCAGTTTATGTAAGTTGCATATGTGATTCTGCGGTAACGTCCAAGGGCATGCTTAGGTACCCACTCAATGTCCCGGGTCTGCTTTCCTGGAGCACGGCAGACCGGGACAAGGCAGTTGCTCAACAATGAAGCAGGGTCCGCATCCTGCTTAATGCAAAAGTCAGATTGGTTGACAAGTCCAGCCAGTCTTTCCCAAATGTTATACTGGAGCCTGGCATTTAAGTTCTCGCCAGGCGTCAGGTCCCCAGAGGAAGCCCCAACCCCTCCCTCCAGAAGCAAGGAGAGAGTCAGGTCGACCATCAGGGAATTGTAGGTGATTTGAGCTAGAACTGCGGCCACCATGTTTTGTGGGGTGGGCTCAGTGTGTTGCTCAACCAAAGTGGACATGGCATCATCACACAGGGTTTTGACCATTCCCCATGTGATCTTAGGGTCTGGTCTCAGCTGAAACCATCTCCTCCATCTAGGTCCACTGGTCAGACTCATTCCTTCCATCTTGGGCAGGGGGTCCTGGACCGATTGCCTCCATGCCATGGGGCTCGAGATACGGTTTTACGCAATGAGCTGGGATCTAAATGACACCTGTAGGAGACATAATCACTGCATACCTTCTTCCCCATGTTACCAGGGGGGCCGGACCCTTCTAAGAAGGATCTGGTGGGACTCGGTAATGCACCAAGGGGCACGGAAGGCATTCCCGAGTACAGAAATGCTTCTCCTGTGGGGTGCAGTCAGCAAAAATGTTAAGATGATTGTACATGAACAAAACCTTATGCAAGCACTGCTGTGCCTGAGCCTGAGTTCTTGGCATGGCTACCTCTTCCCTTCTTTCTGGTTTTCCAATATAAAACTTTAGTGTCCAGTTCACCAGCTCGACAATGGCTTGCCCTTGGGGGTTGTATGGTACACCAAAAACATGCCTAATGTCCCATATGGCCAAGAATGTGGCTAGCTGTCTGGAGCCATAGGCAGGTGAATTGTTGGTTTTCAAGCAATCCGGTTAGCCCATGACCGCAAAACATGCCAAGAGATGTTGCTCTACATGAGTTCCAGATTTGCCTTTCTGAGCCGTAGCCCAGATGAACTGCGAGAAAGTATCGATAGAGATGTGCATGAACTGTCATCTCCCAAATTGTGGAATGTGCGTCACGTCCATTTGCCACAGTTGATTAGCTCCAGTTCCCCTTGGGTTGATGATGCCCTCCCCCCCCCCGGTGCGTCTGCACATTGCTGGAAGGAATGGACTATTCCTTGGGCTTGTGACAATGGCAAATTGAACTGCCTTGCCAATGCCTTCGCATTCTGATGGAAGAATGCGTGGCTTTGGATTGGGGTCAAGAAAACTCCTGCAACCGACTTCTGCTGCGCTTCCCTTGTGGCCACATCTGCTCTACTGTTTCCCTCTGGGAGAAGACCAGGTAGATCTTGGTGACTTCTAATGTATTTGACCCCGATTATCCTACACCATATGGATAGAACAAGTTCAAATAAGTGTTGGAGATGTAATAAAGAGTTGGGCACCTATTTACATATGTGGTGGAGCTGTGAATATATACAGAAATGTTTGAAGATGGTTGAACAAGAGATAGGAAACATTTTTGGGAAAAGTATAGTACTAAATCCAAAAATAGCTTTACTGGGGCTGTGTGAAGATATAAAGCTGGAGGACAATAAGAGAGAGTTATTGACAATAATATTATCCGCCACAAGGCAGATAATTGCTGTGAAGTGGAAGAACAAGTTCAAGATAAGTAGCGGTAGATTGTATAAACAGATATTGCGGTTGGCTCTAAATGATAAATTAACTTCAGAAATGAAAGTGGAAAGAGGAGAAGTTAAAAGTAATTTATTTTGGCAAATTTGGAGATCTTGGATAGAATATGGTCTGGTGGGAAAAGATGGAATAATGCTAGTACAGGAAGAAAGTAGTTTCTGGACAAATTTGTAAATATTTGCTTGGTAGTAGGATTGACAGTTTTCAACTTGTTTAGCACGGGGTGTGGGAGTGTAAATTGGGGGGAGGATGATGGTGTGGGTTTTATGTCAATTGTTTGTTGAAATGTATGTTTTGTTTTATGTATGTATGTATTTTAAGGAAACCAATAATTTTTTTAAAATAATAATAATAATAATGTGGGTGACATAGAGCTTTTCCTTGCGGTTACACAAATGGAACTGCATGGTCAAGAACAGACTTAACAAGTTCTTGTCTATCGCAGGAGTGATATAAGCTCCTGGTAGACTGTGAATCAAATTTCTCACATACTGACTATCTGTGATGATGTTCAATGGCTCCTGGGCGAACATTCTTAAGGCAAGGTTAACTGCCGCCAGTACCACTCTTTGTGCAGATTTCTGCAGAAGTGTCAACAGGGTTCTCCAAGCCTGCCCCTCGAGCCATGTGACAATACCATACACCTTCCCCCCATCCGTGAATGCTGTTTTCACTCCTTTAAGTGGGATCACGGACATTCCCTCCAATTCGACTGTCTGCGTCTGTAGCGAGACAAGTCTTTGGCAGATGGTACGCCAAATTCCCCGTGAAACCTTCCAATGCAATCGGGAGAGAATCTCCTAACTACATGAGTCTTTCTATCTGGTCTTTGGTAAATGGGGACCACTATCTTGGCTAGACCATGCCCCGAAATGTCCCTCGCTCTCAGCCTCCCTCTATGGATCACTGTCACCACCAGCTCTTGGGGAGGGGCGACATTGTGGGACGGGGTGCTAGCCAAATATTCCACTATTTCTGCCCCCCCCTTGAAGTCTATTCCTAGTGCTCCGGTGAACATGGTCCCAGTTCTGACTATGTACAGATTCAGGACCTGAGTGTCTGGCTCCTTGCTGATCCTATCTACCCATCTGTGGCTGAGAACGTGGTTTACCTCCTGAAGAGTCAGTTTCGCCTCTCACGTAATGCATATGTGATTGGCTGGCTGCTTCCCTTGTGTAAGCAGCGAAAAGAGCAGTTTTAGAAGCTCTGTATCCAATCTGAAATACAGTCTGGCCCAATTGATGTTACCTAGAACCTGTTGGAGTTCTACTAACATAATGGAATCCTTGATAAGGACCCTAGGCAGCACTGGTGCTGCATAAGATCCGAGAAGCCAGTGACTCAAATATAAATAGGGTTTGGTCCTCTGAACTTTTTCTGGTGCAATGATCAATCCTTTCTCCCCCAGAGTGCTCTGAAGGTCACATAATGTGTCCCTGCCTAATTTTGGCACTGCGATCAAAATGTCATCCATGAAATGGCAAACTAAGACTTTGGGGTGCAGGTTCCGGAACCTTTCTAGTGCATTGTGGACATAAATTTGGCACAGAGTGGGTGAGTTAAGTATGCCCTGTGGCAAAAATTTCCACACAAACCTTTGGGTTGGCTCCCTATGGTTGACAACTGGCACCGTAAAGGTGAACGTCTCTCTATCCCTAGGATGCAAGGGGATGGTGTAAAAACAGTTTTTCAAGTCTACGACTAGTATCTCCCACCCTTCGGGGATCATGTTCGGATCGGGGATGCCGCACTGAAGCAGTCCCATGGGTTGAATGCACTTGTTGATTTCCCTAAAATCGTGAAGAAGTCGCCATTTGCCTGACTTCTTTTTGATGACGAAGATGGGAGAATTCCACGGACTGGTGGAATGCTCTTTGTGTCCTGCTTCAAGCTGCTCTTTAACAAGCTGCTTCAAAGCCACTAATTTCTCCCCAACTATTGGCCACTGGTCTATCCATACCGGCTCATTGACTAACCATTTGAGCGGTAGGGCCATTACCCAAATGTTAGGGTTGCACAATAGTGCTGCAGAATATCCCTACACCAGAGATTGATAGGCACATTCAAAATGTGGGGTCGGATGACCACCATGCCATCTGCCTCTGGAATAGTGACCTCTACCCAGTCACGGCTCCTGAAAGCTTCTTGAACTCCTCCTACCCCCCACACGTCTTTCACTGGCTCAATGGCCCACTCTTGGGGCCACAAATCCTTGCTAATTACACTAACATCTGCTCCGGTGTCAAGCAGACCATTGAAAGGTCTTTCATTCGAAAATACCTTGATGACCGGTCGCTGCTTCCACTCTGTGCTCTGCTGCACTGTCGCTATGATCTGGAATCCTTCCACTGCCCCTTCCTCTCTCTGTCGGTCTGTATAACTGAATCCTGCATCTCCTCTGGCAACTTCCTTGCCCCCACCTGGCAGATGATAGGGAACCATGATCAATTGCGCCACTGAGTCTCCTTTGCCAATTGTCTGGGGCAACTGTGTCCAAAGCTGGATCTTAATGATTCCAGTGTAATTGGAGTCGATGACTCCCAGGATCACAAAGATTCCTTTTTTCCCAGCACTACTCCGAGGCAAGACGATTCCCATGATGTTATGGGGCAGGGGTCCCTGGTACTGGGAATTGACCAGATAGACTGCACCTGGCAGGTCACAAGTGATGTCATCCTGGCACACCAAATCTAGTCCTGCGCTGCCCTTGGTCGCTGCCTGTGCTTTGGAAATGCTGGGTGTCAGAATGGATGTTGCTACTGGGATCCCTGCCTTGAGGCTGTCAAGGCAGGCATGATCCCTATTTGAACCAGGGCTAGGGACACACCCACTACCCAGTTTCCCGAATTGGGGCAATCACGTGCCCAATGGAAGCCGTTGTGGCACCTTGGACACTGGGTGGTTGGATCAGGTGGACAGCCAGATGATTGGCCGCCCCCCTTGTGTTGGATCTGTTTTGATCTACACTCTCTCACGTAATGTCCTGCCTTGCCACACCGGTGGCAAGCGCTTTTGACCTTATTCTTGGGCCGATTTCTTCCTTGCACTGCCATTGCTAACAGATCCATTTTGTAAGAGTCTGTCCCAATGTCAGCACAAGCCCTGATCATGTCCATGAGTGTCAGATCAGGACGATGACCCATTGCCTGCAGAACCTTGTGGCAATCAAGGTTGGCATTATCCTTTGCCAGTTTTATCATGAGGTCCTCCTGTGCCTCCTGATTGTCCACCTGCCTGCTAATTGCTTCTTCTAACCTATTGATGAAATCCATATAGGGCTCTTGCGCACCCTGTTTGATAGTGGTGTAATTCTTAGCCCCCTTGCTGGAAGCTGGAACCTTGAGATATGCTTTGAAAGCAGTCTCAGAGGCCAGCTGAAGTGTGGCTGGCAGCAGGAGGGACTGCGCTGGGATGTACTCGAACTGACCCGAACCATAAAGTTGCTCTGGGATCACTGCTCCGCCCATCCTAGCTGCTCTAGCCTGCACTTCCATCCTGTACTTGCTATCCCACAAAAGGTGCTGACTGGGGCTCAACATCATCCACATGATGTTCTTCCAGTCATGGGGAATGAGTGAGGCAGATTCACAGAGCTGCCGAAATGTGCCATTCGAGAATCTGCTTTGAAGACCTGTCTCAACAATGGCTTTGCGGATTTCCGCAAGCAGCTTGTATGGAATTAGCGTGTACACCACCGTCTGATTGCCCGTGAGGGCATCCCTTTCCAGGTGGACTGGGCATAGCTGTCGAAGTGCGGCCAACTCATCAGCCGGTATCTTTCCTTTGCGTGTTTCCCCCTCTACCATCAATTGAAAAGGACTTTTGGTTGTCTGGGAAGTGCCTGCACTTCCCGAATTTCCATCCCCTCCTGTGGCTGCTGCAGGTGCCACTGGAGGAGAGTCCCCCATGCCCCCCTGTCTAAAGTGGATGATCGGGCAGAGATGTGTTGGGGCTGATGGTTCCTCGTACACTGGAAGTACCAGGGAAGTATCAATCTCTGCTCGGGCTGAATTGGCTGCTGAAATTGTCTGTCTACACTTGCTCCAAGTTTCTATGATGTCAGCAGGTGCCCTGGGCTCCTGCTTTAAGGCAGTATCCTATCCTGTCCCAAACCTCAGGTGCCATCATGCCTGCTTCTGGGTAGAACAAACAATGCTCCCCCAGATGCTTCACCAGCGCTGTCAGACACTGTCTACTGACACCGATGTGGTGCCGCCTGGCCAGGACTTTGACATCACTGCAATGAGTCTCTTGCCTGATGGTCAAGTGCTTCCCCAAGCGTGCCCCCATTACCACCCGGCGGGGAATTCCCTAGATGCCTTACACAACTTACGAGTCAATGCTATCACGGGACGAATCTGAGTGGTATGGCTGGGCAGGTGAAGCACAGGATAATGTCCCTCAGGTATGGTGGATGAACGGGGATCATGGCCTCAGATGCTGCGCATCCACTGCTCTGCCTTCTGCTGCTGTGGATCTCAGCTTTCCCCGGCTGTGGAACGCATCCGTTCCTATGCGTGAGGTCTGCTGGTGTGCGAGCATGCTGCCTCCCTTGAGACTATGCTGAGTTCTGACTGGAGATGTTTTCCAGTCAGAACTGCTCCGCTACTCCCGAGTAGACATGTCGCGGGTCACCATCTGTTGAAATGGTCCACGGGAGTCATGGTGCTGAACTCAAGGAAGGCACGCGAGACTGAAGTATGATGGAAAAGGCCAGCCCCGATGCCCCAAGGTGGTCTGTATTTATTGACTACAATTGGGAGCCATCACGTATACCCCTCGTGAGACCCCCGTGACAGAAAGCTTGCTACGTGGCACTCGGTTGGTTGGGTTACACTTACCAGCCTGCGTGCCCAGGTTAGCCATAAGCATACTAATCAGCAGATTGTGACGAGACTTATTGTTCCTGCCTTATCAAGGTCCTGGAAGATTCCATGTACCTATCCCTAGCTATTTGGTCTAACTGCGGTTGGTGTCTGCTCAGCCTTATACACGACGTGAGCCAGACATTGTATGCTGTTTATGAGACCTTGGGTCTCTTACCTCCTGACATTTGTCCTACTGTTTGTCAAAGGCCCCAGCCAAGAAAAACATGGAGTCGCTAATGCTCCCTATTGCTATTAGCCAGTACCCAATTTCCTTTCCGGTAAAGTCCGGTTGGTCTTTGAGGTGGTGTTCTCGCTGAATGAACCCATCAGGAAAGGTTGCTGTCCAATCAGTGATCCGGGCAACCCACAGGCTCACCATTTGCTTCAGGGTATTCCCAAGCAGATGCCTTCACCTGCTTAGGATTCCCTGGAAATGGCATTGAGAGATATCCTGCCTATCTCTCCAACCCAGAGGTTGTCCTTAGGTATCCATAATTATAGCCATTGATTTAGAAATCACCATTCAGCATTCTGGTAAAGAAAACGTACATAATGGAAACATACATAAAATAACAAAAGTGGTCACTGAAGCGACTAAGATTTAATCTGGTTGTTGTAGTTGTTTAGTTGCACAGTTGAGTCTAACCATTTGTGACCCAATGGCCAGGAACACACCAGGCTCCTCTGTTATTTAACATCCTCCGGAGTCTGCCCAGAGCCACGTGTACCGTATCAATGATGCTGTCTAACCATCTCATCCTCTGCCATACAGTTCTTCTTTTCTCTTCAATCCTTCCTAGCATCAGGTCCTTCCCTTGTGAGTCCTCTCTTCCCATTTGATCTCCAAAGTATTTGAGCTTTAGCTTCAGTATTTGTTCTTCCAAGGAGCAGTCAGGGTTGATTTCCTTTGGAATTGACTGATTTGATCTCATTGCAGTACAGAGAACTCTCAATTTTTTTCTCCAGCACTGCAGTCTGAAGGCATCTATTCTTCTGTAGTCAGTCTTCCTTATGGTCTCACTCTCACAGTCATACATTACTACTGGGAATGTAATCACTTTAACTCTGCATAATTTTATTGGCATTGTGTCTCTACTTTTTATTATGCTGCTTAGTTTTGCCTTAGCTTGCCTCCCAAGGAGTAAGCATATTTTTATTTCATGGCTGCAGTCACCATGTGCAGTGATCTTAGATCCCAAGAAAGTAAGGCCTGTCACTGCTTCCATTTCTTTTCCTTCTATTTGCCAGGGAAGTGATGGGGCCAGATGCCACAACCTCTGGTTTTTTGATGATACGTTTCAGACCAGCTTTTGCACTTTCTTCTTTTACCCTTATTAATAGGCTCTTTAGGTCTTCTTTACTTTCTGCCATTAGGGTAGTATCTTCTGCATATCTCAGGTTGTTGATGTTTCCCCTAGCAACCTTAATTCCAGATTGTGCTTCATCCAGCCCTGCATTACACGTGATGTACACTACATATAAGTTGAATAAGCAGGGTGACAATATGAAGCCTTGTCATTCTCCTTTTCCTATTCAAAACAGTTGTACCATAACAGTCCTAACTGTGACTTCAGGTTTCTCAGAAGACAGGCTGGGTGGCCTGGTACTCACATCTCCTTAAAGACTTGTGACAGTTTGTTCTGATCCAAACAATCAAAATCTTTAGTGTAGTTAATGAAGCAGAAGTAGACATTTTTCTGGTACTCCCTTGCTTTCTTCATTATTCTGCAAATGTTGGCAATTTGGTCTCTAGTACTTCTGCCTCTTCGGAACCCAGCTTATATTTCGGGAGGTTCTCGATCCACATATCGCTGAAGCCTAACTTGTAAGATCTTCAGCATGATCTTGCCAGTGTGCAAAATTAGCACAATTGTACCATGGCTTGAATATTCTTTAGCATTGTGATTCTTTGGAATTGAAACATAAACTGACCTTTTACAATCATGTGGCCACTGTTGATTTACCAGATTTGCTGGCATATAGAGTGCAACACTTTAATGGCATCATCTTTTAGGACTTTAAATAGGTCAATTGGAAGACCATCATCTCCACTAGCTTTGTTGTTAGTAATACTTTCTGGGGCCCACTTCACTTCACGCTCCAGGATGTCGGGTTCAAGGTCAGCAATCACACCATTGTGGTTGCTAGGGACATTTATGTCTTTCTTATATAGTTCTTCTGTGCATTCTTGCCACTTTTCCTAATCTCTTCTGCTTCTGTTAAATCCCTACCATTTTCGAAATTTATCATGGTTATTTTTGTTTGCAATTTTTCCTTATTTTTTCCAATGTAGCTGAAGAGATCTCTAGTCCTTCCACTTCTGTTGTTTTTCTCTGTTAATTTGCATTGTTCCTTTAAGAAGACATCCTTATCTCTCCTTGTTCTCTGGAAATCTGTCTTCAGCTGGGTGAAACTTTCTATTTCACCTTTTCTTTTTGCTTTCCCTTTCCCCTTAAATATTTGTAAAGTCTCATCAGACAGCCACTTCCCTTTCTTACATTTCTTTTTCTTTAGGATAGTTCTATTTGATAGCTCCTGTATGATGTTATGAACCTCTGTCCATTGTTCTTCAAGCACTCTGTCTATCAAGTATGATCTCTTAAGTCTATTCTTCACCTCCACTTTATAGTCATAAGGAATGTGGTCTAGGTCATACTTGAATCACCTAATGGTTTTTCCTACTTCCATCATTCTAAGCCTGAATTTGTCAATCAGTAGCTCATGATCTGAGCCACAATCAGCTCCAGGTCCCATTTATAGTGACTGTATAGAGTGTCCCCATGTTGTGGGTAAGTGTGACAAAGTAGGGTCTTTTACCTGGCCTAGAGAGTTAATGCAGGCCTGGAAATATGGTAAGCATGACTCGGAGGTTTTCTGATGCGGTGGGATGAGCTGCTCCATTAACGGACCTCCGGCTGCCCAGATCAAACTGGTTCATAAAATGGCGACACCACAATTAACAGGTGTCACACTGGGCAAGGACTCTTCCCAAGCCACCTCCCTAATCTATTACTTGGCAAGGACCGGTTGGCCGTCGGGGGTCTTCTGTGATGCTGAATAAATTAAACTCAAGGTTGTGTAGATCGTGTTCCAACCTCTGGAAACAAAACCTTGAAAATTTTCCTCGCACCTCTTTGGTTGTATCCCCCGCAAGTTGGACTTGAAAAAAAGGCTGCTTGTTAAAACTCTAATCTGGTCCCTGCTCATTCCCTCCTCCCTTGGAAGGATTGAAAACACTATGCTGTCTTTTCGTAAGCAGCGTTTAATTGAGGATACTTAGCAAGGAGTGCATGCAGAGTATTTCATCCAAAAAGCTTTCTAAACTACATAAAGTAATATACTGGATACATAAGTAACACAGAGAAATAAACACTTTAAAATAAAAACCTAATCTAACTGTGGGTATTGTGTGCCCCCATTAGCTGTTCAAAAACTAAGTCTGTAGCTTGTTAAGGCATCATGAGAGAGTCGGGCAGCATTTCCCCTAGCATCAGGGAAAGTGCCTTCTGAGGTCCAGAAACCAAGGGTTTAAATACAGTTTCCAGTCCTCCTGACACTTCCCGTTGGAACTTTAAATATTCCAAAACTTAAATATCAAGGCATCTGTACAGTTAACAAAGTTCCGATGCACCTGCAGATTCGCAGATGTTCTTATTGGTGGCATCATCTCTATGAGATGGCCCCTTCCTGGTAGATTCCTATCAAGCTCCCTTGAGTAGGCTGGCAGGCCTTTTGCTATGTTAAGTATGCACTAATGGTTGGCAGTGACAGTGCATTGCAGAGCCTGAGAGACTTTGAACTCAGAGAGTCAAAGTGAATACATTCAAATTGCAAAGTAATCTTACTTAACATACAGTAACTTTTAAGAAAAAGTAACTTCCTTTACACATTCCCATGACACTCCGTCTTTGACTTCACAGTACATAACCAACCTGTTTTTGGTATTGGCCATCTGTGAGGTCCATGCATACCTCCTTGGTTGTTGGAAGAGGCTATTTGCTAAGAACAGTTCATTCTCTTGTCCTGCTTCCTTTTGTACTTTAAGGCCAAACTTGCCCATTATTCCAGTTACCTGTTGACTCCCCCTACTGCTTTTCTCACTCTTTTATTGACTACTAGCATAGGTTGCCCGGCGTTGCCGGGCTGTTATAAACTCTGATCAGCTTTTTGGGGAATTATTTGTGGATTAAAAAAAGAACAAAGGATGATATAATTTTTTCAAATTGTTTTATTTAACCAAATAATGTTTTAGTATGTGACTTTTTTTTGTTAATAGTTGTACCGTAGGTAATATTTTTAAAAATGTGAAAGTACATGTTTTTTACATTCAATGTTTTTAAACTGTGTTTAGATGTTTTGGGTTTTTATTTGAGTGAAAACTCAGCAGAGGATGCTATAAATCTTTTTATTTTATTTATTTAACATATGTTTGTTAGTTGTGTAAACTTTTGATTTATTGTTATGTTTTTGACTTGTTTTTACTCTTGTGGCCTCTAGGTGGGGCATTATTGTTTTTGAGTTGTTTTTAATATTCCACCCTGCAGGTGGGGCTGTTAGTGGTTTTGTTTTTGTTTCACGTGATTTTTCTCTCCTGGCCTCTAGGTGGGGCTTCTTCTGGTAAGTTGTCTTTGTTTCTTCATTTCTGTTCCGATCTCATGGAGGGAGGATGTGCTGGTGAGTTCTCTGGTTTTCTTTCTTCTGGGGTTTTTAATTGTTTTGTTTTTGTGGTGGTGGGCTGGGAGGTGTTTCTGTTTGTTCTTTTGTGGTTTGGTTGGATTTTAGGTTTGTTTAATTGGTTTGTTTATTTCTGGTTTGTTTAATTTTTGTGATTTCGTTGTTGTTTATTTGTGTAATTTGTGGTAGTTGTGTTGTTAGAGTTAGGTATTCTCGTGTTGTAGTTAGGTGTTTTGCCTGTGCTTTTCTGGAATTGTGGATGTTTTTGTTTGTGGATTTTGTTGTTTTCTTTTTTGTGTATTAATGGGTTTTTTAATTATTGTTTTATTTTTGTTTTATTAATTTTTATTAATGTTGGTGTTTGTTGTTGGTGTGTATTTTTGCGTGAAGAATGGGCTGCCTGTCGGTTCCTCTTTTCCCCATTGCTGCTTTGAATTTTGGTTTTGATGCAGCAATGGGGGAAAGGAGGAGCTGGCAGTCAGCCCGTTCTTCCCCCGGGAAGGTTCGTTAGATAGGTCAGGGGAGAAGGAGGCAGAGAAGAGCTATCTGCCTGACGATGGTTCTCTCCTCTCTGTCTCCTTTCTCTCTGGGCTTACCTAACCAGAGATCAACAGGCAGTGATCCGTAAGGGGTGGTGCTCTTCCTTGCGGATAGCTGGCTGCTGCTTTTCTATTGCCTCCACCACTGTTTCATGTTAGTTCTCGAAACAGTGGTGTCGGAAGTACAAAGGCAGCAGCCCGTCATTCGCCAGGAAGGGTGTTTCTCCTGACAAACTGCTGCCTGCTGCTGTTTTTTTCCAGCTCGGCTCAACTTTTCTTGAGGCTGGCGGTGGTCTTGCCGTGTCTTCAGCGGGGTAGCATGGAGGAGAGGGAGTCCCTCTTCTCCCTGTTGCTCCGGGAAAGAAGGTCAGCGGGTGTCTTGAAGTGGAGTTTTGTGGCTTTTTGTTTTGCGAGGCTGTAGGCGCTGCGTCCGCCTGCTGTGGACTTGCGCTCCCGTTGCGTTTTTTAATATATTTTTTCACGTGCCGGCTTTCTCAGTGTTCTGCATGCTCACGGCTCACAGGACGCTGGGACTTGTAGTTTTGTGTTTTTGGTTTGCTTTCGTGCAGCGTTTTTTTCCCCTGCAGCTCAATTTTAATTGGCCGCACCGCATTTCCCAACATTCTTTTTGCTCGCGCCTCTCAGCCTGATTGGCTGTGGCACGGTGTGGCACAGAGAACATTAGGAAGTGAAGTTCTTTTCCTTTTTTCATGTTCATGGGGCTCTTGCCCCACTGGCGCCTTTCTCAACCCTGCATTAACCTCCAGACTGGTTTCGGGTGAGTGCAGGTGGCTCAGTATGGGATAGGATGGACGGGTGAAGAAACATATAGCAAGTTCCAACTATTAACCCTTGGATTTATAGGTATAGATTGTTTTTTATAACATTGGACATTCCTTTCCATTGTAAAACAGAGCCACAACTGAGCAACCTTTCATCTTTGGGCCATCTGGTTCACTTTTTCTGGTGCTACTTTTACTTGTCCTATGCTCTTCTCCAGTAGCATATAGGACACCTTCCAACCTAAAGGACTCATCTTCCTACATCATATCTTTTAGCCTTTTGGTACTGTCCATAGGGATTTCTTGGCAAGCATACTGGAGTGGGTAGCCAGTTCGGACTCCAGTGGATCGTGTTTAGTCTGAGTTCTCCACTATGGCCTATCCATCTGGGTGGCCTTGCACAGCATAGTCTATAGACTCATTAAACAACACAAGCTACAGCAAGGCAATGATCCATGGTGTGGAGGGGAGATGTAATGTAAAGCCCCTTAAATGATTGAACCAATTTTTTTAAAAAAAGATGATCATTTAAAAAATAATCAATCACCTTCCCTTTTAGTGAAAGAATGGTTTATTTAAAGAAAAAGAAATGGGGAAAAATTTGGTAACAAGCTTGAGCAAATATAATAAGGTCTTGCTGAAGCGAATCAGATGAATTACTGCTGATGGCAGTTGTAAATAGGTTGAGGGACTAATAAATTATCTAATGAGGCATATCCAGATGCAGTTATTATGAACAATTTTACAACCTCAGATGCCTTACTTTGTCTAAATATGAAAGTTATATTTTCTTAATGAAACAACAAACAAAAATATTTTAAGGACTCAAAAGGTCAGTGTGATCAACCATATTCTTTTATTATATTAACATGTGTATTCAATACATAGCTGAAGGGGTGTAGTAGTGGCACTCTTTAATTCCACTTTAGGAAATTTTAAAAATGTAATTTTCTTTTTTATCAATATACAGAAAATTGTCTCAGCTTGATGGAGATACCTTGTCAAGTGTCAAGAAAATTTTGATCTGTCAGATTCCTTGCCTCCAGGTGACTCCTCAAAGAGCCTGCATAACATTTCCCTTTCAGATGGAAAAGAGAGAATACAACAAATGCTTACTATTCAAAGATATATAGACACCCTCTCTGATTCTTCCAATCCTTAAAAGCTGCATCATTTGTTTTAAAGTGTTGTTCAGAACAATTTCCCTCAATATGCACAAAATATATGTCTTACTTATTGCAGACTACAACATAATACCTTATCCCACCACAGTTCATGAAGAATTATCTTGCAGTTATTTATCATAACAGGGGGAGAATGAGAATTTATGCCCATATTTCTATCTCCAATGATTTGCATTGAATTATTTTCCCTCTATGAATTAATCAAAATGTGTGCTCTGTTTGGTTTTACATTTCTCCCCAACATTTCTTTGTTTTCTTTGCCTGTGTTTGTTAACATTTGTGCCTTTAAAAATCTGGTACATTTTTGTCCACTTTTTATGATCTGGAATTATTTCTTAACGTTTGGCTGAAATCGCTTTTTAAAAATTATTATTTCAGTATGATTTAGTTCCAATCTACTGAAGCCTCAGAAAATAAGTTTGCTTGGTCTATGTGGCCACTTTTCAAATATTTTGAGATGGCTATGGTGTCACTTTTCATTTTTCAGTCTTTTCCATATTAAGCAAGCCCATCTCCCTCAACTATTCTTTCTAGGAATTGATGACAGACCCTTTATTACTTTCTGTCACCCCTCTTGACATGGTCCAGCTTTTATGAAACACAGCTTAAACTAATGAGTGTAGAAACGAATACAGTACTTCAGGTAATATCTGACCAAAATAAAATAGAGTGGCAGTATTAATCACCTTAATTATGTGTGTTGATACAGCCTAGAATTGCATTCACTTTTTTTGCTACCATCTTACCCTGATTACGTCTTTTGAAGTATCTGCCTCTGTGGAGCAAAGGGAGATATGGTGCTCGGAGGCCAATTGATAATTCCTGAAGAACACACTTTAGATATTTAAAATCTACTATGAGTTCTAAATATCCTCTGAGCTGACAGATAAAAGATAACGAACTCAGCTGACTCTCAGAGCTATCCTGTTTACTTTTCAATGTCAGGTCAGTGAAAAATAAGTCTCAAGTCATCTTGGACTTGATAATGGAAGAACAACCTGACCTGGCATGCATAAAGAAGACTTAGGTGCATAAAGGGGGAGGGTTAGCCTTGTCCTTAATATGCCCTCCTGAGTACTCCATCCAGAACCAGGGGAGAGTTGAGGGTATCACCCCCATGGCTTCTGCTGGTCCCAAACACCCGCTAACTCGGGAACCAGTCTGCCTTGGCAGCCGCATTCCACCTGCCCTCACTTTTTGGCCAGAACTGGTCACCTCATCCCCGGACTAGTAGGATAGTAAGCCGAACCAGCGAGAGTAAGCGAAGCAGACTTTTGCAGTGTAGTGAAAGGGTGTCTTCACATAGTTTCCCCAGGCAGGGAAAACCAGAGAAGAAGATGGGGTCCTAATGGGTAGTAACGATTCTTTATAAAATGCCACAGATAGACTATTTCTATAAAGCCCTCTAGGCCGGGTAGCTGAATTCCCCATTACAACTTTCCACCCTTATCTCGGCTTTCTTTGGGAACTTGGCCTTCGATGTTTCAGTAAGGTATGTGGGAGTCTTACTCACAGTCCTGAGAAGGCGAGACACTGAAATCTCTCTCCCCATTACCTTCCTTGTTTGTCTGGCCCAGCTGCACATCTCAGCCAAATAACAAAGTGTCTGTCTTTCTGAAGAAACAAGGCCTTATCTGAAAAATTCCCTTTCAGCTCCCTTCTATCTGAAAGGAATTAGAGAACTGCTCTTGACAAAATAAGTCCTTTTTAAAGATTTAATGAAGCAAACATTCTGTTCCAAAATATAGGATAAAATCCTTTCTAAAATAATCTAAATAAAATACATTTTTCTAAGAAAGGAAACCTAAGTTTCTAAAGAAATACATTTCTAAAAGAGTGCGGCAAAGCCGCCCATCCGTGAATATAGATTTGGTATGTATTGTTCTAGTGTACCAAACTTCCTATGACCAAGCCCTTTCCCTCCCAGGGCTGACCGACATCATCTCCATGGTGGTGTTGGTATACACCCTGATTGGTGTTGCTGGAGGGCTTCAACATCCATGCTGAGGAGGTGCTTGTCGATGCAGCCCCAGGATCCATGGATTCCATGACACATGACTAGCATTACCCTCAACCTATTTTTTTTAGGGTGTGTGGAAGTGGTGACTCTTATCACCACCACCTTACCATGGTTAGGTCACATCCTACTAAAATTTAAAGTACTGTACTGACATCAACCTCCCTCCATGGGAAGCTAGGACTAATTGAGATGATCTGCCCACAGAGGCTGATGGAAACATTTGATTTTCAAGCAGTTTTGTGCAGGTTTCCAGCTGACTTGGTCAGTGTTCCTGTCAGGCTGAGGTTGCCAGATGGTATATGGAGACAACCCAGGCAGATGACACAATTGCTCCTAAATGCCCTCTTAGCTACGAAGCTTAGCTGACCTCATGGTTCACAAAGGAACTTTGAGTGATGAAACAGTGAAGGAGCAGGTGGAGACAGGCTCCCTTAGATGGTAACTTGGCATTGGTAAAACAAGTGACTGTTGAATACCTGCAGCACGTAAGGAGTATGAGGAAGACCTTTAGTGCTAAAAAAATACAAAAGGTACAAAGAGTAAGCAACAGGAGGAAGTGGCCAGCCAAGGTTTCCTCACCATGATCAACCAAAGTGTTAATGTTTTGTGAAACATTTCAAAACTAAGGTCAAGATCACCTTGACTCCACATTTAATACAGTAGCTCAGGATGGGATGCCCAATGAGCTGTCTTGTTGTGGGATCAGGTTTTTAAAAATTATTTCTTACAAATAAACAACATAAGCAAACATAAAACACAGAAATCGAATTGTAAGACAGAGTTAACTACAGCAGGGGATTCACACATTAAACCTTTTCGAACCTATTTGATTGCAATATGCAACTTTCAATAGTAAAGTAATTTCATAACATCTTTTATATATTGTTGCATTTCATTCCTCACATTTCCCCTTTTAGACTTACTACCAGGAGGCATCCCTACTTGGACAGATGTTCCCTTACATTGATAACCTCACATGATGTTGTGTATGTATGCGTGCATGTTCATTGTACTGTAAAGGCAAGAATGTAACCACTCCAAATACAAACGATCTCAGCTGTAAAGGAACGCGAGCAGACAGCCCATAGAGGGCAGCTGCGAGCGTTCAGTCTCACATGGTTCACATTGCTCAATCACGGACAGCCGCGGGAAAACCTTCCCCGCATTCAGCAGCAGAAGAAAGAGGCGTGCCTGGGCGAGGCCATGCCGGTAGCAGCCAATGAGCTACCGTGCTACAAGATTCAAATGTAGAGGGCTACTGTATATATTGAGATGTATCACCGCCATTACCTCATGCTTCACCGGAACACCATGCAATAAACCTGTGTTAAACCAACCCTTCGGTTGTCCTGCTGTCTTTGGTCCCATACACTAAATTGGCGACGAAGTGGGATATGGCTGCCCACGGGACCAAGACATGCGCCGGCTACGAGGTCAGGAAGCCGGGAGACTTGGAGCTGTTTGAGATAGACTTCAACGCAGCGCTGGTGGAGCTCGAAGTCTCAGATGAGGCCAAGAAGAGGGCCATTTTCGTCCGCATGCTCGGACACGAGACCAAGAGGACCTTGGTGGACCTGATCGCGCCGAGGAAGGTGGGCGACCTCAAAGCCACAGAGCTCCTGGCGGCACTGCGCGCCCATCTCCGGCCAGCGATAGCGATGTTCCCCGCTCGGAGCGCGTTCTGGAGGCGAGTCCAGGCGCCCGGGGAATCGGTCGCCGAGTTCGTCGCGGCCCTGCGGCTGGCCGCCGGCCCATGCAAGTGGGAGACCCCAGAAGTCACCCTCCGGGACTGCCTGCTCTGCGGTCTGAGGGATACCGAGACTCAGCGCACGCTGATGAAAAGAGAGCCGCCTCCCACGTGGCAACAAGTCCTCGACACGGAGCAGGCCGCGGAGGCCACGACTGCCGGGGTGCAAGAGCTTCAGCACTGGCGCCCGAAGCCCGCCAAGGCAGAGAGCTCGGTGCGCGCGGCCCGGCGAGTTTCGAACTCGTCTGCGGAGAGCAGTGACGACGAGGACGTCCGGAGGGTCCAGAGAGAGGGCCGGCGCTGCGACGGCTGCGGCACCGCCCACGCCCGCGCCAAATGCCCATTCCGCAAGGCCGAGTGCCACAACTGCGGCCGGCGCGGGCACATCGCCAAGGTCTGCCGGAAACGGCGCGAGGCCACAACAAGGAGTTCTCCAGACCGCTCGGCGAGGCAGGACCGCACCACGAGGCCCAAGGACGGCACCCGGACCACGAGGACGCGGGACGGCGTTGGGCGCATCTCCGACGACAGCGAGGATGACGCTCCGGTTTGCAGCATTTCCACGGAGCACCCCCGTTACTTCGTTGAGGTAGTAATACAAGGGGCCCCTGTTAGAATGGAGGTGGACTCGGGTTCGTCATACTCTATTATTCCCCAGGGAGAGTTCATGAAAATCGCCCCCCGCGTGCGGCCCAAGCTCAAAGCGTTGAGGGCCACACTAAAGGACGTGCAAGGGAACCGCATCCCAGTGTTGGGGGTTGGGAAGTTCCAGGTCCAGTTTAAAAAGCACACCGCAACGCTTCCCCTAGTCGTCCTCAAGGGAGGAAAGTGCAGCCTCCTCGGGACTCAATGGTTCCAGCCCCTGGGGTTGTTCATTGGGGGGGTGCACGCCGTGGGAGCACACGCCACCGGGACTGATCCAATACAGAGCGTGTGCGACGCGCACCCCGAGGTTTTCAAAAAGGGGCTCGGAAAATTCAAGGGCCCCCCAGTGACTTTCGACCTGGACCCTGAAGTACGTCCAATCAGACTTAAACCGCGCAGAGTGCCTTTCGCACTAAAGGACAAAATAGAGGCGGAGCTGGACAAGTTGGTGGGCCAGGGGATTCTTGTTCCTGTTGATTCTGCGGAGTGGGAAACTCCAATTGTAACAGCGCTCAAGGCCAACGGGGAGGTCCGCATATGCGCTGATTACAAGTGCACCATCAATAAGGCGATCCGCCCTAATGCTTATCCGGTGCCGGTAGTCAGCCATTTGTTGGCCAGGTTACACGGGGGGAGGTGTTTCGCTAAGCTCGACCTGGCCCAAGCCTACCAGCAACTCCCGGTGACCCCCGCCGCAGCTGCTGCGCAGACCATAGTCACCCACAAAGGGGCGTTCCAGGTATCGCGCCTCCAATTCGGCGTGAATTCGGCGCCCGGGATTTTCCAGTCACTCGTGGAACGCCTCCTGAAGGGGTTAGAGGGGGTGTTACCCTACTTTGATGACGTATTGATTACAGGGGGGAGCCGGGCCGAATTAGCAAGCAGGTTGGGAAGGGTCCTGACAATAATCGAGAAAGCGGGGTTGCGGTTGCGGAAGGACAAATGCGTTTTCTTCGCAACTGAGGTTGAGTTCCTAGGGTTCCGTGTTACTCCCGAGGGAATCAGGCCATCCCAATCCAAGGTGGCCGCCATTAAGAAGGCCCCTCGCCCCACCTCCAAGCCCGAGTTGCAGTCGTTCCTTGGACTGCTCAACTTTTACCACTCCTTCCTTCCGCGGAAGGCAGCAGTAGCGGAACCGCTACACAAATTGTTAAAAAAGGACGAGGCATGGAAGTGGGGCGACGACCAGGAGAGGGCTTTCAATGACCTGAAGCGACTCCTGGCATCAGATGCGGTACTGACCCATTTCAATCCCAAATGCCCAGTGGTCCTGATATGCGATGCATCCCCGGTGGGGGTGGGGGCGGTGTTATGCCACGTACTGGAGAACGGGAGGGAGGCCCCGATAGCGTTCTACTCTAGGTCCTTGTCCCAAGCGGAGAGGACCTATGCCCAGACAGACAGGGAAGCACTAGCGATAATTGCGGGGACTAAGAAATTTCATGATTTCGTGTACGGCCGCCCCTTCACCATAGTGACTGACCATAAGCCCTTGCTAGGCATTTTCACCGCAGACAAGCCCACACCCCAAATCCTGTCCCCGAGAATGCTCAGGTGGGCCATTTTTCTCAACGCGTATCAGCACGCGTTGGTATACCGGCCCGAGAAGGAGATCAGCCATGCGGATGCCCTGTCGAGGTCCCCCATTCCCCGGGATTGCTGCCACGTGGGCGAAGTAGAGAGGGACCACCAGGTCTTAATGATAGAGGTCCTAGACTCCCCTCCAGTAGTACCGGCCGACATCGCTAAAGCGACCGGCAAGGACAAAACGCTGGCCACAGTTTGCTCCTGGGTACAGAAAGGGTGGCCCGTGTCTTCCCCAGCAGCGGAATTCGACACATTTTTCAAAAAGAAACTAGAGTTGTCCCTAGAGAGGGGTTACCTTTTGTGGGGACAGCGGGTAGTGATCCCCACGTCTCTCCGGCCGAGGGTGCTTAAACTGCTGCACGTCAGCCACCCGGGGATCGTCCGCTCTAAGGCGCTGGCCCGCAGTTACTTTTGGTGGCCCCAGCTAGACGCCGACATGGAACACATGGTCGGCACTTGCGAAGCGTGCCAAAGCTCCAGGCCAGAAGAGGCCCGCTCGCCACATAGGGAGTGGGACGGAGCGAGGGGGCCCTGGTCCCGGGTACACGTAGACTTTGCTGGCCCGTTCAGGGGAACGCTTTTCCTCCTTGTGGTGGACGCGTTCTCCAAGTGGTTGGAGGTCATCCCAGTCTCGAGCACCTCCTCGGCCACAACAATTAAACAGCTACGGAGGGTCTTTTCCACGTTCAGTTTACCCGACACCCTCGTCAGCGATAACGCTAGCTGTTTCACGTCCGCCGAGTTCGGGGCGTTCATGGAGCGAAACGCCATTCGGCACATCACCTCCGCCCCCTTTCACCCGGCCACCAACGGCCAAGTAGAGCGCCTCGTGCGCACCACGAAAGACGCGCTGCTGCGCATGGGCCCCGGAGACCTCGACCTGAAATTGTGCCAATTCCTGCTAAGGTACAGGGTCACCCCATTGGCGTCAGGGCACTCCCCCGCAGAGCTGTTGATGCGCAGGAAGCTGGCCACGGGAATCTCCAAGCTAGACCCCACGAGAGTAGAGGACAAAGGGTGGAACATAGGGGTGGAACCTTCAAAGAGTTTCAGCGTAGGCGCCCCGGTGCACTGCAGGAACTACGCCAGCGCGGGGCCAGCCTGGGTGCCGGGCACCGTAATAGAACGAACCGGCCCCGTCTCGTACCGCGTGGAGACCAGTACAGGTTTCCTGTGGAGGCGACACGTGGACCAACTCAGGCGCAGGGTCCCCGGAGAGCAGGACGGAGACGAGACAAGCAGTGAATCAGCGTTAGGGTACTCCCCCACCCGTTTAGCCCAAGGGGGAGGGAAAGGGGAACATGGGCCCCCACCAAGGGGGGAGGAAAGGGAATCGATCCACAGAGATCTTTTGCGGGAGTTCGCGGCAGAAAGGAAGAGCCCCGACCTCACACATACCCCCCGGAATTTTTCCCGAAACACAGATGCCCATAGAAGTTTAGACGTTGATTTACAGTACCAGGGGGAGTTAGCGGAGTGGTCCCCCACCCGTCCTAGCGAAAAGAGGGGTTTCAGTTCAGCCCCTGGTACTTCCAGCCCAAGTAGTCCCTGTGAGTTAGAGTGCAATATAGCGCCAATTTCCCGGAGACCGACACCCCCAAGACGGGAGGCAACAGCAATTCCGCCCACCACAGTCTCAAGGTCCCCCGAGCAAGGATCGCAAGGTAGCAGGACCACAAGGGCGACCTCATCGGTTCCGCGGTTCACAATAGGCGGGTCCCCGGGGTCCGAGAGCAACAGGCAGGGGTTCACCTCCCAACTATTCATTCCGTTCCCATCCCCGGGCGCAAGGCAGGCACAGACGCCCCACAGAGCCACTAACGAATCCCCGTTTCCCGTTGCAGGACAAGCACCCGCGGAATCAGGGATCACAGGCTCTCCAGTACTAGGGCAGACGCAGGCACGCCCCAAGCGCACGTGCGGCAAGCCACAATGGTTGCGGGACTTCGTCCCATCCTAGGGGGGAGGGATGTTGTGTATGCATGCGTGCATGTTCATTGTACTGTAAAGGCAAGAATGTAACTACTCCAAATACAAACGATCTCAGCTGTAAAGGAACGCGAGCAGACAGCCCATAGAGGGCAGCTGCGAGCGTTCAGTCTCACATGGTTCACATTGCTCAATCACGGACAGCCGCGGGAAAACCTTCCCCGCATTCAGCAGCAGAAGAAAGAGGCGTGCCTGGGCGAGGCCACGCCGGTAGCAGCCAATGAGCTACCGTGCTACAAGATTCAAATGTAGAGGGCTACTGTATATATTGAGATGTATCACCGCCATTACCTCATGCTTCACCGGAACACCATGCAATAAACCTGTGTTAAACCAACCCTTCGGTTGTCCTGTGTCTTTGGTCCCATACACTAAAATATCCCACTTTTAAAACTTCAGGTCATGAAGAAGATTCACAATTAATATCTCAATGTTCATTATTATTCCTAAAGCTTTACCCTGGTTGACTCTAAGTCCACCTTTTTGTCACAGCCAATAAACTTTTCTAAGTCAGTAGAATTAAAGTACACATTATCATCATTCTACTCTAAAACAATATTACTGCATATAGATGCATCTGTCAGGATCTTGATGAACCAGACTACTTCCATTTTGTTTTCTGACTTATCTCAGGCTGCTTGGCCTTTGTTCAAGGACACTCCAAAGAAGGGGGCCAGGAGCCCTGGGAAAGTCCCTAATCCTTATCTCACTCCTAACCAATAGGATGAAGCTAAATTCTAGTTGGTTAACTCTTATCAGTAGTCTAATGTGATTGGTATCTCTTATCAGTGTCAAACCCTTCTGGGAGGAGGAAAGTGGCTCTCCTTGTATAGGACTCAGCTTGGGGGTGGTAACGTGGCTTTGAGTTCCCCAAGTCTGAGATCCCCTTTCTTCTCTCCTTGAAGAAACCAGGCAGCACCAGCCAGCATGGTTAATTTTATTGTAGCAAAAGAGCCATACAGAACTATGAAAAGCAAAAGAGTGAAGGCAAATAATGTACAGAAATCAGGCCTGCTTTTATGAGGCACTTTTACACCAGAGGCACAGGGGAATTCATCCATAACCAACACCACCTCTCTCCCTGGAAGCTGATCTTCCCCTGTCTCCATTCACACCTCCCCCTCCTCCCTTCAGTCCACTCCAAGCGGCATTCATAATAATAATAATAATAATAATAATAATAATAATAATAATAATAATAATAATAATAATAATAATAATAATAATAATAATAATAATAATAATAATAATAATAATAATAATAATAATAATAATAATAATAATAATAATAATAATAATAATAATAATAATAATAATAATAATAATAATAATAATAATAATAATAAATTTTAATTTATATCCCACACTTTCTCAGCCAAAGCTGACTCAAGGCAGCCTTACAACATGTAAATCAGTAGTCTAATGTGATTGGTATCTCTTATCAGTGACAAACCCTTCTGGGAGGAGGAAAGTGGCTCTCCTTGTGTAGGACTCAGCTTGGGGGTGGTAACGTGGCTTTGAGTTCCCCAAGTCTGAGATCCCCTTTCATTTCTCCTTGAAGAAACCAGCCAGCACCAATCTCATCACCCATGTTGGGTCAAAGGACAGCAGGGGCAAACCCAGCCTTTAAATCTTTAATATGAAATACTCAAGGGGCCTTCCCTGGGACTTCCACTATGAAATTCAGGGCATCCAGCTGTTTGCAAACTACCCCTGGACCCTCCCAGTTAATCCCCTCATCATGGATCAAGGGAAGTCTTAGTAACACCCAGGTCGTGAGGACCCGGCAATTTGTTTGGTAGACATGGACAGCCCAGAAAAGTCTTCCAGGATTTCTGTTAGGGCAGGGGAAGGAAGAATCTTTCTGCCTTCCCAATTAGCCTTTAGGAGGTCCAGGAAGCTGGCTACCTTCCTTCCATCCTCTTTCACTCCCCCCACCCCAGCCACAGCTGGCACAATCTTGGCTATCATCACAGACCTCCTTTATTTCCCCCACCATCCCTTCCCAGTAGAACAGCCTGACCATCCTGTCCAGGGTAGTTTTGAAATTACCATGAGGGGTGAGACCTGCACCCTGTGTGATGTAGATCAACCTCTGCCTGTATTTCTTGCAGTTGCAAACGGGACTGCCTCCCTACCCCACACATAGTTTCCCGATACAACAAACCCTCATGCCACCCAAACTGGTCCACAAATAGGTCAGAGGGGTAGCAATTCAGAGGTTGCCAGGGAACTGAGCCCTTTCAAAGTCCCATCCTGGAGTTGCTCCTGTTTGAAAGCCTTGTACATCGGCAAACAGTCAGAAACATTAGTTCCTTCTTCAGCCCCATGGGCCAACAGTGGCCCCTCCTTCTTGCTCCTGCCTTTCCCCTCAGTCAAGGGGCTTGCCTCGCTGCCGGCTTCAACTATGGCAGTAAAGTGAGTCTCTCTGGCTTCTTTGTGGGAAGAAGACAAGCAGTGAATCAGCGTTAGGGTACTCCCCCACCCGTTTAGCCCAAGGGGGAGGGAAAGGGGAACATGGGCCCCCACCAAGGGGGGAGGAAAGGGAATCGATCCACAGAGATCTTTTGCGGGAGTTCGCGGCAGAAAGGAAGAGCCCCGACCTCACACATACCCCCCGGAATTTTCCCCGAAACACAGATGCCCATAGAAGTTTAGACGTTGATTTACAGTACCAGGGGGAGTTAGCAGAGTGGTCCCCCACCCGTCCTAGCGAAAAGAGGGGTTTCAGTTCAGCCCCTGGTACTTCCAGTCCAAGTAGTCCCTGTGAGTTAGAATGCAATATAGCGCCAATTTCCCGGAGGCCGACACCCCCAAGACGGGAGGCAACAGCAATTCCGCCCACCACAGTCTCAAGGTCCCCCGAGCAAGGATCGCAAGGTAGCAGGACCACATGGGCGACCTCATCGGTTCCGCGGTTCACAATAGGCGGGTCCCCGGGGTCCGAGAGCAACAGGCAGGGGTTCACCTCCCAACTATTCATTCCGTTCCCATCCCCGGACGCAAGGCAGGCACGGACGCCCCACAGAGCTACTAACGAATCCCCGTTTCCCGTTGCAGGACAAGCACCCGCGGAATCAGGGATCACAGGCTCTCCAGTACTAGGTCAGACGCAGGCACGCCCCAAGCGCACGTGCGGCAAGCCACAATGGTTGCGGGACTTCGTCCCATCCTAGGGGGGAGGGATGTTGTGTATGTATGCGTGCATGTTCATTGTACTGTAAAGGCAAGAATGTAACCACTCCAAATACAAACGATCTCAGCTGTAAAGGAACGCGAGCAGACAGCCCATAGAGGGCAGCTGCGAGCGTTCAGTCTCACATGGTTCACATTGCTCAATCACGGACAGCCGCGGGAAAACCTTCCCCACATTCAGCAGCAGAAGAAAGAGGCGTGCCTGGGCGAGGCCACGCCGGTAGCAGCCAATGAGCTACCGTGCTACAAGATTCAAATGTAGAGGGCTACTGTATATATTGAGATGTATCACCGCCATTACCTCATGCTTCACCGGAACACCATGCAATAAACCTGTGTTAAACCAACCCTTCGGTTGTCCTGCTGTCTTTGGTCCCATACACTAAACATATTGACTATTGTTATGCTCTGTACATGAGACTACCCTTCTTCCTGAAACAGAGACTTCTGCTTGTCCAGAATGCAGCAGCCAGGCTGATGATGGGAATGAAGAACGTCTGTCCATCCAACCAGAGCGGACTGGAGGAGCTCTCTTATTGTACCATTGGCTAGAGGGGCTTGCCTCTCTAGCACAAGGAGGAGGGCCTTCTCCGTGTCCGCACCGGCCCTCTGGAACCTCCTGCCAACAGAGTTGCATCTGCAGACGGAATTGCCGCCGTTCAGAAAAATCTTAAAACCTGGCTGGCAGGCCAAGTATGGGGTGCAGGTGGAATGGTGTCCACCGTTGGGTGGCTGGTATAGTGGAACTCTGCCCCCCTCAGTCCCTGCACCCTTTTTAGTGGATGGGTAGTTTTAATCAGTTTTTTAACTATGTTCTTATTTATGATTGTAAACCGCCCTGAGTTGGCCATGGCCAAGTGGGCGGTATAGAAATTGAAATAAATAAATAAATAAATAAATAAATAAGAAATTAAAACATAATTGACCAACCTTGGCAGGTCTCCACTGGCTTCTCCTTCTTTCTGTGTTAAGCACAAGGTGTTGTCCTCAACATAGAAGTCCTAAATAGGCCTTATTGTTCTGAGCCACATTGGATCCTCTAAGGCAGGGGTTCCCAACCTTTCCAAGCCAGGGGCTGGGTCACATTTTCTCAGTCAGCTTTGAGGGCTGGATGGCCAATTTGCACTGCCTGCATGATGGGGGTGGCCATTTCGTCCCAACAGCTTCAAAGGGGTGGCCACCTATGATTGCCTTTGGAGGGGTGGGGGGCCACATGAAATGGTGCCATGGGCCAGATCCGGCCCACAGGCTTTAGGTTGTGAACCCCTGCTCTAAGGGGAGAAAGGTGGCATACAAATAATACAAAAAATAAAAATAAAATGATAATTTCTCCTTTCATATAGAAAAGGGAAGAATGCTATAACTGGATTGAAGAAAAGTGGTTCTGGAATCACATTAATTCAGCTGCTCACTTTTAAATGCAAAGGGCAATGATTTAAATGTAGCAATTAAAAATTCATTAAGTGAGTATATTGCACACAACTTTGAAATGCTAGCTAGAGTGATTTTAAAATATTTTAACTGGGAAAAATTATACACAGAGACAGTATGTATGTGTGACAGCATGTATAAAATATAGTTCAATTTAATGAACAGTGTATATATTGAAAAAAGTTCACTTACAGAATGTTGAATGGGAGCAGATAAAGAACATCCTGGTAAAGGTCACCCAATATATTGTAAATTTAGGATAAATAGAAAAAAACATTAAAATCCACTAAATTGTTGCTCTGAGCTGCAGCCACATGGCCTTGGGTGAAGGAGGTTTGTTCTCCCCTCTCTGAATGGGGAGTCAAGACATCAGTCGATGGTACAGCATCACTGCTCGTTGGCACAAAGGTGGGGTCTGGGGACTATTTAAGCCATTCCCCTCTGATGATCCAGCCTCTTTATGTTTGCTTGCAGATAGCCCACACATCTAACCTGCAGTACTTATTGGGTTCCTCTTTGAGGGTCGGATAGGAATTATTTAAAAAGCTTCTCTTTCTTGGGTAACAAACTGAGCCATATGTTCTCAGAAGTAGGACAGTTCCTAAGTGTTAGGGAGTGTGTCTTCAAGCAAAAGGTTCTCAGGCACAATTAATAATAATAATTTCTTGTCAAATTATTCAGGGTTGAAAGGATTTTTGCTGGAGAAACTCCACTCAGGATATGCCTGAATGTGGCTCTTTTCATGTCCCCAAGATCTTTTCCCACTGAAGTCCCTATTTATGTATTTTTGTTGTTGTTCAGTTGTACAGTCGATTTCGACCCTTTGCCTGCCAGGCACCTCTGTCCTCTACCATCTTCCTCAGCCCACCCAGCTCTGTGCACATTGCAACTACAATACCATCTAGCCATCTCATTTTTGGCCACCCCCTTCTTCTTTTCCCCTCCACCTTTCCCAGCATCAAGGTTTTCTCAAGTTAATCCTCTCTTCTCATTTGATGTCCAAAGTACTTTTGCTTCATCTTTACTATTTGACCTTATAATGAGCAGTCAGTGTTGGTTTCTTTAAGGATTGTCTTATTTATTATCCTCGCTGTCCAGAGCACTCTCAAAACTCTCCTCCAACACCACATTTCAAAGGCATCTATTCTTCAGTGCTCAGATTTCCTAATGGTCCAGCTCTCACAACCATACATTACCACCAGGAACACCATTGCTTTGACTATGCAAATTTTTGTTTGCAATGCGATGTCTTCACTTTTAAATATGTCCCCCAGGTTTCTCCCAAGTATCAGTCTCCTTTTTATTTCATGGCTGCAATCGCCATCTGCAGTGATCTTTGATCATAGAAAAGTAAAGTCTGTCACTGCTTCTACTTCTTCAAGGGTCAGAGATGCTAATCCTGGGACATGCATACCAAAGGTCAGAACTGCTGCAGGGCAAAGAAAAATACCTTGAGATGGTATCCATTTGTGTTCAGTGACTAAAACTTCCTTGATTGCACTTCAGCCACCTTGAAACGGGCACAACCAAACTATGTAATTGACTTTAGGTAGCATGAGACATTCTGAGAGGACAGCAGCACCCTTGTGTTTTGACCCCAATGCACAGTAGAGTGACTGCAGCATTCAGGAGAAATTATGATAAGCACATTTCTTTTTTGTCTACTCATTTGATTTTTTTTCTTGATCGAAAGAAGTCATATTACTTGAGGTTAATGACACAATTAACTTTACACATGATATCAATCACATAACATTTCCTATTATAATTAACTATGGTCTCTCCATATTATGGGATTTATTATACATAAACATGATCTGAAAAATCCGTAGGCTTTAATAAAACATTTCCAAAGGAGAATGTGTGTATTTATATATTTTAAAAATGTATTTGACAGAAAAATAACGTCAATAAATGTTTGTTTGAACACTCTATTAGACTGAGAAGTGGGGGGAAATCATCATGCATGAGGCTAATCAGCTCAATATGTGAAACCAGCATCTCAGGGATCTTGTCTTCAATTATTTAATGTAGGAATGTGACCAACAGATACGAAATGTCTAATTCTTAGATATTTTTGAAATCTCAGTAGAGTAAAACCTCACATAAAGAGTGCCTCACTTAGAGACTAACTCGCTTGATGAGCAGAATTGGCTCTGAATGGTTGCTTCGCTTAACAACTAAAACCAAACAAAAACTTGCTTAACAACTAAATCAGGGTTCACAATCCCCCCCACCAGAAGTAACAATTGGTCACTTACCATGTTGTTTTGCTTAAAGAGCAAACTCGCTTAAAGAACAATCCCATGGGTTACATTATTCTCTTTAAGCGAGGTACCACTGTATGCTCTGTGAGAGTTCCCAGCTTCCCACAAATATATATACTTACTAGCAGAGGTTGCCTGGCGTTGCCGGGCTGTTTTAAATTGTGTTGGAAGGTTTTTGTTTTGTTAATGTTTCTACAAATGAGGTTAGTCTGTAATTGTTATTTTTAAAATGTTTATTTATACACACGGGCTGTTATAAACTGTGATCAGCTTTTTTGGGTTTGTTTTTGTGGATTAAAAAAAGAGGAAAGGATGATATAATTTTGTACAATTATATTATTTTACCAAATAATGTTTTAGTATATCAATTTTTTAAATAGTTGTACCTTGGATAATAATTTTAAAAATGTGTAAGTACATTCATTGTTTTTAAACTGTGTTTAAATGTTTTGGGATTTTTTTGAGTGAAAACTCTACACAGGATTTTAGAAATGTTTTTATTTTATTATTTTGTGATTTGTTTGTGAATTGTGTGAATGTGTGATGTAATGTTATGTTTTGACTGTTTTTTCTCTTGTGGCCTCTGGGTTGGGCTGCTGAGTGTTTCTTTTACTTTGATTTTTTTTCTGTACTGGCCTCTGGGTGGTGCTTCTTCCGGTAAGTAGAAAGAGACTATTTACCGGGTTGGAAAGATAGGCAGGATATATCTCAATGCCATTTCCAGGGAATCCTAAGCAGGTGAAGGCATCTGCTTGGGAATACCCTGAAGCAAATGGTGAGCCACTGTGTGTGACAGAATGTTGGACTGGATGGGCTATGGCCTGTTCCAGCAAGGCTGTTCTTATGTTCTAAAACCCATGAGGTACTACTTGTCGTGGGCCCGGGGAAGAGAAGTCTCATGAGGTAACAGGGGGACCCCAGGCTTGGGGTACCCACACGTGGCGATCCTTCTAAGTTCAGCGGACCGTCTACCCTGAGAACACTCTCCCTCAGTCCACAGCTGCTGAATTTATTTATTTATTTATTTCAATTTCTATTCTGCCCACTTGACCATGGCCAACTCAGGGCAGTTTACAATCATAAATAAAAACATAGTTTAAAAACTGATTAAAACTACCCATCCACTAAGAAGGGTGCAGGGACCAAGGGGGCCGGAGTTCCACTATGCCAGCCACCCAACGGTGGACACCCTTCCACCTGCACACAATACTTGGCCTGCCAGCCAGGTTTTAAGTTCTTTTCTGAAGGGCAGCAATTCTGACTGGAGATGCAACTCTGTTGGCAGGAGGTTCCAAAGGGCCGGTGCAGACATGGAGAAGGCCCTCCTCCTTGTGCTAGAGAGGTGAGCCCCTCTAGCCACTGCTACAATAAGAGAGCCCCTCCGGTCCGCTCTGGGTGGACGGACAGACGTCCTAAGGGCGATGTGGGAAGAAGGTACTTCTGCACATTAATTTTTAATTTAGTTTAATTTTTGAAATTATACATTGCCCACTCAGGCGAGCCCGACTCAGGACAGCTTTCAACAGTCTAAAATACATACACAAAATATAAAAACAGTTAAAAACAGATAAAATAAAACCCTCCCACCCCATTCCTAAAAAGAGAGAGGGAGGGAGGGAGGGTCCTGCTTATTAAATGAGCCAGCGAGCAGGGGCCACACTTCCATCGGGCCCCAGGCCCCACCAGACAGGTTTTAAGACCTTTCCTAAAGGGCAGCAACTCCATCTGCAACAGTAGCTCTACTGGCAGGAGGTTCCAAATGGCCAGTGTGGACACAGAGAAGGCCCTCCTCCTTGGCTAGAGAGGCGGGCCCTGCTAGCTGATGGTACAATTAGAGAGCCCCTCCAGTCTGGTCTAGATAAAGGGACATATGTTCTTAGGGTGATGCGGTCTCTTAGTTACCCTGGCCCACTACCATATAGGGCTTTAAAGGTTATAACCAGGCAGGAATGTGGTAGAAAGTATGGTAGGAAGGCTGAATAACAGTCCATTATATTGCTACATTCACACACACATGCACACGCACACACACACGCACACGCACGCACACACACACACACACACACACACACGAGAGAGAGAGAGAGAGAGAGAGAGAGAGAGAGGACTTTGCCCTGGGAAACTGCACTGCTCGAAGATAGCTTTTACCTTCAAAGACTGGGATGCCCCGGCAGATAATATTCCCAGGCCGATGATTGAAGCAAGAGTTCCTCCCTTAGAATCACCGTGGCAACCTTATCTTTCCCAAAGTAAAATGTCCCTTTGAGAAAGGTTGCACTCTTGAAAAATTGTAGCCTTATAGCTTGGCTTCTCTCCGCTCTGCAAATTTACTCCCCTTCTGGTTCAGATGGGCAAAGACGAGGCTTTTTCGATGTCTTTGAGGCTTTTTATTTAAGAAGAAGAATGATCCAAAAATGTGCAGGATATACATCGAAGCAATAATCTGTTCTACAATAATTTAACAAAATAAGAAAATAGCTAACCTCACTAAGAAAGCATTTCTTCTCTAGGGGCTTGAAAACCCCCATCAGGATTTCCTTATGGTTCCATGGTCTGGGTTTGAAGTGACGTGGGCTATCACCTCCTCCCAAATGGTGTCTTCCAAAAGAACGTAGGCTCACACCCACTTCCAATTGGTGAACTCTGAACACTCAAAATCTTTAAATATATTTTCTGGGGTCCTCACACCTTCCTCCAGAATGTTAACCATGTGAGATTACCTCATTTTTTTGACTAAATAAGAACATAAGAACAGCCTTGCTGAAACAGGCCACAGCCCATCCAGTCCAGCATTCTGTCTCACACAGTGGCTCACCATTTGCTTCAGGGTATTATTCCCAAGCAGATGCCTTCACCTGCTTAGGATTCCCTGGAAATGGCATTGAGAGATATCTTGCCTATCTCTCCAACCCGGAGGTTGTTCTTAGGTATCCATAATTACAGCCATTTATACCCTTGTCCTCCATGAACTTGTCTAATCCTTTCTTGAAGTTATCAAGACTGACAGCAGTCACCACTTCTTCTGGCATGGAGTTCCATAGACCAGTGATCCTCTGGGTGAAAAAGTACTTTCTCTTATTTGTTTGAGAACTAGTACCCAAAGGTTTCATGGAGTGCCCCCTAGTTCTTGTGTTATGCAATAAGGAAAACAGTTTTTCCTTATCTACTTTGTCCATACCATGCATGATTTTATAAACTTCAATCAGGTCACCTCTTAGATGCCGTCGTTCAAGAGTGAAGAGGCCCAACCGTTGCAGACTCAGATGGTAAGGAAGGTGTTCCAGTCCCCTAATCATTCTGGTTGCCCTCCTCTGCACTTTTTCCAACTCCATAATATCCTTCTGGAGGTATGGCAACCAGAACTGTACACAGTATTCCAGATGGGGCCTCATCATAGATTTATAAAGAGGCAAAATGACACTTGCTGACTTATTTTCTATATCCTTCCTAATGATTCCTAGCATTGAGTTTGCTTTTTTCACTGCTGAGGCACACTGGGTTGACACCTTCATTGAGTTGTCCACCAGGCTGAGAACCTGGTGCAGTGGAATGTTGTTTATCCAAACAGGTGTTTATGATGTAACCAAATTCCCAGACATGAAATGATGTAACCTAATTCTCAGGTGTCTGGTAACCTAATTCTCAGGTGTCTGTGCAGGTGTTTTTTAGTACCCTGTCCACAGATATTTGAACAGATCTTAATGTCCCATGATCCAGTTCTATGTGAATGTCACCTTACCCCTCTCTCTAAGGTGATGGATGATTGACTGATTGTAACCTTGGGAATCACCCTTGTTATGCAAGTGTGAGCTCCCTCATGGGTGTCTAAGTGATTGGTGTTGCTACTTAGCAACCTTGGTACTTAGTGATGTATTGATGTGTGGTATTTCTGGTATTTGGTATGCAGTAGAATGCAACTGACTTCAGTTTGCTTCCCTATCAAGTTAGCTATCTTCAAACCTACAGAGAATATACCACATGAATCTTAACACTTAATAAATGTAAAGAAAATTAAAATATGAAATCATCCCTTGTGATTATCATGACACTACTAGTCCCCCTCTATTCAGCACTAGTTAGACCACATCTAGAATACTGGGCACCAAACTTTAAGAAAGATGCAAAGTAACTAGAGCAGGTGAAGAGGAGGAGAACAAGGATGATCAGAGCACTGGAAACCAAGTCATATGAGGAAAGACTGAAGGAACTAGGCATGTTTAGCCTTGAGAAAAGGAGACTGAGAGGGGCTACTATTGCACTATTCAAATACAGTGATACCTCATACAATGTCAAAACTTGGTTCCACAAGTTTGGACTTTATATGGATTTGGACTTTGTATGAGGCATGCAAAATCCTAGTCGTGATGCCTCATACAACGTTCAAATCCTTGCTGCGATGCCTCATACAACATCATTTCCTTAGAGATACATTGTACTGTAACAGCACAGACTTCAGGGCAAAGTCAAGGAAACAGACAGGACACTGACAGAACTTTAAGAAATCATTGTCTAAAGGCTAAATACATTACAAATGACGCCGTAAAGTATAAGCAAAAGTCTTTATAAAAAATATATTTCCAAAAACGTAACAACAAAAATAATTCCTCTGTGGGTAAGTTAGTAAATGAGAGTTATAGTAACACTATGGACGTTAATGATGTGTGTGGGGCAGCTGCCTTTATGCTAGATGAAAACTGACTCACGTGTAACCAATTGCTATACACGCTTTGTAGTGTTAGAGACGGTTTGACCAAAGTTATTTGAAAGATGTGATATACTGTATACTAACATTCCCCTTGAGGAGGCAAGAACTATAGTTCAGGATAAGTTAGACACCAGAGCCTCTCAACTTCCACCAACAGATTTCTTAATGGATCTATTGGATATAATATTCGAACATAATTACTTCAGATTCGAAAAATCTTTTTACATTCAGGTAAAGGGCGTGGCCAGGGGGAGCCCCCTGGCCCCCTCAGTTGTCAACATGTATTTGAACAACTTTGAAAGCCAACACATGTATCATTCCTCCAATCCTTTTCTGCCTCACGTAATATACTATGGCAGATTCATAGATGATTTATTTTTTATTCTTGATTCTCAGGACATTGCCAGTGATTTTGTACAATGGATTAATTCCATTGACAATAATTTACGATTTACTCCTCACTTTGACACCTCTTCCATCCCATTTTTGGATGTAGAGGTCTACATTTCAGAGTCTAGAAGAGTAGCGGTTAAGTTGTATAGGAAACCAACGGATAGGAACCCGTATTTAGAGTACTCTTCTTATCACCAAGCCTTTGTCAGAAATAACATCCCTTTTGGCCTTTTTGCCCGTGCCAAGAGAAACTCCACGGAATCCACAGACTTCAATAAATCCACCTTAGTCATCCAGAGAAAACTTAAAAATAGAGGTTATCCCACGCACGTAGTCAATTCAGTTCTTCAGAGAGTAAGGGACACACCCAGAAAACATTTGCTTGATGGGAAACAGCGTGGAGGGGGTAATTTGATCAGGTGTTCTTTTGAGTTTTCACCAGCAGCCAACCAAATTAAGAACATTATTTACAAACACTGGCATTTGGTTAAGGACCTTCTCGGGTGTAATGAAAAACCGATGATTGGCTTTAGAAGGTCAAAATCTATTAGTAACATTCTTGTACATTCCGACCATACTGCCAGGACTATTATTGATGATAAACCATTTCCAACAGGACATTATAAGTGTCATTCATGTACAGTTTGTCAATTCTGCTGGGAAACCAAAGATATTTATGTTCCAAATAAGCGGTTAACATTTTCTTTAAAATCCCTTTCCAGTTGTGCCAGCAAATGCGTGATTTATATGTGGGAATGCCCCTGCCAGATGCGTTATGTGGGACTCACCAGTCGGCCACTCAGGCAGCGGATTTCGGAGCACAGGTCTAAAATTAGACACCAGGTGACAGAAGCACCATTGGTCTCTCACTATATGGAAAAGTGCCACTCAGATAGGGACTTCCGCTTTGTAGTGTTAGAAACGGTTCGACCAAAGTTATTTGAAAGATGTGATATCAACAAAAGATTAAGACAACGGGAAGCATTTTTTATTCACTTCTTTGATACTATGTATCCAAAAGGATTAAATCAGGAGCATGATTTGGCGGCGTTTCTATAGAATTTTCCAGGGAGTAAGTTTATACGACTCTAGCAGCTGGCTTCGGGCGTGTATAGCAATTGGTTACACGTGAGTCAGTTTTCATCTAGCATAAAGGCAGCTGCCCCACACACATCATTAACGTCCATATATGCACCTAATAGCTTGAGCGGAGGCAAGGACGCGGTTTCAAGAGACTCTTTTACATATTGGTAAGCTTGTGCCTTTTGACTTTCTTACATCCATAGTAATGTTATATATCTTTGAAAACTCATGTGCAACAGTAGTTACTATTTTTAGTCATGCTAATTATCATGTTTGTATATAATTTTTATGTGCAGATCTTCCTGAAGAAGAATATAGTAATTCGAAAAGTCGAAATAACTGGTATCGACTTTGAAAGAAAATATTGCTATATCAGTGAATCATTCATATCTACCTGTGAAAGAAACAGTGAACTATTTACATTTACCCACAGAGGAATTAATTTTGTTTATCCAAGAACACGTCATTACTGTAACTCTCATTTACTAACTTACCCACAGAGGAATTATTTTTGTTGTTACGCTTTTGGAAATATTTTTTTTATAAAGACTTTTGCTTATACATTACGGCTTCATTCTTCTTTAAGCCACAGTCACTATTTCAAACGGTTCTTCTTATCAGTTGAGTTCTATACGGTTTTGCGCCTTCATCCCCTTGTAAATACATTACAAAAACATGTCAAACAACCCTGATTGTCCAAGAACCTGAAGAATACAAAAATCCCAGGAATGCTTTTTAAAATTATGATGAAAAAATTCAAAGAAATCCAAAACCATGCTCAAAACCACTGCTAAACACTCTTTGCCTCATGCAAAACCCACAACAGCAATGCACACATGTGTCCTGCCTTTTATACTGCCCAGGCACAATGCAACCTGGGAAAACCCCAATGCTTCATACAAAATCACACGCCTTTGTATGAGGCAACTTTTTTCAAGGAATTAGGCGATGTTGTATGAATCCGATATTGTATGAAGTGGACTTTTTATGAGGTATTACTGTAGCTGAAAGGTAATCATATCATAAAGAGGTGAGGAAAGATCTGCCATTGCTTGATTTGAAGCTAGCTGGATAGTTCTGTGAGTTTGATATCTTACTGCAAAGCTGGAGATTGGAAGTTCAGCTCCCTATTGTGGGATCCCAAAAGAGCTAGCCTGTGTAGGCTGCAAAAACTCCACTTGACACTAATTGAATATATCTCCCAGTGGAGGAGGAAAAAATGTCTAGTTCCTGTGTGAGAAAAGCAAACAAAACAAAAAGGCTAAGGATCCATATTCTTAAGAAATGGATGAATAGCCTGCTATCAAATAGAAGAAAGATGTAAATTGAAAGAAAAATAAATCTGCCTTTAAAAAAGGAGTGAATCTGGGCTTAATTTTAGCAAGTCTCTTGTTTAAAATAGAACTCTGGAGAAATATAACTTTGAGCAGAATAATGAAGGAGCATTCCTCCCTTTTATTTAACCTACATAGATGTAATTTCAAGTCATCTTGCATGAATAGCATCATGTTGAAATACCAAAATGTAGTTTATTAAAAAAATTGTTACCAACTTCATATTTTTCTGTAATCAGATTTGTTCTCAGGTGAAAATTAAATAAATACTAAATAAATCACTTTATTACGGTCATTGACCAGCACAGTAAAAAGGGTTTAAGTATACGTGATAAAATTAAAATATACTATCACAAATGTTTCTACTTGAGTTGAAATAAAATAGAATAAAATCAGTTCTTTAAATTGGTGCTACATTTGGGCTAGGTAATGGAACAACACCTCTTTTAATCTGAATTATAAAGAATAAAACAACACGATTTATACAGATAGGACAGGTGACTTCTCTAAAATCTGACATAAATTCAAAAGTTTAAAAGTCATATTTATAAATATGAAGATAAAAGTATCTGTATACAAATGCTGATCGTATCTTCAGAGTGGGTCAGGGTACCTAAGAGACTGTGTCACTCCAAGAACATCTGTCCATCCCACTGCAGTGGACCGGAGAGGCTCTCTGAAGATACCATCAGCTAGAGAGGCCCTACTCTCTAGCTCTAGAAGGAGGGCCTTTTCAGTGTCTGCTCTGGCCCTATGGAACCTCTTATCAACTGAGTTGCACCTCCAGATGGAGCTGTTGCCCTTCAGGAAAGAGCTAAAAACCTGCCTGGCAAAGCAGGTGTAGGGCACAGGTGACATGGTGACTCCCTCCTGCTGGCTTATATAGCATAGGCCTCTCTGTTCTTTTAACCATTCTTTTAACTGCAATTTTTAAATAACTGATTTGGGGGGGGGGGAGAATTTTACTGTCTATTAAGGATCTTAAGGATTTTTTTTAATGTTTAAAGACTGTAATGCTTTATATTACTGTTGTAATGCCACCCAGAGTTGCTCATTCGAATTGAATGGCAATATATAAATTTGAATAATAAACAAACAAACAAATTGGAAAAAATAATGTAAGATTGGGAGTGGACATCTGGTATGAAGCATTATGGGAGATGGCTCTAAATGACAAGCTGACATGTGAATTAAATATAAGAAAATGAGTAATGAAGGAAAATATTTTTGGGAATATATGGAAGCCATTTTTAGAACATACATTGAAAAATAATAAGGGCAAGACACCGGCACCTTATTTAAAAGGTTTTTGGAAGAATTAAAGAAATTGAAGGGGCAAATGCCTGGCTAACTCCTTGGACATAGTAAATATCACAGGGTGATATACGTTATTTTAGTTCTTTTGTGTTAATGTACTGTGGAGATGAGCAAGGAGATGAATCTATCTATCTGTCTATATCTATATCTATATCTATATCTATCTATATCTATCTATCTATCTGTCTATATCTATATCTATATCTATATCTATATCTATATCTATATCTATATCTATATCTATATCTATATCTATATCTATATCTATATCTATATATCTATCTATCTATCTATCTATCTATCTATCTATCTATCTATCTATCTATCTATCTATCTAGATAGATAGATAGATATAGATATAGATATATCTAGATAGATAGATATCTAGACAGAAAGATAGATAGATATAGATATATAGATATATATAGATATACTAGCAGATTTTGTCCGGCGGTGCCAGGCTGTTTTAAATTGTGTTGGAAGGTTTTTGTTTTGTTAGTCTATAATTGTGATTGTTAAAATATTTATTTATACACATGGGCTGTTATAAACTGTGATCAGTTTTTTTGGTTTTGTTTTTGTGGATTAAAAAAAGAGGAAAGGATGATATAATTTTTTACAATAATTTTATTTAACCAAATAATGTTTTAGTATGTGAATTTTTTTTAACAGTTGTACCTTGGATAATAATTTTAAAAATGTGAAAATACTTGTTTTTTACATTCAATGTTTTAGAACTGTTTTTAGATGTTTTGGTTTTTTTTTTAGTGAAAACTCTACACAGAATTTTAGAAATGTTTTTATTTTATTATTTTGTGATTTGTTTGTGATTTGTGTGAATGTGTGATGTAATGTTATGTTTTTGACTGTTTTATCTCTTGTGGCCTCTGGGTGGGGCTGTTGAGTATTTCTTTTATTTTGACTGGCTTTGTTCGCTGGCTTTGCTTCCTGGTGAATTGGTTGGGAAAACCCAATTTGGGTTTCCCCTTTAATATCAGTGGGTGGGTGGGGGCTGTGATCCTCCTCTCTGCTGGCTCCCATGGGTTTGGGAGGGTTGGGGTGACAAATGGGGTCTGTCTCCCCAATCCTTCCAGAGCCAGGGAAGCCAGCGGCGAGGGGGAAATCCCCCCAAACACTCCATTTTTAAAGAGAAGAAACCGCTTGCTTTCTTCTCTTTAATAACGGGGTGTCCTGCAGGGGGGAGGATCCCCTCTCTGCCAGGTCCCCTGGCTCTGAAAGGGTTGGGGGCAGACCCCTTTTGTCCCCCCAAACCTCCAAACCCCAGGGGAGCCAGTAGAGTGAGGGAACCCCCCCAAAAAACACTCCATTTTTAAATAGAAGAAAATGCTTGCTTTCTTCTCTTTAATAACAGGGTGTCCTGCGGGGGGGGGGGAGGATACCCTCTCTGTCGGTGCTCCGGAAGGGTTGGGGGGACAGACCCCTTTTGTCCCTTCAAACCTCCAAACCCCAGGGGAGCCAGTAAAGAGGGGGATCGCAACTGATATTAAAGGGGAAACTCCAATCGGGAGCTTCAGGTGCCATTGGGGAGGGGGGCAAAACACTTTTGCAGTCAGTAAAGTCAGCGGGCGGAGCACCGTCCGCTGGCTTAGCTTACCTGGGAATGGGTTCACTTTCAAGGGGGGGGCAAGGCACCAGTGCCTTTTCCCCCCTTGAAACCCCCCCCCATTTTTGTGGCTTTTTTCCCGTGAGGCGCTGTGTCCGGCTGTGGTGGACTTGCGCTCCCAGTGTGTTTTTTATTTTTATTTTTTACACACCGGCTTTTTCAGTGTTCTGCACGCTCATGGCGTGCAGGATGCTGTGGCTTGTAGTTTGGTGTTTGCGTTTTTGTCTTGTGTGTCATTTTTTCCCCTGTGGTTTGATTTTGATTGGCAGCGGCACGATTCTGAACGTTCCATTTGCTCGCACCTCTCAGCCTGACTGGCTCTGGTGTGGCACGGCGCAAGGAACATTGGGAATAGAAGTCTTTTCTTTTTGTTTGTGTTCGTGGGTCTCCTGCCCCACTGGAGCGATTTTCAACCTGACAGTTACCTGCGAACCCCGGTTGGGCAAGTGCACGAATGCTTGGTCAGGGCTAGTGGGGCCTGGTGCACGATCCTATGTCACATTCAAATGGTTAATGCACAGATTTATAGGTAGAGAGAGAGAGATACACATAAGGCACTAGAGAAATGATATATAAAGATGTGAAAAATATTATGCAAAAAATTGAAATAACTTAAATTGAGTAAGTTGGATGTTTATACAAATACAATAAGAATTTTAAACAAAATAAGTAGGCCCTCCATCAATTATTCAGTGGGTACTTTGTTTTACTTAACATTGTATGTTATTATTTTTCTCCTCTTCTTTTTCTTTATTTTTTCAAGTTACTGTTTTGTTCAGTTTATTTGATTTATACACATTGTATTACATTGAAAAATTCAATAAAATATTTTTAAAAAAACAAAAAAGGGATGAATTAAAGGAAATTAAATCCCATTACAAAGCATTAAATAAACATAAAAAGTTAGAAGATACTCATAGGGCATGGGAACAACTAAGGCTAGCAATAAAACAAAATAATTCCTCCCAATTTTGGAGTCTGGTCTCAGGCTGTTCGAACAAGCAATATCCATCCTCAGCTATATTGCCCGAAGTTTGGGAGAAAAATTTCTTTCAGCTTTATATGGCCCTGGATATTACAGGAACAACCAGGGAACTCTGGCAAAACCAGACAATCTCCCTCTCTGGCCCCCTGTTTCAATTTCAGAGACAAAAATCCTGATAGGTAGACTGAGAACTGGCAAGGTAGAGGGGTTTGATTTAACACACACACCAGATTTAATTAAAAGAAATATGGAATGGTGGGCCCTGGTCTTGGCCAATCTATATACAATTGTTGATAAAACGGGCAGAATTCCAAGGAGTTGGGTGGTGGCTATTATTGTTTCTATTCACACAAAAAGGAGCATGAATATAATATCAGAATCCTTAGTTACATTGTGTCAGAGGAAATGCAATTTAAATCTCAATTTCATATGTTTCCATGGACCACTGGCCTTTGTATACGCGCACATATTTATAACTGAATTCAGCTTTATTAGGCTGAAGACATAAAAGAAAGAATGAGTCACTAGTGCAGCAGGAGATAACCCTGTACAATATTAATAAAGGCTTTCTATATTTACTATATTTCTTTGACCTATAATGTCAGAAATATAGATTATGCCATTAAATCATACATCTACCTTGCTGAGTTACTTGCCATGCTCCACAATGAATATGTCCAGGTTTTTACGACATCTGGCATGTTTCTAACAATTAGTTCTAGACAGGCTTTAGAGCTGTCATTCATGATTGTGATGTCCAAGAACATACACAAATTATGGTTAGCAATGATTTATGTGTTGCCTAAGTAATTCATCTTAGTCACTTAGGCTTTAAAGCTATCAAAGCTGACAGCTCTGATTGTTACACAGCTGTTTTCTTCATCAGTTTTAAACCTTATATAGAGAGAGTTAAACTTTGAGAGCAAAGAAAGTCACAAGGCATTCAGTGTAAATATTATGCCACAAAGCTGTTCTTGTTGTTTAGTGATAATTCTTATAAATGGAAACACTTGGTGAGATTAAGAAGTTCTGCATATTTTCCCTTCATCTTGTCAAAAGCAGGTTAGCAAAATCATGCAGCTATCAGCTGCATTTCAAAATTTCACACCCTTAAAAATTGTGCTTCAATATTATTTTACTGGCTTCTTTCATATCTATCCTTCACCCTTGCACAATTGGGAGGACCCAATTGTCGAGATTCCATAAATAGGGATGTCTTAAATTTAAAGTGATTTAAATGTGATGTTTGATATGTATTCACATTGCCATGCTTTGCTTAGTTTTAGGCATAAATGAAGTCCATTTCTAGCAGCCAGCTAGGATCCATTTTGAACAGTCTGCCTCAAATCAGCAAACACTGTGTTTCTCTCTACCAGAGAAAGCTATCTCACCAGCAAGCAGAAAAACATCTTGCTTTGCAAGAACAACAAGGAGGAATGCAAACTATTGTGTTCCATGTTTGGGTTATGGGGAGAAATCTCGCCACAATGGGACTTCCAAACCAAGATATGGAGCCAGATGCAGACCTGGGCCATATTCTTGGGCTGCTTTGTTAACTGTCAATCACAGCATTGATACACATTGAATTTCAATGGTTCCCATGAAAACCCTATAAGAAGTGTTGTTAATGTAAACAAAGGATCTCAAGCGATCTAGAAACTAGAATAATTCTAATCTTGAAATGCTTTGGATTCCGTTAGCCATACTGTCTAACTGAACTCACACCCATAAATCTTTATGGGTGGTTGGATGCCGCAATATACTGGACTCTGATTCTTATTCAGAATCCTATTTCTGAGGAGATAGGCTCTTGTTGTTGTTGTTCAGTCGTGTAGTCAATTCTGACCCTTTGCGACCCTATGGTCCATTGTCCTCCAGGTGCCTCTGTCCTCCACCATCCTCCTCAGCCCTCCCAGTTCTGTGCCCATTGCATCTACAATACCATCTAGCCATCTCATCTATGGCCTCCCCCTACTTCTTTTGCCCTCCACCTTTCCCAGCATCAAGGCCTTCTCAAGTGAATCCTCTCTTCTCATTTGATGTCCAAAGTACTTCATCTTCATCATTACTATTTGACCATCTAATGAGCAGTCAGGGTTGATTTCTTCTAAGATTGACCTATTTGTTCTCCTTGCTGTCCAGGGGACTCTCATAACTCTCCTCCAACACCACATTTCAAAGGCGTCTATTCTTCTATGTTCAGCTTTCCTAATGGTCCAGCTCTCACAGCCATACATTACCACCGGGAATACCATTGCTTTGACTATGCAATATTTTTTTTTTTTGCAATGTGATGTCTCTGCTTTTCACTATGTTCCCCAGTTTCTCATAGCTTGTCTACCAAGAATCAGTCACCTTTTTATTTCATGGCTGCAATTCCCATCTGCAGTGATCTTTCATCCTAACAATGTAAAATCTGTCACTGCTTCTACTTCTTCTCCATCTATTTTCCAGGAACTGATAGGGCCTGTTGTCATTATCTTGTACCATTTAATACCATTTGTACATTATTGGTTCTACTTTAATACAAAGAGGGTTCACTAAACCCATCATAACAAATAACTTTGAAAAAAATAGAAAGACACCCAGGCAAAACCTTTTTAAATAAAATGAACGAGGGAGGGGAGGTTCTATCTACACCTCCTTCGAATTCTTGCCTCTAGCACATAAAATCAAATGAACCATTTATCAATTCTGGCACATAGTCCAGGAACTTCCTGGATGTAAAGAAAAGCCAATTATTGGATTTAGAAAGAATAAAACTTTTAGCAACATTCTAATGAAATAAGACCACACTGCCCATAGCTTTAAGGAGCAACCCCTAGCAACGGGATATTTTCATTGTTACAGCTGCATTCAATGCAGATACTGTTGGGAAACTAAAGAGGTGGATATTCCCAGCAAGGACTATACATTCAAAATTAGACATTTTAGTAATTGCAACAGTTCCAATGTAATATTCATGATAGAATGTCCTTGCCGCAAATGATATATTGGTCAAAGTTCTCGTTTTATAAAAACTAGAATATCCGAACACAGGTCAAAAATTCAATTAAACTATCACCAAGCATCTCTCACCACACATTTTGTCGAAATGGGTCACTCAGACAAAGACATTAAATTTGTTGTTCTGGAACAAGTTTGCCCTTTAAAATACAAAAAAATTAACATACGTAAAAGACTTTTGCAGCGTGAAGCCTTTTACATTCATTTTTTAACACCTTAGCCCTGCAAGGACTCAATTCAGAAATTGAATTCTCCTCCTTTCTGTAGTTATATTACTACAAAATACAACATAGGTCTGACAGTTGTTGACAGTGCCTCAAGCCATTTTTAAACAGGTGAATTTCATTTAATACCTGAAAAAAATACTTCTCCTATATTAATCCTTGAGAACGTAGACCCAATTGATGTCCCAACGCACATAAACAGAATATGTAGAGAGGCAATGGATGCAGGGTATACTTTGACTTAAGAAATGGTAAGCCTTTATCAATAATAAGTTACTCTTTTCTGCGATAAGATGTGTAATCGATGATTTTTGTATAAGTATGAGTTGGCAATATTTACCCCATGTGCATATAAACAGTTTGTAATATATACATATCCATACTGCATTCTAAAAAAATATTTACTCCAAATAATATGAGTGTTCTGCATGCACCTTTGCATGTTATGTTATTTGATGTAATATAGTTTAACTATATGTTTTAAATATTTTTTAATCATTTTTAATTATTTGTAGATTCCTTGATAAAAGACAGTCAGTCTGAAAACCTAATATACTGGGTAGCTTCGGGAATACTAAATGGAGCAAATACCCAGAGGCCGTGCTGATCATCACAGGAGACTTCAATCATACAGACTTGAAGGCAGTATTCCCAAAATTTCATCAGCACATTAAATGTGCAACTAGGGGGGAGAATACTCTTGACAAGGTGTATACAAACATTAAACGGGCATATGAGGTTAAGCCCTTGGCACACCTTGCCATGTCAGATCATGTGTCCCTGCTTTTGACACCAGCATACACACCCCTTAGGAAACAAGCCCTGATACAAACACGGACTGTTACTGTGTGGCCTGAGGGAGCCTCTCAACAGCTGCAGGACTGTTTCCAGGAGACCGATTGGAATGTGTTTGACCATCAAGATCTGGCGACCTACACATCAACGGTCCTGGATTATATTAGATTCTGCACAGCCAACAGCAGTAGGGAAAAGCATGTAAAGATGTATCCAAACAGGAAGCCCTGGATGACGAGTGAAGTTCAGAGACTGTTGAAGGCCAGAAACTTTGCTTTTAGAACTGGAGACCGGGTATTGTATAAACTTTGCTTTTAGAACTGGAGACCGGGTATTGTATAAACTTTGCTTTTAGAACTGGAGACCGGGTATTGTATAGTATACAAAGAGTGAACCTGAAGAGGGGTATAAGGAGGGCAAAAGCTGTGTATAGAGGGAAAATTGAAGACCACCTGAGTAGTCACGACACCAGGCAAGTATGGCAGGGGATCCAGCACCTTACTGACTACAAACCCAGTAATTCATCGCCTGTAGAGAACAGTGCTTCTCTGGTGGAGGAGCTGAATACCTTCTTCGCCTGATTTGACATGACACCAGCAGTGGATCCAGCAGTGTTGCCAGAGTCGTCATTCCTCCCCTTAGGGAATGTTGCCAGGGTGGAAGAGGGAGAAGTGAGGCAAATATTAAAAGGGATAAATGCGAGCAAGTCTGTGGGTCCTGATGGAGTGGCTGGTAGGGCGCTGAGAGACTGCTCAGAACAGCTGGCAGAAACTTTTATGAAGATTTTTAATCAGTCTTTGGCCCAAGTCACTGTCCCACCTTGACTGAAATCCTCTACTATTATACCTCTGCCTAAAAAGCCTAACATAGATAGTCTGAATGACTTCCACCCTGTGGCGCTTACACCTGTTATAATGAAATGCTTTGAAAAGTTGGTGTGGAACCGTATTATGGCTTGTTTACCAGTTGGACTTGACCCTTGTCAATTTGCATATAAGAGAAAGAGATCCATGGAGGATGCTGTGGCTACGGCCCTACATGCTGTTCTGACCCATTTGGAGAAACAAGGAACTTATGCGAGACTGTTATTTGTAGATTTTAATTCTGCTTTTAATACTATTTTTCCACATAGACTGGTGCCCAAATTATTAGATCTGGGGCTTCCGCCATGCTTGTGCAGGTGGATGCTAGATTTTCTATCAGATCGCTCCCAACGAGTCAGGATGGGCTCTCATGTCTCTGCGGATTTCAGTATAAGTACAGGGATGCCGCAGGGGTGTGTGCTGAGCCCACTTCTGTACATGCTTTACACATATGATTGTGTTCCCAGTTATCCCAGTAATAAGATCATTAAGTTTGCAGATGACTCAACGGTGGTTGGTCTGATTACTGCTGGGGAGGGGGAGTCAGCTTACAGGAAGGAGGTTAAGATGCTGACGGAGTGGTGTAGGGAAAACAATTTATTCCTCAATGTAAAAAAGACAAAAGAGATCATTGTGGACTTTAGAAAATGCAAATTGAACATCCAGCCACTTATTACCCTGTTTCCCGGAATATAAGACACTGTCTTATATTTTTTAAAACTCCAAAATTAGCACAAGGTCTTATTTTCAGGGGATGTCTTATTTTTCCATGAAGAAGAATATACAGTAAACATTTATTGCTGAAAAAAAGGAAATTTATTACCTGTATATGGTACAGGTCATCACAAACCAGAAAAACTGTATCACAAACAAGAAAAACATGTACCGTATAACAATCTATGGTATGATACATTTACACATTTAATCAATGACAATCAAGTCGTTATCTTCTGGAACATCATCATAACAATCCACACCCTGAAGTTCCAGGTCAATTTCTTGTGACTCTATTTCTTTCACAATCAGTGGACCAAATCTCTCATGTTTAGCAATAGCACTGTCCTTAAATGAGTACTTCTTATCAAGGTAGCCTGCTCATAATGCATGTTCAATGCAACTGTCAGTGATTTTTCTCCCATGAATTCTTCACCCAAGTCACAACCTCTTGCAGTTTAGGCTTCACAAAGTTTCCACGCTGATTTTTCTCCATTCTATTTTCAATGTAGTCATTAATTTCCATAAGCAAATTGTCCTTGAATGGCTTGTTTATTGCAATATCAAGGGTCTGGAGATAGGCCGTCATTCCTGCGGGAATCATTACTTGATCTACTTTTTTTTCATGAAGAAATGACTTCATATCTTTAGCACGGCGAGTGCTGGCTGCATCCCGGACTAGCACACCTCTTTGCCTCCCTCGCATAACAAGTGGCAGCATTAAATCGACCCACTTTCTTATAACTGCTTGTGTGGCCCAGGCTTTTTCAGTTTCAAGAACAAAAATTCCCAAAACATGTTCAATCTTTTCCTTCTTGCCCTTAGAAATGATTAGAGGTGTGATTTTTGTGCCATGCAGACGAATTGCCAAAATATAGGAAAAACGTGCACTTTCGTAAGCAGTGGAGGGAATGTACACTGAGGAGGCACCCCGCTGCTCAATTGTTGTTTGAGATGATTGACCCATAAACACTGCAGTTTCATCCATAGCAATCAAATTGGAAAGATTGTATTTAGAGAAGTTAATCTCATCAATAAAGGACTTGAATGCAAGTGCTTGCTGAATAACATGAGCATCTTCCAGCCTAAACAATGTTGTGGATCTTCTTAAAGACAGTTCATTTCACTGAAAGAAATTATCCAGCCAGTGTTGTGATGCTTTGAAATCTTCGGGGGCTATGTTAAACTGTGGTGCCATTGCAAAGGCAAATTCTTGAATATGAGCCCTATTCACAACAAAAGCCTTTGCTCTCCTGTCAACAACCCATTCACAGATCAGATCTTCCAGTTCAGAAAATATTGGTTGCCGACCTGATCCACACTTGCGTTTGTTAGCATTTCCCTTTTCCGCTTGTTCAATCAGTTTACCATACTCTGCTCGCCACTTGCAGACCAATCGCATATTCAACATCTTTTCTTTGCAGAAAGCAGAAAGATTTTGGCCCCAAGAATCTTCCACCATTCTCCTCTTGTACTCCACAGAGTAGCTTTTTCTTTTTTTGGCCATGCCTAAGGGTAAAAAAAAAAAAATGGTACTGGGGTACCCGGGTGGTGGGAGGGCGATCACTTAAAATGACACAGAGGGGATCAGAAGGGGGAATCAAAATGGCCCAAGAGAATCAGTTATGCTACAGTATGATGCTAAGGCCCACTTCCCCAATGAGACCCCCTCTCCCCCCTGTGTCAGTACATACCATACATGAGACCCCCTCTCCCAACACCTGTGAGTGGGGAAGCGTGATCGAGACTGGCTTCAGCTGTGAGGCGGCCGGCATGGCCCATAAGAAGGCCTGCCGCATCGGAGTCTCGATCCCGCTCTCACCAGGGGAAACTTCCCTTGGTTGTGAGCGGGGAGGCAATTGAGACTCTGATGCGGCAGGCCAAGGGACGCGTCTCTTGGTTGTGAGTGTGGAAGCGTGATCGAGACTGGCCTCAGCTGTGAGGTGGCCGGCGTGGCCCATGAGGAGACCTGTCATGTCGGAGTCTCGGTCCCGCTCTCACCAGAGGAAACTTCCCTTGGTTGTGAGTGGGGAGGCAATCGAGACTCTGATGCGGCAGGCCAAGAGATGCTTCCCATGGTTGTGAGTGTGGAAGTGCGATTGAGATTGGCCTCAGCTGTGAGGCAGCCAGTGTGGCCCATAAGAAGGCCTGCCGCGTCGGAGTCTCGATCCCGCTCTCACCAGGGGAAACTTCCCTTGGTTGTGAGTGGGGAGGCAATCGAGACTCCGATGTGGCAGGCCTTCTTATGGGCCACGCCGGCCACCTTACAGCCGAGACCCATCTCGATCGTGCTTCCCCACCCACAACCAAAAGACGCTTCCCTTGGTTGTGAGTGGGGAAGTGTGATTGAGACTGGCCTCAGCTGTGAGGCAGCCGGCGTGGCCCATAAGAAGGCCTGCCACATCGGAGTCTCGATCCCGCTTTCACCAGGGGAAACTTTCCTTGGTTGTGAGCGGGGAGGCAATCAAGATTCCGATGCGGCAGGCCTTCTTATGGGCCACGCCGGCCGCCTTACAGCTGAGACCAGTGGCCAATATGCTGCTGGGAGTAGGGGGCAGTGGTGGAAGATGGCATACCAGTATTATAGTACCTGGCTCTGGCTCCGCTAATCCTTCTCTTCTGTCTTGGACACCGGAAGCAGGGAATGGCATGCGATCGGATATCCTGTACAGCGAATCGCCAGGAGGTAAGGAGGTCTTATTTTTGGATGGGGCCTTATATTTCAAAGGCAGAGGAAAAAATGGGGTGTCCTTTTATGGGAGGAGGTCCTATATTTGGGGAAACACGGTATTGAAGGGAATTGTGTGGAACAGGTCTTGGTGTTTCGATTTCTGGGAAAGGAGCTGAGGGATGATCTAACATGGGGAGCAAACACCAAAGATCTGATGAAAAGAGCACAGCAGAGGTTATACTTCTTGAGAATCCTCAGGAAAAACAATCTTTCAAAGGACCTGCTGTTGGCATTCTACCACTGTACCATAGAGAGTGTGTTAACCTATGGTCTGTGTGTATGGTTTGGGAGTTTACAGCTAGGGAAAGAACAATGCTGTCCAGGGTCATAAAGACTGCGGAGGGGATAATCGGGCGTACTCTTCCCACTCTAGATCAAATCCACGTGTCCCAATTTTCCATCTACTACCCAAAGTGCACAAAATTGATCCTTCTTCTTCCCGTATACCCTGCAGACCTACTATCGCCGCTAATGACTCTCTATCTCCATTTTCATAGATCGTTACATTCAACCCTTTGTTTCTGGAATATCATCTTTTGTTAGAGACTCTTCTCATTTCATTCAATCCTTAGAATCTACTTTAATACCAGATAACTGCGCCCTTCTTACCATGGATGTCTCATCTCTCTACACTAACATACCACTTCAAGATGTCCGTCAGCTCATTGAACACCATTTATCTTCCCATTCTTCTGCAGATCCTCCCACTCATTTTCTTATGGATTTGGTGGATATTGTTTTTGAACACAACTTTTTTTGTTTTCAGGACTCGTTTTATTTACAGACACAAGGGGTGGCCATGGGGGCCAATTTTGCCCCCTCGGTAGCAAATATTTACATGAATGATTTTGATCGGACTTATATACTTGACTCCTGTGTCAATCCATTTTTCACCCATATTTTGGTCTATAAACGGTACATTGACGATCTATTCTTCGTATTCCATAATCCCACAGTAGTACTAGATTTTGTACACTGGATTAATTCCATTCACAATCATCTGACTTTTACTCATTTGGGTAATTTTTATTCTATTCCCTTTTTGGATCTGGAAATTTTCATTGCTGATAATAAACTCAATATGAAGCTATTCAATAAACCTACAGACAGGCTCGCTTAATTGCAGTACAGATCATTCCATTCACACTCTTTAAAAGACAACATTCCATTTAATCTGTTTCTCAGAGCAAAACGCAATTCTACCAGGGACTCAGACTTCCACCAGGCGGCTTCGAACATTCAGCGTTCCTTACGCCATAGGGGCTATCCTGATAACATTATACTATCCGCCTATAATCGAGTGAACTCTAGACCCCGAGATAGCTTATTCCAGCACCGGGCTAATTCTACAGGTAATAAAATCATCTGGTCATTAGATTACACACCTTTAGCCCACAAAATTAAAAATGTGATTTACAAACATTGGCACATTGTGGATATGGTTCCGGGATGTCAGAATAAACCGATCATTGGCTTCTGCAAAACCAAATCTATTGCGGCAATGATTTCTAAAACTGACTGTCTTCCCAAATCTCTTCCTTCCACAAGTTTACCAGCGGGACATCACATTTGTGGACATTGCTCTTTCTGTAGATTTATGTGGACTACCTATTGGGTCTCTATTCCCAGCAGTAATTACGTTCTTGTACTTTCCTCTTTTTCTAATTGTAACACCACCGATTCAGTATACATGATCCTCTGTCCTTAATATGGTTGATGAGGTGCATGTAGATGAACAGATTGCAGGAGAGAGGCTCCTTGTACTAGGCGATTCAATAATTAGAAATACAGAGAAATGGATTTGTGATCCACAGGATAACCGTATGGTGACTTGCCTGCCAGGTGCAAAAGTTGCAGACATCACAAGAAATCTAGATAGATTGTTAGAGAGAACTGGGGACGAGCCAGTTGTCATGGTACACGTTGGTACCAATGATGTTGGGAAGGCCAAGCGGTCTGTCCTGGAAGCCAAATTCAGGTTGTTAGGAAGAAGATTGAAGTCCCGGACTTCCAAGGTAGCATTTTCAGAAGTGCTGCCTGTCCCTCGCGCAGGACCTACCAGGCAGGCAGAGCTCAGAAGCCTCAATGCGTGGATGAGGCGGTGGTGTCGAGAGGAGGGTTTCAGATTTGTCAGGAACTGGAGAACATTTTGGGACAAGCCAAATCTGTTCAGGAGGGATGGGTTGCATTTGAACCATGATGGGACCAGATTGCTGGCACTCAACCTCAAAAAGGCTGCAGAGCAGCTTTTAAACTGATAACTGGGGGAAAGCCGACAGGAGCTGGGCAGCATCCGGTTCGGGAAAGTGTGTACTTGGGTAGTGAGGAGGATGCAAAAATTACTGAGCAGAGCAAGGAGCTAGTCACTAGCATTCTAACAGAAGGATGCAAGAGGCAGTCTAACAATGCAACTGGACACAAAAGACTGTGTCAGAAAAGCATATATAAATGCTTGTATACAAATGCCAGAAGCCTCCGGAACAAAATAGGGGAGCTGGAATACTTAGCAATAGATAAGAATATTGATATTATTGGTATCACTGAAACCTGGTGGACGGATGATAACCAATGGGATACAGTTATCCCAGGCTACAAACTATACAGGAAGGATAGGAAGGGGCAAACAGGAGGTGGTGTAGCCTTGTATGTCAAAGAAGTGATAAAATCGTATGAATTGGAATATCTAGGTGATTTGGAGTCACCATTGGAAGCTCTGTGGGTAAGAGTACCAGGCCACAAGGATGGTCTAACAGTAGGCATATACTATCGGCCTCCGACCCAAACTCTTGAGGGAGACTGGCAGTTGGAGAATGTTGTAAAGGAGGCATCCAAGAAGGGAAGCCTGGTTATAATGGGGGACTTCAATTACCCTCACATAGACTGGGTGAACTGTTGTTCAGCACATGATAAAGAGATAAAGTTCCTAGATATGCTAAATGATTGTTCCCTGGGACAGATGGTTGAAGACCCAACTAGAGGTACAAGAATCCTTGACTTGATCCTGAGTAATACTCAGGATCTGGTGCAAGATGTTAATGTGACTGATCCAATAGGGAACAGTGACCACAACTCAATTATGTTTAACTTGATCGTAGACCGCAAGTCACTGATAAAATCTAACACAGAGACCTTAAATTTTCAAAAAGGAAATTTCCCAAAGTTGAGGAAACTAGTAAAAAAGAAGCTGAAAGGGAAAATTGAGAGAGTCCAAACACTCCAAGAGGCATGGAGGCTGTTTACAAAAACAATAACAGAGGCTCAATTGGAATGCATACCCAAAAGGAAAAAGGGCACTGCCAGGTCCAAGCGGACTCCAATGTGGCTTACAGGAGCTGTTCGGGAAGTGATCAGGAGCAAGAAAAGCTCATTTAGAAGATGGAAGGCTTGTCCGAATGAGGACAGCAGGCAGAAACATAAATTCTGGCAGAACAAATGCAAGGCAACAATCAGGAAAGCAAAGCAAGACTTTGAGGAGCGTATAGCTAAAAATACTCAGAGAAATAACAAAGACTTCTTTAAGTACATTAGAAGTAAGAACCCAACTAGGAAGGCCATTGGACCATTAGATGACAATTGAAGGCAAGGGGTTATTAAAGAGGAAACAGAGATTGCAGAGAGACTCAATGAATTCTTTGCTTCAGTATTCACTGAAGAAGACAGAGGCCACATGCCCAAAACAGAGCCTATATTCGTAGGGAGGGAAACCGAAGAATTAAGCCAGATAGAAATAACCAGGGAGGAGGTCCTTGCATGTCTTGTTAAGCTAAACACTAGCAAATCACCAGGACCAGATGGCATCCATCCACGAGTTCTCAGGGAACTTAAAGATGAAATTGCTGATCTCCTAGCCAAAATATATAATCTTTCCCTCAAATCAGGCTCTGTGCCTGATGACTGGAAGGTAGCGAATGTAACACCAATTTTCAAAAAAGGATCCAGGGGTGATCCAGGAAATTACCGACCTGTCAGTTTGACATGTGTCCCAGGTAAAGTGATGGAAACCATCCTAAAAGATAGAATTAATAGGCACATAGAAGAGAAGGCGCTGCTAAAGGAGAGCCAACATGGCTTTTGCAAGGGCAAATCATGCCTCACTAATCTGTTGGAATTTTTTGAGAATGTCAACAAGCATGTGGATAAGGGGGATCCAGTTGACATTGTTTATCTGGACTTTCAGAAGGCTTTTGACAAGGTCCCACACCAAAGGCTCTTGAATAAACTTACCAGTCATGGAATAAAGGGACAGGTCTTGTCCTGGATCAGCAACTGGCTAAGGGACAGGAAACAGAGGGTAGCACTAAATGGACACTTCTCCAAGTGGAGGGAAGTCAAGAGTGGGGTCCCCCAAGGTTCAGTATTGGGACCCCTGCTTTTCAACCTCTTCATAAATGATCTAGAAGTAGGAGTAAAAAGCAAGGTAGCCAAATTTGCTGACGACACTAAATTATACAGGGTAGTGAAAACTGTGAGAGATTGTGAGGAGCTCCAGAGGGATCTCTCGACACTGGGGGAGTGGGCAAAACAGTGGCAAATGAGTTTCAACATTAGTAAGTGCAGAGTGATGCATGTTGGGGCAAAGAACCCCAATTACACTTATAAACTGATGGGGTCTGAACTCTCTGCGACAAACCAGGAAAGGGACCTTGGTGTCCTGGTGGACAACTCAATGAAGGTGTCAACCCAGTGTGCCTCAGCAGTGAAAAAAGCAAACTCAATGCTAGGGATCATTAGGAAGGGTATAGAAAATAAGTCAGCAAGTGTCATTTTGCCTCTTTATAAATCTATGGTGAGGCCCCATCTGGAATACTGTGTACAGTTCTGGTCGCCATACCTCCAGAAGGATATTATGGAGCTGGAAAAAGTGCAGAGGAGGGCAACCAGAATGATTAGGGGACTGGAACACCTTCCTTACCATCTGAGGCTGCAACGGTTGGGCCTCTTCACTCTTGAACGACGACGTCTAAGAGGTGACCTGATTGAAGTTTATAAAATCATGCACGGTGTGGACAAAGTAGATAAGGAAAAACTGTTTTCCCTATCGCATAACACTAGAACTAGGGGACACTCCATGAAACTTTTGGGTACTAGTTCTCAAACAAATAAGAGAAAGTACTTTTTCACCCAGAGGATTACTGGTCTATGGAACTCCCTGCCAGAAGAAGTGGTGACAGCTGTCAGTCTTGACAGCTTTAAGAAAGGATTAGACAAGTTCATGGAGGACAAGAGTATCAATGGCTATAATTATGGATACTTAAGGACAACCTCCGGGTTGGAGAGATAGGCAGGATATCTCTCAATATCATTTCCAGGGAATCCTAAGCAGGTGAAGGCATCTGCTTGGGAATACCCTGAAGGAAATGGTGAGCCACTGTGTGAGACAGAATGCTGGACTGGATGGGCTGTGGCCTGTTCCAGCAAGGCTGTTCTTATGTTCTTATGTTCTTATGTCCTTGTCAACTCGCTTATATTGGACAATCATCTAGACCATTGAAAACCCGCCTAGGCGAACATCAATCCCGCATAAGACACCATGTTATGACTTCTCCCCATAAATTCCATCATGTGGACAAAACACGCTTTCTATTACAATGGGAAGCCTTTTATATCCATCGATTCTCCACTCTGACACCTCAAGGTCTTAATAATGAACATGATCTCTCAGCCTTTTTGTAAATTTACTTCTTCCTCTCATTCTGTCATACTTTTTGAGGTGATTTACCTTTAATAGTTTTACCTGATTAGCACTCTGACGTACTACAGGTGTGGACTGTATGTGTGAGTGTACCTTCACTTATATATTGGGCTTTGTAACATTACCAGATAACGCTCTGACCTCATAGTAACTCACCTCGAAGGCAGTTTGAGCGCGTTTACTGATGATCCAGGTACCTTTCTTTCTCTCTCTTCCTTTTGTGGTTGTATCTTGTCTATACGTGCTGTTGGAGTACTACATATATATTTTCTATGTACAGTACATCAGTGTATATTTTGTTTGACAGTTGCAGAGTCTTGATAAAGGACTACGAAATATCCATTTTACCGGAAGGATATGGACTGATCTCTCTCCTCCTGCAACGACGTACCTCTTCATTACCTACTGAAGTTGCTATTTTACTGTGACACCCGGATTTTTGACTTCTTTGGATTGAAGATATCTCCTCTTTGACCTCTCGGCTGGACCTTACGACTCGGCATCCACTTTGGACTTGTATATGAACTTTACTATTGTTTCTCCCTTCGTTACTGTTTGTTATTATTTGATACTTTATGGTGGTATTGTTTTCATTGTCGTCTTAGGTCCCATTTGTCCGATAGGGGTTTTGGATTTACTGTAGGGATATTTTTTGATTCCTGTATGTATGTGTTTTATGATTCTGTTTCACTTTGTTTACGGTTTTCATAGCATGACATAGGAGTCTTATCCCTATTGTTTGCATTTTTACGTCTACTTGACCGGGTTGCCATGCTTTACATCTTATATATGCTTCACTTCATTTGTTAAATATTAAATGTTGCTACTTTTACTTCTTTGACTCCTGTCCTTAGGGTGATTTTCCTCCCTCTTCCTCCCTCCTCCTTGTAGAGTATTTTGTACATTTTTGTGAATTTGAAACCTGAATAAAAGGAAATTTATTTTTAAAATTAATACCTATATGGACTTTGGAAATAAACAGTGTGTGAATCAGTAAAGATACAACATTTACAAATGGTTTTTGCTCTTTTCTTCTTCACTTTCTGCCATTAGCGTGGTATCGTCTACATATCTCAGATTGTTGTTTCTTCCAGCAATTTTGATCCCATATTGTGATTCCTCCATCCCTGCATTGTGCATTATGTGCTCTGTGTAAAAGTTGAGTAAGCAGGGTGATAAAATGCAGCCTTGTCTTACTCCTTTTCCTATTCCAAACCACTCTGTCATCTTGTGTTCAGTCCTAACTGTTGCTTCTTGATTCATGTACAGAATTCTCAGGAGGCCTATGAGGTGTTCTGGTATTCCCATCTCTTTAATTACTTGCCACATTTTGTTGTGGTCCACACAGTCAAAAGCCTTGGAGTAGTCAATAAAACAAAGGTAAACAGAGGCAAGTACCACCATGCTGACAGACATGGATAATATAAATGTAGATGGTGATTTTTTTTTTACTGGCTATAATGTTGACAACGGGTAGAGAATGTATAGCAAGAAACTGGAAAAGTAATGCAATTTTGAAAATTGAAGATTGAAGATTGGAAAGGTGGGATCTTGCACTAAATGATGTTAACTTGGGAATTGAATTTTAAAAAGGGTATAATTAAAGAAAATAGATTCTGGAAAATTTGGCAATTATTTGTGGAGTCTAAATTGGTTGGAGAAGTGGGGATTGGACCAGTACCAGATCAATTGAATTTTTGCAAACAGTGACAAATGCTGTGATATCCTCCAGGGCATTGAATGATACACAGGGTGTGTAGTGTGATTTTGTGTACATTATATTATTATTATTTTATTCTTAATGTGTTCTGTTTAGGGTGAAGCATGGTAATACTGTAATAGTTAAGAAGTTATGGGTAGATTAAAAGAGGTAAATATGAACATTTATGGGTACACTTAAATGAAGATGTTTTGGAGATCAAACGTTACAAGAAATAGAAAATACTGCAAAAAGTAATTTTAATGATGCAAATAAAGACTTAGAGTATAACAATCAATAGTTACTGAAGGATGGGGAGGTATTACATTGACAAAGTAGAGTTACTGTATTGTGTTAGTGTTATTATTAGTATTGTTTAATATTTTATGAATTTTATGTACTTGTATATTGTTTATGTATTTGTACTGTAATTCTTTATTTTTGTTTAGTTTTTGTTATTATAATTTGAAAAATTAATAAAAATATTTTTTAAAAAAGTATACTTGTTTCTGGTATTCCTTTGTTTTCTCCATGATCCAACGAATGTTGGCAATGTGATCTTTAGTCCCCCTGCCTCTTTGGAACCCAGCCTGCACCTCTGGTAGTTCTCTCGCCACATGTTGCTGAAGTCTATTCTGTATTATCTTGAGCATCACCTTGCTGGCGTGTGGGATGAGCACAATTGTTCGATAATTTGAACATTCTTTGGCATTGCCCTTTTTTGGGATTGGAACGTATACTGATCTTTTCCAATCCTGTGGCCACTGCTTTGTTTTCCAAATCTGCTGGCAAATTGAATGCAGAAATTTGACTCCATCATCTTTTAGGGTTTTGAAAAATTCAACTGGGATACCATCATTTCCACTAGCTTTATTGTTTGCAGTGCTTCTTAGGGCCTTTCTAACTTCACTCTCTAGGATGTCTGGCTCAAGTTCAATGTTCACATCATTGTTATTATCAGGAGTGTTGAGGTCCTTTTTGTAGTTTTCCTCTGCGTACTCTTGCCATCTTTTCTTAATCTCTTCTGCATCAGCTAACTCCTTTCTGTCTTTGTCCCTTATCATGGTCATTTTTGCTTTAAATGTTCCTCTTATTTCCCCAATTTTTTTTGAAAAGATCTCTAGTCCTGCCTCTTTTGTTGTTTTCCTCCATTTCTTTGCACTGTTCATTTAGGTAGTTTTCCTTATCTCTCCTTGCTTTTCTTTGAAATTCTGTGTTCAAGTGATTGTATTTTTTTCTTTCTCCTTTGCCTTTTGCATTCCTTCTTTCCTCTGCTATTTTAAGAGACTCATCAGACAACCACTTTGATTTCTTACACTTCTTTTCTTTTGGCATGGTTTTCTTTGCTGCTTCCTGCATGATGTCCCACATCTCTGTCCATAATTCTTCTGTCACTCTGTCTATCGAGTCTCAGCCATTAAATCTGTTCATCACCTCCACCATGTATTCTTTAGGGATGTTGTCTAGGTGATATCTGTCTGGTCTTCTTGTTTTCCCTATTTTCTTTAGTCTAAGTCTGAATTTTGCGATCAGTAGTTTGTGATTTGAGCCAGGTGTTGGTTTTTGCTGACTGTATGGAGGTTCTCCATCTTTGGCTGCAGAGTATGTAGTCAATCTAGTTTCGGTATTGGCCATCTGGTGATGTCCATGTGTAAAGTCACCTCTTGTGTTGCTGGAAGAGAGTGTTTGCTATGACCAGTGTGTTCTCTTTGCAGAACTCTATAAATCTTTGCCCTGCTTCATTCTGTGTACCAAGACCAAAGTTGCCTGTTATTCCATTTACTTTTTGATTTCCTACTTTGGCATTCCAATCTCCTAAGATAATTTGGACATCATTTCTTGGTGTCTGTTCTATGAGGTGTTGTAGGTCCTCATAGAACTGGTCCACTGTGTCTTCATCTGCACCAGTGGTTGGTTCGTATATTTGGATCACAGTGACATTGAAAGGTTTGCCTTGAATTCTGACTGACATCATTCTGTCAGAATGATGCCCAATGCCACCCCACCCAGGGCCTCTACCCCAACTCCATCTGGGCATCAAAAGCCACGGGGTGGTGAGTGGCGACGAGGGCCTTCAGCCATGGCTTCAGGTGCAGCTGTGTCGGACCTAATGCTGCCCCAAACCCAGGCCTCCGCCCCAATTCCATCTGGGCTTTAAAGCCATGGGGTGGTGAGTGGCAGCAAGGGACTTCGGCTGTGGCTTCAGCCGCAGCGCTGCCGGACCTGATGCCACCCCACCCCTGGGGCTCTGCTTCAACTCCATCTGGGCTTCAAAAACCGTGGGGTGGTGAGCGGCAGTGAGGGACTTTGGATGTGTATTCAGCTGCACCTCTTCTGGACCTGATGCCGCCCCACCCCTGGGCCTCCACCCCAATTCCATCGGGGCTTCAAAAGCCGTGGGGTGGTGCATGGTGGCAAGGGACTTCAGCAGGGACTTTGGCCATGTCTTCAGCTGTGGCACTGCCAGACCTGATGCCGCCCCACCCCTGGGCCTCTGCCCCATTCCATCTGGGCTTCAAAAGCCGTGGGGTGGTGAGCGGCAGTGAGGGACTTCAGCCGTGGCTTCAGCTGCGACACCGCCAGATCTGATTCCTCCCCACTCCTGGGTTTCCACCTTTTCTCTGTTTGGTTTTGGGAATTATTAAATTGTATGACACAGTTGTGTCATGAAATAGTTATTTACCTGCTACTGTACTGCATATGCTACTTAATTTGGATAGTTTTATTGTAATTGTACAGTAATACCTCATACAAAGTCCACTTCATACAACATCGGATTCATACAACATCGCCTAATTCCTTGAAAAATGTTGCCTCATACAAAGTCGTGCGACTTTGTATGACGCATTGGGGTTTTCCAAGGTTGCATTGTGCCTGGGCAGTATAAAAGGCAGGACACATGCATACATTGCTGTTGTGGGTTTTGCATGAGGCGAAGTGTGTTTAGGAGTGGTTTTGAGCACGATTTTGGATTTCTTTGGATTTTTTTGTCAGAATTTTTAGAAGCATTCCTGGGATTATTGCAGCATTCTTCAGGTTATTGTACAATCAGGGTTGTTTGACATGTTTTTGTAATGTTTTTAGCCTTTAGACAATGATTTCTTAAAGTTCTGTCAGTTTCTTGTCTGTTTCCTTGACTTTGCCCTGGTCTGTGCTGTTACAGTACAATGTATCTCTATGGAAACGATGTTGTATGAGGCATTGCAGCAAGGATTTTGCATGCCTCATACAAAGTCCAAATCCGTATAAAGTCCAAACTTGTGGAACCAAGTTTGGACGTTGTATGAGGTATCACTGTATTACTTATTTTCTTAATGTTATATATTGCATTTGTATTGTGATATGTAACAAGTATTGTAACAATTATCAATTTTTGTATTATATTATTGTCTATTATATTATTATGTTTGGTGTATTTTCTAGGATTTGTATTTGTTTTCTTCCTCTTGTAAGCCGCTTTGAGTTGCTTCCAGCAAAAAAAGTGGAGTATAAATAAAACTTTGATTGATTGATTGATTACTGCTTTTCTCACTCTTTTGTTGACAATTATGGCTACTCCATTTCTTTTAAGGTTTTCTTGTCCACAGTTGTAATGATGGTTTCCAAAGCTGAATTCACCTATCCCTGTCCATTTTAACTCACTGATTCCCAAGATATCAATGCTTATTCTTTCCATCTCATTTTTAACTACTTCCAGTTTTTCTTGGTTCATAGATCTTACATTCCGTGTTCCTATACAGTATTGTTCCTTGCAACACTGTATTTCTCCTCCTGCTTTTTTGTCCCTCCCCTTCTTCAGATCTGCTGTGCTAAGCATCCTGTTTCGTCTAGATTTCCCCTTTGTTTTGCCTTTTGTTTTGGTCAATAGGGTTCTCTTGGCAAACTTCATGGCATGCTTTGCCAGTTTCTCCGCCAGCATCCTCCTATCATACGTTATCACAGTTTAAAGCAAAGTTTGAAACAGTTTAAAAATAAATTATTATCATGCAAATAGAGTTTAAAACACAGTATCTGTTGTGTTCTGTAAAGCTGTGCCTTTAACAATGTACCTTTGCCATGTGTTATCAATGTAACCTTTCTGTGTGCAACATTATAACCATCAGCTGTATCAATGTAAACCTGATAAGGGGACGCGAGCTAGTGACCACCAGAGGGCAGTAGCGAGCGTCCAGCTCTCATGGCTCATATTCACCTGGTTCAGCAGCGCGGGAAGATTCCCCGCCACCTCTTCACCTGGTCAAGAAGGGCGTTACCTCCTACGACATCACGCAGGCAGCAACCAATAGTCTGTCGACGAGCCACATTCAAATGTATAGCCAGCTGTATATATTGAGCGACCCATCCGCCATTACCACATGTTCCTCCGGATCATCATGCAATAAACCTGTGTTAAGCCAACCCTTCGGCTGTTTCATTGTCTTCGGTCCCTTACACTAAATTGGCGACGAAGGTGGGATATGGCAGCCCACGGGACCAAGACATGCGCCGGTTTCGAAATCAGGAAACCGGGCGACTGGGAGATCTTCGAGATGGACTTCCAGGCAGCGCTGATCGAGTCCGAAGTCACGGAAGAGGCAAAGAAAAGGGCCATCTTCACCAGGATGCTCGGACAAGAAACCAAAAGGACCTTGGTGGACCTGATTGCACCGAGGAGGGTGAGCGAATTCAAGGCCAAGGAACTCATGCAGATGCTGCGTGAGCACGTCCGGCCCGCCACGGCGATGTTTCCCGCTCGGAGTGCGTTCTGGAGGCGAGTCCAAGCGCCCGGGGAGACGGTCGCCGCATTCGTGGCGGCCCTGCGGCTGGCGGCCGGCCCGTGCAAATGGGAGAATGCCGAAATCACCCTCCGGGACTGCGTGCTGTGCGGCCTGAATGACGCCGAAACCCAGCGCACATTAATGAACCAAGAGCCGCCTCCCACGTTGCAGGAGGTCGTCAGAGCGGCCCAGGCCGCAGAAGCTACAAAGGACGGGGTCCAAGAACTCCAGGACTGGCGGCCGAAGTCGAGCAAGGCAGAGGCTCCGGTACAGGCAGCCCGGCAAACTTCGAGGTCGTCCACAGAGAGCAGCGACGACGAGGACGTCCGGAAGGTCCGGAAGGAGAGCCGACGGTGCGACGGCTGTGGAGCGGCCCACGACCGCGTAAAGTGCCCGTTCCGGAAGGCTGAGTGCCACAACTGCGGCTGCCACGGGCACATTGCCAAGGTGTGCAGGAAGAAGCGCGAGACCCGGAGAAGCTCCGCAGACCGTTCCGCGGGACAAGACCGCCCAACGAGACCCAAGGACGGCGCCCAGGCCACGCGGAAGCAGGACGGCATGGGCCGCATCTCCGATGGCAGCGAGGACGACGCCCCAGTGTTCAGCGTGTCTGCAGGACACCCCCGCTACTTTGTTGAGGTACTAGTCCAAGGGGTTCCCATTAGGATGGAAATTGACTCGGGGTCCTCATATTCAATCATTTCCCAGAGGGAGTTTTTGGGAATTGCCCCCCACAAGCGACCCAAGCTCAAAGCATTGAGGTCCACACTACGGGACGTGCAAGGGAACAGCATTCCAGTGTTGGGGGTTGGAGAATTTCAGGTCAAATTCAAGGAGCACGCCGCGTCCCTTCCCCTGGTCATGCTCAAAGGGGGAGATTGCAGCCTCCTCGGGACTCAATGGTTCCAGCCCCTGGGGTTGTTTATCGGGGGGGTGCACGCCGTTGGGATGCACGCTGTCGGGACTGACCCAATTCAGGAGGTGCGCGAGGCGCACCCCGAAGTTTTCAAAAAAAGACTGGGGAAATTCAAGGGGCCCTCAGTGACTTTCGACCTGGACCCGGAGGTCCGCCCAATTCGCCTTAAACCACGCAGGGTGCCGTTCGCACTTAAGGACAAGATAGAGGCGGAACTGGACAAGTTGGTGGGCCAGGGGATCCTTGTGCCTGTAGATTCTGCGGAGTGGGAAACTCCAATTGTAACCGCACTAAAGGCCAATGGGGAGGTCCGCATATGCGCTGACTACAAGTGCACCATCAACAAGGCGATCCGCCCGAATGCATATCCGGTGCTGGTAGTCAGCCATCTGCTGGCCAGGTTACAAGGGGGAAAGTGTTTCGCTAAGCTCGACTTAGCACAGGCCTACCAGCAGCTTACGGTGTCCCCTGCCGCAGCTGCTGCGCAGACCATAGTCACCCATAAGGGGGCGTTCCAGGTGACGCGCCTCCAGCTTGGCGTGAATTCAGCACCTGGAATTTTCCAGTCACTCGTGGAATGCCTCCTGAAGGGATTGGAGGGGGTGTTGCCTTATTTTGATGACGTGTTAATAACGGGGGGAGTCGGGTTGAATTGGCCAAGAGGTTGGGGAAGGTCCTGACAATATTCGAAAAAGCGGGGTTGCGACTGCGAAAGGACAAATGCGTCTTCTTCGCAACCGAGGTTGAGTTCCTAGGGTTTTGTGTGACTCCTGAGGGAATAAAACCATCCAAGTCTAAAGTGGCAGCCATTAAGAAAGCCCCCCGCCCCACCTCCAAGCCCGAGCTGCAGTCGTTCCTAGGGCTGCTCAATTTTTACCACTCCTTCCTCCCCCGGAAGGCAGCGATGGCTGAACCGCTACACAAACTGCTAAAGAAAGACCAGGCATGGAAGTGGGGCGATGACCAAGAAAGGGCATTTAGTGAGCTAAAAAGCCTCCTAGCGTCCGATGCCATACTGACCCATTTCAACCCCAAACGCCCAGTAGTCCTGACATGTGATGCATCTCCAGTGGGGGTGGGGGCGGTGCTGTGCCACATGTTGGAGAACGGAAGGGAGGCCCCGATAGCATTTTACTCCAGGTCCCTTTCCCAAGCGGAGAGAAACTACGCACAAACAGACAGGGAGGCACTAGCAATAGTCGCGGGGACGAAAAAATTTCACGATTTTCTGTACGGCCGCCCCTTCACCATTGTAACAGACCACAAGTCCCTGCTAGGCATCTTTACCACTGATAAGCCCACCCCACAGATCCTGTCCCCGAGGATGCTCAGGTGGGCCATTTTTCTCAACGCGTATCAGCACGCGTTGGTCTACCGGCCCGGGAAAGAGATCAGCCATGCGGACGCTCTATCGAGGTCTCCCCTTCCCCTAACGCCCAGCCAGGTGAGCAAGGGGGAGCGGGACCATCAAGTTCTCATGATAGAGGTGCTGGATTCGCCCCCCGTAGTGCCCGCCGACATTGCCAAAGCGACAGAGAAGGACAAAACGTTAGCGGCAGTAAGCTCCTGGGTGCAGAAAGGTGGCCCGCGTCCTCCCCAGCGGAGGAGTTCACTCCATTTTTCAGAAAAAAGCTAGAACTGTCCCTAGAGAGGGGGTGCCTCTTGTGGGGGCAGCGGGTGGTGATTCCCACTTCCCTTCGCCCGCGGGTGCTCAAACTGCTGCACGTCAGCCACCCTGGCATCGTGCGATCTAAGGCGCTGGCCCGGAGTTACTTCTGGTGGCCCCAGCTGGACGCCGACATTGAGCACATGGTCGGCACTTGTGAAAGTTGCCAATGCTCCAGACCAGAGGAGGCCCGCCTTCCCCACAGGGAATGGGAAGCGGCTAAGGGGCCGTGGTCCCGGGTGCACGTTGATTTCGCGGGCCCGTTCAGAGGCACCCTGTTCCTCCTTGTAGTGGACGCTTTCTCCAAATGGTTGGAGGTTATCCCAGTCACGAGCACCTCCTCGGCCCAGACCATTAGGCATTTGCGGAGGCTCTTTTCCACGTTCGGCATACCCGACACATTAATTAGCGACAACACTAGTTGTTTCACGTCCTCCGAGTTTAGGGCATTCATGGAGATTAACGCCGTTCGGCATATCACCTCCGCCCCGTTCCACCCAGCCACCAACGGCCAAGTAGAGCGCCTCGTCCGCACCACGAAGGACGCGTTGCGGCGCATGGGACCAGGGGATCTGAACCTACAAGTGTGTCAGTTTCTGCTAGGGTACAGGGTGACCCCGTTGGCGTCAGGATACTCCCCCGCAGAGCTCTTAATGCGCAGGAAACTGACCACCATCCTTACTAGGCTAGACCCCACGAGGGTAGAGGACAAAGGAAGGAACATCGGACTGGAGGCCACAAAGAGTTTCAGTGTAGGCGCCCCCGTGCATTGCAGGAATTACGCCAGCACGGGCCCAGCCTGGGTGCCGGGCGTAGTCGTGGAACAAACCGGCCCCGTGTCGTACCGCATGGAAACCAATACGGGACTCTTGTGGAGGCGGCACGCGGACCAGCTCCGACGCAGGGTCCCCGATGAGCAGGGCGCAGACCAAGCGGAGAAAAAGTCAGCGTTAGGGTTCTCCCCCACCCGTTTAGCCCAAGGGGGAGGGAAGGGGGACCGTGGGCCCCCACCAAGGGGGGAGGAGGATATCCTCGTAGATACCCTGGGGGATCTTTCCGAGGAGGAGGAACCCAACCCCATACATATCTCGCGGAAGGTCCCCACAAATGCGGGTACCCCCACCAAGTTAGATTTTGATTTTCAGAACCGGGGGGGGGGTTTCGGAGTGGTTCCCCACCCACCCAAGCGAGAAGAGGGGTTTTTCGTTAGCCCCGACGGCCCCCGGTCTGCCCACAATGGAGTTTTTCCCTTCCCCTAAGGCCGCCAGACAGCGGCAAATCACTAACGAGTCTCCCTCTCCCATTTCAGGACAAGGGTCCAGGGAACAAAGAAGCAATAACGCCCCCGGGGGGGGCAGCCCTCGTCACGGCCCAAACACACATGCAACAAGCCATCTTGGCTGAGAGACTTCGTCTCATCCTAGGGGGGAGGGATGTTGTGTTCTGTAAAGCTGTGCCTTTAACAATGTACCTTTGCCATGTGTTATCAATGTAACCTTTCTGTGTGCAACATTATAACCATCAGCTGTATCAATGTAAACCTGATAAGGGGACGCGAGCTAGTGACCACCAGAGGGCAGTAGCGAGCGTCCAGCTCTCATGGCTCATATTCACCTGGTTCAGCAGCGCGGGAAGATTCCCCGCCACCTCTTCACCTGGTCAAGAAGGGCGTGACCTCCTACGACGTCACGCAGGCAGCAACCAATAGTCTGTCGACGAGCCACATTCAAATGTATAGCCAGCTGTATATATTGAGCGACCCATCCGCCATTACCACATGTTCCTCCGGATCAACATGCAATAAACCTGTGTTAAGCCAACCCTTCGGCTGTTTCATTGTCTTTGGTCCCTTACACTAAAGTATCAGAGTAAAAGTTGAGGTAATTAGTGAAAAGGAAAGTCGACTATATCAAATCTCTACTTTAAGTTATATCAAGTCTCTACTGTAAGTTCCCTGTATCAAGTCACTATGTAAGTCAGTATCTTATAAAGTTGCTATGTCAGTTGCTATATTAAGTCAGCTACAGTAATTACTTATCCAGTGCATGCAGCAGCTCCTTTTCCGTGGTGGCTTCCCTTCACCCCTAATCGTCCATGTGGTCTTTGTCCTTCTTCTTCCTCCTCCTTACCTCCAGTGCAGAGGTGTGCTCGCGTGGGGTGATGGCAGGCCGAGGTCTTCCTCTTCCTTCTCCCCCCTTGCTTCTGGCACAGAGGGGTGGTCGCGTGATGTGATGGTGGGCTGAGGTCTTGCTCCTCTTCCTTCCCCTTCCTCATCTTTGGTGCAGAGGGGTGGTTGTATGGGGTGATGGTGGGCCAAGGTCTTCCCCCTCCTTCTTCCCCCTCCTCACCTCTGGCGCAGATGGGTGGTTGTGCAAGGTGATGGTGGGCCAAGGTCTTCCTCCTCCTCCTTCCCCTTCCTCAACTTTGGTGCAGAGGGGTGGTTGCATGGGGTAATGGTGCGCCAAGGTCTTCCCCCTCCTTCTTCCCCCTCCTCACCTCTGGCGCAGAGGGGTGGTTGTGCGAGGTGATGGTGGGCCAAGGTCTTCCTCCTCCTCCTCCTCCTTCCCCTTCCTCACCTTTGGTCCAGAGGGGTGGTTGCATGGGGTAATGGTGGGCCAAGGTCTTCCCCCTCCTTCTTCCCCCTCCTCACCTCCAGTGCAGAGGGGTGGTTGTGTGGGGTAATGGTGGGCCGAGGTCTTCCTCCTCTTTCTTCCCCCCCTCACCTCTGGCGCAGAAGGGTGGTCATGCGGGGTGATGGTGAGCCGAGGTATTCTTCCTCCTTCTTCCCCTTCCTCACCTTAGGCTCTAGCTGAACTTAATAGCTAGAATGCTAAACTAATTTTCTATATTCTGGACTTTTACTATTTCTGTCTAATAAAATTACAAAAAGAATATCTTTTTGTAACTCATTCTTGAGAACTCCCAAAATATAACTGGGACGTCTAAGGGGTGGTATTGAACATACTCACGCACCGAGCAAATGTCTCGGCAATGTGGAGGGAGGAAACCAGCTCCAGGAATTCCAGCGGCTTTGCAACACAGAAGGAGCCATTTCCCAGATGAGGAGTGAAGGTATGCCACACAGACCCTCCTTAGCAATTCAAGGACACTGTGCCTACCCCATCTTAGAAGGGAAACAATGGGCCCTGTTCTCATGGGAAATCATGTCCACAAGGAGTGGCCTTCCTTAATCTACACATGGACATTAAATTGCCACAGGGGCAAGATGAGAACCAGCCATTGTACTCTCAGCCACTGGGGAAAGTGTTGCTAACCCATTCCTCCTTAAAGGAGAACCCTTCACCAGGCCATGCAAATCAGAAAATAAGGGCTGGGATCTTTGGGGAGTTCTGTGTGCTACCCACAGCAGAGCTCAGAGCCACCACGGTGGCCCCCTTACACCAGTATCCTCCAACAAAGCAGGTTGCTTATGATCTCTTCAAAAAGTGTATAACATTGACATGCACAATTAATTCACTTCAAAACAAACAGAGTTCAATGTCTTGGCCATGTGGTATGATTAATTACTTCCCAATAAAGAAATGCAGGCCTGTAGTTCTGATCCCTGGAAAGTGGCCAAAGTGTTGGCACTTCTCCTTCCAACCTTCAGGAAGCTATATGGTTGTCTGAAGGGAGGATAGGGAAAGATCTGACAAAGTGAATATACAGTAAAACCCCTACATACGAAAAAAGTCTGTTCCATAGGCTTTTTCTTAAACCAAATTTTTATGTAACTCAAAGCAAACCCATAGGAAAAATTATTTTTTATGTAACTCAAAGCAAACCCATAGAACAAATGAAATGTTTGTGTAAATTGAAGCATAGGAAAACCCATACGAAAAATAATCTTTATGTAACTTGAAGCAAACCCAGAGGAAATTGTGTAAATCGGGACATGCTTTTTAGCACAAAATCATTTTGTAAGTCGCATTTTATGTAACTCGAGGTATTTGTAAGTCGGGGTTTTACTGTATATTCAGACTTTCTGCTTTTGAGTGAAGCAAAAAAAAACCTTGCATTCCATCCTAGGCACCAGGATCCAACTAATCCAGTTCACTTGCCTGCCCAATTATGAATTATATGTGTGCCACTTGGATTTCTGCATTCCAACTTTCATCTGTGTTTGCTGCTTCTTCTTTAAGTGCCATATCCATTCTGAATATTGGCTATCATCATTGCAGCAGGTTTCCTATTCTTAACACCTCGGGACAGTACTTCCAAGAACATTCCACACCAGTCTCTCAACTTCTTGAGCCCTTACAACAACTTGGAGTATTCTAAACTTCATGTTGTTCCTTATGATACACCCAACGTATGCTTGCAAGATGGAAAATAAAATTGAGGAAAAGAGCCATGCTACAACTCACTCATTGGGTAGCTTGAAAATTTTGCTTCCCTCCTCCTTCTGCCACCACCCGCTCTCTATGTATATGTATTTTGAAGCATTGTATTGCTGAACCTAGGAGAAGGTGAGAGTATAAGCATAGGGATGCATAGCAGGAAAACTATGATAGTTGCCACTGTCCATTCATTTCACAAGCTGTGTAAAAATATGGAGAATTGGTCTCCATATGGCAGCTTTCTCCACTCTTCCTCATAGATTCCAGCTTCCCCATCACAAGACGGGTGCTGCTAAATCATAATTTGGAGCATGTGCATATGCAGGTGTACATGATCAGGAAGGAAGGGGACATGCACCTATAAGAAGTGTGTGTGTGTGTGTGTGTGAGAGAGAGAGAGCGGTGGGGGGAGTGAACATTTATGTGCCATGAATCTCATGGAGGGACCCAACACTTATGAATTTGTAATTCCATTGCTGAAGAGAAGGGTGAATAAAGCTTCCCTCAGGAAGAAGACCTGCTCCTCAGAATAGGTGAAGGATTGAAACCTTCATTATATGGTTCTAAGTGGATGGTAATGACATTATTTCTTGAATCACTCTCCTTTCATTTGGACAGAAGACTGAGAAAGGCATCAGAATGCCTACTATTCCCACAAATAAAGTTAGAAGAAATAAAAGAAACAATGTTTACAAAAGAATTCAGAAATATTACTTTTTGGACTACAGCTCCCAAGATCTACCAGCCAGCAATGACATCAGACATGGTAGGTGGATGTTTTGGTAGTTGTACTCCATGAAAAAGTGATGTTTCCAAGTTCTGATTTATAGAGTGCAGAAAACAGATTCGTAGAATAGGTACTGAGTGTGTTAGAGGGTGGATGTTGTGAAACATTTGTCTGGATGCTGGTAAACAAAATTATTTTTACATAGTTCATTTTAAAAGCCTTATGTTGTTTTTTGAGCCAGCCAATTATAAGCTCCAATTCTCTTCATCCTAAGTCTAAAAGTATGGGTTTAGGGAGTATTTCCCAGTACCTACCATGTGCCATTTACATAAGAACAGCCTTGCTGGAACAGGCCACAGCCCATCCAGTCCAGCATTCTGTCACACACAGTGGCTCACCATTTGCTTCAGGGTATTCCCAAGCAAATGCCTTCACCTGCTTAGGATTCCCTGGAAATGGCATTGAGAGATATCCTGCCTATCTCTCCAACCCGGAGGTTGTCCTTAGGTATCCATAATTATAGCCATTGATACCCTTGTCCTTCATGAACATGTCTAATCCTTTCTTGAAGCTGTCAAGACTGACAGCTGTCACCACCTCATCTGGCAGGGAGTTCTATAGACCAGTGATCCTCTGGGTGAAAAACTACTTTCTCTTATTTGTTTGAGAACTAGTACCCAAAAGTTTCATGGAGTGCCCCCTAGTTCTAGTTTTATGCGATAGGGAGAACAGTTTTTCCTTATCTACTTTGTCCACACCATGAATGATTTTATAAACTTCAATCAAGTCACCTCTTAGATGTCGTCATTCAAGAGTGAAGAGGCCCAACCGTTGCAGCCTCAGATGGTAAGGAAGGTGTTCCAGTCCCCTAATCATTTTCTTGCCCATTTGTAGGCAACAAATGGGCTGACTGGAGCCAGTGAGTATTATGCCTCTACCAGTCAAATAAAGAGACAGGACACAGACTGATGGTAGAAGACTTGGGCCACATTTATCAAATAAAATTGAATCTTTGACCTGTTGAGAGGATGGTAGTGCAATCCCTGATACCAGAGCAGGAGACCTTTAGTCTCCTTTCCAGACTGGATGGGCAAATCCCTTGTCCCTGAGCAGTGCTGTAACTTGACAGCTACTACCCAGGCAGGCTAGGCTGGGGAGGTATTTTCACAGCCATTTCCAACTCTATTTGTGTGAACAGACATTGGACATACCACAGAGATGGCTCATGATGTCTCCTAGGTGCCCAACTGACTCACCTGAATCATACCAGTCACCTAGGGTTCACCTTATCCAATGATGCCCTGAGGGATTCACTGCAGCCACTGTAAACCAGCACTACTTGCCACTAGAGATGGCTGGCTTCTGCTTGGCTCCTCTAACCCAACTGCCTATCAAGGAGAGTTGCTATGCCCCTCCTGCAGGTTGGCCAGGAAAAGGTATGCATCTGCTAAGTGGGCCCCATCACTGTGGAATTGTTCTGGTGACCAAACTGTATGGCAGGGTAATCAAAAAAGTGTTTGTGTTTCAAACTCCCAACAAAGCAAGCAGGATTGAAATGCCTACCTCGCAAAACTGTGAGACAACTCAACAGGAACAGCCATACATATTAAATTGCCACTGTTGGTAAGATTCCCTTCAATGGGATGGGATGGAGTCATGAACTGGAGCCAAAGCTCCTGATGTCACCAATCCCAATGGAATGTGGGTTTCTTTGCCCATCCTCCTCCTGAATGCTTCATCATATTGCATCCAAGTGGTCCCTGAATAGTTTGTGCTTAAAGTTTCCTCAGTCCTCCATTGTTGTGACATCACAATAACTGTGGCATATATGTAAAAGCCTGGTCCTGTCCACCCTTCACTTTTTGATCCCTTCCTTCTCCTCTAAAAGGTCCTTATCCTTAATTTATACCTCTTCCAAAAAGAAATGAAAATATCATATATCTATGTACTCTCTGCAAAATCTTCTCTTTCACCACCAAGGTGAGATGGTCTCCTAATAACGAGTTAATGGCCTTCAGGCTTCCTCCACGAATTCACTTTTTGAATAATAAGAATTATATGTCACTGGAGGGGGCACAGAGATTTTAGAGATGCTTAGGTGGGGTATGGCCAAAAAATGTTTGGAAACCACTGACCTATGCAATGATTTTTTTAAAAAAATTGAAGAAACATTCATAATAGAAAATTCCAACCACTGTCTTTAGTCCAGTGGTTCTCAGAATTTGGTGTCTTATGTCACACAAATAACTGTGATAATAAACATAATAGGAGAAAAAAGACCACTTATTAACATGTTAATGTGCATTCTGTTATTATATTATAGACAGGAGCAACAAAGGATTAAGAGTATCTATGGTTAGGACTGGTATGTTGAAAGAAGTAGAGCAGATAGCAGATAAATCAGTAAGCATATCACATCTTCAGGAGAATGAAATGATTTAATGTTTATGATTATTTTGAAAAACCTATGTAACAAAATCTCTTCTTTAGGTAACATTTGGTGGGGATCAAAAGCAGGCGGCTATTTTTTAGTCATAGCTACCTGGCATATTCAAGGAGCAGGATATTGGTCTAGAGGCAGACTCTTCACTTTGTTTTATGAGTCTCAGAAAGATGCACCAAAATAAGAAAATGAGTGACCAAAGGAACATTTTTCAGTGTTTGATTCATAAGAAAGATACCTACGGAAATGTGAATAGTTTTGAGGGTGAGGGTCAAAAACCCATGGATAGATAATAGCTTACTCTCAACTCTAAGATGGTCAAATTTTTGCCCTTCCTCCACCACATGACACTTCCTGGTGTGGTGGAGGCTGTGGAGGGGCACATGAAATGGTGCCATGGGCTGCAGGTTGAGCATCCCTGCACTACACCATGAAGTATTTTATTATCATTTTTTTACTCCATGGGATTGGGGTGTGAACCATAAATCTGAGCAGAAGATTGACCCAAGCAGGAGATGCTGTCCTTTCAGAAGAGCTGTGATTCCATAATTTTTCATGTTAGGACATGGGAAAGAAAGGAACAGGAGACAAGACTGAAGTACTCTTCAGTACTTACTTGTACTAAAAAAACAAGTTCCTCTAGTGTTTGTCTGAAGATATATACAGAAATGTTATTCCTCCACCCCCACAATGTTTTTGTCATGAACATGGCCTCCAGACTAACCCTGTTCTGATGGTGCAGTGGTATTGCAGGCAAGATCAGAAGCATTATGACTGTACTGTATATCATCCTTGCCAAGAAAATCTGAGTCCCTATCTATGGGTCCTTGGTTTTTTTTATCCTTCTCAGCTTTTATCCCCAGGAACACACATGGGCACACAATATAGTTCTTGTGAGGATGCTTGTTCTGGAATCAGGAGAGGAACTATTCTCAAATTGCCCCCCCCCTTGCAGTGGGGTTGTGTGCCCCACATTGAGAACCACGGTCTTAAATGTATATAATCATCATCTGGCAATTGCCTCATTCTTACTAAAGCCAGAGCCAGTCCTATCTATATCTGCTGTAAAATGCATATGTTGTTGTTGTTGTTCAGTCGCACAGTCGATTCCGACCCTTTGCGACCCTATGGACCATCGTTCTCCAGGCGCCTCTGTCCTCCACCATCCCCCTCAGTCCTCCCAGTTTTGTGCCCATTGTGTCTACAATACCATCTATCCATCTCATCCTTGGCCTCCCCCTTCTTCTTTTGCCCTCCACCTTTCCCAACATCACGGCCTTCTCAAGTGAATCCTCCCTTCTCATTTGATGCCCAAAGTACTTTAGCCTCATCTTTACTATTTGACCTTCCAATGAGCAGTCAGTGTTGATTTCTTCTAAGATTGACCTATTTGTTCTCCTCGCTGTCCAAGGTACCCTCAAAACTCTCCTCCAACACCACATTTCAAAGGCATCTATTCTTCTGCGTTCAGCTTTCCTAATTGTCCAGCTCACACATCCGTACATTACCACTGGGAATACCATTGCTTTGACTATTCTAATTTTTGTTTTCAAGGTGATGTCTCTGCTTTTCACTATGTTCCCCAGGTTTCTCATGGCTTGTCTCCCTAGAATCAGCCGCCTCTTTATTTCATGGCTGCAATCTCCATCTGCAGTGATCTTAGATCCTAAGAAAGTGAAATCTGTCACTGCTTCTACTTCTTCCCCGTCTATTTTCCAGGAACTGATCGGGCCTGTTGCCATTATCTTGGTTTTCTTGATATTGAGTCTCAAGCCAGCTTTTGCACTCTCTTCCTTCAAACCGATCAAGAGATTCTTTAGGTCTTCCTCACTTTCTGCCATTAGGGTGGTGTCGTCTGCATATCTCAGATTGTTGATGTTTCTCCCAGCAATTTTGATCCCATATTGTGATTCCTCCATCCCTGCATTGCGCATTATGTGCTCTGTGTATAAGTTGAATAAGCAGGGTGACAAAATGCAGCCTTGTCTTACTCCTTTTCCTATTCCAAACCACTCGGTCATTCCGTGTTCTGTCCTAACTGTTGCTTCTTGGTTCATGTACAGATTTCTCAGGAGGCATATGAGGTGTTCTGGTATTCCCATCTCTTTAATCACTTGCCACATCTTGTTGTGATCCACACAATCAAATGCCTTAGTGTAGTCAATAAAGCAAAAATAAACTTGTTTCTGGTATTCCTTTGTTTTCTCCATGATCCAACGTATGTTGGCAATGTGGTCTCTAGTCCCCCTGCCTCTTCTGAAACCAGCCTGCACCTCTGGTAATTCTCTTTCCACATGCTGCTGAAGTCTATCCTGTATTATCTTGAGCATCACCTTGCTGGCGTGTGGGATGAGCGCGATTGTTCGATAGTTTGAACATTCTTTGGCATTGCCCTTTTTTGGGATTGGAACATATACTGATCTTTTCCAGTCCTGTGGCCACTGTTTTGTTTTCCAAATCTGCTGGCATATTGAATGCAGTAATTTGATGCCATCATCTTTTAGAGCTTTGAAAAATTCAACTGGGATACCATCATCTCCACTAGCTTTGTTGTTTGCAGTGCTCTTTAGGGCCTTTCTGACTTCACTCTCCAGGATGTCTGGCTCAGGTTCAATTTCTTCATCATTGTGACTATCAGGAGTGTTGGGTTGCATATGCAAACAATGAAATCATTATGGTCCAGCAGATTATGCATTTTGGTTCATTTTTTGTTTGTCAGCCTGCTGCTGGCATAGTTAGTTGTGAGTGTAAAAAAATTTACTCCAGAAATTCTTAATTGCTTGTGAATGAGAAAACATAGGTTATTGTTTAAAAACATGTTAACAACCAAACTGAAGCTGCTTTTTAAAAATGAAAAGGTTAATTGAGAAAGCATCAGTGACATCATTTTTTTTGTCATCTGCATTATTTGTACAAAAAGTGATTCTCAACTATTGGCACATCCACTAGAAATGTCTTGTACTGTCTTGTAGGCAACAAGACTATTTTTGGTAGTTTTTAAAATCCTCACATATGTAATGAGAAAATCAATTTATTCCTGTTTTTTTCCTGAAGGATCCCATGGTTCAAATAGAATCTTGGTCTAATTTGCCTTCAGATCCCCCCCGCCCTTAAAAATCAAATTGCTCCCTCCCCCTGTAGGACATGGGAACCATGAGTATAGATGAAATGTCAGTGGAGCAAGGTGGAAATCTATCCCTGAAGAAAAACAAGCAAATAAGCATACTAGCAACACTGCAACGTGTCAAGTTTGGAGTTAAAACTGAAACTTCCAGCAACTTTTCTCACTTTTCTTCCTTGAGAACCCTGACTATCCCCAGGTACTGAGTGCTGACAACTGAAGCCTAATAGTTGTTCAGCAATGTGCCCTCCATGCCTTCTTTCTGCCATCTCCCTCAGTCAGGGCACTCTTTATTTTATATCCTCTTTGTGTCTTTCTTTCATTACAGAAATCCACCAGAGAGACCTGGGTATTTGAAACTGTAGATCTGTGGCTGGAATATCTAAAATGTTCACCTCAATGTGATGTGGTTCAAAATATTTGCCATTTTAGACACACAACCACCCCTGAGGCCACCAGGCCAGCTTTGGAAAGAAGACAAAATAGCTGTAATGTACATTTGAGGCACAGTTTAATTGCTCTGGCTACTGAGGCATTAAAAAGTGTAAAATCTATCCTGTTAGAAGTAGGGAGGAAAGGTGAGTCCTACATTTTGGGACCTAGATTGAAATGACGACTCACTTGCATTCTGCTTCAAAAATGGCTTTGAGTCATCAGTTTTCTTACATTTTGCCCCCTGGAATTGTAATAGCATGCTCACAACCAGGGATGAGATTTTTGGCTTAGTTTGATCTCTTATGAGAAAATGAAAATATTCTATTGTTTATCTTCTTTGAAAGCGAAACTCATGAGTGGAATTTCTATGCATTCTTGTACTTTTGAGTAACATTCATTAAAGTATATGGGGCTCCACAATTGGACGTTTGCACAGTAGCTGCTTTCTTTTGCCAACAACCATTATATTTTCTAAAACGTTGAAAGAAAACCAAACAATTTCTATTCTGCACAATGGAATGCTTTCTGCTAGGACATGAAGACTACAGTGACAATTTCTCATTCTTTGAGACTTTCTGAGTCTTAACCATCAACGGCTGCTTGCTAAGGCATCCACTAGTGTTAATGATACCTTCCAACTTCCTTCAAAAATGAGAACCCTGGATCTCCTTTTTCTTGTTTATTTCCTCCATTTTTTCATGTGCTCTTTTGTGTAAGAAATGACCAAATTATTTGCAGATTAAGATGCTGAACTCGCTGATTGGAAGGTCAGAGTTCGATTCCCGGACACTGCATGACAGAGTGAGCTCCTGTCTGTCCCAGCTACTGCCAACCTAGCAGTTCAAAAGCAAGAAATTGCAAGTATATAAATAGGGACCACTTTGGTGGGAAGGTAAACAGTGTTCCTTGCACTCCGCTGTTGAGGCATGCCTGCCAGTTGTCCATGGATATGTCTGCAGAAGCAGACAGCGCTGGATCTTTGGCTATAAACAGAGATGAGCACTGAACCCTAGAGTTGGCTTTGAGTGCCTTTCGAGCAAGGGCAACTTTTAAATAGGAAAGATTTTAATTTGTGTATGAAATACAAAGACTGACATTTCTTCTTGGGGGGAAATGACCACAATTATTCCAAAAAATCCGGCACTATTTTTCATAAGATTTCTTGAAGGTGGAAGGACCACAAAGAAAAATCTCAGTGTGTGGAGAAAAGTCTGTCTCACCAAGAATAAGAGGCTGTAAAACTCACAATCCTAGTTTTTGCTAATGTTACAATGGAAGAAAGAAGCTATTGGGCTTTTTGTTCCCTTATAGAAGCTAATAATATTGAATCTGTTGACAAATGTTTCTCAAGGCATACTTTCCTGCTGGTCACGGGAGGTGGGAGCAAAGCCCAGCTGTTTGCCATCATGGCAGGGGCTGTGAAAAAGCCCCCGCCACCACTCCCAGACACCAGCGCCTTCAGCTCTCTCCCATGGCACTGCCGGTCACGGGAGGTGGGAGTGAAGCATAGCTGTTTGCCATAATGGCGGGGACCATGAATAAGCCGCCACCACTGCTCCCGGACGCAAGCACCTTCGGCTCCCTCCCGTGGCCCTGCTGGTCATGGGAGGTGGGAGTGAAGCACAGCTGTTTGCCATCACGATGGGGGCTGTGAAAAAGCCGCCGCCACCGCCAGTGTTTCGGACACCAGTGCCTTCATTTCATTTATTATTTATACCAGGCTTTCCACGACCCAATGGGCGACCCAAAAGCGGCATTTACAACATAGAAAAAGTGTACAAAATACAGTATATCAAAAATGCAATTACAACAAATACAAAAAAGAATACAGTTACAAATACAAATTACAGCTACAAGTCAGAAAATACAATATCACTAAATGCAAATTACAGGATACAAATTAAGCAAGTACAATATAAAATACAATAACAAGCAAATATACGGTTTGTCACATTACCAAAGTTACACAGTTGCAATGTCCTCCACCACCTAGTGTCCATGACGGAGCCCCAGACCCAAATGTCAATGTCGGAACTAGGGAGAACCTTGACCCAGTGGCTCCGATGTCCTTTTCAAACCCCTCTGGCAGGTGGGGCCAGGAGGGGCGAGGAGGGGCGAAGCAGGCAGCCGCAGGTGAGCTGAGTCTTCCATCCTGTGCTGGTGGTGTGGGCCCAGGAAAGACACAGAGAGGACCCTCTGCAGCAGTGGCTCCGATGTCCTTTTCAAACCCCTCTGGCAGGCGGGGCGAGGAGGGGCGAAGCAGACAGCTGCAGGTGAGCTGAGTCTCCCATCCTGGGCAGGTGGCCTGGGCCCGGGAGAGACGTGGTGAGGACCCCCTGCAGCAGTGGCTCCGATGTCCTTTTCAAACCCCTCTGGCAGGCGGGGCGAGGAGGGGCGAAGCAGACAGCTGCAGGTGAGCTGAGTCTCCCATCCTGGGCAGGTGGCCTGGGCCCGGGAGAGACGTGGTGAGGACCCCCTGCAGCAGTGTTGTGTATGAAATGTAACTGCTGCATTATACCTTTAAGATGAATGTAACCACTTCAGGAAAAGAATGTATCCTTTAACAATCTGTAATAGAACACAATGTATCTCAGCTGTATGAGAATGTGAACTTGCTACCAGAGAGGGAAGCAGCGAGCATTCAGCTCACATGGTACAAATTCCCCAACCATCTCCATCCGCAGGAAACATTCCCGCCCCGACACACGTGGACAAAAAGGGTGTGACTCTGGATGACGTCACACCGACAGTAGCCAATAGGCTACCATGTAGCCGCATTCAAAATGTATAGTCACTGAATAAAAGGAGCTGTATCACCGCCATTACTTCGTGTTCGTACTGTATGCCATGCAATAAAGATGTGTTAAGCCTTGTACAGCTGCTTCCATTGTCTTGATTCCTTGAACACCAAATTGGTGACGAGGATGGGATATGGCTTCCCACAGGATCAAGACACCACTGAGTTTCGACATCAAGCATCTGGAACAATGGGAATTGTTCGAGATGCACTTTCGGAGCGTGCTGGCGGTTGCCGACATCACAGACGAGGGGAAGAAACGTGCCCACCTCATCACAATGCTCAGGTACCAGGCCATGAAGCTCCTGGTGAACCTAATGGCACTGAGGAAGGTAGAGGAGGTCCCTGTGAAGCACCTCCTGGCAGCGCTGCGGGGGCATTTTCAGCCGACTGTCTCCATCTTCACGGCTCGAGCTGCATTCTGGAGAAGGGCACAGAACCCGGGAGAGTCCATGGTGGACTATGCGGCAGCCCTCCACCTGGCCACAGGGCCATGTGAATGGCAAAACCTGGTCTGCTTTGGGTCTGCAGGACGAAGAGACCCAATGGAAGCTCATGAACTGGGGCCGTGAGCTGACTTTCCAAGAGGTACTGAAAGAAGTGCAGGCGGCCGAAGCAATGAGGGCCGGGGTTAAGCTGTTCAAGATAAAGCCTCCTCCACTTGAAGAGGCAACTACCCCAGTACAAGCGGCCTGACGGGATCCACACACCCCGACTTCACCCCCTTTTTCCACAGAGACCTCAACATGCTCCAGCAAGGAAGAAGACATCCGAAGGGTCCGGAAGGGGGTGGCCGAGAAGCGAGGCAAGGAAAGTCACCGTTGTGACAGCTGCGGAGCATCCCACGACCAAAGTAGATGCCCGTTCTGGAAAGCTGAGTGCCACAACTGCGGACAGCGGGGCCACATCACCAAGGTATGCAGATGATGGTGAGGGGAGAACAAGGGCCTGGTGAAAAGTCTGCCTAAGAGATCAGATGGCAACAGCAGGGTCTCTAATGACAACGACTCGGAAGTGCACCGCGTGTATCGACGGGTCTTCAGCAACGACAACGCGGCTGTTCACAGCGTGTCCTTGGGGCACCCCCGTTTTTTGTTGAGGTACTGTTGCAAGGGGTCCCAGTTAGGATGGAGATAGACTTGGGGTCATCCTACTCCATTATCTCCCAGGGAGAGTTTCTGCGCATTTCCCCCAATGCACAACCAAAGCTTAAAGCCCTAAAGACTCATTTGCGGGACATTCAGGGCTGTGGGATCCCAGTGTTGGGGGTGGGGGAATTCAAGGTCCAATTCAAACAATACACGGAGAAGCTGCCCCTAGTAGTTCTTAAAGAGGGGGCATGCTGCCTCCTGAGAACACAGTGGTTGAAGCCCCTGGGAATTGCAATAGCGGGCATCCATGCTGTTGGGGCCGACCCAATCCAAGACATGTGCAACGCACACCCGGCAGTATTCAAGAAGGGGCTCAGAAAGTTCAATGGGCCCCCAGTTTCATTCGACCTGGACCCGGAAATCCGGCCCATCAGGCTCAAGCCAAGGAGGGTCCCATTCACCCTCAAGGACAAGATAGAGGCGGAACTGGACAAACTTGTGGGCCAGGGGATTTTGGTTCCAGTGGACTCTGCGGAGTGGGAAACCCCTATTGTGACTGCGTTAACGCCTAATGGGGAGGTTAGAATTTGTGCAGATTATAAGTGTACAATTAACAAGGCAATCCGCCCAAATGCATACCCAGTGCCGGTAGTTAGCCACTTGCTATCCACGTTACACGGGGGGAAGTGTTTCACTAAATTGGTTTAGGCGCAGGCATACCAACAGCTGACTGTAATTCCAGCTGCCGCCGCTGTGCAAATGATTGTAACTCACAAGGGGGCTTTTAAGGTCACGCGCCTGCAGTTCAGCATAAATTCGGCCACTGGAGTCTTCCAGTCCCTCGTGGAATGTCTGCTTAAGGGGCTCCCCACAGTTCTCCCATACTTTGATGATGTATTGATAACAGGGGGAACATGTCGGAACTGGCTAAGAGGCTGGACAAAGTTCGGACAATATTTGAGAAAGTGGGGCTGAGACTGAAGAGGGACAAATGTGTGTTTCTTGTGAGGGAGGTGGTGTTCCTGGGATTTAAAATAACCCCTGATGGTGTAAAGCCCTCTGAGTTGAAGGTTGCGGCTGTCCAAAATGCCCCTCGCCCCACCGCAAAACTGGAGTTGCAGTCATTTCTAGGGCTCCTGAACTTCTACCATTCCTTCTTGCCAAGGAAGGTGTCCATTGCGGAGCCACTACATAGGCTTCTCAAGAAAGATGCGGTTTGGCAGTGGGGAGACAGTCAGGAGAAGGCTTTTAATGAGTTAAAGCAGTTGTTATCCTCAAACGGGGTCCTGACCCACTTTGATCCAAGAAAGCCCATAGTTTTGGTCTGTGATGCCTCACCAGTGCGGGAGGGGGCGGTTTTGTGCCATGTGTTGGGAAATGGGCGGGAAGCCCCGGTGCCATATTACTCCAGATCACTTTCAAAGGCAGAGCGCAACTATGTGCAAACAGACAGGGAGGCCCTCGCCATAGTTGCTGGGACAAAGAAATTCCATGACTTCCTGTATGGTTGGCCATTCACTATTGTGACCGACCACAAGCCACTGCTGGGGATTTTTTACCACGGGCAAGCCCATGCCACAGATTCTGTCCCCCAGAATGCTCCGATGGGCCATTTTTCTCAATGCCTACCAGTACACGCTGGTCCACCACCCGGGCAAAGACATTGGCTATGTGGACGCCCTTTCCAGGTCGCTCCTGCCCCAGATAGGAGACCCTGAGTGAGAGGTGGAGAGAGATCATCAGGTGCTCCTGATTGAAACCCTAGACTCGCCCCCGATAGTACCCGCAGACCTCGCCAAAGCCACAGCGAAGGATAGGACCCTGTCCCTAGTTAGCTCCTGGGTACAGAAAGTTTGGCCATCGACTCCCCCCGAGGAGGAATTCGTGGCATATTTCAGAAAGAGGGTTGAACTCTCCACAGAGAGGGGCTGCCTCCTTTGGGGTCAGTGGGTGGTCATTCCCAAGGCATTGAGGTCGAAAGTGCTCAAGCTACTGCACATCAGCCTCCCAGGGATTGTACGCTCTAAAGCTATTTCTGGTGGCCCCAAATGGACGCTGACATAGAGCACATGGTCGGCACTTGCAAGAGTTGCCAAAGTTCTCGACCCGAGGAGTCCCAACTTCCACACAGAGAATGGGACATAGCCCGAGGACCGTGGTCTTGGGTGCACGTAGATTTTGCCGGTCCTTTCAGGGGCTCCCTTTTCCTGTTAATAGTTAATGCATACTCCAAATGGTTGGAGGTTATTCAGATGTCCAGCACCTCATTAGCCGCAACTGTAAAGCAATTGTGCATGGTGTACAGCTGTTTTGGCCTGCCAGACATGCCTGTGAGTGACAACATCAGTACCTTCACGTCTGCGGAATTTCAGGCATTCATTGAGAGGAACGCCATTTGGCACATTACCTCTGCCCCCTTTCATCCCACAACAAACGGCCAGGTAGAATGCCAGGTGTGGACCACAAAAGACGCCCTATGGCATATGGGCCCCGGAGATTTAAACCTGCAACTGTGCCAGTTTCTGCTGTGCTATAGGTTGACCCCTTTGGTGTCAGGACTCTCGCCTGCTGAGCTCCTCATGCACAGGAAGCCGGTAAAACTTCTTAACTGGCTGGATCCAACCAGGGTGGAGGACAAAGGAAGGAACATAGAAATGGGAAACACCAAAAGTTTTGAGATAGGAGAGCCCATACATTGCAGGAATTACACGGCCGCAGGGCCAACTTGGGTCCCGGGAGTAGTCATTGAGCAGACGGGGCCAGTTTCGTACTGTGTAGAAACCAGCACGGGTCTACTCTGGAGAAGGCATGCTGACCAACTCAGGCAATGGGTTACTGACAGGCAGGGCTCAGACACTCAGCCACAGAATTCAACGTTAGGGTCCTCCCCCACTCGCTTATCCCAAGGGGGAGACACAGGATACCCATCAGGTACAAATGCAGATCCTCAGTCCTCACCTGGGGGGAGAAGGAGGATACTTTGGAAGAGAGGAATGAGTTCGAGGAGGATACTTTGGAAGAGAGGAATGAGTTTGAGAGCATGGAAGAGTTTGATTTTGATTTTCAAAACTGGGGGGGGGGGTTGCGGAGTGGTCCCCCACCCGTCCGAGCAAGAAGAGGGTTTTTGATTTAATCCCAGGTGCCCCTGGTTTCTCAGGGTTGGAATTCACCCCCAGTTACCCACGTTCCCAGTCAGGGGCTGCGCTACCACAACCACGCACCTCCGTTTCCTCACGCTCCCAGCCAGGGGCTGCGCAACCACAGCAAGCTGCTAATGAGTCTAACTCTCCCATTGCAGGGCAAGAGCCAAGTGAACAGAGAAGCGCTAGTGTCCCCGAACCAAGCCCAGCAGCCGCATGCTCCAAGTGCACATGTGGAGAACCATATTGGATGAAGGACTTCGTCCCATCCTAGGGGGGAGGGTTGTTGTGTATGAAATGTAACTGCTGCATTATACCTTTAAGATGAATGTAACCACTTCAGGAAAAGAATGCATCCTTTTACAATCTGTAATAGAACACAATCTATCTCAGCTGTATGAGAATGCAAGCTTGCTACCAGAGAGGGGAGCAGCAAGCATTCAGCTCACATGGTACAAATTCCCCAACCATCGCCAGCCGCGGGAAACATTCCCACCATGACACACCTGGACAAGAAGGGCGTGACTCCAGATGACATCACACCGACAGTAGCCAATAGGCTACCGTGTAGCCACATTCAAAATGTATAGTCACCGTATAAAAGGAGCTGTATCACCGCCATTACCTTGTGTTCGTACTGTATGCCATGCAATAAAGATGTGTTAAGCCTTGTACGGCTGCTTCCATTGTCTTGATTCCCTGAACACCAAAAGCAGCAGCTCCAATGTCCTTTTCAAATCCTTCTGGCAGGCAGGGCCAGGAGGGGCAAAGCAGGCAGCCGCAGGTGAGCTGAGTCTCCCTCCTAGGCCAGTGGCATAGACCCAGGAAAGACATGGCAAGGACACTCTGCGGCAGTGGCTCTGACATCCTTTTCAAACCCCTCTGGCAGGCGGAGCCAGGAGGGGCAAGGAGGGGTGAAGCAGGCAGCCACAGGTGAGCTGAGTCTCCCATCCCAGGCCGGTGGCATGGTCCCGGGAGAGACGTTGTGAGGACCCCCTGCAGCAGCGGCTCTGACATCCTTTTCAAACACCTCTGGCAGGCGGGGCCAGGAGAGGTGAGGAGGGGCAAAGCAGGCAGCCGCAGGTGAGCTGAGTCTCCCATCCTGGGCCTTCGGCTCCCTCCCGTGGACCTGCTGGTCATGGGAGGTGGGAGCGAAGCACAGCTGTTTGCCATCAAGGCGGGGGCTGTTGAAAAGCCGCCGCTCCCGGATGCTAGCACCTTTGGCTCCCTCCCGAGGCCCTGCTGGTCATGGGAGGTGGGAGTGAAACCCAGCTGTTTGCCATCACGGTGGGGGCCATGAAAAAGCTGGCACTGCTGCTCCGGACACCGGCCTCCTGGGAGGTGTGAGCACGGCTGAAGACTGTTTCATTACACCTGGAGTTGTTGGACCTATTGGACGCCCACCCTGGTGGGAGCAGGGGCAGGGAGGAGAGACTGGCTCAACTGCCTCCAGAGCTCCTGGTCTCCCCATTCTTGCCCTTAGTGTGAGTAGAGGCAGGTGGAGAGTCAAGAAACAGGAAGATGGACTGGCCCAGCAGCTGCTGATGTTTCCTCCACTGATGAGCTGGGCTCCATCTGGGACATGAGCTGTGCTCCATCACCTGGGGATTTTTGAGTATTGTAATGTTAAATGATATTGATGTTGCTCTGTATTGCTATATTGTATTTTGTGGTTATTATAATGTAATTAGTGATTGATTTTTTTGTGTTGAACCTGTTTTTATATTCTTATTTTGCTGTTATATTGTATTTACATGTTGTTGCCACCTTGAGTCAGCCTTTGGCTGAGAAAGATGGGGTATAAATTAAAAATTATTATTATTATTATTATTATTATTATTATTATTATTATTATTATTATTATTATTATTATTATTATTATTATTATTATTATTATTATTATTATTATTATTATTATTAAAGTACCCATGTACACAGTTTGTGTGTGTGTGTGTGTGTGTGTGTGGGACTTTGGCCAGGTTATCCTGCAATGGTAATAGAGTAGACCATACTGCCAGCAACTCAATGTCAAGTATCAGGCGGCAGTTAACTAACCTGACAACTTTGGATTCAAGGCCTTGGCGAAATCCAGAGGGAAGGGTAGTGGTACCCAAATGGATTAAATCCCACTTGAATCCATCTTGATGGGGGGCTGCAGCTTCATCAATACTGGCCTGGGGATGATGAGGACTTTGCATGCCAAAAGGGCTCAGGACCAGAAAGTGACTCATGGAACTGCATCAGTGGTGTGTATGTCACACTGCAATGCAGAAGGCAGATGAAAGGCTACGGCATTATATTCACAGGACAGTCTTCATGGCTGATCGCCATGATGATCACCAATATTCAGAATTGGCACAAGAAGAAGAAGGGGGAAAATATATTACACATGCAGACTTATAGGGTTATACACTGCCAAGACAGATCCTCAAAACTGAATTTGAAAATACAGTCATCCTGGACATTTTGCTAAACTCCTAAAAGTTCCCCTCCAGTCTTGACAGAAACTAAAAAAGGTACACTGATCCTATGTCTAGAAGAAGTGTTCTATTGACTGATTAAAGATTTCTGAAACACATTAAAAACAGACCAATTTTTAAGAAATGACTAACCAATAAGCTTTTGTTACCTGAAAGAAAACAGTGCAATATCATTTTCCTGTATGTCTGTTAATATATTTATTGCCTTGCATGTTTGTGATTGTATGAGCCAATTATAGTTCCTTGAACTATCCCCCATCAACTTCTTAGGTTTTCACAGCATCCCTCTCCTTCTTGTTTCAAGCCTGTCTGCTTCAAATAACACCACAGTATTGAGATATGAGATGTGACATTGCAAGAATCAGTGAGTGGTTTATAGTCCATCACTGAAACAGATCTATTAGTCTTAAAGGTGCCATAATACTTTTAATTTTTTTGTTTATTGCCTTTCTGTTGTTACAAACTGTCAAGTCAGAACTGAATTATAGTGACTCTAATAGGAATTTCAAGGAAAATGAGAAATTTAAGAAGTGTTTTTACTTGTTCCACTACTCCAGTGGATTTCCATTGCTGAATGGGGATTTGAACCTGGGCCTCCAGAGTCCTAGTCCACCATTCTATCCATTATATCATACTGGGTATCCCATTGCTTTTCTACTTCTTTTTGTTGTTGCTGTTGTAAAAGTAGGAATTGCAGTGTGCACACTTTCTGGAAAATTAGCTAAACAAATCAATGCAGGAAAGAGAATGGTGACTGTATAATACATCAGAGATGGGGTCCTTGTATTAATCTGAGTTTTTTTAAAAAAAATGGAAAAGGAAGCCAAATAAAGTATATACACCTGCAGACAATTGTGACCCTACTTCAATACATAGCCAATCTGTTGCATTTTTTTTTTTTTGCTTTCATCTGATGTGCATGCTGTTCCCCTGGCCTTGTTGGGGACAACAGTTTTTCATCAATGTGATGTCCCAGTTCTGCCCTTTTCTTTATGCTGTATTCAAATTTGATAGTAAAGAAAAGGGAATCACATGTGGATGTGAATGGACGTGCAAAGGAGAGAAAAAATGAAGATATGACAGTGGTTGAGAGAGGAGTGATGGAGCTGCTTATGTTTCTGTAAAACAGGTACATAAAACAATTGGACTGGGCACTACATTGAACCATGGCAGGCTTTATGTTATGTGCTAGCTAATGTGGATCTGCTATATGAAGTTTTTCTTTAATAGTTGTATTGGTTCACTGTAATGTTATGTATTTTATATTTAAAATGACTAAGAGTAGCACATGACACTAAATCCAGTGGCCGGCCAGGCGGCCGGCTGGCCGGTTGGTTGGATTGGGACTGCCTGCCTGTCACATAGAGAGAAAGATAGGCAAGCTTTTCTGGAGCTTTTGTCTAAATAGATGTCTCTTTACTGCTAACATAGTTGTTTGTAATGTGCTCTAGGCCACCCAATATATGACAGAATTTTTCCATTGTTTGAACTGCTTCACTTAACAAAAATCAATTCCTCTCCCCTGTGTCTCCCCTCATAGGGGACATAGGAGGAGCCTCCTTAAAGAGTGAAAAGCATTGTAAGTACACTCAGCTGTCCTCTAGGCAATAGTGTGGACCTAGCTAATCATTCAGAACCAGAAGTGTAGCAATGTATACTTGATAATGAGAAAATGACTCAACAATTATTAGAACCACAAATAACAACAATTTCTATAAATATAGAGGGAATCTCTTCATCTAGAGAGGATCTCTTAGCTTCACTTTGCTGTGAACAGAACAATTTATGTGTCCTTGAAACACACAGAAGAACTGATCAGCATTGACCAAAACATCCTAGAATGTGTTTAGTTGCTGAGAGGCCCCTTAAACAATACAGAAGTGCTTTTTTTCCTAAGAAATAAATATTATAGTCCTCTCAACAGATTATTTGAAAGAAAAGACACTAAAAACATTTGGAGCTATGAATGCAAAAATGGAAATAGTGAAGCAGTTGTAAATGGCCAGAATCACATTCAGTGCACTTTATATTTGATTCTAAACTTCCCAGTTCATTTAACAGTGGCAGATGGCAGAGAGGTTACAACCTCCATCAAGATGGATTTAAGTGGGATTGAATCCACTTGGGGACCATCACCCTTCCCTGTGGACTTCGCCATCCAAGGCCGTTAGTCCTCTGGGTTGTCAGGTTAATTAACTGCTGCCATGCTGGCAGCATGGTCTATTCTATTACTGTAGCAGGATAACCTGGTGAGACTGGTGTGCTTTCAAATTGGCCATAGGGAGCTGGATAGTTTTTTTGTTTGTTTTTAGCCTATCTCACTCTGGTTTCTTAGTTTGCCATTAGTGCTGGTGGATGTGGTTTAATAAATAGGTCAACTTTAGTGGAGGGTACAGCTGGGTGGATGGGGTTAATGATGAATCCTTTATGGTATCTTTACATGATTGCCTTGTGTGAATCAATTGGGCGTACAGGGCTCACCATGAGAAATCATCAGTACATCCAACATTGGCCCCCTGTAGGTTAGGATGAATTTTAAATGAATGTGGCTCATGACTTTTTCCAAACCTTGTTGTATCACCTCTTTATTCCATGGGTTGGGTGGGAAACTATGTTGTTCATAGAGCACCAGCTAAAGTTTGCATTAGATCTTTATCATATAAAAACCTTCCTCAGCTTGGCTTTCCAATGCTTTCCACCTGTCTCACAATATTTTATCCTGAGCTAGGGTGATACTCAGAGTATGCACAGAGGGCTAATATAATCTGAGATGGTTTCTGTTCTGAAAAATATGATCACCATCTCTTCTTTTTCTTTTCAAAAGCAAAAAATATTTTTAATGACCAATTTTTTTTACTGGTAGGTTGCAGCTTGAAACTCAAGGACTAGAAATAGTACAAGGTTTCCCTTGACAAAATCCCCTACCATGGATTTTATACATTTTATTTAAAAAGAAAGAGCAAAAAAGCAAAAAGTAAATAAAACACATGTAAAAAGTAGTAAATATCCTACAATCATATATAGCTGGGATGAACAAAACAACCACATATATAAAAACACCTGTCTCCCTTCATCCTCACTTACTCTTATGCAATCCTTTTTGATGCTTTTGAAATATAGAGCAACCTTGGACCCCAATCTTGACTACCTAGAGATATGATGAATGGAAACATTTCTCCTGTTGGAGAATTTCTTTTTATCTGTAAAAGGCTCTTCACTCTCAATGATTTCTCAGCCCCTTCGATGTAGATCTTCCAGAAAACCATAGTCCGAAGGAATAAACAAAAATTCCTAACCACATCTTTTCTCCCATTCTACCTCTTTGATATAAAAATACATCATGGTGCTTCTCGGTCTACACAATTCAGAGGTTGTCTTTAGCACATGTGTGAAGTCCTAATTGAGTAGCTACTAGCATTTCATCTGCATATTAACAGAGTGTCTTTGACTGACCAAAAGGTTAAACCTATTTCAAATATGTCCATAAATAGTTATACAGAAAAATCTTGGGTTATGACGGAGGTCTGTTCCAACAGCCTCTTTCATAACCCAAAACAAATGTAACCTGAAGCACATTTTCCCACAGGAATGCACTGGGAAAAAAACAGTCCCAAACAGAACAAAAATAATATTTAAAAACATACAAAAAAGCACCAAAAAAATCCCACAAATGCCAGGTGTGACCCTCTCCCACCCTCACAGAAAGGATGAAGCTAAACCACAGGTTTAGGGATTGCAAGGGGAGCTTCCCTGTCTAGCCAGGTGATCCTGCTATGTTAATAGAATGGACCATACTGCCAAAGACACAACGCCAAATGTCAAATGACATTGTTGTGTTGGCCATTTTGAATTTTAAAATGGCCAACACAACTATTTCAGAATTCAAAATGGTCACCCACTTGATCTGATGTCACAATGCAGTGCTTACTGCTGCAGAGGTGCTGTCATCGTCGGATAAGGTCCCCAAACAGCGTGGAAAAGGTAGGGAAATCACTATCATTTTAGAGTTTAAAACACTGTAGCACAATCTTTAGTTGTAAACCAAAAATTGGTTGTAACCCAGGGATTTTTAAAAATTAAATGTGCTGTCGTAACCTGCAGCAAACATAACCCAGAGCAGTCACATGCTGGGGTTTTACTGTATTTAATGTACATCTATAATTTTGAACTTCACAGCACTCTGATAAGAAGCAAGCAAGCAAGCTCCACATCATCATCATTATCTTCTTCTTCCTCCTCCTCTTCCTCTTTTTCTTCTTTCTCTGCCAAATCTGAATATGAATATTGGCAATCAGCCATGAAGACTGTCCTGAGACTATAATGCAGTGGCCTTTCATCTGCCTTCTGCATTGCAGTGTGACACCAGTACCACTGATTCAGTTCCACTAGTCACTTTCTGGTCCTGAGCCCTTTTGGCATGCAAAGTCCTAATCATACCCAGGCCAGTATTGATGAATCTGCTGCCCTCCATCAAGATGGATTCAAGTGGGATTTAACCCACTTGGGGACCACTACCCTTCCCTGTGGACTTCACCAAGACCCCTAATCCTCAGGGTTGTCAGGTTAGTTAACCATCACTTGACATTCGGCGTTGAGTCTCCAGCAGTATGGTCTACAATATTACCATAGCAGGATAACTTGACTAGACAGGAAAGTTCCACATGGAATCCCTAAACCTGTGGTTTAGTAAGGAGAGCTGCTGTGAACTGTGGAAGCAGAAAAAGTTATGCTGCTCTTGATGTCACTAACTGGTCCATTCCTGGTAATACATGCTTCAGCTCATTGTATCATAAAAGCTAGATCCTAATGTATATGGAATTCTCCTTTACTGCAGTTGCACACAAATAGTGCAGTTTGGTAGCTGGGGAGGCTGCTTGTAATCCTGGCCATGGTAATTATTCACTCTTGAATGTAAGAGATGCTTTTTAGAAGCTCAAATCTCTATTTAAGGGTACAACCAAGCTCCATCATGGACAGTATTGTGCCCATCTACTGCTAAAGAGAATCTTTAAATTGTCAAGACCTGCAAGATGATAAAAAGAAGAACAATGAAAGGTAATGACACCTTGCAGCTGAATGTATAAAAGCACAGACTCCTCCTGGGACTACCATATCTAAAAAATAGGCTTCAGTAGTTCCCTAAGAACACAGTATCATATTAACTTATTCAAATAAGGGGATAGAGCTCTGTAATTTGGTTTAAAGCTGTCCCACAAATGCCTTGGCAAGGGGAAATTGACAAATCACACATTTGAATAAACTCATTTTAATCCTTTCTTCTCTCTTTTGATGTCATAAAAGTACCCTTGTCATGCAGTTACCATTGCATTTAGTGGTTGTCATTTAGCAAAATGGTGGAGGTCCAGGGTTAGAAAAATGATATACATGATGCCTTCAAATATGGCTAATAACATTTCATGTGAGAGTGGGAAATACTTTCTGAAAACACCATGAATAATATGTCTCCACTGTGATTATTATGGAAAATTCAGCTGCCTTTCCTGCTACAAAGGAGTGATAAGAAAGGGTTGCTCTTTTCCATCAGGTCTATGGAGAGAAAATGATACATTGAACAATCTGTAATGTGATGCTCCAGCTGAGTAAGAGAGATGTGCATGCAAATTTTTTAACACACTGTGATGTGTTACTTCAGTGGAAAAATGACAGCCTACACTGGAGACAAATGAGAACTGGTTGCCCCATCCATATTCCTTAGGAAGTAAATGTATTTCACAGTTGGTTTGCACCAAGAAGTAGGTGCCTTGTACTGAGATAATGCAATACAATACTCTCCTATTCAACCCAGTATTTTCTGTTCTAACTAGCAGCTGTTTTAGACAGAATTATTTCCTAGTTCTTTCTACATGTCTGGCCAGGTTATCCTGCTATGGTAATAGAATAGACAACAAAGAAGGGAAACCGTTTGCTTTGGCTGATGAATAATAAGTGTTTAATCCAAAAATTCAACTAAAGGTAACAGATCCTAATTCCTTCCGATATAGGAATTTTCAGTCCTTCTTCAGGGATCTAAATCAAAACAAATTGATAATGTCTCTGTCAAAAACTTATATACATAATATACAAAATGTGCAATATGTACATTATTTACATAGTCTTGGATGCATCTCATGCTGTGACATAAAATAAGTTGCTTAAACAATAGTTAATACATCAGTTACCTGTGTATCCCAGTAAATAGTAAGATTTTGAAGCATTAATGTATTATAGCGCGTCCCAGACCTCTATCATGAGTTTATTCAGTGTCGATGGACGTTAAGCTAATGGTGAGCTATGCTTGTATTTAAAGGAATACTGAACCACACAGCTGAGCTCCGAACAGAGATTATAAGAAACATGTGTAATCAATTTCCATGTTGAGGCCCGAGGGGTATAGGGTATTAAAGCGATGTATGAAAAAACACTCCCTTTGTCTTAAAATGATGTCAATATCTTTGCGGGAAAATGAATCTTGTTTATGGCTTTCCAACACCACAAACTTAAAATCATAATCTTTATGATTTTTCTCCAAAAAATAGCTAACGAGAGGGGCAGAAATGTTTCCAGTGCGGATCTTCGATCTATGTTCCCCCACCCTAGTTTTCATTTGGCGGGAAGTGACCCCCACATATCCTAAGCCGCATGCACATACGAGAAGGTAGACGCACCCAGAACTTTTACAATTAAAAATTGTTTTAAAGTCAAAGTGAACTCGCTACTAGAGATGGTGACTATTTTGGTTTGTCACGCCAAAGAGCAATGGGTTGGCTGGTTCAGATACCTTGATTTTACAGTTCATTGGAACTAGTGCTAGCTCCCAGTACTCATCTTACTTATCACATAGGAGGGGGGGGGGTTATTGAATTCAACAGCTTCACAGAGTTTCGTGTTCAGGGGATGAAGAAGCAGATGAGTGAAGTAGTGAAATTCATTCATTCCATTTTGGGACAGCTTCTACAGTTCTTGCTTTGGGGTTATTTGAGGCAGGCATAGCTCATATACATGGCTTGCATTCCTGATGCTACAGGTGGCATTTTCAGCCAAAGATTTACATGTCCTGAATTTTGTTTATGATGTGTATTTAATGAAATGTATTCGCTATTTTGTCTTCTTCCTTCAGTTGGAAGTATCGAGAGATTGGGGGTTCGCACCAATATGCTCTGAGAATTATGAATTGTATCTAGTTTAGGATCACTTCATTCTCTCCTAATTGGCTATCAACCAATCCAGTTAATTCCCGCACAAATGCAACTACTATCACCTGTATATAAGTTGTTGTGGCACAGGTGTAATTGTGTTCGGATTGCCATAATATAGTTATGTGTTTGGCCCGTTATGCTGGCTGCTGCTCATTACTTCAAGAACACTAAATTGGCGACAAGGATGGTTTGGCATCCCAGAAGAATTCCACCAGTCCCTTCGACATTTCAGCGCCAGATAAATGGGTCCCCTATGAGAAGCAGTTCAAACATGTTATGGTGGCTGAGAACGTCGTAGAAGAGGACTTGAAGCATTCATGTTTCCCGGCGAGATGTGGTCTGGCTACTCCCGAGTTGGCCATCCATTTGGTGTTGCTGAGGGAGATCGACGCTGTTCCCCTCACCGATATCTTGACTGCGCTGAGGAATCATTTCCAGCCGAAGGTTTCAATATTTCCCACGCTGGTAGTGTTTCACTGCTGTGACCAACACCCTGGGGAGTCTGTGGCCGAATATGCTGTCGCCCTTCGAATCGCAGCTGCCAGTGGATGAACATCGAGGGCACTCTCCGTGAGTGCCTGCTAGCCAGACTTTGGGATGAAGAGGCCCAACACAGGCTGATGAACCGTTATACGCTCACTTTCAAGTCTGTGTTAAAAGAAGTGTTAGTGTCAAAGGTGGCCAGGTCAGGGCTAAAGTACTTCAAGCAATGGTCTTTCACCTCCGGAGTTCCGGAATCTGCTGTACAGGCCCACCCTTGTTTATCATCGTCATGTTCATCTTCATCAGCATCGAGGGTGTCGTCTTCCATGTCTGGGTCCAGAGATGAGGACAGAGGGGTTAGAAAGGTCCGAAGGAAGAAGGAGAAGCATGCTCCAAAGGTCCTGAAAAAGTGTGATGGCTGTGAGAGCAAGCACGACCAACGAAAGTGCCCTTCTCAGAAAGCAGATTGTCATGACTGCAGCAAGTGAGGGCACATTGCAAAGGTATGCTGCCAGAAGAGAAAGTACCCCCAGCATCTGAAGAGCACCCACAGAAACCAGGGGCATCCATCTCCAAAATCTCTGCATCTGAGAAACTGCACGGCAACGTGTCCAATGTGTCTGGTTGTTTTTTGCTGATTTACAGTTGCAAGGGGTGCCGATTCACATGGAGGTGGACTCTGGTACGTCATATTGTATTTTACCCCACAAGGAATTCTTAAAGATTCCTCCTGCCTCACACCCTAAATTGCAGGCATTGAAGACGTCCCTATGAGATGTTCTATTTGCCACATACCCATTCTGGGGGTGGGGATTTCTCTGTACGTTTTAACAACATTTGCACCAAATTGCCCCTTGTTGTGGTAAAGCAAGGAACAAACTGTTTGTTGAGAGTCCAGTGGTTCGAACCACTGGGAATAACACTGTATTAATGCTGTGAGTTCTGACCCAGTGCTGGACATTTGCAATGCACACCCAGAAGTTTTCAAGAAAGGACTTGGTACTTATGTGGAGCCCCCAGTCTCATTTGAACTTGATCCGGCCTATCCGCCTTAAGCCTTGCCGTGTTCCTTTTGCCCTTAAGGACAAGATAGAGGCAGAGTTAGACAAACTTGTGGGTCAAGGTATTTTGGTTCCTGTTGATTCTGCTGAGTGGGAAACACCTATTGTGACAGCCATAAAGTCAAATGGGGAGGATAGGATCTGTGCAGACTACAAGTGCACGATCAACAAAGCCATTCTGCCCAATGCATAGCTGGTCCCTGTCGTAAGCCACCTGTTGGCTACCTTACATGGGGAAAAGTGTTTCTCCAAGCTAGACCAAGCCCAGGCGTACCAGCAGCTTATGGTCACACCTGCTGCTGCAAATGATAGTTACTCATAAAGGGGCTTTCAAAGTCACACATCTACAGTTCAAGGTTAACGCAGCCCCCAGCATATTTCAATCGGTCGTAGAGTATCTACTTAAGGGTCTTCCCGGGGTTCTTCCCTATTTCGACGATGTTTTGATTTCTGTAGGGAATGAATTCGAACTCACAGACAGGTTGGACCAGCTTTTGCAAAGATTTGAAATGGCAGGGCTCCGTCTGTGCCAATATAAATGTGTATTCTTTGCTAAGGAGGTTGAATTACTTGGTTTTAAAATAACTCCCAAGGGGGTCAAACTCTAAAGTCACCGTTGTCCATAGTGTCCCCCCCCCCAGCCATCTTCTAAGTCCAAGTTACAGTCCTTCCTGGGCCTCCTTTCTGCCCAGGAAAGTGTCTGTAGCTGAGCCACTTCATTGCCTTCTTAAGAAGGACATGGTTTGGAGGTGGGGGCAGAGCCAAGAAAAGGCATTCAAAGAGTTAAAGGAGCTTTTGTCCTCTGAGGCCGTCCTAACTCATTCTGACCCGCGAAAGCCCATAGTGTTAGTATGCGATGCATCACCTGTGGGGGTGGGGGCTGTTCTCTGCCATACACTGGATAATGGAGGAGAAGCCCCAATTATATTTTATTCTAGATCCCTTTCTAATGCTGAGATAAACTATGCTCAGACAGACCGCAAGGGTCTAGCCATAGTTGCAGGAACGAAAAAATTCACGATTTTCTGTATGGGAGGGAGTTTACATTGTTACGGACCATAAGCCTCTAGTAGCGATTTTTGTCACTTCAAAACCCACTCCACAAATACTCTTCCCACATATGCTTAGATGGGTTATATTTCTAAATGCTTATCAGTTTATGTTGACTCATCATCCAGGGAAGGACATCAGCCATGCCGATGCTCTCTCTTGGCCCCCATTGCCAGGTTTTGGGGAGCAAGATGGCATAGAAGAGCATGATCATCAGGTACTGCTGATAGAATCACTTGATTTCCCCCCGCCCCAATTGTTCCCTCAGAAATTGCTAAGGCTACTGCTAAAGATAAGCTGCTTTCCCAAGTTGTCACTTGGGTCCAGAAGGGTTTGACCCATGACTCCTCCTTCAGAGGAATTCAGAGTTTTTCACAGGAAACGGTTTGAGCTCTTGCTCAAGAGGGGTTGTTTATTATAGGGCCAGCGGGTAGTAATTCAACTGAAGGAAGAAGACAAATTGGTAAATACATTTCATTAAATACACAACAGTTTATAAGGACACTGCCTTTCTGAAGGAGGCATGTGCTTTTTTGTGAAGACCATATCCTATTCTGGAAAGGCAGAAAAGCTGCGGGAATTGTAGTAGATACTCCACTGGGCCTTGGTGGCCAGGCAATGCTCCAGTGGAAGCCTAAAAAGGTATGAGATGGTGCAGCCATTTGCCAGCCATGTTGGGAGAAGTAGGTTTGCTACCCAGATGTTCTGTTAGTGCATCCTCCCATCCTCCCAGATGAAATCAGGACCATGAAGGGTAAACTGCTGGTGGTGAAAGCAATTTGAGATTTCCATGACCTGAAAGAAAAGTGACTGAGTGTGTTCATTGTATGCTCAGCTGTGTTTGGCCAGCAGCTGCATTTGGAGAGGAGAAGGTGACCACCCCATTGTTCTGACCATGCATGGTACACTGTGAATTATGAGCTCCAGGCATGGGTTCACAAGAAAGGGAGATTTTTATCTGGACCATCCTATTTTGGTGCCCTGAGATGTTCAGAGGGGGACAGGATGCATTTACTGGATGCAGGGGCTGACCTTAATTTGTGAGAACTGGGGGTGGGTGGGGTTCTTTAGGCTGTTCTTAAAGGCAGTGTGAGTGAAAGGAGCCAGGCATGAGCTAGCTGTCTCTGGTGGTGGGTGGTGCTGGTTATGGCACATTTCAGGCACATATGTGGGGAATGCAGTGGACACCATGGGACAGCAGCGCAATGTGACCAACATCTGTTCCTTGGAATAGAGTTGGAAGCTGTTGCAGTGATGTCTCTCCAGCTCAGCTGGCCTGTACAGTAACTGGCACAGGATCAGCAGTACACAAGGGCTGGAGTTTTACCCTTCGGACTAGAGAGGAGAAGAGGAATTTGCCTGCTCTAGTACCAGGTTGCATGCTACCAGGCCCCTTCTCAGGTCAGGGGTTCAATTGAAATTCAATAAGGTTATGGCCCAAGTTTTCACCAAAATGTATGTGTGGTGCCTCTTCATTTCTATAAGTGGGGAGGGAATACAGTTTGTGGGAACCAGACATTTAGTGAGACCTACATCATTTCATGATTTGCCCTTGCAAAAGCCATGTTGGCTCTCCTTTAGCAGCGCCTTTTCTTCTATGTGCCTATTAATTCTATCTTTTAGGATGGTTTCCATCACTTTACCTGGGACACATGTCAAACTGACAGGTCGGTAATTTCCTGGATCACCCCTGGATCCTTTTTTGAAAATTGGTGTTACATTCGCTACCTTCCAGTCATCAGGCACAAAGCCTGATTTGAGTGAAAGATTATATATTTTGGCTAGGAGATCAGCAATTTCATCTTTAAGTTCCCTGAAAACTCGTGGATGGATGCCATCTGGTCCTGGTGATTTGTTAGTGTTTAGTTTAACAAGACATGCAAGGACCTCCTCCCTGGTTATTTCTATCTGGCTTAATTCTTCGGTTTCCCTCCCTACGAAGATAGGCTCTGTTTTGGGCATGTGGTCTCTGTCTTCTTCAGTGAATACTGAAGCAAAGAATTCATGTGGCCTGTCTTTCCCTGCCAATTCTCTGAAGTGAGGGGTCTGGACTGGCCAAAGCAGTACAGTCTGATAAGCCAGCCCTGGGAAATAAGGTGTGGCTCTTCTCTGAGTAAGCTTCTGAAACCACAGGAATGCTGTGTAAGCTTGCAGTACACTTCAAAGAAGGCATGTCTGCCTCTCACATGTATGTTCCCCAAGCTGAAGGCATGTTTGTTCACTTACAAGTTAGCTAGAAATCCATGTTTAGTCTTTTTAGCACAAGTAAGAACATTCGATTCCCATGGGATGGGGTCAGAGGATTCATGCTGTATCATTGTGTTTAAGGGGCAATCCTTTGGAAAGCCCCTAAAATGAACACACCTCTAACCAATCAGATGAATCTCCCACTTTACACTAAGGGAGGGGTAAAGAGTAGCATACCCTGATAGGACACTCTTGTACTAACCAGGTCCAGCTGAATGGAGACAGGTGGTTCCTTTTGAGAGGCTGTAATTCCATTTCAGTTGGCTGCTGGGGCTTTTGGAGAGCTTTTTAGAAACTTTTGGGAAGATGGAGTTGTTCCTGAACATCTGATAGGCCTTTGGAGAGCACAGATGGGAAATAGAACATATTTCACCATGGAAGGGACTTAGAAAATATCTTGCTTGGAACATCTCAACACTTAGCCATTTTTCTGAGGGTTTGAGTGTTGGACTTTGCCATTTTTCTGAAGATGGGACTTTGCTGATTTTCTTCTGTACATTTATGCTTTTCTAATTTTATGGAAATGTAATAAGTCTACCTTGGACTTTGAATCTGGACTTTGGATTTATTTGCTCCCTAAAGCATTCATTCGGCCAGTGAGGATTTCAGGACCTTTTTCTACCAATCAGTGATTCTCTAAGCCTCTTGGCAATGGTGCACCTCAGGCAGCCACTTTTTGCGTGTGCATGCAGAGAGAGGCCCTGGAGAAGGAGAGAGCATGTTGGAGGGGCAGGCAGGAAGGCCTCCCCCTGTCACAACAGTCATAACCTTCACATGGAGAATATTTTGATCCCTAAGGTGGATATGAGCTGAACACCCTGGCAAATGACAAATGACAAAGAGGTTGACCTGAAAATAACATGACATAGAATATGGACACAAGGCCTGAAGACACAACATATCATTTGAGAGATGGCCTAAACACATACCCAAGATCGAGAATGTTGAAAAACCCTTGCTGCCCGATATGCCATGTGTCATGGGAGGATATATGTTAGTGCCATGTATTGCCAGCTGCAAATCGTATCCGAGAATGCATTTTTTCCTGAAGCTGAAAAAATACCATTGATATGAATTTGTTTAAGGTGGATCCTAGTTTGCCATGAAGTGACCCACACACTATAATCATGGAGCCATCTCCTGTGGTGCATATGAAATGAGACATTCAGGACTGCACAGCCTTGAGGATATTAGCAAGGATATTACCGTAGCGGAATATTGCTGTCTCTTGCTGTCTCTGAAGTGGTAGCAGAAGAAGGACCACCAAGTCTACCAACTATAGCATTGTGTCAGCTTCAGCACACACTTCAATGAAAAGTTCAGTTTTAGAATTCATCTAGCTGTCTGGGTCATTATACAATGTTACATATTGTTGTTCAGTCGCACAGTCAATTCCGACCCTTTGCAACCCCATGGACTATTGCCCGCCAGGCAACTCTGTCCTCTGCCATCCACCTCAACCCTCCCAGCTCTGTGCCGATTGCATCTACAATACCATCTAGCCATCTCATTTTCTGCCTCCCCCTTCTTCTTTTGCCCTCCACCTTTCCAGCATCAAGGCTTTCTCAAGTGAATCCTCTCTTCTCATTTGATGTCCAAAGTATTTTAGCTTCATCTTTACTATTTGACCTTCTAAGGAGCAGTCAGGGTTGATTTCTTCTGTGATCGACCTATTTGTTACATATATTCCAGTGTATATTCTCATACCCCACCTATAACAATGTCTGTATTAATATTTCCCCATTATTTATTCCATTAAATGTTAAGCAGCAGTGCTATTTATTCATAAAATGTATACATATTTCCATTGCCAGAATGGGATAAAAGGATTTGTTTTTCATCATAGCCCAAATTAAATTTTAATTGCCTGTTAAAACACAAATGTCAAATGCAAATCTGCCAGTCATGAGGATGATCCTCTCACATAATAACTTTAGGTCCCGATTTCCATGTAAATTAATTCTATATATAATGTTTTATTTCAAAATACTGGCAAATGCCACACAGGTGGTCAAACACAGAAACACATGTGACAGCTTTAAAAGGGATCTTCTTGTTTCGAATGTTTGCATTAAACTTTTTTGCCATGATGCTATTTCATCACTTTGTATCTCACGTAGAAAAAGGCTTGCAGTTTTATTGCAAAAAAGCAGCTAAAATAAGCCTTGATTACACAGAATCTAAGCATGAAATACATTTTGAGAAAGACATACATGCTTTATTCCTGATGCTACAGATTATAGAAATAACTAGCAGAGGTTGCCCAACATTGCCGGGCTGTTTTAAATGGTGTTGGAAAGTTGTTGTTGTTGTTGTTAATGTTTGTAAAGAAGAGGTTAGTCTATAATTAAAAATTGTATTTATACAATTTTTTTTGATGGCCTGTTATAAACTGTGATGAGTTTTGTTTGGTGTTTTGGTTTTGTGGATGAAACAAAGAATAAAGGATGATATACTTTTCCCCCAAAAATTATTTAACCCAATATTTTTTAGTATGTATTTTTTTTAATTGTTGTACTGTAGGTAATAATTTAAAAAATGTGAAAGTACATGTTTTTCACAAAAAATGTTTTTAAACTGTGTATTGATGTTTTTGTTTTTTATTTGAGTAAAAATTCAGCACAGGATTTTTGAATAGTTTTTATTTTATTTTATTGACATCTGTTTTTGATTTGTGTAAAATTGTGATTTTGTGTTATTTGTTTTTACTTGTTTTTACTCTTGGGGCCTTTTGTGTGGGGCTGTTGTGTCTTTTTGAATTTTTTTTTACTATTGTGGGCAGCAAGTGGTGCTGGTAGGGCTTATCTTGTATTTTGACAGTTTTTTCTCTTGTGGCCTCTGGGTGGAGCTTCTTCCAGTAAGTAGTCTCTTTCTTTATTCATTTCTTTTCCAGTCGTTGTAGTGTGAGGTCGTGTGGTGGTGAGTTGGCTGTTTTTCTTTATTTGGGGTGGTGGTGGTGGTTGGATTTTGTGGTGTTTGGCTGGGTGCTGGGTGTGTTTGGAAATGTTTGTTGTTGTTTACTTTGTATTGTTTTTTGGTGTTATTTTTGTTTGTTTTTGTGTATTTTTGAATGTTTTCGATTGTTTTTTTTGTTTTTTTTGTGTCCTACGGGGGATCCCTCACTGCCGCCTCCCCTGGCTCTGGAAGGCTTGGGGGGACAGACCCCTTTTGTCCCCCCAAACCTTCCAGACTCATGGGACCCAGGAGAGGGGATCGAATCCAGGCCACCTTCTGATATTAAAAGGGAAATCTCAATTGTGGTTTCCTCTTTAATATCAGGGGGGTTGTGATCCCCCTCTCCGCTGGCTTCCTTGGGTTTGGGTGGGTTGGGTTGAGAAAAGGGGTCTGTCTCCCCAACACTTCCGGACCCAGGAGAGCCATCGGAGAGGGGGATTCCCCCCCCCAACTCCGTTTTTAAAGAGAAGTAACCGCTTGGTTTCTTCTCTTTAATATGGGGCATGTGTGTGTGTGTGGAGGGGAATCCCTTCTCTGCCAGGTCCCCTGGGGTCAGGAGGGTTGGGGAGACAGACTCCTTTTGTCCCCCCAAACCTTCCAGACTCATGGGACCCAGGAGAGGGGATCGAATCCAGGCTACCCTCTGATATTAAAAGGGAAATCTCAAATGTGGTTTCCCCTTTAATATCAGGGGGGGTTGTGATCCCTCTCTCCGCTGGCTTCCTTGGGTTTGGGAGGGTTGGGTGGAGAAAAGGGGTCTGTCTCCCCAACCCTTCTGGACCCAGGAGAGCCATCGGAGAGGGGGATTCCCCCCCAACTCCGTTTTTAAAGAGAAGTAACCGCTTGGTTTCTTCTCTTTAATATGGGGTGTGTGTGTGTGTGTGTGGAGGGGAATCCCCTCTCTGCCAGGTCCCCTGGGGTCAGGAGGGTTGGGGAGACACTCCTTTGGTCCCCCCAAACCTCTCAACCCCAGGGGAGCCAGTACAGAGGGGGCACACAACACCCCCCCCGCACACCCAGTGATATTAAAGGGGAAACTCCGATTAGGAGCTTCAGGCAGCGTTGTGGAGGGGGGCTTTGGTTCCCGCGGCTTGGCAGACTTGCTCTCCCGGTGGTTTTTTTGTTTTAATTTTTGGACGCCAGCTTCCTCAGTGTTCTGCGCGCTCATAGCACGCAGGACGCTGGGGCTTGTAGTTATGGGTTTGTGCTTTGTGTTGCGTTTTTTTAAACGGTTTTCTTTTGATTGGCTGCAGCGCGTTTCCTTGCACCGCGCTGTGTGAGAGCCTCTCAGCTTGATTGGCTCTGGCACGGCACAGTGCAAGGAATGTTGGGAAATGAAGTTGTTTCCCTTTTTCGCATTTGTGGGGCTGTTGCCCCACTGCCTGTTTTCTCAATCCTTCGTTGACCTGTGGACCCAGATCGGCCGTGTGCATGAAGGGTGAGTGCAGGCAAGTAGGGCATGGCATAGCAACCTATAGCAAGTTCCAACGGTTAACCCTTGGTTTTATAGGTTAAGATAGTATATGAAGGGAAAAACTCTTGGGAAGGTTCTACCAGTGTCACAATCATCATTTTGTGTGTGCTATTTGGGAAATTTGGTTATTTTTCTCAGGAAGCAAGTATTATACAAGGGGGGGAAAAACAGCAATATGGAGAGAATGTAAATCAACTCACTCTCAGCAAACTGCTCCATTGGTCACCCAAACAGCAGCAGCAGAAGCAGCATTAGGCTATAAACCTTTTCCTCACTGATACCCAAGATTTCTTTTATTGCAGGCCTCCTCAAGCATGCATGCATGCAATAACTGCCACACTCCAAATAGTTTCATAAGTTTTTTCCTTCATTTTTTATATTGTTTTTTTTATTCCAAAATCCAGTATCCCCTTGTTTATTGTACTGGAATGGATGTCAGCATATGTAATTAGAATGTGAAGGTCAATTTTGTTGCCTGTGATTAACTTTATGTCCATATTTGTTTATGCATGTACTTCTGTTTTCACAACATCATGAAAATGTCTTGAGATAACATATCAGCAGATCCTATGGAAGTTCCTTGGCTTCTTCTTGTAATTGATGAGCCATATGCAAATTCCACTGCTGACCAAATGCCAGGTGACTTCACAACTACCTTTGTTACCAAAGTCACTCAAGGTTTCATTTAATTGTCTAGCATGAAATGCAAAAGTGTTAATTGTGAATGGAGTACAATTTATTCTGTAATTTCTTTTTGGCTCAAAATATAGTTCAACAAGTGTGGTTTGTCCTTTACTTCCTTTAAAAAGGATTCCAAATATAGGGTTAATTCCTTATGGTCTTATTCACATATTTATGACAGCTCATATCTGTTCACAAAGACATAATCAATTCCTTCTTTGATGTTATTTTTTGCAATGGATGCATTTTCCCACTGAGTTGAGTAAGAATAATCAACCTTGGATACCTTGGAGTTGTTATGTATCAATGAGTCCACACTTTGGTAGACATCTCTCTGTTGACATTCCACACATGCAAATGAACTTGAGAAATCAAGACTGACTGCTACGGGATCTGCACTGTCTGCCAGTATGCTTCTGGATGCAATTCAAGGTGCTGGTTTTGACCTTTAAAGCCCAACATGGCAGTGGGCCAGGATATCTAAGAAACTGCATCGTCCCAAAGTGTTTGACTCATCCTACGAGGGCTGACCATAGGGGCTTGCTGGTGGCCCCATCAGCCAGGGACACACATCTTACCGGGACCAGGAGAAGAGTCTTCTCAATGTCAGCTCCAACTCTTTGGAACCTCCTACCACCAGAGCTGCATCTCCAGGCAAAACTGTATCCCTTCAGAAAGGCTCTGAAAGCCTGGCTCTGCCAGCAGGCATGGGATGCATCTGGCAGCACATCTCAGCCTTGCTGGCTCATCTAGCCCTGTGGGGTTTTAATTAAGGTTTTTTTTTAACAGATTTTAATTTTTTATCAGTTTTATCAGTAGGTTTTTAATTGTATAAGTTATTTTATTTGATGTAAACTGCCTTTGGTCGCTGAGGCGAGGAAGTTGTCCTATAAACTGAATAAATAAATAAATAAATTTGCATGTGGTTTTTATCCATTTGGATATCACGTCACCTGCTCGCTAGGCAGACCATGACGTGTGCCATTTCATCTTGCTCAAGGGATCTGACATGCAGAAAAATATTCAGCACAGTACTTTTGTCATCCCTACTATGGTACCACTTGTCACATACATTGTATACCTCATATCTCCTTGAACTCTTGAGGCCAGATTGTAGTTCCAGCTCATAGCATTATAATATTGAAAGAGTTCCTCAATAGTTCCATTAGCATTCAGGCCACGACAAGCAGAGGCAGCAGCATTGTTATGTATAGAGAAATAGAGCACATTTGGATGCTTGAATGAAAAGCAGAAAGAATTTTTTTCAAATGAAAATTCAGGTTGAAATGCAGTGCAGGTAGAGAGCTATGGTAGGGGAAACCTAGAGATGAGTGAGAAATATTTCACCTTTATACTTCCCACTAACACCCCTGAGATAGCTAAGAGAATATAATGCAACTACTTCAGAAATCTGTATATTGAAGGGGTGCCTTTCTAATGGAGAAAGGTGTATGTTAGCCTTGTGTACATTTTTAAACAATGCATGATTAAATATGTGTACAATTATGAAATAATCACAGATTAATGATATAACCAATGGGAAAACACATACACCAACGTATATTTAATTTTAATTTTAATTTAATTTAATTTTCGCGCTTATATACCGCCCACCCGGGTGCAACCCAACTCAGGGCGGTTTACATGGCGGACAATAAATACAATATAATAATACAATGACACATAATAATACAGTTCAATTGCATCAAAGAAATTCAGGGGAAAAACACAATATCAATACAGCACATAATACATAAGTACAAAGCATCAAAAGTAATCAATATTAACAAAATCCCCAAGGGATGAAGCACAGCTCACATCCCATATAGTGCCCAGCCCAACTTCCCCAGCTGCGCCAACATCAGCCTCAGTCCCTCTGTCTCCCTCCCTGCCCCCCTCTCACCACAGCCAGGGGAGAGAGCCGAGGTGGTGTTTTGGCTTCAGCGTCTCGGTGGCAGCAGCTTCCAAAGTCCCCGCTGAGAACAAGGCACAGCTGCACCAACGCTCCCATCTCCCCTGACTGACTTGGCCCGGGGAGAGAGCCGCGGGTGGCTCGCATCCTGTGCTGAAGGCGGGGGCCCAGGAGAACTTCGGCGCGGCGTCCCCGGCTGCGGCGCGACGTCCTTTTATCCCTCTGGTCAAGACAGGGCCGGAGGGAGGCGGGGCCGGTGACCGCAGGTGGCTCCCATCCTGGGCCGATGGCGGGGGCCCAGGAGAGCTTCGGCGCAGCCTTTTGAGTCCGAAGGCAAGGGGGGAGGGTGGGGCCCGGGAACACCGGCAGGTGGTGTGGCCGGGAAGGGCCTCTTCGCCCCCACCAGGGCCAGGAGCGCGGCGGCAGCGGCTCGCCCGGCACCCCCTCGCCTTTTGAGTCCAAAGGCGAGGGGAGGGCGGGGCCCGGGAACGCCGGCAGGTGGTGTGGCCGGGAAGGGCCTCTTCGCCCCCACCGGGGCCAGGAGCGCGGCGGCAGCGGCTCGCCCGGCACCCCCTCGCCTTTTGAGTCCAAAGGCGAGGGGAGGGCGGGGCCCAGGAACGCCGGCAGGTGGTGTGGCCGGGAAGGGCCTCTTCGCCCCCACCGGGGCCAGGAGCGCGGCTGCAGCGGCTCGCCCGGCACCCCCTCGCCTTTTGAGTCTGAAGGCAAGGGGAGGGCGGGGCCCGGGAACGCCGGCAGGTGGTGTGGCCGGGAAGGGCCACTTTGCCCCCACCGGGGCCAGGAGCGCAGCGGTATATGATAGAAAATACACACAGCAATCCTTAAATGTTTTATTGTGTGCATTACACAAGCATTTCTGTAGAAAACAAAATGAGTATTCTCAAAATCCAATATGAGAATGTCAGAAAAAATATTCATAAAATTAATAATGCAATCAATAAAATAATAGCATTGTGTTAATATAAAAGCATAGGTCTCAGGTTTTGACCAGAGCTTGAACTTCTGAGTTAGATGCTATTAGACAGTATATTAAGCAATATCCTTGCTAGAAGAACAAAAGGGAGGTAAGTTAGAAATTGACTATAAGCCATAACTCACCCCCCCAAAAATACTATGAAAAATGTGTGGCAGCTTAGATTAGAAATTCCCAAATACTATTTTAACAGTAAAAAATAATAATGTTATAAATATATTAGAATTACAGAGCGGGAAGAGATCAGCCCTTGTCAAGGAATCATGGTGGGGAATTGAACCCTCAACCAGATACCTATACCACAGAGCTACCCAGCTGTTCTCTAGCTCCAAGAATTATTATGATCTATGATTCAATTCAATTCAATTCCATTTTTAATATGTATGCCGCCACACTCGCAGATTGTTAATACACAATATCACAGTTGCAATTACAAAATAACAATCACAGAAACATCTCAGAAGCATTTCAACATTTCAGAAGCATTTCAACAATTATCCCAACCAACCACCATCATAAAGCATCAACCCATCCCAACAGAAAACTTCAAAAAAAATGAAAAATGTCACCAACTCAACCCCTCCACCCATGTCCTCTTCCATCCAGGCTGAGACCGGCCAAGGGGGAATCCAGTGGTAGCGGTAGTGGTGGCGGGTTTTGAAGCCTGCCAGCCACACAGCTGCTGCTGCCTTCCCTCCAGGTCGGTGGCTGGCCAGGGAGCATCCGGTGTTGGCGGAGGTGGTGGTGGGTTTTGTAGCCCGCCAGCTGCACAGTTGCTGCTGCCTTCCCTCCAGGTCAGTGGCCGGCCGGGGACCATCTGGTATTGCAGAGACGGAGGTGGGTTTTGTAACCCACTGGCCGCACAGCTGCTACTGCTGCCTTCCCTCCTGGTCGGTGGCTGGCTGGGGAGCATCCAGTGTTGCAGAGATGGAGGAGGGTTTTGTTGCCTGCCGGTCTCACAGCTGCTGCTGCCTTCCCTCCAGGTCGGTATCCTGAACAAAGGAAGATAGAGAGGAGTACAGGTAAGAATGTGTCAAATACAAACAGAATTTTGCTAGATACACACATCCTGGTGGAAACAAGGAAGAATTGACTAACTTTGTTCATAGAAAAGAAGAACTATACTGACTTCGACAAAGAACTATATGGGTACAAAAAGAACACAAGGTATCTGACTGAATCCATAATATATCTAATTTACACTAACACTTTTGATGTTGCCCTGATAATCTGAATGAATGAAGATCTGTCTGGACCAACTAGATATGTGACAATGTTTCTCATTGACTCATTCTTCTTCATTTGATTTGCTGCTTAAAAATATTTGATGAGTTAGTAGAAGAGAAGGTCTACCTATTGCCTTCTATTGCTGAGTCTATCTAATTTACATATGAAGAAAAAAGATCCTGCTTCAAAGTACCAAGGAATGCACAATATAATTATTTAGTCTCATTCAATTATCATTCAAATATGGCATGTAATTGTAGAACTTATGGAACTATAAAAGTGGAAATTTATAATGATACCATCTTAATTTCATTAATTTCTTATATAAAGTAGATACAACACTAAGAAAGTCATCAAATTAAAAACTTTAGGACTCTAATTAATTTTAAAACTCTTGTGGCTAATTGATATGGTTGTCATAATTAATTTAAATACCAATTTCAACCTGGTCATAATGTTGAAACCTTTGCAGGCGCACCCACCCAAATAAAGACTCAGACACCGGTATTGGATTAAAGGCATTGGGCCACTTTTATTGAATAATGCCCTAGTCCGAATTATAACTTTCAATTGGTGTATCATCCAATTGTAATTCTTTAAGGCAAGCAGGCCGCAGTAGCACTGGTAAGGTTCCACCCAAAATGCCAATGGCTATTGGCTACATGTATCGATTTGTATCAATTTGTTTGTTGACACAAACAAATTGTTGACCGAAGTCAATATACTATCTACTGACCCCACCCTTTGACGTGTATCTGTCCAAATATCAAGGTGATGCAGGCTGTGAAGCTCCTGGCATCACCCAGTTCATGGTTTGCCCTTGACCGGCCAATCCTGTTTCCCCTGTACCTATCTATGTGTTGGCCAGTCAATTGCGAACCTGCCGGATACCTATGGGTCATAAATCTTTACCTTACCAGTGCTACCCGCCACACAGGGAGGCGTCCATGATGACTCACTGCCCCCCCTGACCGACAGCTCAGTCACCAGGCCCGCTTGCACTTCCTCCAGAAAGAGGTGCATACCTCTGGCTGACAGGTGGACCCCATCTCCTGTATACAGGCTAAAATCCTGCAACCCTATCCCCGGGTGTCAAATGGCTGTCCCCAAGCCATTCTCAACAAGAAACCGGGTAACAGCCCTGTTCACTGACCGCTGGGCATGGTTCAAACCACGGAGATCAATGCCTCCTGTATAACAGTGTCTCAGCACGATGTCAGACCATAGCAACTGTGTGTACGTCCATAAATGATGTAGAAACACCAGGTCACAGCACATCGACATTTTTAAGGAAGGGCCAGTGATCTGTGCGAGATCATTGCCGCTGAGGTGCAGAATCAAAACATCAGACGGTCCAGCATCCCTGATGGACATCAGGAATGGCAACAGTTCCCGCCATCTCATGCTGCGCACACCATACTACCGCATACGTGCAGATGCACGCAGCCCGAGATGGGGTCCCCACTCCGACGATGCAGCATAACTGTGCACAGTGCACATAACAGTGCACATAACTGTTGCCCACCAGCCACACTGCCACCGGTGTGTGTAGACACACAGGGTCTGTAAAAGAAGGAGAAGGAATTAAGGACAGAACTAGGTACTCATGCAGTGAGGGGACGTACATATAACGAAAAACGCGCGGATCCCCACCTGCCCACCTGACATATATCAGCCTCAGAGCACCCAGACGCGGCACCTATCCTGAATGAATGGGTGCCATAACGAGCCCCGGGGAGGCCCACACTGTGAAGTGCCGTCCCGGGCACCCTCCAGAATTGAAATTTGGTAAGGGGAGACCCATCCTGGTGGCAGAACAATGGGCCAGGGCGCATACCACGCACTGCCAAAATTGCATGTAGGGCACCAACTGGACAGATGTCAGCAAATGTACATCGTAGCAGTCTAACACCACTGCCTACACCATGCTGATCGGCCTTTGAGGAACAAATCATCAACTGAGCCCACTCCTGGTTGATAGACACATCTTCAAGTTCCAGTGCCCTACGAGACACGTCCCCCTTTGAGAATGGGACCAGCTCGCTGATTCTCAGAGCTCCAAAGAAAGCTACGGTGGTAGCTGCATGAAAAAGAGACTCCTCATACCTATCATAACACAGTCTATGCCAACCTCAAGCAAGGTGGGACAGGATACATGGTGAAACAGGGTGACGTGTGTCTGGGCGGTGCCCACGTTCACATGTCCACCCTTCCAATACATGGCGGATACGGAAGTCACTCACACAGTCAGTAAAGCCCCGTGTCTTGGCCATGAATGCCAAGGCCGAAAGCCTGGTGGCGATGGTGCGTGGGGCCAATCCTTGATCATGAAGGTGCACCATACACTGTAAAACCTGGTTGACTGGTATCGGCCACATTTCAGGCAACTGCCTTTTGCCTACAAAAGGTCCTAAATTGAAGGAGTGTATGCTGATACGCCTTACGCGTGCGAGGTGCCAAAGACATGCCGATCGCCCAGTTCACCTCTCCTCGCCAAATGTCCATATCTCGGCCAGGAGTGGAGAGGGAAGTTCCTCCACGTCTGGAGCCAAGGCACGGAACCGGGAGATCTGCAGGCGGGGTAAAGCGTCGTCAATATCGTTATTAATGCCTGGCACATGTCTGGCCCTGAACAGCACATTAAGGCACAAGTACCTAAGAACAAATTGGCGAACTAAGGCCATGACTCTGGGGGACTTTGACGTTTGGGCGTTGACAATGTGCACCACAGCAGCATTGTCACACCAAAAGGGAACCACAGAATTAGCCCACCTGTCCCCCCAGAGCATAAGGGCACCCAAAACTGGAAAAACTCCAGGAACGTAAGATCATGTAAGCGATCCGTGCCCTGCCATCCCTGGGGCCATTGACCATAGGCACACTGTCCTTCAAAATAAATCCCATACCCCAGGGAGCCGGAGGCATCCGACTGTACTTAGAATTGGGGGCTGACCATAAGCTCAGATCTCCAAGAGTAGACGCCATTAAAGTCCTGTAGGAATGTGAGCCAAACCGACAGGTCTGCTCGTAAACCCCTAGTCAGCCGTACCCTGTGGTGTCGTTTAGAAAGGCCCACCATAGCGTCACACAGATGCCTGGCGAAGGCTCTGCCTGGTGTCACCACCCTGCAGGCGAAGTTAAGGTGGCCGAGAAGCACCTGCAACTCCTGGAGAGACACCTTACGCTTGGCAAGCATTGCCAAAATCATGTCAGAGTTCCGCCCCCCCCGACCGACAATTTGGTCACCAGGCCTGCTTGCACGTCATTCAAAAAGAGGGTCATACCTCTTGCTGACAGGTGAACCCCATCTCCAGAATACAGGCTAAAATTCTGTAACCCTATCCCCGGATGACGAATGGCTGTCCCCCAAGCCATTCTCGATAAGGAACCAGGCAACAGCCCTGTTCACTGACCGCCAGGCACGGTCCAAACCACGGGGGTCAATGCCTCCCCTATAATAGTGTCTTGGCACAATGTCTGACCATAGCAACCGTGTGTATGGCCATAAATGGTAAAGAAACACCAGGTCACTGCACTCAGAAGTCTTTAATGCCAGGCCAGTGATCTGTGCAAGATCATTGCCTCCGAGGTGCAGAATTAAAACATCTGGCAGTCCGGCATCCCCAATGGAGATCAGGAATGGCAACAGTTCCTGCCACCTCATGCCGGCACACCATACCACTGCATACGCGTGGTTGCACGTAGCCCGAGATGGGGTCCCCACTCTGACGAAGCAGCATACTGTGCACGTAAATTGTGGCCCACCAGCCACACTGCCACCGGTGTGCGGAAACACACAGGGTCTGTAAGAGAAGGAGAGAGAATTTAGGGCATAACAAGACACTCATGCAGTGAGGGGACGAACAGACGGAGAAAAAAGGCACAAATCCCCACCTGCCCATGCGACGTATGTCAGCCTCCGAGTACCCAAATGCAGCCACAGTTGATGCAGCGCCTATCTGAAATGAATGGGTACCGTAACGAGCCCCAGGGACCCCCGCACTATGAAGCGCCATCCCAGTAACCCTCCAGAGTTGTAATTTGGTAAGGGGAGACCCATCTTGGTGGCAGAGCAACAGGCCAGGGCATGAACCACGTGCTGCCACAAACGCATGTAGGGCACCAACTGGACAGATGGTAGCATCATGCTACTACTCTCTCCTCGCTGACCGGCCCTTGAGGAATGAATCCTCCACAGAGCCCACTCCCGGTCGAGCGACACATCTTCCATTTCCAGTGCCCTGCAGAACATGTCCCCTATTGAAAGTGGGACCAGCTCACTGATTCTCAGAGCCCCAAAGAAAGCCACAGAGGTAGTTGCCTGAAAATAGACTCTTCGTATGGAGCATAGGCGCTGGCCGTGTAGGGATCATATACAATAGCCACAACTGCTGGCAGGGCTCGTCTCACCACATCTCAGGGTGAAGGGGCCGCCCTCATCCTAAATTCTCCGTCATAGGCCAACCATGATGGGCCAGGAAAATCAACCATGGCCCGGTAAATATTGTCCAGGTACTGGACCATTGGGATGGCCAAATCAGACCGGGCCCTTAGATATACTGCCCTGCATATCAAATAGGCTGGTAACCAATTGGCCCAAGTGCGAGGCTGCTTACGACGACAGGATAACTCCTTGTCCCTGTCGTCCTGCCCCTCCCTCTCCTCCTTAGTGGGTTCACGGTTCAGGTGGGTGAAAATGTCAATATATTCCCCACGCCATATCTTCTCCCTAGTAGCCTGGGATAAATGGTCACCCAGGGGTAGGGATTAACCAGCCTTCGGCAGGGCCACCGTTGGCATGGATTGGAGTGGGGTAACACATAATGGGCCCTGTTGAACCCCAGAGAAGTTAGGCGGAAGCATTGGGGTGGTCACCCCTGTAAGAACCTGGGGGTAATTGGGAGCCCAGGAGGTAACAGGGTAGTGTGCATTGAACTGCCCTCCCGCAGTAGCCTGTTGCGGCCATGGCCACTGTACTCCCCCAGTGTTATGAGCCAGTGTCACCGGTGTGCTGACTTGACCAGGATACTCACTCGATGCACCCCCACGGGCTGCCCCCACTGGGGGTTCCGGCCCGTGGTGGGCATCGGAGCTCGCAATGGTCATCAAGCTCTGTGTCTCCGTGCGTCCATGGCAAGCAGGACTGGTCCCCGGTGGAATGCCCTGCTGGAATGGCTGGATGGGGAGCTGCGAAATGCAAGCCTGCGCTGTCCTGATGGCCTCCAGCAGCTCAACCCTGTTGACGGCCCGCTGTGTGGCAGTGGCAGGCATGTGGGCCGCAGCCGAGGAGCTGCCAAGCCCACCCTCCGTAGGTGGTGGAGCAATTCCCATGGATGCCTCGAGTACCGATATGTGGGCCAGGAGAGCATCCACGGTGTCAGACCCACCAGAATAAGGTGGGCCGGGTTGGTCGGACGGCCCGCCGGGCAATTGATGAGTGGGCAGAGGGGGAAAGCCGTGTGGCAATCCCTGGCCAGAATAAGGCCAGGCCCAATAATCTGGCCCATGGGGGGCCGGTAGAATGGCAGGGCGCTATCCCGTGCCATGCCCAAATGGGCCACTATGCCCCATGCCGGGCAAAGGTTCAATAGGGGTAGAAACCCCAGGGAAGCAGACCCGCGCAGCCCCCCGCCCGAGTCCTGCAACTGGGTGGGTAAGCAGAGGCCTGGTCACCCTCATTGGTGGCGGTGGGTAAGGTAACGCTGCCACCCCCCGTGGGTAGCCCACCCGAGCCCTCCGGCCCGGTGGCGGTCCCACAGAGGAGGTGGAGGGGGTAAGCCAAGCCCTCCTCCTTGGACGCGGCCTCGGGGCTGCCTGAGCCTTTCGTTTGGATGCCATGGCTACCCAAGCGCTGCAGCACTGATCGGAGGAGAGATATCCTCTGATCAGAATTAAAAAGGAAAAGCAGCAAGAAAACCGAAGGGAGCAGCGTCGGAGCAAACTTCTCCACTCCGTCGCTGTTCTTTAAAATGGCAGCGAGGCTGCCTCGTGGCCACCCCTTTTATACAGGGGTGGCCACGCCCCCTAACTAACCCGGATGCATGAGTCCGGGTGGGGGGCCCCGCAAAGAGCGCAGCGGCCATTTTGGTGCCGTGCTTGCATATTAGCTGTTGAAGTAATAGAGTATGTTTCTTATTTGCAATACAATTACAATCTATTTCTGCTAATTCTGGAGTATTCATGCTTATTTAGATTTTTTTTTTTGCCCTCCCTTATAAAGTAACAACACAGTTAAGGAGAGGCCAGATCCAGAAAATATATCCAGAAGCTATAAATACCCAAGAAAAAGGAATAAGCAGAAGTTGTTGGAAAACAAATTCCAACATCTGTCATTTTTGAAATTCCAAATGCTTTGGCATACAATTTCCACAATCCCTTTTGTACTGGTGATGTATACTGGGAGTACTCATAACATAAATGCCCAAATATCTGAAGAGTCACAAGATACTACCCCCTGCAATAGAACATTAAATAAGACCTTTATACTAATCATACAATATTGTGGTTTTTACATTACATATATCAGTGCTGATACATACAAATGTTCAGCATTGATGTATCCAATATAAAAGCAATTTCCATACGCTCTCTAATGTTCCTAATCTTCAGAAGTCCATGCAACAGAAAATCACCAACCACCATTTTCTGCAATGTGTGCTATGTGAGTTAAAACATCATTTATTATAAAGCATAATTTGAACACTTTTGCTTAATTTGCAAAGAAGATATTTCAACTTCAGAGTTTCCAGAAAGATGCATGTTTTTAGGATAGAAAGGTAAACATTCAATGGTTTCAAAATCTCATTGCCTTACTGTGAAGGGGACGCTCTGGGCACGTGTGTCAGTGCCTCTGCCCAGTGAATGCTCCAACAGCTGAGTGCCAAGAGGGTGCAGAGAGAAAAATGGAAGCTTTATGTGGAAGTGAGATGCAAGAAGACAGTGGCTGGGCCCAGTTGAAAGGTTCCTGACAGGAGGAAGCAGAAGTGAGGATAGACTCACTTCCCACTACAAGATGCAAGGGAGAGGTGGAGAAGGAGCTGGACCCAGTGATATGCATCTAGGGGAGGAAAATTTGCTGTCTCAACCCCCTGGACTTGGTCTGGATCCATTCCAAGCTGGCTAGGTTAGCAACACACAAAAGGGACCTGGCTTCTCCATTGCCCCTGCTGAGACCCTGCTGCAGGGGTGGGCAACCTACAACCTGCAGTACCAAATCATCTGGCCCACACCACCACCTCCACCACCACTGGTGGTAGAAGACGTGGACACATTTACAACAGCCGTAAACATGCCCACAGCTGTCACAAACGCACTTATGACAGCCAAGGATGTGTTTTATGGCAGCATTTACGGCAGAGGGAACCACCAGTCTGGCCTGCTCAACTGTCTGTTATATTTTTAAAAAATAGAATCCTAGCCTTACATATGCAGGTTAAAAAAGCCAATCATTTAAACTCCACTGAGGTCTGAAGAGGACTGTAATTGGCTGACCAAGTAGTAGTTAAAATGATGTGAAGTCTCAACTGCACTACATTGCTGATGAAAAGACCCGAGAGGTCTCAAAACGCTTGCATGAATTATTGAACTTCCTCCAAAGAAGATGTTTAATGCCAGTAAATTTTAAAGAGGGTGAGATTTGGTGTGCAATATGTTTCTCTTGAGATATCTGACACTATTTTCAGCTTACAGGATAAACTGTAGATTTCTACTGAAACTGCATTGTTTGTTGTTCTTTGCTATGCAATATACAGACACTTATTGTTTCATTATAATTTCCAGATTGCTCTGACAAAAAGGTAGCAAAGGCACACTGAGTACGTTACACAAGTACATTACACAAAGAGAGCATGTGGTGGCTTACTGTTGGCTTCCTGGAGAAGGACATCATGCAGCATGACCAGAGCAGTTTTGGTGTCATGGCGAGGCCTAAAGCCTGACTGAAATGGATCCAAGCAGTTGGTTTCATCCAAGAACACCTGCAGATGATCCACCACTACCCTCTCAAAGACCTTGCCCAGGAAAGGAATATTAGCTACAGGTCTTATAATTATTAAAGACATATATAGCTAAATTTGATTTTCCCCCCAGGAGAGGGCATATAACAGTCTCTTTTAGACAAGTGCTAATGATATTCCTCAGCCACTCTCCCATCTCCTTTACAGATTTCAATAGCCATGATGGGCAAGGGTCAAAGCAAGAAGTAGTGGGTTTACAATGTACAAGTACCTTGTCTCCCTCCAGCGCCAATAGGTTTTTCTTTTAGGGTTTTCTGTTTCTGCTGTATATATGTGTAATTTTTTTTTTAAAAAAAAGTGTGAGTGTTTTTAATTGTGTGAGTTGTATCTTGTTAGCTGCCCAGAGTAGGATGGGTATAAGTACAATAAACAAACAAACAAACATAATAAACAAACAGAAAAATTACCCAGTGTATTTTTAATAGACAACTTAACAAGCTATCTTGATGTGTTCCTTAACCATGTACAATAGAAAGGACAGTTCACCATATGGGCAAAGATTGCTTGTATTAAGTGACCTAATGGTTGTTCATTGTAGACCAAACCATAACGGACTGTCTGTACATGTTCTCATAATATTGAATGGATGTGTAAACCCAATAATTGAATTAGTTGGCAGATAAGCTCAATATTGAACAACAGAGATCTATTTATGTTCCAATGACATATTTTTTTAAATTATTGTACTGTTTAAATTATTTACTTAAAATAGGCTCTTCCCTACAATGCATCAGATGATAATAATTTGGAAAACATAACTTTTTGAATTGATTCAAGTTTTCAAAAAGGTATTGCTAATTTTGAATTATTAGCATTATCATTTTTAGCCACATTACCACTCCAGTGGGTCAGGAATGAAAAAAGTCCATATATATCTAAATTAATTCTGACTTTCCTTAATGAAAAACAACTTCAGAAGGGATTTGTATTCATGTTCTGTCCGGAGCATAGGGAGTTAAGACTCCTGAGGTTGATCTTAGAATTTTCATTAGCTTTAATTCTTTCAAATGTTAAAAAACTTGAATAACTTTCTGTAACAGCAGGGTAGAACATTTGTGAATAATATATTTAAGTTTCATATTTACTCAATGACTTACTAAAAACATTCTGTGAACACACAGGAAAATACACCATATTGGAAATCCTTAATCATTCTGCCATAGCTTCTCCCATAAATATATTTGTCCTATTGATGACTTCCCATGAATCATCCTAAAACAAAAAAACAACCCTACATAAATAATTCACTCATATACAGAACTGGTCTCAATATGTATACTGAGAAATGCATCCAAATTTTGTAATACAGTATATAACAATAAATAAAGTGCTTTGTTTCAGGTGATTGCTCACAAAGACTGCTCCATGCATAGTTCTAGAACTATCAAATATATCAGCGAGTATATATATTTTTTAAAAAACAGGTACAGAGGCACACAATGGCTGGCCAGCCTAATAGAAAAATAGCAATGTGTATAAAAACTGTGTATATATTGACGCCATAAGGTTTAACTCTTATGTCTGATGAAGTGGACTTGATCCACAAAAACTCACATTTAAATACAGGAGGAGTTAGTCATTAAGGTGGCACAATGTTTTTGACTTTTCTTTGTTATTTTGTTTTATTTACTCTCTGATATGCTTGCACAGACTAACATGGCTGTTTTTGTTCAGTCGAGTCTGACCCTTTGCGATTCCACCACATGCCAGGCATCCCTATCCTCCACCATTCTCCTCAACCTGACCAGCTCTGTGCCCATTGCATTAACAATACCATCTAGCCATCTCATTCTCTGCCGCCCCTTCTTCTTTTGCCCTCCACCTTTCCCAGCATCAAGGTTTTCTCATGTGACTCCTCTCTTCTCATTTGATGTCCAAAGTACTTTTGCTCCATCTTCAATAGTTGACCTTCCAAGGAGCAGTCAGGGTTGATTTCATTTAAGATCAACCTATTTATTCTCTTTACTGTCCAGGGTGCCCTTCAAAATTTTCCTCCAACATCACAACACTAACATTTATTTACTTAATTGCATGCTGGCATGTCAATTCCAATTTATGGTGATCATTTCTAGGATTTTCTAGGTAGAAAGTAGTCAGAAGTGTTTTACCATGTCCTTCTTATATAGGCTCCCAGGTAATGTGAAGCTTGGTCTTGACTACACAGTCTGGCTTTTCTCCCAAGAAGCACAGCAGGAAAATGAACTCCCAACCTCTGGCTCCACAGATACCTAAACCACTGAGAATGTGATCAAGAAAGTTCTGACTTTTGGCAAACCATTTCTAACATTTTCTAGGTAGAGAACACACAGAAGTGGCTTACTATTCCCTTCTTCTTTGAGAATCGTGAGACTGTGCAGCTTGCTCAAGGCTACACAGTCTGGTTTGTCTCCTAGTGGACACAGTGGGGAATCAATATCCAAACCTCTGGCTCCACAGCTATATATCTAAATCACTAAGCTATTGGTAGTTGTGATTCTTCTGTGGGTACCTTTCCCTAGGAATAGCTAAAGAATGAAAGCGCGGCGCCAAAATGGCCGCCGTGCTCTTTGCGGGCCCCCACCCCCACCCGGACTCAGACATCCGGGTGAGTTAGGGGGCGTGGCCACCCCTCTATATAAGGGGTGGCCACGAGACAGCCGAGCTGCCATTTTAAAAAAGAGCGACGGAGAGGAGAAGTTTTCTCCGTCGCTGCTTGTTCCCCCTTGGTCCTTCCCGGCTGGGAAGGAAGGATTTGGCACAGAGCCTTTGGCTTGCGGGCTCCTCTGTGCCTTTTCTCTGCTCTTCGATCCCTGGAAAGGGATCCTGCTCCTTAGATATGCCTCCTAAACGAAGGGCCTCGGCGACGAAGCCGCGGCCCACGGGGAGGACTTTTGGCCCTGCACAGCGTGGGGGCCAGCCCTTGGGTCGGAGGACCAGGGCTGCGCCCACGCGCCAGGACTCGACCCCCACTGATACCAGTGGGGCAATGCAGGCTGCTTGGCCCTTGGCCGGTCAACCTTCAGCTGGCCCTTCCGGGGCTTCGGCCCTTGGCCCGCAGATGCCGGCCATGGGTCCAGGCAGCGGGGGTGGGTCCGGTGCTGGTGTGCAGCACGTTCCACCTCCGGCCCCTCATGGGCCGGAATTTTGGGCATGGCCCTATTCGGGCCCGGGCTCTCATGTAGGGGTTTCTGGTCCAATGCCTGGTGGGTCATCCGGCCCACCCGGCCCACTCTATACTGGGGGATCTGTGGCAGTTGATGCATTGCTAACGCGTTTAGTGGTGCTTGAGGCGTCCTTAGGGATGGCACACAACCCCGTGCCTGGTGGCCCTTCATTTGCTGTGGGGGCACCTTTGGGTCCTCTGCCTGCCTCAATGGCCACCACACTGCAGCAAGCGGCTAGCTGGGTTGAGCTGCTGGAGACGCTCCGGCCTACCCCGGCCAGTGTCTCGCAGCTCCCAGTTCAGCCAGAGATACAGCAGGAGAGTGGTCAGGTGTGGCCCCAGAGCTCGATTCCGGTCGCGAGCTCCGACGCCCGCCATGGGCCGGAACCCCCAGTGGGGGCGGCTCACGGGGGTGCACCTAGTGAGTATCAGGTTCAAGTTAATGCACCCACATCTCAGTCCACTTCCAATGGTGGGGTTCAGTGGCCATGGCCTCGTAATGTCGGGGCGAGTGGGCATCAGTTGCAACCTTATACCGGTGCCCCTTGGTTGCAGACTGGTGCAACGTTGGGGGTGGGGTTTTCCGCCCCCGGGCTAGTGCCGGGCATCGCAGGGACTGTCCAGGTTCCGCTGCGCATGCCCCGGGTACCTAATGTGCCGGTGACGGCTTTGCCGACGGCTGGTTATTCGTTGCCCCTTGGTGATCATTTGTCCCAGGTCACGAGGGAAAAGATTTGGCGGGGGGAGTACGTGGATATATTCTCCCTATTGAACCATGAGCCCACTAAGGAGGAGAGAGAGGGACAGGATGACAAAGACAAAGAGCTGTCCCGCCGTCGTAAGCCACCACGCACCTGGGCCAACTGGTTGCCCGCATATCTTATTTATATGGCGGTGTATCTCAGAGCCTGGCCAGACCTGGCCATTCCTATGGTCCAATATTTGGACAATATTTACAGGGCGAAGGTGGATTTTCCTGGCCCGTCGTGGTTGGCTTACGATGAGGAATTCAGAATGAGGGTGCCATTGCACCTGGAGATGAGATGGGATGAGCCCTGTCAGAAATTGTGGCTATTATACATGACCCCCACGCGTCCGGCGCCTGGGGATAGGTATCATTGTGGCCATGCCGTTCAGCGAGCTGCTCCAACGCAGGCTTCCCGCCAGCTGGCGGGGCAGGGGGTTCCAGCCCGCTTGCTGTGTTGAAGCTTCTTGGCCAGCGGTGTGTGCAATAAGCGGCAGTGCCGATACAAACATGAGTTGTCCCTCTTGCGCTGGCCCCCACACCGCCGCCGTGTGTCCGCGGGCCGGCGGGTCACGGGGCAGAGGTAGAGGTGGACAGGGAGCGGGCAGAGCAGCTCCTGAGGGAGCTAGCCAGGCAAAAGGCCCCCTCCCCAGTTAATGTGTATATGTTGGAGCGATGGCTCTCAACTTATCCAAGGAGAGAGGATGCAAAGTACCTCCTTGAGGGTTTCCAGTGGGGCTTCCGAATCCCATTCAAAGGAGTGCGGGGACCCCAAGATGCACCCAATTTACTGTCCCTGAAGGGTAGAGAGGAGGTGGCTGCCCTGAGTATTGCTAAGGAGGTTGGGGCCAAGAAGGTGGCAGGCCCCTTTTCTGTGCCACCCTTTTCCAACCTGAAGGTCTCCCCTCTGGGGTTGGTACCCAAGAAGGCCCCGGGGGAATTTCGTTTAATCCACCATTTATCGTACCCGGCGGGTTATTCTGTCAATGATGCTATCCCTGATTACCTTTGTTCGGTCAGGTATACGTCCTTTGACCAAGCCCTACGGATGGTGCGCTCTTGTGGTCCGGGTGCCCTCCTGGCAAAATGTGACATCAAATCGGCATTCCGATTGTTGCCAGTGCACCCTGAGGACTTTGAGCTATTGGGTTTTCGATTCCAAGGGAAGTTCTATGTAGATAAGGCCATGCATTTTGGCTGCTCTATATCCTGTTCAGCATTTGAATGTTTTAGCACCTTCCTTCAGTGGGCGTTTGTTCGCAGGTCCGGGTCTCGGTCTGTAGCCCATTACCTCGATGACTTTTTGTTCGGGGGTGAACGGGGCTTGGACACGTGTACATGTCTCCTCACCACATTTCAGATGCTAATGCAGGAACTGGGTGTCCCTTTAGCGCCTGAAAAGATCGAGGGGCCATCCACTACCCTCACATTTCTGGGTATCGAAATCGACACGGTCGCACAGGCATCCCGGTTACCCATTGACAAGGTTACCCGGATCTCTGCGATGATTTTGGCCCTGCTGGCCAAACGTAAGGTGTCACTTAGACAGCTTCAGGTACTGCATGGCCATCTTAACTTTGCCTGCAGGGTGGTTACGCCTGGCAGGGCATTTGCTCGGCGCCTGTGCGATGCCATGTCTGGCTTGACAAGGCGCCATCATAGGGTCCGACTAACCAGGGGCATGCGGGCTGACCTTTTGGTTTGGCTCTCATTCCTGCGGGACTTCAACGGGGTCTCCTTTTGGAGGTCCGACCTTTTAGTTTCACCTAGGTTTCAAGTGCAGTCGGATGCCTCCGGCTCCCTGGGATATGGGATGTACTTCCAGGGGAGGTGGGCTTATGGCCAATGGCCTCCAGAATGGCGGGGCATGGATCACCTCTGCGATCTTACATTCCTTGAGTTTTTTCCAATCCTGGGGGCTTTGATGCTATGGGGCAAGGAGTGGGCCGACTCAGTGGTCCATTTTTGGTGTGACAATGCTGCAATAGTGAACATTGTCGATGCTCAGACATCTAAATCACCCAGGGTGATGGCTTTAGTTCACCAATTCGTGTTACGTAGCCTACGCCTTAACGTGCTTTTCAGGGCCAGACATGTACCAGGCATTGATAATGATATTGCTGATGCTTTATCCCACCTGCAGATCCCCTGGTTCCGCGCCTTGGCTCCGGACGCAGAGGAATTCCCCTCGCCACTTCCAGCCGAGATTTGGACATTTGGCAAGGAGAGGTGAACCGGACGATTGGCATGTCCTTGGCGCCCTGCACGCGTAAGGCGTATCATCATGCTTTAGTTCAATTTAATAGCTTTCGTGCGCAACTTCGGTTGCCAGAGTTGTGGCCCATTCCAGTGGCACAGGTTTTACAATTCATGGTTCATTTACACAGTCAGGGCCTCGCTCCCCGCACTATAGCATCTAGGCTGTCAGCATTGGCATTTGTTGACAAGGTGGGGGGTTTTGCTGACAGCATGAACGATTTTCGCATACGGCATGTTTTGGAGTGGTGGACACGGGAACGTGGCCGCCGCCCGGACACTCGGCACCCAATTTCCCCAGGGGTGCTCACACACCTTGCATGAGGCTGGCCTAACCTATGTTTTGACAGGTATGAGGCAGCTCTTTTTCATGCGGCTACCACGGTGGCCTTCTTTGGAGCGCTCCGCATCAGTGAGTTGGTACTACTGTCTAAGGCGGATGCGACTCGTAGGGCACTGGAACTCGACGATGTCCATGTTTCTATTGAGTGGGCTCAGTTGAGGATACGGTCCTCAAAAGTTGATCAGCACGGCGTAGGCAGTGGAGTTAGACTGCTACGATGTTCCATTTCAGACATCTGTCCGGTTGGTGCCCTACAGGAGTTCTTGGCAGTGCGTGGCACGCACCCTGGCCCATTTTTCTGCCACCAGGATGGGTCTCCCCTGACTAAATTTCAATTTTGGAAGGTGACCGGTATGGCACTTTCCAGTGTTGGCCTCCCAGGGGCTCGTTACGGCACCCATTCATTTAGAATAGGTGTTGCTTCAACTGCAGCTGCATTTGGGTACTCTGAGGCTGATATACACCGTATGGGAAGATGGGGATCTATGCGTTTTGCATTGTATGTTCATCCTCTTCAGACATGTGTACCATTTAAGTCACTGTTCTCTTTTTCTCTTACAGACCCTGTGTGTCCCCGCACACCGGTGGCAGTATGGCTGGTGGGCCACAGTTACGTGCACTGGGCAGCTCAAGTATGCTACGGCGACAGAGTGGGGACCCCAGCTTGGACTGCGTGCGGCCGCATGCATACGTTGGTACGGTAAGCGTGGAATGAGATGGCGGGAACTGTTGCCATTCCTTTTCTCCATTAGGGATGCTGAACCGCCTGATGTCCTTGTACTGCACCTCGGGGGCAATGACCTAGGCCAGGTCACTGGCCTTTCTTTAAAATTCGCGATTTGCAGGGACCTAGCTTATTTGCACTATGTGTGGCCGTTCACCAGGCTGCTATGGTCGGACATCATACCACGTCACACTTACAGGGGAGGTATTGATCTCCGTGCCCTTGACCGCGCTCGTCGCTCGGTGAACAGGGCAGTGGCCCGGTTCTTGACAGACAAGGGTTTGGGGATGGTCGTCCGACACCCCACCATTAGTTTACAAAATTACGATCTGTATGCAGGGGATGGGGTCCACCTGTCGGATAGAGGTATGAACCTCTTTTTGGAAGATTTGCAAGCAGGCCTGTTGACCGAGCTGACGGTCTGGGGGGGGGGCGGTGAGTCTTCATTGAAGCCTCCCCGTCTGGCGGGTAGCACTGGTAAGGTAAAGATTTATGACCCATAGGTATCCGGCAGGTTCGCAATTGACTGGCCAACACTTAGACAGGTACAGGTGTAATAACGTTGACCGGTCAATGACGAACCAGGCAAGGGGTGATGGCACGAGCTTTTCAGCATGCATCACCCCGTGATTTGACGGATACATGTCAGAGGGTGGGGTCAGTAGATAGTTTATTGACTACGGTCAACAATTTGTTTGTGTCAACAAACAAATTGATACAAAATGGATACATTGTAGCCAATTGCCATTGGCAATTTTGGGAGGAACCTTACCAGTGTTACTGCGGCCTGCTTGCCTTAAAGAATTATAATTGGATGAGTACCAATTGAAAGTTATAATTCAGACTAGGGCATTATTCAATAAAAGTGGCCCAATGCCTTTATCCATATACTGGTGTCTGAGTCTTTCTTTGGGGGGTGCGCCTGCAAAGAGCCTTCTCTGTGGTAGCGCTTCTGTTGGCACATCCTTACTTATGTAATTGCAAACATTTCAAGAGTTTTCTGCTTGCTCACAAATATTTGAATCTGTGCAGCTTTGTTGCTAAGTTCTTCACCTTCTGACATTTACTTTTCTAATCCTGAAGACAAGTTCCTGAAATGGGGAACAAGCCAGAGAAAGGGGCAAGGATATAGCTCAGATGTAGACCTCTCTGCCTAGAAAATGGTATGCATGGAACAATATCCTTGTGCCTACACAACTTTTCTGGGCCTCACACAATTGCCAGGTATGGAGATGGATATATTCCATGTAAGCTCCTAGAAATCTATTATAACAAGAGTTGGATGTTCCTTATATAAATATATGTTGCCTAAGGTTATGACAATCCAATGGAAAACTGTGTCCACAAGTTTTGGGCTCCTTATATTATTGACCAATTTATAACCATCTTGTGATTGTCAACTGGGGAAGAGGAAACCAAGACCAATCAGAAATCAGGAAACGTCAATGGAATCAATAGAACAAAAAGCTCCTGCACCCTGATTCATTCTTTTCTCAACCAGTCTTCCTACTTAACTTTTCTATGATCCATCATCTAGGATCCAGGGATATATATTTTTGGATGCTACCTATCTGGATCTATAGCAATGAGTTCTTCACATTCTTGCTTTGGATTAGTAAAGGTTCTCCTTGCTTAAAAGCCAGTCATATCTGACTCTAGGGTTCAGTGCTCAAATCTGTTTCAAAGCTGAGGCCACTGCTGTATGCTTCTGCAGATGTTTCCGTGGCTATGTGGCAGGCATGACTAGACACAGGAGTGCATGGAACACTGTTTACCTTCCCACCGAAGTGGTCCCTATTTATCTACTTGCAATTTCTTGTTTTCGAACTGCTAGGCTGGCAGGAGCTTGGACAAAGATGGGAGCTCATTCCATCCTGCAGTACTTGGGAATTGAACTGCTGACCTCCCACCTTCCAGTCAGTGTCTTAGCCACTTGAGTCACTGCAGTGCCATTGCTTTGGATTACGTAGATATAATATTTTAGTTTATGTTTTAATCAAATTTTGATTTGCAGGCTCTGATGTTATGTAACGAAAATCTTTGAGGACTTCTTCTAAATGTCAGGACTGGTCTTCTTAAGAATTAAAGTAGCTGCTCATTTTATGGGTTGTGATTTTGCATGCCCTAAAAATTTCATTTAAAGAATTAATTTAGTTTTTTAGGATCATTATCTATTTAGACAGCTTCATAGTCTGCTTTGCATGGAGAATTTTCTTCATTTAATAATGGGTTTGCTTTTGTTGAGTGTTATAATTTTCTTCATGAGGTGTTACTATCCTGACTCTGACATGAAACTGTTTCATCCCTTTTAAATTAGCAAAACATTTTTTTAAAAAAATCTTCCAATTAATTGCTTAATTGCACCTGTAAGCAGCCTCATGTCATTGGTGGCTATGTCCTCCTATCCACCAGAATAAAAATGACTTTGCAGGCGCACCCCCCAAAGAAAGACTCAGACACCGATATATGGATAAAGGCATCGAGCCACTTTTATTGAATAATGCCCTAGTCCGAATTATAACTTTCAATTGGTGTAATCATCCAATTGTAATTCTTTAAGGCAAGCAGGCCGCAGCAATACTGGTAAGGTTCCTCCCAAAATGCCAATGGCAATTGGCTACATGTAACTATTTGTATCAATTTGTTTGTTGACACAAACAAATTGTTGACCGGAGTCAATAAACTATCTACTGACCCCACCCTATGATGTGTATCCATTAAATATCAAGATGATGCAGGCTGTGAAGCTCCTGACATCACCCCTTGCCTGGTTCGCCCTTGACCGGCCAAACCTATTTCCCCTGTACCTGTCTACGTGTTGGCCAGTCAATTGCGAACCTGCCAGATACCTATGGGTCATAAATCTTTACCTTACCAGTGCTACCCGCCACACGGGGAGGCGTCCATGATGACTCACTGCCCCCCCAGACCGTCAGCTCGGTCACCAGGCCTGCTTGCACCTACTCCAGAAAGAGGTACATACCTCTAGCCGACAGGTGGACCCCATATCCTGCCTATAGGTCAAAATTTTCGCAAGCCTATCGTCAGGTGTCTACTGGCTGTCTCCAAGCCAATCTGAGCGAGGAACCAGGCAACAGCCCTGTTCACTGATCGCCGGGGACGGTCCAAACCACGGAGATCCATGTCTCCCCTGAAATGGTGCCTGAGCACGATGTTAGACCATAGCAACAGCTTTATGGCCATAAATTATGTAAAAAGGGCCAGGTCACTGCACCTCGACATTTTAAGGAAAGGTCATTGATCCGTGTGAGATCATTGCCGCCGAGGTGCAGAATAATAACATCAAGCGGTCCAGCATCCCTGATGGACATCAGGAATGGCAACATTTCCTGCCTTCTCATGCCGTGCATACCATACCACCGCATATGTGCGGATGCAAGCAGCCCGAGCTGGGGTCCACACTATGTCGCCGCAGCATATACTGCCACCCAGTGTACATAGCTGCGGCCCTTCAGCCCCACTGCCACCGGTGTGCGTAGACACACAGGATCTGTAAAAAAAGGAGAAGGGGTTAAGGACATAACTAGGTACTCATACAGTGAGGGGACGTACATATGAAGAAAATACACGCACACCCCCACGCACCCCGAGTACCCAAAAGCTGCCACGGTCAATGCGACGCCTATCCTGAATGAATGGGTGCCATAACAGGCCCCACACTGTGAAGCGCGGTACCGGTCACCATCCAGAACTTAAATTTGGTAAGGGGAGACCCATCCTGGTGGCAGAAAAACAGGCCAGGGCGTGCAGCAGGCACTGCCAATTGCATGTAGGGCACCAACCGGAACGATGTCAGCATATGTACGTCATAGCAATATACACCACTGCCCACTCCATGCTGATTGGCCTTCAAGGGATGAATCCCCAACTGAGCCTACCCTTGGTTGATATAGAGATCTTCGAGTTCCAGTGCCCTACAAAACACATCCCCTTTTGACCATGGGACCAGCTTGCTGAGTCGTCGAGCTCCAGAAAAAAGCTACAGCGGTAGCTGCATGAAAAGAGACTCCTCCTATCTACTGCAACATCATCCATGCCAACCTTGTGCAAGGTGGGTCAGAATATCTGTGAGAATAGGGCGACGTGTGTCCGGGCGGCGGCCACGTACATGTGTCCACCCTTCGCATACATGGCGTATGCAGAAGACCCTCGGATAGTCAGGAAAGCCCCGGGCCCTGCCCATGAATATCAAGGCTTAAAGCCTGGTGGCTATGGTGCGTGAAGATCATAAGATCATAAGGGCGGAGAAGACATGATAAAACCCAGTCGACCAATGTCGGCCACATTTTGGGCAATTGCCTTTTGCCCACAAAAGGCTCTAAAGTGAAGGCGTGGATGCTGATGCGCCGTGCGCATGCAAGTTGCCAAGACATGCCACTCGCCCGGTTCCCATCTCCTTGCCAAATGACCATATCTCAGCCAGGAGTGTAAGGGATAGTTCCCAAGCATCTGGATCCCAGTCACAGAACCAGGAGATCTGCAGGCAGGATAAAGCATCAGCAATATCGTTATAAATGCCTAGCACATGTTTAGCCCTAAGGAGTGCCTTAAAGCGCATGGACCCAAGAACAATAGGTGAGCTGAGGCCATGACTCCAGGGGATTTAGACGATTTGGGCCTTGACAATGTGCACCACCGCATCATTGCCACACCAAAAGTGAGGCACAGAATTTGGCCCCAGAGCATAAGGGATACCCAGAATTGAGAAAAATTATTAGAAACGTAAGGTCGCGTAAGCGATCCGTTCCCTGCCATCCCTGGGGCCAATGACCATAGGCACACAGTCCTTAATTAAATCCCCCCACCCCAGGGAGCCGGAGGCATCCGACTGTACCCAGAACTGGTGGTTACCAGAAGCTCAGACCTCCCAAGGAAACAGCAGGGAAGTCCTGCGGGAATGTGAGCCAAACCAACAGGTCCGCTCGTAAACCCCTAATCAGCCGTACCCTGCGGTGTCATTTAGCGAGACCCACCATAGCGTGACCCAGACACTAGGCGAAAGCACTGCCTGGTATTACCACTCTGCAGGCGAAATTGATGCGGCCATGCATCACCTTTGACTCACAGAGAGGCACCTTCCACTTGGCAACATTGCCACATTGCAGCCGGGGCTGCTCCCCTTGGCCGACAGTTCGGTCACCTGGCCCTCTTGGACGTTATTCAAAAGAGAGGTGCCTCGACTTGTTGACAGGTGAACCCCAACTCCAGAATACAGGCTAAATTCCTGTAACCCTATCCCCAGACGACAAATGGCTGTTCACAAGCCATTCCAGGCAAGGAACCAGGCAACAGCCCTGTTCACTGACCGTCGGGCACGGTGCGATCGCCGGGTCAAAGTCTCGCCTATGATATTGCATGATATGATGTATGACCATAGCAATTGTGTAGATGGCCATAAATGGCAAAGAAACGCTAGGTCACTGCACTCGGAAGTCTTTAAGTCCGGGACAGCAATCCGTGCAAGATCACTGCCACCGAGATGCAGAATTAAAACATGTGGTGGCCCAGCATCCCCAATGGACATCAGGAATGTCAACAGTTTCCACCACCTCTATGCCGTGCACACCATACCACTGCATACGCGCGGTTACGCGTAGCCCGAGATGGGGTCCCCATTCTGACGAAGCAGCATACTGTGCCGCTCCAGTGCACAGAGTCGTGGCCCACAAGCCACACTACTACCAGTGTGCGGGAACACACAGGGTCTGTAAAATAAGGAGGGAAAATAGAGGGCAAACAAGGCTCTCATTCAGTGAAGAGACGAACAGACAGAGAGAATTGGGCGAATCCACACCAGCCTATGCAACATATGTCAGGGCCCGGGCACCCAAATGCGGCCGCAGCTGATGTGCCGCCCAACCGGAAGGAATGGGTACCAATTCTAGTTCAGTCAGTGTAGACCCGGCTTGGTAGCAGATGACAGGCCAGGGCGTGCACCACGTGCTGCCACAAACACCTGTGGTGGAGCAACCAGACATATGGCAGCGCCAGGCTAGTACCCTCTTCCGGCTGATCGGCCCTTGAGAAGCGAAGCCTCACCAGAGCCCACTCCTGATCGAGCAACCCATAATTTTCCCTGCAAAACCTGACCCCTGTTGAAGATGGTAGCAGCTAACTCAATCTGAGAGCTCCAGATCGAGGCACAAAGATCGTTGCCCGAAAGTGGACTCTCCGCACGGGGCATAAGCATTGCCACGTAAGAGTCACATATAATAACTACAAGTGCTAGCAGGGCTCATCGCTGGCATCTCAGGGCCGCCCTAAGCCTGATGTCCTGACCTAGGCTTACCACGACGGGCCAGGGAAAACAACCACGGCCCGGCAATCATTGTCCAAGCGCTGGACCATTGGAATGGCCAAATCTGGATGGGCCCCCCTGCAGGGGTGCCATCCGAGCCCTCCGGCCCGGTGGCTCTCCCAAAAATTGGCGGGGTTGGGCTGAGCCACCCCACCCCAGGTGCGACCAAGGGGTCACCTGAGGGCAATCCGCCCTGCAGTACTCCGGGGTAGAACCGCTGACCTTCCGAGTCAGCCTCTCAGCCACCCGAGCCACCGCAGTGGAAAGCGAGCCTCTGACAAGAGGCAAGCAAGGGAGGAAGCGACGGAGCAAACTTCTTCGCTCCGTCGTATTCTAAAATGGCAGCTCGGCTGCCTCGTGGCCACCCCTTTTATAGAGGAGTGGCCATGCCCCCTAACTACCTGGATGTCTGAGTCCGGGTGGGGTGGGGCCCGCAAAGAGCGCGGTGGCCATTTTGGTGCTGCGCTTTCATTGCTGTCATACTTGGTTTTTAAACATTTTTTTCTGTATTGTACATTATATCACATAAATGTTTTTCCAATCATTTTATACATAAATATATGAACAAGTAATTAGTCTCCTGCTCATAATAAATTGTTCTATTGATGCAATTCTGGGATCATATTAGGCCCATAAAATAACAATTATTTGGAGTGCATCAAGAATGCACATCTCATCTGCCCAATCATCTAGATGTCGACAGAAGATCTCACTGAATTCAGTTACAATGCAAACAAAATTGTTACACTGACACTCAAGCAACTGGTCAAATTATTGACATTTCACTTAAATATTTTGTTTAATTCCATCTATTAAGTCCACTTGATTTTTTTTTCTTATTCCATTTGCCACTTTAAAACAACGAAGCTGGCATTTAGTTTCCATGGTAGAGCAAGCAAGCATGTGGCCTGCACTGAATAGAGGAAGTCTATGGTTTAATAAATATAACCTCATAATTAACTCCACTAATTCATAGTAAAAAATAATAATTTACTTTTCTTGTGTGCCTCTTTGGTGAAACAATCTTTTCAGTGTTTTATAAGCCTTACTATTAAGATTACAAATAATTGCATTTAAATTCATCTAGCTCTGAAAGATGGTAACCTATTGAATAGAATACCAAATGTGTAATAATGGAAAAGAAAATGATTGTCCATCTCTGTCACAGTTCCAAGTTAATGGAACTTAAATATTTAAAATGTATGTGCCTACTAAGGAGACATTGACCTGCTATTAAAATTTCCCCAAAGAGTATGGCTTCATTTAGAATAAGTGCCTTTTCAAGGATATTTTTTTAAAAAAACTAACCTTTTTACTCCATTTACCTACTGTCTATAGCCCAGCCCATAATATCATTGCATCTGCTCAGATCTACAAGACAGAAGCTCCAGATTTATGGATCTACAAATACATGTCTTATACTGTAATGCTACTGTTAAAGAACAGATAAACCCAGCAAGGCAGTTACTCAGAAACAACCAGTGGTGGGATTCAATTTTTTTACTACCTACTCTAGGGGGTATGGTATGGTGGGTGTGGCCAGGGGATAAGCCCTACATTGCACCGAAATTAGGACTACTTTATTTCAAAACTTGGAATTTCTGCTACCATTACTGGTGAACTGGGGTAAACCTGCTGAATCCCACCACTGGAAACAACCTATTACATACCGAGAAGAGAAAATTACAGGAAACAATAAGCTATTTTCGGCCCACAACTGAGACCACTTACATGTATCATAAACAATTTTGCAAGCATTTGGTGGCAGGCCTGACATTGACTACAGATAGCCCTCCAATGTTACATAAAGATGGAAAATATATCCTGCTTCATCCAAAACATTGCATCAGGTTTCAAACTATGTAGCTGAGACTTCAGAAATCAAATGTCAAAATCACTAGTCCCAACTACTGTAGACCCAATTAAATCAATGGTAATTTAATAACAACTATGTCAATTGCACTGAATCAATGAGTTTACTCCACTTGGGAATAACACATAATTCTAGGTCCAACTATTTCCCAAACTTTTAAGTATGTCTGCAAATATATTGGTAACTAATGCAAATTTGTTTAAGACATGAGAACACAAATGTAGCATAAACAAATCTATATATTCCATTAATCTTTCACATAAATCTTAATTCAGATCTGAAGGCAAATAATAGAATCCCTGCCCATAAACATTTATACTGGAACATTCAGCTACAAACTGAATAACTAATAATTGGAAGAAGTGAAGAATCTTAAAGTTAAGCATAAACTGCAAAAATCTTGGATTTGTATTTTATTAAAATATTAATTAAAAAATCCCATTAGCACTTTGAAAAGCTCCCTGTGGATCCATGTTTATGAGATTACCGCCAAAATACTGAATAGACTAAGGAAATCAAGTCTTTGGGGAAAAAAATTCTCCCCTACCAGAATTTAAAACTTACCAGTTAATATTCTCCCCAAAGAAATGTTATCACATTTTATCATCTTGAGAAATAGAAAACCGTTTCAAAATTATATTAGTTGGAGATCCCGTTCTGAATAGAAATTCCAGTGTTACAGAGTGCTGTTACACTTGATATAAATAAATAAAACTCATCGTCATGATCTGAATTTATTGGCCTGAATCCAGCTGTTAGCTTCAACTAAAACAGATATCCTGAATCAAAGCGGGCTTTATACTGAACTCTTATGATTCCTTCTCAAAGAAGAGCTAGCCAGTGCTAACAAAAGCTAGATGCACTCAGAAAAAAGGACTGGTAAACCACTTCTGAGTATTTTCTATTGGGGAAAGCGAAAATTGTTGCCATGAGTTAACACTGACTTAATGGCACATGATTAAGATTAATGATTTAGTTGATTTCAGCATATAGAAGGGAAACTAACACAAACAAAACAACAGAAATGGAAAGAAAGAGAGAATTCAAAGTGTGAAATGTTTTGGCACCTTAAAGACTTACAAGCATGTTTCTGTATGGGTTTTCCTGGAAGAAAATCTGCTTCATCAGACACATAGAATGCTTCTATTATGCCACCTATATTATATATCTTCAATATCTGGATACAGATAGACAAAATGAAAATGTATTATTAACACAGAAATGAGAATGTTGAGATATTAAAATTGCAGACCATAGATGAAATGATTAGCTATCTTGACAAGTTGGTTTAACTGTCAGAAGAGCAAATAACTTTTTTTCCTTGGGCAAAAGTCAAGTTACATCAAGAGATTCAACTATTTTATACATTTAAGAAGTTATAGAAGATTTGTTTGCTACTATGTGCAGTGCACTAAGAACCCTTGATCTTTATTAAGCTCTTATCCTTTGGTCCAAAAAAAATAAAAAAAAATCAAAAATACATATGTACGTTTGGTGCACTACCAAAGCTTGCCACTAGAGGCAACAGTCTGCAATGTAAAATGTAAGGTTTGCAGTTGCTTCCTCTCTTTGGTTTCAATATCGACAGTAGATATCAGAATGTATCCCCAGCAAATAAAGGGGACATGTATACCATTCTTATACTGTCTTTCTCTTTAGTCTCCCATTATAATTTCTTTTCCACTTATGATATGTTTTTGCACATTGAAATAATAACAATTGAATCCTGGGAAGACTGAGAGGCTGTGGGTCAGGGGCCCTGTGTTATCTTGAGAACTACCATCTTTGGTTCTGGATGGGAGTATTTTGCCCCAAACAGACCAAGTGCGTAATTTGGGAGTCCTTCTGGACTCGCGACTCCTGCTCGATGAGCAGGTGGCAGTCGTGGCTAGGAGGGCTTTTGCACAACTTCATGTTATACACCAATTACACTCGCTCCTAGACCGGGACTCCTTACACATGGTCACACATGCTCTGGTCACCTTCAGACTGGACTATTGTAATGCACTCTACATGGGACTGCCCTTGATGACCATTCGGAGGTTACAACTGGTCCAGAATGCAGCTGCCTGGGTGGTAATGGGGTGCAGGCATTATGCCCGTGCCTCACCACTGTTTCAGGAGCTGCACTGGTTACTGGTATGCCTCTGGGTGCAATTCAAAGTGTTGGTAATGACCTTTAAAGCCCTACATGGTAGTGGGCCAGGATACTTATGAGACTGAATCACCCCAAGAACATCTGTCCATCCCACCAGAGCAGACTGGAGGGGATCTCTAATTCTGCCATCTGCTAGAGAGGCTCATCTCTCTAGCACAAGAAGGAGGGCCTTCTCTGTGTCTGCACTGGCCTTATGGAACCTCTTGCCAACTGAGTTGTGGCTACAGATAGAGTTGCTGCCCTTCAAGAAAGAGTTAAAATGTGCCTGACAAAGCAGGTGTGGGGCACCGGGGGAGTGGTGATCCATGACTGCAGGCTCACATAACAAGATTACTCCCTGTCCCCATTTAACTGTTATAATGTTCCCATGTAAAAATGCATTACCCAATTACCAACCATTTGAACAGCTATAGCATGCTTATAACTTAAAATTTGTATATAATAGGCACATTCTGAGTTCAGATTTGGAATCAGCACACTATATCATGAAAATAACATGTGTTATTCCTAGTAGCAAAATCGTTATTGTACAGTTTTATCAATCTCCAGCTGGAATCCTGCCCCTTCCCCTTCTACTTTATTGGAAACCAAGAAAGGGTTGGACTTGACTGTGTGACTGAAGAACAACAAAAAAATTATATTAGAAAATAAACATTAATCACTGTTAAGAATAATAAACATTAAAAAATGAAAATAAAAATTTCATTAAAAATAGAATGTTGTTTTCTGACTGGTTGCATTTACCATTTATCTTGATGCAATGGGCCAATTTGTTTGGATTGCTTAAGGTTGGTTTTCACAATAATTAAATGTTTCTGGATGCTATCAGGTAGACCAGGTTTCTGTTGCAAGGGATCTGGGCAGACTCGGGAGGATGGAGGAAGACAGAGCAGCCTGATATCCTAATTCCCATATTTCCATTATCAGAAGCATTGATGCAGAAGGGTCTCAAGTACAGAATTTAGTCAGCACGTTCAGCAAGAAGTGCTTATGAGCAGAATTGTAGACTTTTCCTGTGAACACATGAATGCCTATTTTGCTTGTAAGTGTACTTGTCAGTGTAACATGTGTACTTCTAACATTACCATGTTTCAAGCCCTGCCTGAATACAGCTATAAAGCCAGAGCACACTGGGATGAAAATAAAAACGCATTACAATGCAAGAACAAGAAAAGTCGAGTCCAACCCATTGTGACCCCATGGACCCACCGCACACCAGGCTCCTCTGCCTTCCACCACCCTCTGTAGTCTGCCCAGATATACGCCCATCACATCAATTATGCCATCTATCCACTTCATCCTCTGGCGTCCCTTTCTCCTTTAATCTTTCCCAGCATTTAAGGGCCTTCTCTAGTGAGTTCTCTCTTCTCATTTGGTGGCCAAAGTACTTGAACTTCAACTTGTCCTTCCAAGGAGCAGTCAGGATTTATTTCCTTTGCAGTTGACTTAAATAGAAGAAAGGAAAATACAAATGTTTTGGGAGTTAAAAGCTAGGAAGCTGAAAGATGAATAGGACTATTGGAAGCAGAATGCTACATTGTAGGAATCGGGGCCACTGGGGTGGCCTTAAGGTCCCGGAGGAGACTGATCAAGTGACGACACGAGGCAAATGGAGCGAGATCAGATCAGTACTTTATTGGAAAAAGGCAACATCATTTATAGGGGAAAAAGCGCAACGGTGGCGAAACTGTCATCGGACAGGAAAATTACCTCACCCACGTACCCGGGTTAATGGGGAACCTCTCAAAGGGAAGTTTAATTAACTTGGACAAACATGGGGCAAGGAAGACCATTGTTTAGGGTTTAAGCAAGGGTAAATATGGCTGATATTTACACCGGGGATTACCTTGGCCAGAGGATGAGTGATTACTCTAATAGGTAACTGAGGTCTGCGAGATGCTTGCTCGGCAGAATCATCGGTCAGGCTACAAGCGGCCGAATTAATCCCTATCATTAATTCACCCCCCTTACGCCCTGACAAGGGCCAGAGGCCAGGAGTTTGCTCACTGGTTTAACCTCTGCCAGAAGCCACTGATGCCCAACCGGGCACGGGGAATCTTCATCTCCCCTTACTTTTTAATATTAAGAGCCTGACTGGCGACTCTGCGCAGAAGCAGCATCAGCTGTTGATCGGGAATGACGTCACGGGGTTTCTTCTCGGGGCGGCACTTTGAGATCAGTGAGGGAATACATTGCGCAAAGCAGCATAACGCTATGCCTAGTATAGACGCCCCCACTACCACCTTGAGTACCATCTGAAGCCACCCCCAGGGGATCCATGACCACATCCAGCTCCACAATGAACTCCACCAAGCCCCCCATGCGGAACCCTCAGTGATGCCCTGGACTATGGTGTGGAGATCAGTGAGCTGACTTTGGATTTTCCGGGAGTTGTCAGTAAGGTTGAAACAGCACATACCGTGAAGGGATTCGCAACCCAGATGGTGCAACAATAAGAGGTAGTCGATAGCCGCTCGATTATCGAGGATGGCATGGCGAAGTTCCGCCTGCTCCTGATTGAGGAGCGCTATCGCTGTGGAGGTATGGTTGATGGCTTTTGCCAAACCGCAAGCCAAGCGACCAATTCTCCGTGCGTTGCCGATGGCTAAGCCTGGCACGCCAACTATACTGACTGATAGTGAGACGTATTCGGCTGGGCTTAGGACTCTAAAGCTGCTGTCACATGAGCTGTCTAGTTGGGTGGTGCGAGCGCGCCTGATGGGTGCAGAAACATTTGAAACATTTGGAGCATGTGGAACATTTGAAACATTTGTGCTTGGGGTGACCATATCCCTAGTGGGGAGCAACAGTGTCAACCGACTGAGGCAACATGTGGAATCTGATACATTTGCAGGAATATAGTTGAAGGTATACTGATTACATGTGAAGAACCACCCTGAGGGTAGGGTGATATGGGCAGGTAATGAGCCAATTGTCTCTGGGTTTGCACAAGTCCAGTTGCTGCTGCCGGTATCGAGGCAGCTGCGCTGGGTCCGGCCGCCTGTGGCGCAGCCGATTATTTGCGCACAAGTAGAGTTCGGGCTGGCCGCCACTCGCGGGGTGTGAAGAGTGGCTGCATCAGCCGGCAAAGTCATGGTGAGCCGCAATCCCCCCCAGCGAGCGTAGGCTGCAAAAGTCGCAGGGAGGTGCGGTCCGAAAACCTTCTTTAGCAGCCAGTCCCCATCCCTGGCGCGTGCGTCGAGAGTGTGGCACACTGGGATGAGACAGGTGCTGAGGATTGAGGCAGAACCGATGTCCTGCTTCAGGCAAAAATCGGACTGGTTGACGAGACCCGCCAACCTTGCCCACAAGTTGTAGTGCATCCGTGCTGAAAGGTCTTCACCGGGCGGCAGGCCGTTGGCCTGAAGTGAAGCGGCCTGAACGCCTCCCCCCAAAAGCAGGGTGAGGGCCAGGATGAGGGTGAAGATCACGGAGTTGGCATTAATCTGGGCAAAGACTGCTGCAACGAAGTGCTCCGGTGTCGGCTGCTTCTCCTCGCGTTGGAGGGTGTCCTCGGCCTCTCTGCAAAGGGTCTTGACCATCCCCCAGGTGATCCTCTGCACTTGGGTCCGCAGCCGCCGCTTCTCCTGGTGGGTCTCCTCGGTCAGAGTGAGGTCCTCCATCTCTGGGATCGGACTCGGGTCGGCCTGGGTCCACGCCATGAGGTTCCAGATGGGGCTTGACGCACCGGGCCGGAATCCACACGACACCTGTTGGAGACATAATTGCAGCATACCCTCTCCCCCAGGTTATGAGCGGCACCGGGCCCCTCCAAGATGGGTCCGGTGGCACTCGGTACCGGACCATAGGTCGCGGGAGAGCTTCCGAACGGCGGAAGTGCTTCTCCTGCAGCGTACAGTCCGGAAAATCATTGAGGTGATTGTATGTGAACAATACCTTGTTCAGACAAAACTGTGCTTGTCCCTGTGAATTGGGGAGGGCTGGTGGCTCCCCCCTTTCTGTTTGTTTGTCAATATAGGACTTTAGCGTCCGATTGACCCGTTCTACAATCGCCTGCCCTTGCGGATTGTAGGGAATACCAAATGTATGCTTGATGTCCCAGGTGGCCATGAAGGTGGCCAACTGCCTAGAGCAGTAGGACGGGGCGTTGTCCGTCTTCACGTGCCGCGGCTTGCCCATTGCCGCAATGTAGGACAGGAGATGCTGCTCCACATGGGAGGCAGTCTCCCCCTTCTGCGCCGTCGCCCAAACGAACTGGGAAAAAGTGTCTATGCAGACGTGCATGTACTGCCATCTGCCAAACTGCGGCACATGCGTGACGTCCATTTGCCACACCTGATTGGCCTCTGTCCCCCGCGGGTTAACCCCCCACGAGGGCCCCCCCGGCACCCCTGCGCAATGCTGGCAAGAGCGTACTATACCCTGGACTTGAGAAAGTGGCAAATTGAACTGTCTGGCGAGTGCCTTGGCGTTTTGGTGAAAAAAGGCATGACTTTGAATTGGAGTAGTGAAAACTCCCAAAACTGAATGTTGCTGAATTTCCTTTGCCGCCGCGTCCGCTCTGCTATTGCCCGCGGAAATCGGACCCGGTAGGTCTTGATGACTGCGGATGTGGGCAATATAGAGCGGCTCCGTGCGGTTTCGCAAATGAAATTGAGCCGTGAGAAACAGGCTAAGCAGATTCTTGTCTATCGCGGGAGTGATGTAAGCTCCCGGTAGACTGTGCAGCAAATTCCTAACATACAGACTGTCGGTTATGATATTTAAACGTTCCTTGGCGAAGGTGCGCAAAGCAAGATTCACGGCTGCCAACTCCGCCCGCTGTGCGGACTTCTGTGGAAGAGTTAGCAGCGTGTGCCAAGCTTCGCCCTCCTGCCAGGTCAGGACACCATAAGTGCGTCCGCCATCAGAAAAAACTGTTCTGGCCCCCTGAAGTGGGACCAGCGAGAGCAACTCGAACAAGCTGACTGTTCCTGTTTGAAGCGAGACGAGTCTGGGGTCTTTAGGCAAGTGGTATGCCAAGCTTCCAGTGAACCCTTCCAAAGCTATCGGAAGCGAGTCACCTAGCTGCATCAACTGCTGAATTTGTTCCTTGGTGAACGGGACTACGATCTTGGCTAAATCGTGCCCAGAAATGTCCCTAGCTCTCAGCCTGCCGCGGTAGATCACCGCGGAGACCAGTTCTTGGGGCGGAACAATGTTCCGAGATGAGGTGTTAGGCAAGTACACCCACTCCACAATTTTCGCTCCCTTCTCTGAGTCTACTCCTAGCACCCCAGTGAACATGGATCCCGATTGCACGATGTACAGATTCAGGATTGGGGCATAGGGCCCCTGGGCGATCCTATCTACCCATCTTTGGCTGAGAGCTTGGTTAACTTTCTCGAGCGCCAAGCGCGCGTCTCGAGAAATTTTTATCCGGTCTGCTGGCTGCTTACCTAGCGTTAGCAGCGAGAAGAGCGATTTCAGAAGATCCGTATCCAATCGGAAATACGGTCTGGCCCAATTGATGTTCCCCAAAACTTGCTGCAACTCTACAAGGGTGACTGAGTCCTGTAAGTTGATCTGGGGCAAAACTGGCGCTGCGAAAGAGCGGAGAAGCCGATGACCCAAGTATGAGAAGGGCTCGGTTCTCTGCACTTTCTCTGGGGCAATGAGTAACCCTTTGTCCCCCAGGCTGGCCTGGAGGTCTGAAAACACTTCACTGCCAAGTTTTGGCAACGCTACCAAAATATCATCCATAAAGTGACAAACTAAGGCTTGTGGGTAGAGGTTTCGAAACTTTGCCAGCGCGTCGTGAACGTAAATTTGGCACAAAGTGGGCGAATTGAGCATGCCCTGTGGCAAAAATTTCCACGCGTAACGCTGCGTAGGCTCACTGTGGTTCACGACCGGCACGGTAAAGGCAAACCTCTCCCGGTCCCTGGGGTCTAAGGGGATTGTATAAAAGCAATCCTTGAGATCTACGACTAGGATCTCCCACCCCTCGGGAATCATGTTCGGATTCGGGATGCCGCATTGAAGCGGACCCATTGGCTGTATGCATTTATTGATCTCTCTGAGATCGTGGAGGAGTCGCCACTTCCCCGACTTCTTCTTAATAACAAAAATTGGCGAATTCCAAGGACTTGTGGACTGTTCTATATGTCCTGCGTCTAGCAGTTCCTTAACTAGCTGCTTGAGCGCAACCAATTTCTCCCCTACTACCGGCCATTGTTCTACCCAGACCGGAGTATCGGTGAGCCATTTAAGTGGCAACGCCATTACCCAAAGGTAAGCGTAGCACCGTACTGCTGCAGAATGTCTCGCCCCCAAAGGTTGATGTGCACGTCAAGAATGTGCGGTCGGATCACCGCCGTGCCCTCAGCCCTTGGGATTGTGACTTCTACCCACTCTCGGCTCCTAAACGCTTCCTGAACACCGCCTACCCCCCACACATCGGAGACCGGCTCAATGGCCCACTCCCTTGGCCACTGGCTTCTGCTTATCACGCTGACATCTGCTCCGGTATCTAACAGGCCTGAGAATGATCGATTATTCAGAAATACCTCAATAACCGGGCGCTGTTTCCACTCAATGTTGGTCTCCACTGTCGCTAAGACCTGGTCTCCTTGCGCTGCCTCACTGGCGCTCGAGCGGTCCTCTGACCGGGACTCGAAGCTGTCACTGAGCCCTCCCTGGCTCTCTGCTGGCGAGCGACAAGGGACCATGATCAGTTGCGCTAAGGTGTCTCCTTTAGGGATGGTTTGGGGCAGGTGTGTCCAAAGCTGAACTTGGAGAACGCCTGAAAAATTGGAGTCAATGACTCCTAGAATTATAAAAATTCCGCGTGCACCAGCTACACTACGGGGCAAAACTAAACCTATAAAGCCTCTGGGCAGGGGTCCCATGTACTGGGAATCGACCAGATAGACTGTGCCTGGCAGGTCGCATGTGACGTCCGCCTGGCAAGTCAATTCTAGTCCCGCGCTGCCCCTGGGGCTGGCCTGCGCCCTCGCAATGTCTGGGATGGGGTTGGACTCTACTCTGGCTCTGGGGAGTTCTGGGTGAAGGACGCCTCTGTTTGGACTGGGGCCAGAGACATGCCCGTGTTCTGGTTTCCCGAATTCTGGCAATACCTGGCCCAATGATAGCCTTTCTTGCACTTCGGACAGAGGGTGTTCAGAGTCTTGGGACGGCCAGACTTTTGTCCGCCTCCCTTGGATCGGCACTCCCTAGCGAAGTGACCGATCTTGCCACAATTGTGGCATGCCCCTTTGCTCTTACCATTAGGTCTTTTCCCTCCTTGCACCGCTGCCGCTAGCAGACCCATCTTATAGGATTCCGTGCCAACGTCGGCGCAAGCTCTAATCATGTCCGATAGGGTCAAGTCAGGACGATTGCCTAGGGACTGCAAGATTCTACGGCAGTCCAAGTTGGCATTGTCCTTGGCTAACTTAATCATGAGCTCTTCCTGGGCTTGCTCATTATCAATCTGCCTGCTAATGGCTTCTTCCAGGTGATTGATGAAGTCCATGTAGGGTTCCTGGGCTCCCTGCTTAATGGAGGTGTAATTCTTAGCCGCTTTGCCAGTGGCTGGGATCTTAAAGTAAGCCCTAAAGGCTGCCTCGGCTGACATCTCGAGAGTGGCAAGAGGCAGGTTGATCTGAGCATTGATTGACTCGAAATTACCCGAGCCATACAGCTGCTCAGGAAGCACCGCGCCTCCCATCCTGGCAGCCCGAGTTTGCGCCTCTAGGCGGAACTCGCTGTCCCAGATCATGTACTGGCTAGGGGTCAGCATCATCCTCATGACGGCTTTCCAATCATGGGGGATCCACATGGTGGTTTCGCACACCTGCTGAAGCGTGCCCCTAGTAAAACGACTTTGGAGCCCTGTTTCTGCAATTGCTTTCCGCATGGCCATGAGCAGCTTATACGGGACTGGGGAATGAACAATCTGCTGTGCGCCCGTGAGCGCGTCCATTTCCATGCGGATTGGACATATCTGTCTGAGCTCAGCTAGCTCTTCTGCTGGCAATTCCCCCTTCCTAATCTCCTCTTCAATTGTGCGCTGAAGGGGACTCTTGGTAACTCGGGAAGCCGAAGCTGTCAGAGGAGCGCCTGCGCTTCTCATGCCCTGCATTCCCTCGGTGATGTCTGCAGCTGTCACCGTGGGAAGGCTCCCTGCGCTACTCTGCTGGTACTTGAATGTCGGATAGAGTGCGGTGGGCGCAGTCGGCTCGACTGGCTGAACTGATGACTTCTCTAACGGGGGTTCTTCCGCTTCTATCCGGACTGGTTCGATCTCAGCTAAGAGTTTCCTACACTTCCTCCATGTGCTAACTATCCCTCCTGGGGCCTTCGGGGGTTGCTGAATGCAGTCTCCTATCCGATCCCAGAGCTGTAGGGTTAACGTACCTACTTCTGGGTAAAGCAGGCAGTGTTCCCTAAGGTACGCCAAAAGTCTCGCTAGTTCCCTGCTGTGAAAGTGTAACTTAAATACCCTGGCCAGGATTCTAAACTCTTCCTCACACGTTTTTTGGCTAGCAGACGGACTCTGTCCCTGAGAAAAAGTCCCCATATTACCTGCGAGTGGTCCTCTGAAGTTTCCTCCTCGGGACGGGTTGACGCGTCTGGGGGCAAGGTAACTGGTTTTGGCGACGATCGTCTGGGTGGAGCTCGGAGCGTGGCCTCCTGCCACGGGCCCTTGGCGGCCTCTGCGCTGTCAGGGGCTCACAGCTGCCCTGAGCAGAACGCGTTTTTCCCTTTGGCGCAAGTCTCCCCGAAAGCCGGGAGCAAGGTGCAGGAATGCCTCTCTTGGAATGCCTCGCCGCTGGCCGTCCTTCTGACCGACTGGCTGCCGGCCAGAGCGCCGCGCTGTCCTCCGGGCGGACGGGTCGCGGTTCAAGCGTAGAACCGGACCGCGTGGCTCGCTACTCGTGAGTAGACCTCTCCTGGGTCGCTTTACTCATGAGTAAATCACGTCGGGGTCACCAGATGTAGGAATCGGGGCCACTGGGGTGGCCTTAAGGTCCCGGAGGAGACTGATCAAGTGACGACACGAGGCAAATGGAGCGAGATCAGATCAGTACTTTATTGGAAAAAGGCAACATCATTTATAGGGGAAAAAGTGCAACGGTGGCGAAACTGTCATCGGACAGGAAAATTACCTCACCCACGTACCCGGGTTAATGGGGAACCTCTCAAAGGGAAGTTTAATTAACTTGGACAAACATGGGGCAAGGAAGACCATTGTTTAGGGTTTAAGCAAGGGTAAATATGGCTGATATTTACACCGGGGATTACCTTGGCCAGAGGATGAGTGATTACTCTAATAGGTAACTGAGGTCTGCGAGATGCTTGCTCGGCAGAATCGTCGGTCAGGCTACAAGCGGCCGAATTAATCCCTATCATTAATTCACCCCCCTTACGCCCTGACAAGGGCCAGAGGCCAGGAGTTTGCTCACTGGTTTAACCTCTGCCAGAAGCCACTGATGCCCAACCGGGCACGGGGAATCTTCACTACATTATACACATTAGTTAAAACAGCAGCCAAAATGTTGGCTGCTGAACACTAGTGAATTATATTGGAGGCAGTCCATTCTATGCCATTTCTGGGTTCAGCTTTCCTGCATTGATCCTGTGAATAACAGGTATTAAAGCGTCCTTGTGCCAAAAGCCTAAATGACATTTGCTGTAAATGCAAACAAAGAAAAATACCCATCCGTTCAATTTGACACAAAATTGCCCAAGCTATTTCTTTCTCGACATGGAAGGAAAGCTCAGCATTTCAATGTTTCTTATATGAAATAAAATAAAAATGGAGCCTTCCAGTTCTTGCTGACATCATCTGGGTGAATGTGCATAACAAGTGAAAAGTAAATAGAAAGGAAAGGTGGGTGTGTAAGTCACAGAGCCTTTATAAATTATTCATGCTGCTTCTATGCAAGTTGACCCCTCTTTTTACCTTGTGAAAGCAAACAGCAACCGGAACCATGCCAGAATAAATACTAATAATGGGGGACTGATTTGCTTCTATCAAAGGCTGGCACGTCCACGTTAAATGGGAGTTGCATTTGAATAAGGTTTTGAACATGCCAAGGCTGCCTTCAGACAAAGAGCATTTAAGCTAATGCATATAATCCAAAGATTTCTGGATAAGATGGAGAAAGTGAGCAGAAGAAGAAAACATATTGTCTGTTCTACAAAAAATGGCTCATTCCCTTCTACTATCATTTAAAGCCCCTTGAAGTGATTAAAGTAAAACTTGCATTTTGTTTTAAAGATGTAAACTCAGCCTTCATATCATGCCCACCCGTTTCCTGAAGGGCAATGCAATAAACATTTACTAGAAGACTCGAACAAAGTGCTCAGCATATGGTGTATGGTTAAAAATGAAGTTGCTTATCATTTTGGAAATCATTGAAGGAAGGTCTTCAGTACATTGCCACAATAAGTAGTGATGGCTGCCAACCTGGACAGCTTTACAAGAGGGTTAGAGAGATTCATAAAGGTGAGTGCTATGACATAAAATTGTAGGCCAAATGGTGTACAGATACAAAGTCAAGAGTCCGTTTGAGGCAAAAAATAAAGTTCAAAATGTTCTCAATGCAATGTCTTCTTTTATTTATAAACCAAAACTCAAAATACTTCATGTAGTACATTCATAAACTTCAAAAAAACTCCAAGGTCTTCATACAGTATGTTACTAAACTTCCTAACTTGAAAATCAAGGATTCTTCATAATAAGCAATTACACCGAAACCATTACGGTAAAATCAGTATTTTGGTACTTCTTCAGGGTGTAAGTAATCTGGATAATAAGAGTATATAAAATAATTATATTAATAAGAGAAATTAAGAACACAGAATATTTTTAGCAACTTATCTGGTAGATAACAAAAAACTGCTCTTAAGCCTACTACAATTAATAACAGCACAATGCAGTAATTTCTCATACAGTTCACAATAAAGAGCGAGATATTACCTTTTTATGAACGCATCTAGTTAGCCTCTTGAGGGAAATCTTTTAGTGGCATAGACATTAAAGCTTAAAATACCAAAGCTCTATTGAACTTGTTGAAAAGAAAAACCAGGTGATCACAATAACGTAAAGTTCACAACTTGGTCAGAGTTTAAAGAGGCAGAAATGAGGTTCTTAATAAATGTATAAAACAGTATTAGAACCGTATTAAATCAATGATAAAATGTATAGAAAAGAAGACATATCTAAGTCCGAGTTCAGTCCATGGGGTTCTAGGGTACTGAACGTGTGTATAAAATAAGCCTCACGCTGAAGTAGTCTTTTCCTAATATCAAATTTCTCGAAGGATTAACATTTAATAACTTCCAAAACAACAAAACGCATTTGATCTTCAGTGTGGTTGCGTTGCAAGTGAGAAACCAGTGGAGCATTCAGTGTTTGTGAGTGGCTCCAAGAGCGATGCTCGCATATGTGCGTTTTGAAAGATCTAGATGATTGGCCGATATAATTCTTGCCACAAGGGCAAGAAATCATATACACAGAATTAGATGTATTACAGTTACTAAATGAATTAAGGTAATGGCAAAAGCTGTTATCTGGAGCTACTACCTTTTTCATCTCAATTGAGAAGCGACAAACGGAACAGCTGCTGCATCTAAAATGTCCTGTAATGACCCTAATGCTTGCACGTGGAATAGGTTCAAAATCTGTATGGGTCAAGATGTTCCTAAAAGACTTGGTTTTATGGAAGGCCACCTGAGGTCTGGCACTACACCCAGGAATATTTTCAGCCAAATTCCAGTATTTGTAAATTATCCTCTTGATCTCAAGAGCGTGGGGTGAATATTCAACAGACCAATGTAAGAGCGAGTCTTCAGCACTGTGAGTTTTCTGTGAGAGTAATTGTGATCTTGGGATAGATTTAACTCTCTCTAAAGATAGTTGTAAAATCTTATCAGGGTACCCCCTATGTTTGAGATCAAGTTGTACTAATGAGGCAGACCTGAGCGTTAGGGTCATTACAGGACATTTTAGATTTGGCAGCTGTTCCATTTGTCGCTTCTCAATTGAGATGAAAAAGGTAGTAGCTCCCGATAACAGCTTTTGACATTACCTTAATTCATTTAGAAAGAAGTTATTACAGTAACTGTAATACATCTAATACCCGTCTCTCTCTCTTTCTCTTTCTCTCTCTCTTTCTTGCTGTCTTTCTTTGTTTCTTTCACACACACACACTGAGCTCTCTCTCTCTCATGCTTTTCTCTCTCTTTCTTTCTCACATACACACACACACTCACTCTCTGTTTCTCTCTCATTCTTTCTTGCTCTCTGTCTCTCTCACACACACTGAGCTCTCACTTTTGCTCACTCTTTTCTCTCTCTTTCTCTCTCTCTTGCTGTATTTCTTTGTTTCTTTCTCTCTCACACATACACACACACACTGAGCTCTCTCTCTCTATTTCTCACACTCTCTCTCTTTCTCTCACTCTCTCCCTCTTCCTTTATCATGCTCTTTCTCTCTTTGTCTCTCTTTGTTTCTCTCTCTCTTTCTTGCTGCCTTTCTTTGTTTCTCTCTCTCACACACACACACACTGAGATCTCTTTCTCTCATTCTTTTCTCTCTATTTCTCTTTCTTTCTCACACACTTTCTCTCCCAATCTCTTTTTGTCTCTCTTTCTTGCTGTCTTTGTTTGTTTCTTTCTCTCTCTCTCTCTCTCACACACACACACTGAGCTATCTCTTTCTCTCATGCATTTCTCTCACATACACACTGAGCTCTCTCTCTGGGCCTTTTGTCGGGCATTGGCGTTCTGGCTTCTTCACATTCAAGGTCACTTGTCAATACTTCATTTGCGTGTATTTTGCTGCAGTTTGTGTGTTCATAAAATGTGGCCGATCTGGAAACCACCAACTTCAGTAGTGGTCTAGGAATCGGTATGCCTTCGAACCTGGTTCATACCCTAGGAACCTTAGTCTTCTTGTTACCTTGTCCCCCTTTTTTATCAGCTGCTTTGGTATGTGCATGTCTGCGAGCACACCGAAGACGTGGAGGTGGGCCAATTTGGGTTTCCAGTTGTAAAAGGCTTCATAGGGTGTCCTTCCAATGACACTGGACCATAATCTGTTCAGCGTGTAGTTGGAGTACAGCAGTGCTTCCCCCCAGTATGAGAAGCTCAGGCCTGCGTCTTCTATTGTGCACTTGATCATGGTCTGGAGCACTCCGTTCCTTCGTTCAGCAACTCCATTCTTGAAGGCTGAGAATGGTGCAGTCTCGTAGTGCAGCATCCCCTTCTCGATTATCCAGTTCTCAAATTCTTTGGACAGAAATTCCAAAACTCTGTCTGTCATCAGTTGCTTTATGTTTCTGTTGTGTTGTGTTTTTACCCTCTTGTAGAATTCCTTGAATTTGCTGAAGGTCTCATCCTTGCTCCTGAGGGTGTACATGAAGCCGTTACTGGCTGAAGTCATCAATTATTGTCAGGAAGAATCTCTTCTGGCCCAGGGACTTCTTAAGTGGTCCCACCAAGTCAAGATGGACCAACTGGAATGGATGGTCTGACCTTCTGGTGGACGTCTTTGGCCGTGGTTCAACCTTTGCCTTGGAACTTTTGCATACGGAGCATTTTAGGTAGTTTTCGCAATTCTTGACCTTTAGCCCTTCCTAGCATCCCAGCATTTTCTTGACTATTGGGAAACGTATGTGTCCCAATTTCCTGTGCAGCAGGTGTGCACACTCATTGTGTATGGGCTTTCCTATGGATATCCTTGGTGTTCTTTGCTTCGTCTCATTGACCCCTTCATTTTTTGTAGGATTGTGGGGGGGGGGTATCCTCCTCCTTTTCTGGGTCCTCATTTCCATGTTCTTTGGAATCCTCCGTGGTGCACTCTTGCGTTGCCTCATCATCATTGCTATCGAGTAGCCCTATTGTGGCTTGCCTATCATCAGCTTCATTGGCTATGAAGTATGATAGGTCACCTATGAACTCTACGCTTCCTATTTCTTCTCCCCTTCTTTCGATGGATGCCTTCTTGTTTCCAAAGATTATTCTCATGCTTGGGTCCTCCATGAGTCTGGTGGTGGCTAGCACATTGTAAGGAATTCCTAGGGACATAGAGGACGTCTCGGGCCAGTGAAATCCCAGGGATGAGTACGTTGCCCCTGCCAGCTACCTTTGCATGTTCCTGGTTGGCAACTTTAATTCTGAAGGAGTCTTCTTCGAAGGAACTGAATATCTCCTTGTGGCATGATGTGTGAGTGGTGGCCCCAGAGTCAATCAGCCAGCGTTGTAGGTGAGCGTCTGTGGGTCTATCTACCCTATGGCATATAGCCCCTTTGCCGTGTTTGACTACGTTTACGGAGTCTGACTTGTGCTTCTCTTGTTCTCTCTGTGGCCTAGGCTCTCTTCCTGGGCTGGGCAATCTCCATCACCTGTATTCTCTATTCTTGTCATCTCTGTGCCTGCGCGGGTATTCGTCCTGTGACCCATGCCTCGGCCTTGGAGTGCCTTTGTGGCACGCCCTTTCGCGTGAGGAGTTGCGTTCTGTAGCCCTCTTATTCTTGTGGTATCTTGGGCAATCCTTTCTAATGTGTCTCCTAGATCCGCATGTGTAACACTCTGGGGTTGAGCTTGTTTGCTCAGTGAAACTAACCTTCTTGTGTGGCCTGCCTTCTCTGCGCATGATGGCTCATTCCCTTCTAAGATTGTCCTCAGCTATGAATTTCCTGGTGACATTTTCTAATGTGGCATTGTCACTGCCCATATTTTCTAATTGAGTCAGGAAGTAGTCCCAGCTTGGATCAAGAGAGTTGTAAATAACGCTAATCAGAAGCTGTTCTGTGACACTTTCCCCCCTTCTTAAGAGGTTGGACCGCATATTGTTTAGTTTCATTAAGTGTTCACTCATGGTTGTTCCCTTCTTAAGTTTGTATGCGATCAGCTCTCTTGATAGCAAGCAGGTCGTACTCCTGTTTCTGCACTAAAACATATTATATAATTTCCCCCATACATCATAAACAGTTAGCCCGTTCAGGACACATTGCAGTGTCGATAGAACTCAAAAGTAAACAGAATATCCTGTGATGCAGTCTGTCCTCCTCCAGAGTCCATGGTCTTTTTGGTGGGTTTTGGATCGAATGCAAAGCCCCCTCCCTCATTAGAATTACCTGAAATTGCTGAGCCCAGTCAATGAGATTCTTCCCTGTCATGCAAAGGATTGGGAAGTTGTTTGGCAGTTGGATCTGCTGGCCGGCATTGCTTCCATTGCTTGAGTAGTTCTGGTGTCCTGGGCTGTCTTCAAATTGACAGTAAGGAATGGGGACACTGACTGTTGCATTTGAAGGTCCTGTTTGTTCTTTTTCAGCTTGCCTGTAGGGGGAGCTTGCTTGTCTTCTGGTCTTTGAGAAACCTGATGTGACCTGTTCTTCCACCTCTTCACCAGAGGAGGAGCTCTCTTGCCTCTTCTGCATCTGTGCGAGCCTCATTCTTTGCCGGCTGTCGAGGTGAGTGGACCTCTGCTCCAGAGGTCCTGCTTGTCTGGGCTGGAGCATTGCAGGGGGGGCAGCTTCAATGCTGGAGCTGCTCTCTTCGTCAGAGGGTTCTGTGATGTCGCCGCGAGGAGGCTGCTGTCTCTGCCGGGTCAAAGGAGTCCGACGTCGCTGGGGCTCTGCTTCTCCGGGATGTGGTCTTGTATGGGGGCTGGCTCCATCGCTTGAGCTTCCCCCGCAGCCGGGTTGGACGAGCGACGGGTCACAGTAGGTGACTTTTTTCATTTTTCTTTGGCGCATGTTTCTTTTTCTTCCGCGTGGGTGTGGGTTTTGCGGCATTCGTACCCCTCATGTCCGCAGCTGGGTTTTTTGCAGTAGTCTATTTTTGTGTGGAGGTCACAGTATTTTGACTTTGGGGAGAGGTCGCGTCCCCTTCAGCCCCTTGTTGTGGAAAGTTCATGGTGGTCTGCTTTGGGGAACCTGCCGTGCTCTTTTCACCCGCGGTAGTTTGCTTCCGGGGAGATATCATGTCCCCTTCGGCTTCTGGTTGTGTAGGGGCCCTCTGCCCCTTGGGGAAGGTTGGTCGGGTCATCGGTTGTGTCCCTTTCGGGTGCTCATCATCTGCTTGGGACATCCCACTCCCCTTCTGACTCCTGGGGGCTGAGGGTCGGCATGGTTCGCATTTCCAGGGACCGCGTGTCCAACCTGGGGGTTTCAGGGCTTTTTCCTTTTTTCACATGGCTGGGGCACGTGGGTCATCTTTGGGCATCGTTGGCTCAATGAGATTTCCCACCTGTGTGTTTGAATCTAGGGCCACCGCTTGTGATTGGTTGGCCATCTTGGCTAGATTCAAAACTGGCATGGTGCTTGCGGTTCCCACCATGGAGGTTCCCAGGGTAGAGCTTACCGTGCCATTGGTGAGAGGTTTGCCTCCATCGTTCATCAAGTCTAGTAGCTCTGCCATGGAAATCGTTCTTTTTCCTGTCCGCTCTAGCACCTTGTAGATTTCAGTTACCGGGATTGCACCTTGATCGTCCCCTTTGGTGGGTGCCCCTCCAGTCCTGGCCTCCATCTGGCTAGCCTCTTTTGTTACCGATTGGGGTCGTATGGTCGCTGGTTCCCGAGTTTCGGGTCCTTCTTTGGCTCCTGTGGGTTTGGCCCATGTCTTGGCCCCCACTCTATTCATCCGGGTCTTCCTTTTGTTCATTTTTATTTGTTCTGGAGTTAATTATGGGCAAACAACACTTCTGTTACCATTTTGTTAGAGAGTTTCAGATGGTTCGCCCCAATAACTCCAGGATCAATCATTTATATTTAAAGTATTTTACTTCCACTGCCCTCTTTTTGTCTCTCTTTGCAGGCGCACCCCCCAATAAAGGACTCAGACACTGATAAAAGTGGATAACGGCATTGGGCCACATTTATTGATTCATGCCCTAGTCCGAATTATAAATTTCTATTGGTAATTGACCAATCATAATTCTTAAGGCAAGCAGGCCGAAGTAACACTGGTAAGGTACCACCCAAAATTGCCAACGACAATTGCTACAATGTATCCATTTGTATCAATTTGTTTGTTGACAACAAACAAATTGTTGACCGTAGTCAATATCTAACTAATGACCCCACCCTCTGACGCGTATCCGTAAAATCACGGGGTGATGCATGCTTTCTAGCTATAGCCATCACCCCGTCGCCTAGTTCGTCGTTGACCGGACAACGTTTAACCAACTTATGCCTGTCTAGTGTTGTCCAGTCAATTGCGAACTTGCCGGATACCTGTGGGTCATAATGTTTACCTTACCAGTGCTACCCGCCAATGTGACCAAAGTCAACAGCAGCAACAGAAAAACCCCTATGTCAAACCATAGCAACAGTGTGGGATGGGCGAAAAAACCAGGACCCGAAAGCCAATATGGGTCCCAGCCAAAAATTCCCACCCGGCCCCGAAGCAACCAAAACATCACATTGTTAACTAGGGAGGGGGTGGAGGGGAAAAACTTCTCCGCTCCGTCGCTTCGCAAAATGGCAGCTCGGCTGCCTCGTGGCCACCCCTTTTATAAGGGAGCTGGCCACGCCCCTAACTACCCGGATGCCTTCGTCCGGTGAGGGGGCCCCCGCAAAGAGCGCGGCGGCCATTTTGGCACCACGCTTGCATTGCAGGCGCACCCCCCAATAAAGGACTCAGATACTGATAAAAGTGGATAACGGCATTGGGCCACATTTATTGATTCATGCCCTAGTCCGAATTATAAATTTCTATTGGTAATTGACCAATCATAATTCTTAAGGCAAGCAGGCCGAAGTAACACTGGTAAGGTACCACCCAAAATTGCCAACGGCAATTGCTACAATGTATCCATTTGTATCAATTTGTTTGTTGACAACAAACAAATTGTTGACCGTAGTCAATATCTAACTAATGACCCCACCCTCTGACGCGTATCCGTAAAATCACGGGGTGATGCATGCTGTCTAGCTATAGCCATCACCCCGTCGCCTAGTTCGTCGTTGACCGGACAACGTTTAACCAACTTATGCCTGTCTAGTGTTGTCCAGTCAATTGCGAACTTGCCGGATACCTGTGGGTCATAATGTTTACCTTACCAGTGCTACCCGCCACACGGAGGAGCTTCAAAGAAGGCTCGACACCCCCCCCCCCCCAGACTGTCAGCTCGGTCAACAGGCCTGCTCGCCAATCACCCAACAGGAGGTCCATACCTCCTCACGACAGATGGGCCCCATCCCCTGCATACAAGTCATAATTTTGTAGGCTAATAGCGGGGTGACGACTGACCCTCCCCCAAGCCCTGTCGACAAGGAACCGCACCACTGCCCTATTCACCATGCGTCTAGCGCGGTCAAGGGCCAGGAGGTCAACACCCCCTCTGTAGGAGTGGCGCGGGACCATGTCCGACCAAACAAGGGTTGTGGCGGGCCAGGCGTAATGCAGGTAGGCGAGGTCCTCGCAAATCACATGCTTCAGCGATAAGCCGGTGACCTGGCCCAAATCATTGCCCCCCAGGTGTATGATCAGAATGTCAGGCGGGTCAGCATTCTGGCCTGAAAAAAAGAAAGGCAGCAGCTCCCACCATAACATCCCGGGCTTACCATGCCATGTGAGACTTGCGTTTGCACCCAGTCCCAGTCGGGGTCCCCACTCTGTCGCCGCAGCATAACGCGCTGCGCTGTGCACGTAGCTATGGCCCACCAGCCATACTGTCACCGGTGTAATACGACACCCAGGGTCTGTAAAGAAAATTGAGGAAAAGAAGGTAAGGTGACTGAATTGGTACTCACGGTGGAAGTGGGCGCACATAAAACTGAAAACATTGCGAACCCCACCTTCCCATGCTGCGTATGTCAGCCCCGGAGTACCCAAAAGCAGCAGCGGTTGAGGCCGCCCCTATACAGAACGAATGGGTGCCATAGCGGGCACCTGGGAGGCCCACACTGGCCAGCGCTTTGCCCGTCACCTTCCAAAATTGAAATTTAGTAAGGGGAGACCCATCTTGGTGACAGAAAAATGGGCCATGGTGCGTGCCACGCAGTGCCAGGAACACCTGTAGGGCACCAACCGGACAGATGTCTGCCAAAGAACACCGTAGCAGTAGCACACCACTGCCTATGCCATGCTGATCCGTCTTAGAGGAGCGTATCCTCAACTGAGCCCAGTCTTTGGCAACACAGACATCCTCGAGTTCCAGTGCCCTATGACTTGCATCCGCCTTAGACAGCATCACAAGCTCGCTGATGCGGAGCGCTCCAAAAAATGCCACCGTTGTGGCTGCATGAAATAGGGCTGCCTCATATGTATCAAAACAGAGGCAAGGCCAGCCCCGGGCCAACTGGGTAAGAACCCCTGGGGAAATCGGGTGGCGGTCGTCCGGGCAACGCCCGCGCTCGCGCACCCACCCCTCCAAAACATGTCTCACACGGAAGTCAGAGGTGCTGTCCACATGACCTCCCACTTTGGCCGTAAAAGCCAACGCTGAAAGCTTAGATGCTATGGTGCGAGGCAAGGCCCTGAGCATGCAGGTAAACCATGAACCGCAGAACATGGGTTACCGGGATCGGCCAGGTCCCTGGCAGTTGAAATTGGGTACAGAATGCCCTGAAAGAATTAATTGCATGGTGATACGCCTTACGCGTGCATGGCGCTAGCGACAGGCCAATCGCCCGGTTCACCTCTCCTTGCCAATGGTCCATATCTCCTCCGGGAGTGGCGAGGGAAATTCCTCCGCATCCGGGGCCAAGGCACGGAACCGGGAAATCTGTAGGCGGGACAAAGTGTCAGCAATATCATTATTAACCCCTGGGACATGCCTGGCCCTGAACAGGACGTTGAGGCGCAGGCTGCGCAACACAAACTGGCGCACTAGGTCCATAACCCTGGGCAATTTAGAAGTCTGTGCATTGACAATGTGGACCACAGCCGCGTTGTCACACCAGAAATGCACGACCGAGTTGGCCCACTCCTCGCCCCATAGCATCAAAGCACCCAGGATAGGGAAAAAATTCCAGATATGTGAGATCACGCAGGCGACCCGTGCCTGCCCAGGCCGGTGGCCACCCACCATAGGCCCACTTCCCATTGAAGTACATCCCATAACCCAGGGATCCCAAGGCATCAGACTGAATCTGAAAATGAGGGGAAGCCAGGAGGTCATACCTCCAAAATGAGACCCCATTGAACTCCCTCAGGAACTGTAACCAGACAAGCATGTCTGCCCTGATACCCCGGGTAAGCCGGACCCTATGGTGAGGCCTGGATAATCCTGCCATGGCGTCGCACAAGCGCCGGGCAAAAGCCCTGCCCGGTGCGACCACCCTGCAAGCGAAATTAAGGTGACCATGTAGCACCTGCAGTTCTCTCAGTGATGCCTTGCGCTTGGCCAGCAAGTCCGAGAGAAGGGCCACTATCCTTGACACCTTATCCCGCGGTAACCTAGACGCCTGCGCTATCGTGTCAATCTCCACCCCCAGGAAGACTAGCTGGGTAGATGGGCCCTCGGTCTTTTCGGGCGCTAAAGGGACACCGAGTTCCTCCATTAGCGTCTGAAATGTGTTGAGGAGATGTGTACACGTGTCCCAGCCCCGTTCACCCCCGAATAAAAAGTCATTCAGGTAATGGGCTACAGACCGGGACCCTGACCTGCAGACGAAAGCCCACTCTAGGAAGGTACTGAAATGCTCGAAAGCCGAGCATGATATGGAACAGCCAAAAGGCATGGCCTTATCAAAGTAATATTCGCCCCGAAATTTGAAACCCAGCAATTCAAAGTCGCCCGGGTGCACCGGCAAGAGGCGAAAAGCCGACTTAATGTCGCACTTAGCCAGCAGCGCACCCGGGCCACATGAGCGCACCATGCGCAGCGCGTGGTCAAAAGATGTATACCTGACTGAGCAAAGGTCATCAGGGATAGCATCATTGACCGATCGGCCGGCTGGGTAGGACAAGTGATGGATAAGGCGAAACTCGCCTGGAGACTTTTTGGGAACCAAGCCCAGGGGCGATACCTTAAGGTTGGGGAACGGGGGTGCAGGGAAAGGGCCAGCGACCCTGCCCGCATCGACCTCCTTATTAATGCTGGCAGCAGCCACCTCCTCCCTCCCCCTAAGGGACAAAAGGTTGGGGGCATCCTGAGGGGACCTATCACCCATGATACGGAACCCCTGCCTAAAGCCCTGAAGGAGATAATCCACATCCTCCCCTTTCGGGTACAATGTGAGCCAACGCTCCAACATGTCCACATTAATTGGGGAGGGAGCCTTTCGGTGAACCAGCTCCATCTGCGGCAGTCTTGCCAGCCCACTGTCCGCCCCTCCCTCTGCCCCGCGTCCCTCCAGGCCTGGGACATGCAGAGGCTGCGTGGGGGCCCGCACAGGTGGGACACTCATGTCTGTACTTGCAATTCTTCCTATTGCAGGACCCATAGGACGAGAAAGTCCAGCACAGCAGGTGGGCTGGAACCCCCTGCCCCGCCACCTGGCGGGGAACCTGTGCTGGAGCCGCTCGCTGGACCGCATGTCCACAATGGTATCTTTCCCCTGACGCGGGGCGCGTGGGCGTCATGTACAGAAGCCAAAGCCTCTGGCATGGCTCATCCCACCTCATCTCAGGGTGCAGGGGAATCCGCATACGGAATTCCTCGTCATAAGCCAACCACGACGGGCCCGGAAAGTCAACCATCGCCCGATAGATGTTGTCCAAATACTGGACCATCGGAATTGCCAAAACCGGCCGGGCCCTCAGGTACACCGCCATGTAGATGAGGTAGGCCGGCAGCCAGTTGGCCCACATACATGGTGGCTTGCGATGACATGCCTGCTCCTTATCCTTCTCATCCTGCCCCTCCCTCTCTTCCTTGGTGGGCTCCCTGTTTAGGAGTGAGAAGATATCTACCTACTCCCCCCGCCATATTTTCTCTTTGGTGGCCTGTGCCAAGTGGTCACCCAGTGGTAAGGAATACCCCGCTGTCGGCAAGGCCGAGACAGGCACCGCAGAAACTGCGGGCATCTGGAAAGGGGCTTGGACTAGCCCAGCCACCCCCAAAACATTCCCCACAGGGTAGGAAACACCCCCCACCCCGGGGCCCTGGGTGGTAGTTGTCGTCGCCGGGTGGGGCGTCAGCGGCTGTACCGCCGCACCACCCACGCGAGGCCAAGGCCATTGGAAAACCCCCCCCAACATGGCCATGTGTGTAGGTGCATTAGTTTGGACTGCATACTCACATGCTGCACCCCCGCGGGCCGCCCCCACTGGGGGTTCCGGCCCACTGGGGGCGTCGGAGCTCACGACCGCCATAGAGCTCGTCGCTGGGGCCTGACCCGCACTGGCCTGTTGGTTGGGGAGCTGCGAGGCAGTGGCCGAAGTCGCGCCACGCGCCTCAAGCTGCTCGACCCGTCCCGTCGCCTGCCGCTGCCCAGCAGACGACGCGTCAAAATGAACCCCAAAGGGAGCCCCAGCGTGGCTGGCCCGAGCCAGGGAAGCCTCGAGGGCTGCAACGTGGGCCAGTAAGGCCTCCACACTGACGTGGGGCCAAGGGCCAGCCGGCCCACCTGCTACAGGCGTGGGTACGGGTCCTTGTACCCCGGGGCCCGAATAGGGCCATGACCCCACACCCAGGCCCGGTAGGGCCGATGTAGGCACCTGCCAGGGAAGGGGACCACACCACCCCCCAAGGCTGGAAGGCCCCGGAGTGAGCTGCGCCCCTATAGAGGAAGGCCCAGTAGAATGGGAAGCACCAGGAGCGGTGTCCACCGCTTGCAGGCCGCGGGCCGCAGCCCTTGCTGGACCCATGCTTGGGTCCCCAGCCTCGGGGCAAGGGGGAATAGACCCCATCCAACCGGTCCCGGTGGGTGCAGGCAAAGGCGGCTGCTGGGGAGGTGCAGCCGCGGTCCTCCGACCCGGATTGCGCCTCCGAACCGCGCGAGCCGCGCTCGCGGCCGCCTTCTTTTTCGAAGGCATCTCAGTCCAACCTATGGGAAGCCGAAAGAAGAAAATCCGCAGCCAAAAGGCTTCCCAGTCAAGGCAAAAGCAACGGAGGTAAGAGGAAAAACTTCTCCGCTCCGTCGCTTCGCAAAATGGCAGCTCAGCTGCCTCGTGGACACCCCTTTTATAAGGGAGCTGGCCACGCCCCTAACTACCTGGATGCCTTCGTCCGGTGGGGGGGCCGCCGCAAAGAGCGCGGCAGCCATTTTGGCGCCACGCTTGCATTCTTGCTGTCTTTCTTTGTTTGTTTCTTTCTCTCTCTTACACACACACACTGAGCTCTATCTTTCTCTCATTCTCTCTATCTTTCTCCCCCAATCTCATTGTTCTGTGCAGGACAATGACAATAAAGATCTATCTATCTATCTATCTATCTATCTATCTATCTATCTATCTATCTATCTATCTATCTATCTATCTATCTATCTATCTATCTATCTGTCTGTCTGTCTGTCTGTCTGTCTGTCTGTCTGTCTGTCTATGCATTTCTCTCTTTCTTTCGTTGTCACACACACACACTCTCTCTCTGTTTCTCTCTCATTCTCTCTCTCATTCTCTCTTGCTCACTCTCTCGCTCACACACACTGAGCTCTCTCTTTCACTCACTCTTTTTCTCTCTCTCTCTATCTTTCTCACACTCTTTCTCTCTCTTTCTTGCTGTCATTCTTTGTCTCTCTCTCACACACATACACACACTGAGCTGTCATTCTTTGTCTCTCTCTCACTCACACACACACATACACAAACTGAGCTCTCTTTCTCTCACTCTTTTCTCTCTCGCTTTCTCATGCTCTCTCTCTCTCACACACACACACCAAGCTCTCTCATTCTCTTACTCTTTTCTCTCTCTCTTTCTTTCTGGTGCTCTTTCTCTCGCTCTCTCACACACACTGAGCTCTCTCTTTCTCACACATTCTTTCTTGATCTCTGTCTCTCTCACACACTGAGCTCTCCTTTTCTCTCACTCTTTTCTCTCTCTTTCTCTCTGTATTTCTCACACTCTTTTTTCTCTCTTTTTCTCTCTCTTTCTTGCTGTCTTTCTTTGTTTTTTGTCTCTCTTTTATAAAATAAATTTTATTACATTTTTCCAAAAATACATGACAATACACATCAAAAATTATAAAAAAGAAGATGGAGGGAAAAAAGAAAAAGAAATACAAAAATACTTTAAAAATTAAAAAAAGAGGCACACTGGGTTCACACCTTCATTGAGCTGTCCACCACGACACCAAGGTCCCTTTCCTGGTTTGTTGCAGAGAGTTCAGACCCCATCAGTTTATAAATGTAATTGGGGCTTTTTGCCCCAACATGCATCACTCTGCACTTACTAATGTTGAAGCTCATTTGCCACTGGTTTGCCCACTCCCCCAGTGTCAAGAGATCCCTCTGGAGCTTCTCACAGTTTCCATTACCCTGTATAATTTAGTGTTGTCAGCAAATTTGGCTACCTTGCTATTTACTCCTACTGAATATTGGGGGACCCCACTCTTTACTTCCCTCCACTTGAAGACATGTCCATTTAGTGCTGCCCTCTGTTTCCTGTCCCTTAGCCAGTTGCTGATGCAGGACAAGACCTGTCCCTTTATTCCATGACTGGTAAATTTATTCAAGAGCCTTTGGTGCGGGACCTTGTCAAAAGCCTTCTGAAAGTCCAGATAAACAATCTGGCATCACTTAATCTTCCTGGGATTGTTTGTCTAATCCGCAGTGAATGGCCCATCTTCTGCATACATTATTTCTGAAGCATATGGTTAATGTGACATCCCTTGAAGATATGAATTGCATAATTTGGCCTTTAAAGAAGCCAGCTGTGATGAACAAACATTGTGTTAAATTCAGCATTTAACTGTGAGTTTTGCCATCAAGATGCCAGGTATTTGGCAAATGAAATGTACACCCTTGTGTATCCTTTATAAAGTCCTTCTTCAGGAACATTTCTCAGAAGATGAATTCTTACATGAGTTTCATTTCCATTGAGGAATTTGCACATTATGTGTTCTCTTCAGGCAAATCACGTTAGCTATACACTCTCTCCTCAAGTAGAAGCCACATTCACCCCTCCTCTTTGGATTGGACAACAAGCTACATAAATGTAAAACATACCAGGGGTCTCTTCTCATCAGAAACTGGCATTTGGCTCAAAGGTCTAATTTATGTGAGCTTTTAGAAACTTCTTCTCTATCTTACAGCATTACTGTGGTAAATTGGCAGATGTCATGTTTCACTTTGTTTGGGAAGATAATTCTTAGCCGTCATTTCTGTAAGCTTAATGCAAGCCAACCTGCAGCAAGTTGTAGGAACAAAAATACTGCTCTGATTGTCTTTCTTTCTATCTGTTTCTCTTTCTCTTTCTCTCTCTCTCTCTCTCACACACACACACACATACACACACACAGAGGTTAAGTACAAAACAATACTCTATAACCAGGGAGGCTCTGTGTTCATTAGCCATATCCTAGCATGACACCCATGACATATAAAAGAATTTGGAAATGGATCATATCTTTTTGATAACATGATAGCAGCCAATGTCTAAGTGCTGAGTTTGGGATATAATACTGTATTCCACTGAATAGTGTCTTGCAGTAGCTTGATTGTGAGGTGACAATGGATATAGGATCAGTAAGTTATATAAATAACTCACTGGTCCTGAGACGACTTAAGAAAGCCGTAAGGGCAGCTGCCGTAAGGGCATCTGCCTTGAAGAGGATCATTTCATATCCACCCCAACATATCTATACCCAAGCCCCCATCAATATCAACAATATATTGGGAGAGATGGGTACTCAATATCTGACACATTACCTTTCTTCCTGGATCATCCTTCCAGCACCTTCCTAATCCTGAAATCACTTGACCTGTCCTCAAGATACTGTGCCTTCATGTGGAAGGCTAAGGTGGCCAACGTCTGTTTTACTGACCTTGATGCCAAGCCTTTCCCATGAAGGTTGACCAAGGCTGCAACAGGTGCTGCACTTGCAGTGGTGAAGTGTCAGAAAGATTAGCCTTAAGCCAAAAGTCACTAAATACCTTAAAGTGCTGCAGCATAGCTGTTCTGCATCCTTGGTGCCAGTGCCAACCCAATTGCCCTATCCACCTCTACCTGCCAAGATTCCATACCTTGGACAAAAGAGCCTCTGGATGTGCATGTGCACTGTGGCCAATGTCCTGAACTGCCAAATCTGTTGGCGGGACTGTGCATCACCTATAGAATTATCCAGACCAGGAACTTGCTGAATGTGGAAAAGAACTTTATACTATAGGAAGAGCAGGACAAAAGCTCTCAACAGTCTCAGGACCTCAGAGCCATCTTAACCACCATCTGGTTGTCACACCAAAATGTGACAGAAGAGTTGGCCCAGATGTTCACCCATAGCCACAATACACCCCAAACTGAGAACAATTCAAGAAATGCCATGTCTCTTCTGACTCCTTAGTCTTGCCAGTGATCCAGCCATGGCACCATCAACGCATCAAATAAATGCTAAAGCCACCGACTCCAGAAGCATCAGGATGTACTTGAATGTGTTTCCAACATTATCCTGGACCTCCCGAACAATACACCATTAATATCTTTCAAAAACCTCTGCCACACTCACAAATCCTCCTTCAAGCCAGCTGCAATTCTTCTCCTGCAGTAAGGCCTTTCATGGCATCGCAAAATCTACATAGAAAGGTCCTACCTTGGACAACCTCTTTGTATGTGAATGACCTACAATTTGTTCCATCTCTTTCAAAGTAGCCTTCTTCTTGCCCACCTGTACCTGTCAGCAAGTTGATCAATCTTATTTCTGGGCAACCTTGAGGTTTGTATCTAATTCTATCCCCAAAATCTCAAGTGCTAATGGCACTCCCGATACCCGCCATGAAGGAGAAAATTTGGCGAGGAGAATATATCAATATTTTCAGCAATATTTCCTGAGGAGAAAGACAAAGATGATGATTGAGAAAAGGAGACAGCTAGGAAAAAGAAACATGTGAGGTCTTTGGACAATTGTGGAGACAGTACACAGAAATTAGAGAGAGCAGGGGGGGGATGCACAAAAATTGCACCTAATATGGGTGTTTGGAAGTCTTACAGGGCTCTTAAAATGTTTCATTAACCAAAATTGTCCAAACTGCCAAAGAATTTAGTGTGTATTTTTATTTGTACATATTGTTTTTGTTCAGTCACACAGTCAAGTCTGACCCTTTGTGACCCCATGGACCACCACACACCAGGCACCTATGTCCTCTGCCACCCTCCTTAGTCCTTACAGATCAATGCCCACCACGTCAATGATGCCATCTAGTCATCTCATCCTCTGCTGCCCCCTTCTCCTTTTGATCTTTCCTAGCATCAGGGCTTTCTCCAGTGAGTCCTCTCTTCAGATGTGGTGGCCAAAGTACTTGTGTTTCAGCTTCAGCTTCAGTATTTATCCTTCCAAGGAGCAGTCAGGATTTATTTCCTTTATGATTGACTGGTTTCATCTCTTTGCTGTCGAGGGGACTCTCAAGAGTCTCCTCCAGCACCACGGTTCAAAGGTGTCTATTCTTCTGCACTCAGCCTTCCTTATGGTTCAGCTCTCACAGCCATACATTACTATTGGGAAGACTATTGCTTTTGATATGGAGACATGCCTTTTCTTCTCTTTTTCCACAGTTGCCTTCAGTCGAAAGCATTTATACTGTTTAGATAGCTATCTGAAATTTCATTTGCTATATGTTTTATAGCAAATGGAGGCCTGGAGGGAGGAGCGACAAGGAGCAGCAGCTGCCCGGCAGGCCCGGCCATAAAACTGCCATCACCACCACCAGATGCCCCACTGCCACCGGACACCCTTGGCCAGCCTTGGCCTGGAGGGAGGAGCAGCAAGGAGCAGCAGCTGTGCAGCGGGCCTGGCCATAAAACCGCCATCACCACCACTGGACACCCCATCACCACCAGACACCCTCAGCCAGCCTTGGCCTGGAGGGAAGAGTGGTGAGGAGCAGCAGCTGCACAGTGGGCCTGGCCATAAAACCAGTGGCAGCGGTGGACGTTTCTTGTGACAGTGGTTAGGATGTATACATTTTTTGAAATGTTTTTGAAATGCTTTTGTGATTTGATGTAGTTGTGATTGTATTTATTTTGCTCTTTGTTAGTCACCCAGAGTCGCTTTGCGAGTGGGGCGGCATACAAGTTGAATAACAAATAAATAAATGAACAAATTAATAAAATATATACATAACTCATTCATTTGCCAAATTAAAGTATAGGCTCAAATTGAGATTTTAATTCTTTTCTTTCTTTCTTGTCTTCTTGTTTGGGAGTAGTTCATCATGCAAACCTATCAGCCAAATGGTAATTCGGGGGTCAAATTCATTTTAAAAACCCAAACCCAAACAATGGGTTAGCATTCTGAAGACATTTTTTGCATGGAATCATTCTGTGCTACATGAATGATTCATGAAGAAAAAGTAGAGGGTGACTTACACATAAGTATGCTGATATGTGAAAGGAATCACAATGAGTGTATATTTGAAAGTTGTTGGGGTTACCACTGTATTCACCTTTTCTTCATTTTGCAAATAACCTAGCTGTAAATTAGGCTGTATATATAGTGCAGAGAGAAAGAGAGAAGCCACCAATGTTTAAAACAAAGCTGATAATGGGTGCATCAGTCCTTTGGAAGCAACATCTCCAAGTTCAGCCAACCTTCTTGATTCATGGTGGGGTTTACTAAGAAAGTGATATATAAAAATTCTACCTGTAAAAGACCACAAATTTTTTCAATTTTTTCCAAAATTTCCTTTCAGTATTCTGGGTGGGAAAATATTTCTGATTATTTATGGGTTGGTTCCATATTTGGGCACTTTGGGCTTTGCTTCCAAATAAAATCATCAAAAAGGAAAGAATCCTGGAAATCTGACAAATTTATTTTGCTTTATTGCAACAGCATTTTTTCTGCTTATAAAATGAGTGATTTTTTTTTTTACTGAACACATGATGCAAAAGATGATTCCAATCAGTCCAGCCCTTGTCACTTCCAAATTTGTTTTTTCCTTTGCTGTGGAGGGCTTCTACTTTTTTCAAATCAGAATAATTTAAACAGGCCTTTTCTCATGTGGCTAGTTGTGATAAATTCTTATAAAGATAATGGTTGCATCAGTAGCTGGTGTTTTGGTGATGTAGACAGTTGTGGTGCGATGGTCAGGATGTTTCTCTGCCTTCATTACCCTTCAATCATTAAAATAATAGTACACATGTGAGATAAGTGCTAGATCACTCTATCACTTTATCCCTGACTCACTGTTATTAACACAAGATTTGTTAGAGGAGGGACCAGAGGAAGGGAAAAAAGAAGGGGGCTTCTGGTAATTGAAGTTCCAGAACACCTGGAGTACCAAGGTTGGCCATCACTGACCTAGACCAATATGCAGCCCTTGTGTGATCAAGATGTACTACAGACTGTGAATCAAATCACAGTAAAGTCAACTTACTCCAATCCAATGTAGTCACATTTAGTGTAGATTTTTGAGGTTATTTCATGTATTTTCTGTTTTCTTTTAGCAGAATGTCATCTTCCAGGTTTTTTCCAGACATTTTAGTTGCAGCTTAAATTAGATAATATTAGTTCAAGAATGATAATCAGAGAGGACCAAACTTAAAACAACACTATTATCACTGAAATAAAATCTTTTTATTTACTCAGGCATTCTGAGTTCCTCTCAATAACGACAGGGATTCTTTGGTTCAGCCACAACATGCTGTAGCTCAAGATCCAATAAGAATCCTATACAAACTCTATACAGACTAAATATTAGGAGAAACATCTTAATGGTTAGAACAGTAGGACAGTGGAACCAACTGACTTGAGAGGTGGTGAGTGCTTCAACACTGGGAGCATTCAAGAAAGAGAGAGTTGGATAACCATCTTTCATAACAGCTTTGATTTTGGTTCCTGCATTGAGCAGGGGGTTGGATTCAATGGTCTGATGAAATGGACTTTCTCATGCTTCTGCCCAGGGCGGAGACTTTAGCCAAAACCCAACAGTGGCCTCAAACCAGCCTCACTTTGAGGGGGAAGAGCTGAGAAAGGGACTTCTCACCTCTAAATATCTGTCTCACACTTCAGGGCTTGTAAATTCCCACAACTCCTTAAAGTCCACCCTGGAACCTTGTGCATTCCAGCCTGAATAGCTCTCTTTATCACCCACCTGGCCTCTCCTCCTTGGCGTCTGTGGTCAAGGACGAGCCGTGGAAGATTTCCAAGTAGTGTGGTAAACTCGTGCATGCACAGACAGGTGTTGTTCAATCCCACACAAGTCAGACTCAACATGTCCAATTGTCTTTCTTAGAACAGACCTTGTGCAGGCTCTCCCATTTTATTGGAATAAAGAATAAAATACAGTCTAGAAAGCCAGTTGTTTCTTCATGCAAAGCATTGCAACAGCAAAAAGGAAACCTAATCTAAAAGCAAACTAGCCCTAATAAACTAATCTCCTAGCACAAAGCCATTACACTTTGTATAATAAAAGAACAAACCGTGTTGTCTTCCAAGTAAAGCTAAGCAAGTTCCAAAAAATCTTCAAAGTCTGAAGATGTTGCAAATTTTATCAAAGTCTGGAAGCCAGAATATTTTCAAATTATTCTGCTCCCATTTCAGGCTAAGTCCAATAGATTCCCTTCCTTCCAATAAAATTGCAAAGTGTCAGGCCATCCCTGGCCTCATTCTTCTTAGATATCCATTTGGATCTTTGAATATCAAAGGCTCTCACTGAAGCCCTTGACAAGCTTTCTAACTGGACAAAATTTGCTCCTTTTATTTACAAATTTGGCTCACTCCCCATCTCTAAGGTGCCACAACATTTTTCTGTCTTTTTTGCTATTCTGTTTTGTTTATTTTCCAATTCAGTTATTCTGTGATTCTATTAACACAAATTAGATGGCAAGGTGCACATAATGAGTTTGTATCTCTCAACTTTTGCAATATGTTAGCATTTGTTTCCCAAGCAAACATGGAAACTTGAGCACATTTCAAAGAGTCAGAAGTTAGCCATCTTCAGAAGACTGAGTCAGAATACAAATAGAGTTTTTATATACATTTTTGTAATGTGTATAAAATGTTTATGTGCAGAAATGTGACAAGCAAATATAGAGAGCTAACACAGAACTGGATGAGTGTTGGTTTTTTAAAAAAACATCCAATTTTAAGCAATCTATGCAACAAGGTAGCTGCTGTCAAAATTTTCTGTTGCTGCACAATTTGTTATAATTCAAAGGACACTCTTTGATACCAGCAGAAAATATCTGAACATCCCAAATTAAGGAGGGAAAATGCAGTTCTCATTTTTGTGTGCAAGAGGTGCATTCAACTTCAAAATGGAGACTCCAAAAAAATTGTTTCCCCAGATTTGAACAAACTGTGGCTTTAAAAAAGCACTGAAGTGAAAATGTATAACTTCTCTTTTGCCTATTGTCACCACCTTTGGTACATGTGAACATGTCTCATTTGAACACTCTTTGTCATCAGCTGCAACTTGTATCTGAGAATGCATTTTTTCCTGAAGCAGAAAAAATGCCATTGGCATGAAGTTGTTTAAGCTGGATCACAGCTTGTCATGAAGTGACCGACACACTGCGATTATGGAGCCATCTCCTGTGGCACATATGAAATGAGGCATGCAGAATTTAACACCGGGACTGCAAGGGACTGCCACAGCTTTGAGAATATTAACAAGGTGAGCCTTCATAGCCAGTCCATCTGGCATGGCCTCTTCCACCTCCATGACTGTTGGGAATCAGAATTGGTTCCTCCTCCAGTCATTTTGCCATGGAGCCAAATATGATGGTTTCTAGTGGTATTTCCTCCACTGACGGGACTATCACCCACCAAAGTAGCTCATTAACCCACATCCATTGGCCCCATAGAGAGTCAGGTTATTTACTGCCATCCAACACTTAGCGTTGAGTTGCTGGCTGTACAATCTACTCCATTACTGTAGTGGGATGTCCGGCTAGACATTATACTCTTCACCACATCATTCAGAAAGGAATTGTATGTTTCACATACAAACAATTCACTTTCCTCAATATGCAGCTGGATTCCCTGCTATCATATTTAATCACCACTTTAAGTATCACCACTGCTGACCAAATACACTTCCTTCTGCCTTTCAGGACTAAGCTGTTGATGTATATGAAAAGGAAGAAAATGGCCTTAAATTAATTCATTTGATCCAGAAAATCATCTAAGAATATTGTCAGAAATTTTGTGGTGTTTTGTCGAAAGGGGGGGGGGAGGGGCGACATGAATTTCTTGATAGCTTGATTTGACACCTAGTTCAAAGAACCTTGATTAAACTGTGGTTTGATTACAAAATAGAATGGGGGACTTGATGAAAATTCTTTTGCTTGACATAATGAAATAAGAGGTTGGCAGCAGGTGTAAGCCAAAAGGATTACAGTGTGCAACTTGACAGGTAAAATATGTGATAGATAAAAAGTAACGTAACTCATCAGTGTTTTGTAGCACTGAATGTTCTCATACGATCTTGTTATAAAAATGAAATGAATACCTTTTCTCATTCTCTAGTCTTTTTTTTTCTTTTTCTTTTTTGGAGAAATGAATCTTGGATTGCCTATTTATGAATGGGAGGGGTAAAACAGTATGAGCTCCACTGCAGTCAGTTGTCTGATGAGCAGCTGTGGTCTCCAGTGGTGTGCTAGGTGCCACACTGCCTGGCAAGGGGCTGAGTTGTAACTCTAGCCATGTCCCCTCCTTGATTATCTGTAACTGCACCAAGAACCCTGTCCAAGGATCTGTTAAACTAGGCATCATATCAGAAATTCTTTTGGACCCGTTGTAGCAGACTATCTTCTCTTGCAAACAATATATATTGTTTGAGTCCACATTTTTAAAGCTGCCTTATAGAACATTGTTTTGCTCTGCTGCAAAATATCATGTCCTGCAGCTACAATAAATGAGAGAAAACAAGAGAGAAAGTAAGAGAGAGTGTAGACTAGTGTTTAGTATCTGGTTCATCTGAATTCTGAAATGAATTAGAAAGGCTAATCTACAGAAGGCCTGTATTGAAGTACAGTGATACCTCATACAACGTCCAAACTTGGTTCCACAAGTTTGGACTTTATACGGATTTGGACTTTGTATGAGGCATGCAAAATCCTAGCCGTGATGCCTCATACAATGTCCAAATCCTTGCTGCAATGCCTCGTGCAATGTCGTTTCCATAGAGATACATTGTACTGTAACAGCACAGACTTCAGGACAAAGTCAAGGAAACAGACAGGAAACTGACAGAACTTTAAGAAATCATTGTCTAAAGGCTAATTACATTACAAAAACATGCCAAACAACCCTGATTGTCCAAGAACCTGATGAATGCTGCAAAAATCCCAGGAATGCTTCTAAAAAGTCTGATGAAAAAATACAAAAAAATACAAAGTCATGCTCAACACCACTCCTAAACACTCTTTGCATCATGGAAAACCCACAAGAGCAATGCACACATGTGTCCTGCCTTTTATAATGCCCAGGCACAATGCAACCTGGGGAAACCCCAAAGTCGAGCGACTTTGTATGAGGTATCTTTTTTCAAGAAATTAGGTGATGTTGTATGAATTCGATGTTGTACGAAATGGACTTTGTATGAGGTATTACTGTATTTCTTTTCCAGAGAAGATATGAGGGTCCAAAGCAAGTTGGACTGCTTCAGGATATGGAATTTTAAAAATTGAATGAATATTGAATTGAATGAAAAAGAAACAACAAACAAAAGCATCTGTGTGTCTCCAAGAAATCATATCAGAAAAACACCAAGGTGAGCTGATGGAGAAGGGAAGGGAAGGACCAGGGTTTTGCTGAGCCACAGCTACACTATTTTAAAGGGGGGGGGGTTACCTTAAAAAACCTCTCTTTATTCCTTGCCACAGATCATGACATAGAAGCCATAATGTTGCAAGTAGTTGTGGTTGGTAGAGCAGGCCCAAAAAAATCACTGGCAGAGCACTGGTGGAGCACTGGTGGAGACCCCCCCCCCAAAAAAACCCAAAAACTAAACAAAACACACAAGCAAAATTTTAGGGAAAGAATTAGACTTTACTTAGTTTTAAAAAAACAATGGCCATTTGCTACACAAAAGTAAATAAAGTCTCCTGTATCACAAATGGTGAGCGTCCCCTGTCTATTTTTGAGATCGCTGTCATCTGGTTCCATCACAGAGTTTTTATAATATTCCTAGAGATACATTCTAAGATTCCCTAACTTGGGTTAATTATACAATATAATAAACAGGGGGACCGATATGAATGAGAAAAAATACAGATTACATTGAATCAACATTCGTGCAAATAAAGTTAAGTATAAAGGCCAACATAGTCAACATTCAGAAGAAGGGACGTGCGGCGGCAAAGAAAATGGCCACCAAGGGCTTTGCCCGCCCTGCCCCTCAGAGCCGGGCATTTCAGCCATGTGAGCGGATGGAGCTGAGCTTCCCTTTAAAGGGGGAGGCTCCGCACACCCTCGCCGGCATTACAAATTGTTCGGCTGGGCCAGGGCGGATTTGCCTCCATCCCAGCCGAACTTTACTTCAGCTCGAGTGGCGTTTCGGTGGGGTCATAGCCCCCTTTGCCACTCAAGATTTGTGGCCAAAGCGCTTGGCCGCAACTGGAAGGCCTTCTAGCCCTTGCCTCAAGCATAGCGGCCAGGCCTCAATTTGCTAAGGCGCCATTTGCTAGGGTGGGTATCTGCTATTTTTTTGTTGTTCATATTTTCGCCCCATGTTGCAATGAGCACTTCACTGGCACTTGTTCTTTCTGTTCTTTATTTCAGCTCCTGAGCCCCTGGACGCTCTGGCACGGGTGTGGCTCGCTGGCCACATCTACAATTGGGCAGCCTGACATGCTGCTTCATTGATGGGGGGCACACACTGGGGCTTTGGGCTGTACCGCACCTGATGGGGCGTGGATCCCGTAGAGTGAGATGGCATGATTTCCTTCATTTCGTTCTGTCTACTGGGAATTCGAGTCCACTTAATTTTGGTACTACATCTGGATGGTAATGACCTGGGCCAGGTCACCGGCATGGATTTGGCCAACACTGGCCGCAGGTCTGAACTCTATGGTCATATATCAAGCCACAGGCATTTTTCCGGGGAGGCAGTGTTCCTCGCCACATCGACCGGGCCCGGCAGTTTGTTAATCGAGCAGTGGCTCGATATTTTTGAGGATCATGGTTTGGGGCTGTTGTGCACACCCCACGATCAGTATCAAGAAGGCCAGGTCACTGGCATGGTTTTAGCCAACACTGGCCATAGGTAAGAGTTTTATGGTCCTGTATCATTCCATGGGCATTTTTCCGGGAGGTGGTTATCCTCACCACAGTGACCGGGCCTGGCAGTCTGTTAATCGGGCAGTGGCTCGATATTTTGAGAAGAGTGGGACCGCTGTGGAGCACCACATGATCCGTATGGAGGATGCCAGTTTGTATCGGAGCCCTGGAGTGCACCTTTGTGCAAGGGGCATTGCCCTAATTTTGGCTTCCTGGTAAGCAGGCCTGGTGACCCAGCTGTCAGTCAGGGTGGGGGGCGGTGAGTCATGGAAGACTCCTCCCCGTGTGGCGGCTAGCACTGGTAAGAAGAAAAGTGGATGACCCCTAGGATCTGGCAGGTTCGCAGTTGGTTGGCCACAGAAAGGACAAGGTACAGCGAAAGTGGGCTGGCCAATCAACAACCTGACCATGAACAAGGTTATGTTATGCTCTATACAGCCTGCATAAACCTTTGAGTTCACTGGATGTCCGTCAGAAGCTGGAGTCATAAATAGCTTTCTGACTGGGGGTCAACAATTTGTTTAATTAAGTAAACAAATTGATACAATGTAGCCAATAAATTGATACAATGTTGCAAATTAAGATTTGGAAATTAATACTTACCAGTGCTATTTCGGTAGTTAAGAAGTTACAAGTTAATAAAGTGGCCCAATTTTAAATCCATTACAAGTGTCCATCTCATTATTGGGGTATGGGCACAGCAAAGGCAAAAAGGTAAAAAGGCTTACATCAAATCTGAAAAACATACAGGAATCCTGGGCTTGTGGGGGGCGTGGCCAAGATGGCGAAGGCTTAATACATACTTTTAATAGCTCGTGCTACTAAAGCGGTTTTGAATGAGATTTTCAGCAAAAAAATATCGGAAAAGGCTTATTGGAAAAAGTCTGATGTGTTCCTAGTTTTGAAAAGCTGTTTGATGAGTTCCTTGTTTGGATAAATCTCATCGTGGTCCTCTAGATTAGGAGGTTGAAGTCCATGGAGGTGGCTGGTAAGGCAAGCAGCGCAAGCCGAGGCTGAGCAAGCAACGGGCGGGTGGGATCCCCGTGAAGGGAAACTGGTGGGAAAAATAATTTGGAAAAGAAAGGAGCTAAGAAGGACTCTAAATGGGATGCAGCCCCCAACAGGTCCCCCGAGGGGCAAGATGGTGGATAAGTTTGACCCGAGAGAAGGCAAGGCAAGTGTGGAAGGAGGGGGGAAGTGTTGAAGAGCGAGAGAGAAAGACCAGGACTGTTAATGGCAGCGGAGAAGGAAATGAAACTTAAAGAAAGTTGTCTAATGCTGCCGAGAAAGTAAAGGAGGGTGCCGGTGGAGAGGAAGGAGAGGAAGGTGGAAGAATAGAGAAAGAAGGGAAGTAAGAAAGAAGAGGAAGGCATAAAGTTTTGAAGATAGACGGAAGGTTTTTGTTTGTTCGGGTTGTGGAAGAGAGGGAGGAGATCGACCTTGGAGGCCACCGGAGGCTGCAACATTATAGCGAACGTTTTGCAACAGTTGCTGGGCTTTTCCAATATACTGAAGCGTTTTGGAGGAATCCTTTCTCCATTCTTAAAAGGTACTTTTCTATCTCGCTTTGAATTTCTGCATTTACTGAATTCTTGCACTGCTGCTGCAGTTGGGATTATAAAAAAGAGATACTTTGGATGTAGCCAATTGGTTTCGTTCTCTGTTCATTGCTCCTGAATTTCCACAGTATATGGCTTTGGTTACCCTGGATTTGTATTTAACCTTTTAATTTTAATACGTCGTAAGGCTGGACTTTGAAAAGTTGATCATTGGAGGGTTGTGTTGTGTTTTGGAGCTTTTCACCTCCCCCCCCCACCTTTTGGATATACATTTTAACTGGGCTGCAGATTTTAACTGGGCTGCTGGATATTATTTTGCAATTGGAGTATAAAATAGAAGAAACTGCAACAGGTACAGTTTGTTTTACAACGTGATTGGAGGACCTCCTCTTTTTGGATTTAATTGTCTATACTTTGGGGTCAGAAAAGCTGGAATTTGCCTGGGAGGAGGAGTTTGCTGGTGGAAAAACTGTACAGCTTTTGAGCTCATTGTTTGAAAACCTAATAGAAGAAATGGATAAGAGAAAGGAGGAGGAGGTGGTCAGGCCTAAAAAGTTGGATCCAAGAAAGGAAGAGAAGAGGGATGAGAAGAAAGAGAAATCCGCAGCCACGGAGGCAGTATCAGCAGGAGGGACAGATTCGGAATCAATTGATCAATTGCAAATAATGGTGGAGTTGGGGAAATTGATGAAAAAATTGATAAGATGGAGGATGCAAATGCAAAGGGTTTTCGTGAAATGAAGGATGTGAGGGTGAAAGATAAGGAACAGTTAATGGGATGTCATAAAAAGCTTGTTTCACAGTTAACTGATCTATCTACAAAGGTTGAGGCTAATTATCAGAGGATGGATAAATTTTTGAATGTGGTGCAAAACAATATGAAATTGATGCAGGATGACATGAGAGGGTTACATGAGGAACAAAAGGAGGTTAAATCAAAAATTGAAACCCAGGGGGGAATTGGATATGGTTGAAGAGGTGATGAGAAAACAGAACGTGGTGATACGTAATTTGATGGAAAAAATGCCAGATAAGCTGAAAGAAAGAATAGTTGATTGATTGAATAATTTGAATATAGGGATAAATTTTGTAAATGAAGACATTGCCAGTTGTTTCAGATTGGGGGCAAGAAGAGGGGAAAAGAGTCATAGAAACATACTAGTAAAATTTGCAAATTGGGCAAAATTAAAGGTATGGCTTTTATAAAACAGGCTGGATCTGGCGTTTTAAAAATTGATGGATGTGATGTTGAGGTATATAATGACATGTCTGTTGAGTAACGGGTGTGGTGATACAAGATGAAACCTGTGACAAAAATTCTTAGGGAGCGATCAATTGACTACCACTGGATGTTTCCTAAACAACTCAGATTCTTTTATGATAAAAAATGCATACGATGGATGACGAAATGGATTGTGTAGATATATATGTGTCAGATCGGATTGGTTAAGATGTCATCTCGAGAATGGAGGGGATTAAGAAAAGCTTTGGTGGATTCGGGTGGAATTCAAAGAGAACAGCAGGTGAATCTGAGAGGGGGCAGCAGGAGGAATAGATGTGGAATTGGAGGTGCAGGTGGTTGCAGATGATGGGTGAGATGGATTAAATTTGAAATGGAGTTTGTGTGTATATATACAGGAGGGAGAATTCTTTTTTTCAATAATAATAATAATAATTTTATAATATTAGTAGATATGGTGTTAGAGCTATAGTTAATATTTATTTATTTATTCTTAGATTTTTATGCCGCCCACTTGGGTAAACCCGACTCAGGGCGGCGCACAACAGTAAAAACAGATAAAATACAGGAAAATATAACAAAACAGATTAAAACCCTCACTCAACCACCCAACAACCCACCATCCCACTCCCACCCCACGTAAAAGACTAAAAAGGGAATAGGGAATGGAGGAGTACTGCAGTACACAACACAAAAAGGAGGGACAGTTGAGCTCTAGTTGGAAATAAGCCAACACGCTGGGTTCCGTATTCCCATTAGGGCCCCACACCTGCCCTGCCAGCCAGGTTTTCACTCCTTTCCTGAAAGGCAGCAATTCTGTCTGTAGCCTCAATTCTGTTGGAAGGAGGTTCCAGAGGGTTGGTGTGGACACGGAGAAGGCCCTTCTCTGCGTGCCAGAGAGGCGAGCCTCTCTAGCTGAAGGTACCACCAAGGATCCCCTCCGGTCCGCTCTGGTTGGACGAGCAGACACTCTTGGCACGATGCGGTCTCTCAGGTATCCTGGCCCACTGCTATATAGTTCCTCATATCCTTATTGTTAAATTCAAAATCGTGTCTTTTTAAATAGACCAGATCTTTCCTTTCCTTGTCTATTTCTAAACTCATAACTTCTTTTCTTAGTGCTTGTAGTGTATTCCATATCACCTCACTATTCATTGCAGCGTGCTTTCTTTCTAGTTCTTTTATTTCTTGCACAATTTTAACTACCTTTTTATTTAATTCTCTATCATTAATAATCTTTTCCTGATTCCCCTTACATATAAATTATTTTTACAGTGATACCTCATACAACATCCAAACTTGATTCCACAAGTTTGGACTTTATATGGATTTGGACATTGTATGAGGCATGCAAAATCCTAGCCACGATGCCTCATACAACGTCCAAATCCTTGCTGCAATGCCTCGTAGAACATCGTTTCCATAGAGATACATTGTACTGTAACAGCACAGACTTCAGGGAAAAGTTAAGGAAACAGACAGGAAACTGACAGAACTTTAAGAAATCATTGTCTAAAGGCTAAAACATTACAAAAACATGTCAAACAACCCTGATTGTCCTGAAGAATACTGCAAAAATCCCAGGAATGCTTCTAAAAATTCTGACAGAAAAATTCAAAAAAATCCAGTCACGCTCAAAACCACTCCTAAACACTCTTTGCCTCATGCAAAACCCACAAGAGCATTGTACGCATGTGTCCTGCCTTTTATACTGCCCAGGCACACTGCAACCTGGTAAAAACCTCAATGCCTCATACAAAGTCACAGCGACTTTGTATGAGGCAACTTTTTTCAAGGAATTAGGCGCTGTTGTATGAATCCGATGTTGTATGAAGTGGACTTTGTATGAGGCATTACAGTATTTTCAAATTTTTGATGTGTCTCTTGCAAAAATATAATGTTCGCTCTCTCTCTTTTCAAACCCCTTTCTATTCTCTTCCTCTTAATTCGGTTCCCTAAGCCCTTGACATTCCATGATACAATTTTAACTTTCTCGACATATGTGTAAATTGAACAGAATATCCTCATTGCTGTCTCCCCAATGATAAGACAAAAATAGTGTAGAAACCCAACAAAGATAAAAAGAAAATATTAACATAAAATACAAAAACCCCTTTCCCACCTCCCAAAACATATAATATACACAAACAAAAGGAAAGAAAAAAAATATTTTTTTAAAAAAATTTCCCTAACCTCCCCACTTTCCTAAAAAAAGTAACCTTTGAAAACAAAGAGGGGAGGGGGGTTGCGGGCATATATCTTATGGCATGTATCCATTTCTTGTTCCTTGCAAAGTCTTTTATTTCCACTGGTTATTCAATATTTATGACATATTAATCTCTTAATTTATTTCTTATTCACTATCTCCCTCTACTCCTGCAGTTTCTTCCTCCTCTCCTAGACTTTGAAACTTTATATCTTATACAGTATATCTTTTATAAATCACTGTCTCTATTACAATGTCTTTTCCAAACTACTATTTTAAATTACACTGAATTAAATTACTCGTTTCTGCACAACTGTTCAGCACAATTATTATTCTAATATTTCTCAGATAATTTTCTCAACTGCTTACTAGTGAACCCAATAAATATTGAAAATTAAATGTTTTATAGCTTCACAATCTGCAAAACGGAAAGTCCCAAACAAGAAGCTACACAGAAAAAAGGAGAATCCCCACGTCTCTATGTCTCAATGTCCTTTTAGCTCCTTAATTTATTTAGTTAACTATGGTCCCAGAAAAAGAATGTTTTGTTGCAGCTTGTTTAATCACTCAGGTCTTCATTGCTCTTTGTTATTACCGCTGTCAGCAAAAAAAGGCACCCCGTAACAATCCTTTCATTTAATTCCGCTGGTTCCCGCATCTCTTCACTCTCTCCCAACTTTCCAGCCACCCAGTCCTCGAAACTTCCTCCTTCTTCTGCATTTCTTTACACATTCCCCCCTCCCCCCTTTGATTGTCAAGGGCCACTTTTTGTAAAGAAGGGTGGGGAGGGTAGATATGATTGTTTTTTGTGATTGGAGGTTGAATGTTAAGTGTGATTTCTTTTTGGTTTGATAGTCATTGTATATGTGGTGAAGGATATGGCACAAATAGGAGTCCGCGATTGTCAGAAAGAAAAGATACTAAGACCTAGGTCTGAGGAACATTAACGTATTGACGTGGAATGTGAAAGGTACCGGCTGTCAAGTGAAGAGGAGGAGGTTAGAATCAGCCCTGAGGAAGGATAGGCCAGATATAGTCTTTCTCCAGGAAACTCACCAAAAATCAGAAGACACTAACAAGCTAGGGGTATGGTGGTCCTGATTTCGACAAGACTTGGCTTTGAGATGATAAAAAGTATTTCAGATCCAGAAGGCAGATATTTGATTGTAATTGGGAAAATAGATGATGAAGAGATAACATTAATAAACATATATGCTCTAAACGACCATCAGCAAGAATTTTTAAATAAAGTATATGGCATATTGGAAAAAGAGAGAACTTTGAAAATGATTGATGCAGGAGACTTTAATTTAATAAGGGCATCAGAGGATTGTACAAACTTATCAAGAGCTGGGAGGGTTGCTAGAATGAAGATTTTAGATAAATGGATGAAGAACCTAGGTCTGAAAGATGGTTGGAGGGAGATTAAAGGATTAGAGAGGGCATATACATATTTTTACAGGTCCATAACACATATTCTAGGATAGATTATATTTTTGTCACAAAAAATTTGGTTAAAAATTTAGAGGATGCAGAGATCAGAATTTTTAAAGAATCGGATCATGCAAATTTTTGGCTGGAATTAAAAATTGATAGAGAAAAAAGTTCAGAAGAAATTGGAGATATGATGATAAATTGTTTTATGATCAAAAGTGTACAGAATAAGTAACTGAAAAGTGGAATGAGTACTGGAAATGAAATGATACAGGTGAGGTTAGTTACAATATGGTTTTGGATGCCATAAAGTCAGTTTTTAGAGGGGAATGTATCAAGTTGGCTAGTGTTAAAATAAACAATTTAGAGATAAGCAACATGAAACTGAGAATGAGATCAAACAGCTATTAGAAGAACATGCAAAGACAAATAGAAAAGATGTTTTTGAAAAAATGCAAAGATTAAAGTCAGAATTGGTAGGGAAAGATATTCAAAAAGTGAAAAAAGATTTGGTGTATTTGAAGAGAGAGTATTTTGAATATAGTAATAGAAATTCGAAGTTGTTGGCAAGAGCTGCGAAAGCAAAAAGGATTAAAAGAAAGATGGGAACTTTGGTGGATATAACTGGTAGGAGGTGTAATAAAACTAAGGATAAGATTAGAATAGTGAAAGACTTTTATCAGGAATTGTACACTAAAAGGGAAGTGAATATAGAAAAGTTGAGAGAACAATTGAAGAAGAAAACACAAAAAAAGAAATTTAGAGCATAAAAATAGAATGGAAGAACAAATTACAGAAAAAGAAGTAAAAAATATAATAGCCAACTTGAAGATAGGTAAATCACCTGGGGATGATGGCTTAACAGCGGAATTTTATAAGGAGTTTAAAGATTGTGTGGTTCCAACATTGGTGAAGTTGTTTAACTTTATAATAGATGGGGGAAGATACTGACTTCATGGTATATAGAACTATAATAGTTTTGCTGCCGAAACCTGGAAAGGATGTAGAAAAAGTGGAATCTTATAGGCTAAATCTTATAGGCTTATTGGATAAATCAGGACGCCAAGATATTTACAGCGATAGTTGCAAACAGATTGAATAGTTTCATGACTAATTATATAAATGGGGATCAAGCTGTTTTTTTAAAAAAAAGAAGGCACATGACTGATTTGACTAGGAAGATCTTGGACTTATTAGATATAGTAGGATCTACAAAAGAGAAAGTTGGTATATTATCATTAGACATATTTAAGGCTTTTGACTCATTACAATGGGAGACAATTAAGGAGATTATCAGATCCTATGGATTCGGTGACAGATTTTGCAACATGATTGGACAACTATATCAATTTGGATTTGCTAAGGTTAAAGTAAATGATGAGTTTACAGAAGAAATAAAATTAGAAGCAGGGACAAGGCAGGGCTGTCCATTGTCTCCAATATTATTTATTATGGCAATGGAGTTGTTAGCAGTTGCTATAAAAGGGGACATTGGAATTAAAGGGGTATTAGATAATAAGATAAGTCTTTATGTTGATGATACTTTGGTAGTCATGAAACATCCTGGAAAGGCATTAGAAAAGATACAATGTCATTTAAAGGATTTTGAGGAGATGACAGGACTGAGAATAAATTGGGACAAATCTGAAATAATATTTTGTAATGTAGACAAAGAGGAACAAGAGAGAATAAGAGGTAAATTTAAATTACAAGTTAAAAATTGTTTGAGATATTTAGGTATAAATATTTCAAATAAATTTGAAGATCTTAAATGATTGAATTATGAGATACAAAAAAAAGGAAATTAAAGCGAAAATAGAGCAATTTAAAAAGATTAAGCTATCCTGGTTTGGTAGGATAGCATTAAGTAAAATGATGCTGCTGCCCAAAATTAACTTTTTATTTGACGCGTTACCAATTCAATTGAAAGATAAAGAAATTAAAGACTTTCAAAATATAATAAATAATTATTGTAATGGGGGGGGAGGACTCGAATAGCAAATATTTTTTGGTATTTATTGCAGAAAGAGTGAGGATTGGGGATACCATATCTGAGAAACTATTATAGAGCTTTTCAAATTAAGAATATTATGAAGATCTTAGCAATGGAAAGGGCAATATGGGAAGAATTTGAAATGAAAGAATTAGATCATGTAGGTAGAGGAGTATTTCTGGGCAGCAGCAAAAGTAAAATAACTGTGAAAAATAGGATGATGAAGACGATGTTGGGGGTATGGAAGAGGGTTAAAGAATTAAGTCTGGATGTGTCTCCGATAATAGAAATAGAGGATCTTAAAAATTTTCCAATAAAATTAGATAAAAGGGTGAAGGAAGTATTATCAAGAAATGATGTTTGCCTGTTGAAAGACTGGATAAGAGAGTGTAAAGATGGAGGGGGGAAAGCACAATATATAAGTAGTTAAATTTGAATTGGTTTCAGATAGCATTGATAGACAAATGGAATGGAGAATACATGGGACAATTAAACTTAGAGAGAGGTAAAACAGAATTTGAGGAATTCGTATCAAAGATAACAAAAGGTGATATGGGATTAAAGGGCATGGTGAGTAGAGTATATAAAATAAAGAAGGTAATCTGCAAGAAACATTGAAATCATGTTGAGAACAAGATTTAAATATAAAAGTACCGGAAAGAATTTGGAAAAGCAAATGGAGAAAGAGGTATATGAGAACAATGTCAGTTAGAATAAAGGAACATAATTATAAGATGTTGTGGAAATGGTACTTGACGCCAGAGAGGTTATTTCAAATGGATAACACCAAAAGTAAAAAATGTTGGAGATGTAAAAGCACCCTGGGAACATATGAACATATGTGGTGGGAATGTAAAGTGGTAAATGATTTCTGGGGGGAAATTGAGAAAGAGATATGTGAAATTGTAGGGATGAAATGTAAGTTGGATTTAAGCATGGTATTATTAACAGATGTTGAAAATGTAAATTTGAATGAGAATAAAAATGAATTAATATCTTTAATGCTGATAATTGGAAGAAAATGCATTGCAAGAAATTGGAAATCTGAAGGAATATTGAAAATAGAAGAATGGTATAAAGAGATGTGGGATCTTGCATTGAACGATAAATTAACATGGGAAATAAATAAATACAAAGGTAAAGTTAAAGAAAATAGATTTTGGAAAATTTGGCAACCATTTGTGGATTACTCAATGAAAGGAGAGCAGGGGGATAGTCGGGTACCTGAACAGATACATTTTTGGAAATGGTAAAAATAAATGTGACATCCTGCGGACTCTTTTAAAAGTATACACATAGGGTGTTTAATGTAATCGTATAATGAATATTTTTGTAATTTGTTTTGAGTTTTTGTAAAATAATGGTATAGCAGAATATGGAGGTTTTGACCAATACAGTCTAACTGAGAAACCTAAAGGTAATGGGAAATTTGGAAGTTGACTGGATTGTGAACATATATGAAATATTAATCTAATAATAAGGACTAGGCTATACACTAAAGCAAGTATTTTTATTGAAACTGTATTATTTCTGTAATTTGATAGTTTTATGGTTAATTTAAAATGTAGTTGTGTCTATTAAGTTTTTTTGCTTTTGTATTGTTTTAAATAATAAAAAACTTAAAAAATAAAAAAATAAAAAAAGGAATCCTGGGCTTGCTTACTGACCAATGAAAACACTAATTCTCAAAGTGTACAACCAATGAAATTATAGGGAAACACCAATGGTATGCTAGAATTCTCAGGAGCAAGAGTCTGCTCCTTCAATAGAAATCAGACATGTCGCAAGCGGGAATTCTCCTGGTAGAAGTAAAAAGAGTTGAATTTGAATGCCCCAAAAGAATGAACTCATCATTCTTCCTTTAGCTATTTGATTAACTCACTAATATATAAGTTAGAAAACTATAAAAATACACAAGAAGTTTATTCACTGACTAAGCATCCTGATATCTGACTAGTTAAAACAATGGAACATCTGATAATGTTTGTCTTGAGATGAACTTCTTGAGAGGTCACGTAAGTAGGTAAACAGATAGTCAGGTTGGAAATTCCGTCAGTTGAATGGATTACACATCGAAGGAGAGCAAGTAGAATCCACTTAATGAATTCTTGACTCAATCTTAAAAGCCCCAAATGCTTGGTTAGAAAACTGGAAGCCTCCCATATTTAATACAAAATAATCCAATATGTTAATTTATATCTAAAAAGCAGAGATGTGGTCTTGTATTTGCCATAAAAGAACCCACACCCCTTGACCAATCTTGCTGAAAATTGGCACACACCTACCTTGGGCTTGCGAGATCAGCACTGTGGGGGTCTCGAAACCCATTTGGGGTTTTATGTCCCACAAATTGTGAATCAAAGGGGACACCCCCACCAACAGGAGAGAAAGCACATGCCACCACTAAAAAAGGGGGATTTTTCCCCAGAGATGAAGAATAAAAAAGTATTTAAAAAGGAAAGAAACAAGTTTTTATTCTTTCCTTCCATGGGTTATTATTGTTAAAGTATCAGGATGGTGTTGGGATATTGTGGAACAGAGAAGGGAGGGAAATGGGGGACAAAATGGAATAGTGGCACCCCTGTGGGGTGGTACAATGGAACAGTCTGCTCTCCTCTGGTGGTTGCGGAGGAAAAAAATCCACTGGATCCTTTTGTTTGAGCCCTCAGAAGAGGGAGGGAAGAGGGTGACGGTTGAAGGGAGAGGCTGGTCACTTTAGGATTGCCCCCTTCATCCCCTCACCCTTTTAGGATATTGTTCCTCTCATGTTGGAAGTGTACGCCCCTTTGCAATGTGTTTGGCCTTGGAGTAAAGCTCAATTCAACTCAATGAGATTTGCTGACCACATATCTCAGTTGCTTAAAATGAGTGAATTACCCTCATGCTTGGGAAAGAAATCCTCAAAAACCAGGCATACAATACAAGAAAGTCAGCAAAGCAATAGAGATGTCCCTCGCAAAGGGTTTGGCCTGGGAGTAAAAATCCAATCACCACAATGCGACTCACTGGCCAAATATCTCAGTTGCTAAAACATAGAGTGAATTTTTCCTCATGCTCAACAGAAATCTCCAAGAGGCACCCATACAATCTATATCTATAAAACAGAGGTGTGGGTTTGTATGTGTCTTAGAGGTTAAGATGCTGAACTTGATGACTGGAAAAACAACGACAACAAAAAATCTAAGCAAGGCAAAGATAAATGTCCCAGCCCCACAGACACTCTTTCCCTCAGCAAACAAAACTTGACAGCAGTTCAAATGACTACTTTGTGCAGGCAATGATGGCACAGGCAGTGACGAAGAAAGCAGAACTACAAGGCAGGACATGCCAGCAGAACTATAGTTCCTTTAAGGGGGGAAAAACAAACCCGAGCAAGGCCGGTCAATCAGCTAGTATCCAATAAAACATTGTAAACTAACATTTTAACATTTGGCATACCCGGAAAATAAAGGGCTAACTTAGCATGGGTGGCAATGGACAGTTGCTGCTTGTTCACACAAGAAAATTACATTTCAAAAATATCTTTATTGAAAAATAATTATAAAATAATAATAAATAAATGCAAAAATAAAACTGGGGTTTTCTGGATTTCCACTAACAGGGGAGCAAATTCTACCAACAGTCTCCAATCACCACACTTGTTGAAAAGTATTGTGCATGCTGTCACTAGTAGTGTGATTGCAGGCAAGCAGTTTTTCCTTGTCTTTTTTTTTGGTTTGGTTGTCAAAGTTAGATGCTTCTGTTAGCAAAGAGATATAGATTTGTTCAACTTAACCTAGTTCAACTTTAGTCCAGATATTAGAGATAACTTTGAGTTATTTATTAATTTTATTAACATTTATACTCCACCCATTTTGTTGGAATGGCTGATAGATGTAGGAGTGGCTGGCCGCAAGGAAGACATGTGGAGGCAGTTGCGTGGTGAAGTCCAGCCCCAACTCAGTGTCGGGGGTACGTATTTATTACCCTGCCTACGGGTGATACGTGCCTATGATGCGTGTGACCCCCTAATACAGAAGGCTTTTATACGTGGCATTTTCCGGTGATCAGACACAATACCTGCTCTTGGACATTGCCCTGTGGTTAATGGATAGCCTACAACTAATTAAGGTCTGGGCTGGTGAAACCCATTGTTCCTGCCCTATCTTGGAGCCTTATGTGTATTGACTCCGGGTGCCTAGCTTGTTTGCTGTCTGGAGCGGCTTATTTGCCCATCTTAATCTGCAGCCAGCAGCTAAGGATTGTGTGTTTCCACTAGAATCATCATCTTGGTTTTTGCCCCGTTTCCATCGTAGCCATCAGTCAAGGCTTTCTGATTCACCCCCCAAACTAACTAACTAGCCCGCTCCCCAATTGCCTTTCCTGCCAAGCCGGATCCCCCGATCTGTTGAAGACTGAGCAAACCCCTGGGAAAAGGTTTAGCCAATTATTCCCACAGGCAACCCACATCCCCCCTTCCTTTATTAGTTAAATCGGCCTGGCTGAGGGCACAGTAGATGTAAGGTATAATCTGCTTGGACGTAACTATTTGCGGGGTCTCTGCCATGAGGTACACATTGACAAGAGTGAGGGAATGCATTGCGCAAAGCAGTATGGCAATGGCTGATGAAGTGTGATTGATGGCTTTGGCTGAGGGGGCAAACTATTCCCCATTGATATAAATGGTTTTCCTAAGGTAATCCTTAACTATCCTGCAAAAGGGCCTCTCTGGCCATTATGCAAACATTTCCTTATGGAAATGTGATTGGCACGGACATAAGCAAACACAAAGTAATTAAAGGATTACCATAGTCAGGGATTTCTTTGGCTGTAGGATGATCAACCTTTGTGTAGAGGTGGCCCAGTTTGGTTCCTTTCTCCCACCCATGGGTGAAGACATGACTTCCTAGCAATGGGTGGTATCGGGGTGGCAGATGTGAGGGTAATATACAGAAGGGGTGTCTGCAAAATTCACAATTTGGTTCATATGTCCCTTGAAAATCCCACCATGAACATTGTATAAAGGCAAAGAATTCAAAGATATGCAAAGAAAATACAAGCAATAGCAAATAGTGAAACATATACAAAAACATTCAGCTGCTTCTTCTGATGCTGACCGTTGAAGTGGGGTTACATGTGGTGAAGCCATAAATTGTCCCAATTGTCCCTTGGTGTGGATTTTATTGTATCAATCAATTAATCAGTTTAATTTATATCCCGCCTTTCTCGGCCAAAGGCCAACTCAAGGCGGCTAACAGCATATACAAATAGCAACAAAATAATAATACAGAGATACAATAAATTTACAATAGCGAGCAATACAAGTAAGCATGGTGTCAAAATACAAAAACTACATAATTACATTATAAACTACAGTAAAAAAACAGTATAATACAACAACAAACCCAGCATGGAAAAACCCCATGTCCGCTGGAGAAAGTCACAGGAGCTACCACTCCCCCCGGCAGCAAAGACAGCCATGGCAGTTCAGATTGTCCCAAGGGCTGCAACAGCTGCAAAGACACAGGCAAGAGCCTTAAGGACAGCATCAGCTCCAGCCGTTCAATGCCGGCCGGCCACTGGTCGAGAGCCCCACCGGGGTCGGTGGTGGCTGGAGCGGGTTTTGAGGGTGGTGACAAGCCCTCCAGGTGCCACTCGTTCATTGCTGGCCACCCGCCGGTCGAGAGCCCCGCCTCTGGCCCGACTGGCCAAAGGAGGGGGAAGCGGGAGTCCCAGAGCCATGGCGGTGGAGTCTTTTGAAGGCGGCCGCTGCCCTCCTGCGGGTGGAATCACTCCCCTCTGGCCTGACTGGCCGAAGGAGGGGGGAGGGGGAGTCTTGGAGCCATGGTGGTGCAGGCTTTTGAAGGTGCCCACTGCCCTCCCGCAGGTAGAATCACTCCCCTCTGGCCCGACTGGCGAAAGGAGGGGGAGGGGGAGTCCCGGAGCCGTGGTGGTGCAGTCTTTTGAAGGCACCTGCCACCCTCCCGCAGGTGGAATCACTCCCCTCTGGCCCGACTGTCCGAAGGAGGGGGGAGGGGAAGTCCTGGAGCCATGGTGGTACAGGCTTTTGAAGGCATCCACCGCCCTCCCGCAGGTAGAATCACTCCCCTCTGGCCCGACTGGACAAAGGAGGCGGGAGGGGAAGTCCCAGAGCCATGGCAGCGCAGTCTTTTGAAGGCACCCGTCACCCTCCCGCAGGTGGAATCACTCCCCTCTGGCCCAACTGGCCGAAGGAGGGGGGAGGGCGAGTCCCGGAGCCATGGTGGTGCAGGCTTTTGAAGGTGCCCACCACCCTCCCGCAGGTGGAATCACTCCCCTCTGGCCTAACTGGCCAAAGGAGGGGGGAGGAGGACTCAAATATTTAAAGCCAGCATATAGAAGACAGTTTTGAAAGACATTTAATAACCTCTTCTTTCATGTCTCGATCAAACCGTGGACTGCCAAAATGAAGCCACTTTCTTGGGTTTGTCATTGGCCAAAATTAAGTCTTCATCAGTACATGTTTCTGACAATCGGCAGGCCAGAAAATGAGTTGGATTCTGTATCTCTCCACAGTCACACCACACGCTGTTGTCCGCCAGCAGACCTCACTTGAGCATGTTGGTCTTGCATTTAGAGACTCCAACCCTCAGCCTATTCAGGGTCCCCCAAGTGACAGAAGGGAGGATGAGTTCCTCAGCCTTATTATCCTTTAATGTTTTTATTTTTATTTTTTATTTTACATTCAGATTTTTGTGGTGCACAATCAGGTAAACCCAACTCAGGGCGGCTCACAACAAGTTAAAACATACATAAAAACAATTAAACCATTAAAACCCCAACATACTCACCCACCTACCCCATTCATCTTTTAAAAAAACTACCCACATTAAAACTGCCTGCATTGACAATTAAAAGAAATGGGAGCTTATTTTATAAGCCAACAGGCTGGGACCATCATTGTATAACCCAATCTGTCCATTGGTAACTTGAAGAGTCTGTATTTGTGGCAGGCCAAGTTGGCACAAAGGTAAAACAAAGTTGTGTGTTTAACTGAGCATGATGTCCTTTGAAGTCCCAATTGGTGTGTAACATTGAGTAGCTTGTGTGTATGTGTCCATGTGTGTGTCCCAAATCCTCCCTCCTTGGGGTAAAAGCAGGCCAAAATCATCGAAAAATGGATGACTGGTGTCATCTTTGGCTGATGTCTGTGCTTGCTGTGTTTTGGCTGTTGACTGGGACCTGCTGGCATCTAACATCTACTGGACTTGTAGGATTGGGGCCTGGTTCTTGTGTCTGATCCTCCAGAAATGAACCTGCAGAAGAGATAAATGTTGGCTGCAGAAGCAGCCTTGGAAATCCTGGGAGAAGTCTGAGAGAGTTAGTTTTTGTAACAATAGGTAAATATCGCCTTAGCTGAGAATCCAGGGGGGCTCCACCCTTCTTTTAACTAAAAGAAAAGACAGTGTAGGTTAATTCATTCCACAATTGCTTTATGTGGAATTGTAAAAAGTGCCATTTAGATGCAGAACTTCCTGATTCCTGCTAGGAAGGTCTGCCAGAAAACAAAAATGTTAGATCAAGAAAGAAAGGATTCTAGTGAAATCCTGCATGTCTCAAGGGAAAGCGGTGGACATTGAAAAAATTGGCAATTAGAATAGAAGGACAAACAAGCTAAAAAGACAGTCTTCATGTGCAATGCTGTGGTGGAAAAAACATCAAAATGAAGAAATGAGTTAAAAATGTCATACAGTGTTACTCAAATGACAAAGAGCATGCAGCAAATGAAATAGTCAGAGGTTAACTTAAGCTCATCACAAACAAGGCACATACAGGTCTTATCAATTAATGAGAATGTAATGCTCCCTTGAGTTTCTGTGGAAAGAGATAGCAATCCTGTCAATGAAGAGTTAATTAACTAAGGAGGCAGTGGAGAAACACTATACAATTCACAAATAGGGCTGGAACTTAGTTCCAGGTATGTTATGACTGCAGAAAAGCAAATTGCCTTTGAAATGTGGCGCTAGGAGAGAAGTTTGCAAAAATCGAAGCATTATTTATATAATGTAAAGGGACTAGGCATAGTTATAGCAGAAGCTGTGGGAATAAATCCAAGTCGTTAGGCTTGTTCATAATGTAATGGATTAGTGACATTTTATCTTGATCAAGATTCTATTTAAGGTTTAGCCAATTATTCCCATGGGCAACCCATGCATTTGATGTGAACAACACTCTGGGTGGCTTACAATGTATACATATTTGAGGAGGCTCTTTCTGTGTACCCTTATCCCATGACAATATGTTACCTTTGATGTTGATTATATTTTCTCTAACATTTTCCAGGTATTTCACATTTTAAATGAATTTACTTTTTTCCCTTTCAGCTTTTTTATTGTCCCTTATCCTGAAGAAATTTCTTTGTAGCAAGATTAACTTTGGGAAATTATTATACAGCAAATAGCAGAAATGAGCTCATATTTAAACCATATGTTGATACAATGCATTTAAAATATAAACCAAAGCCTATAAACAAACTATAATTTGCTATGTTGTTAATTAACAGAATTCTCTGATCCACAGAAATCTCCACCCTCCTAATTAGCTTGGAACAATTATCATTAAATTGCAAGGAATTTATATTTTTAATAAAGTGGTACAGCAGAGTGAAGAACATTAATTCACAGTTTTTTGAGTTTCCAGCATTTGAATTAGCAAACATGCAAATTCTTGACAAAAAACATGTAAATAGGATTTTCAATATTTTCTTCTTCTTCTACTCTAATCTAATGCTCTGGTATTTGATAGCAATCCATATCTCATATGGGACTAAAAACCTGTCCCTTTTAGAACTTTGCATTGGCAATGCTGTCTATGGCTGCTAGGAGTTGTGGTACAGCAAGCTCTGAAAGAATCCATGTTTCCCAACCATTATTCCAATAATAATAATAATAATAATAATAATAATAATAATAATAATAATAATAATAATAATAATAATAATAATAATAATAATAATAATAATAATAATAATAATAATAATAATAATAATAATAATAATTTTGTGTCAGAAATTATTCTGGGTTGAAAGGAGTTTTGCTGGAGGAACTCCACTCAGGGAATGCCCAAATGAGACTCCTTTCATGTCTCCAAGAACTTTCCCCACCAAAGTGGTCCCTATTTATCTACCGTATTTATTCGAGTATAACGCGCACTCGTGTATAACGCGCACCCCTAATTTTCCATGAAATCTCGGTATAAAATTTTTTTCGCCTGGGAGGAGGGCCGCGGCGTGCTCCGTGCCTACCCGGCGCCGGCTTCTTGAGTCGCGCGGCCCGGGTAGTGCGTGGAGGTGAGCGGCGGCGGCAGCGGGACCTGGGCGCCTGGGAGGAGGGCCGCGGCGTGCTCCGTGCCTACCCGGCGCCGGCTTCTTGAGTCGCGCGGCCCGGGTAGCGCGGAGCACGCCGCGGCACTCCCCCGGAGGGTTCCCTTCTCGACCCTGCGGGTGCGTGGAGGTGAGCGGCGGCGGCAGCGGGACCTGGGCGCCTGCCGCCGCCTGGGAGGAGGGCCGCGGCGTGCTCTTGAGGCTCGTTTAAAAGAGGCTCGTGTATAACGCGCACCCAGTCCTCGTGTATAACGCGCACCCAAACTTTGAGTCTTTTTTTGGGTATAAAATTTTGCGCGTTATACTCGAATAAATACGGTACTTGCAATTTCTTGGTTTCAAACTGCTTGGTTGGCAGGAGCAGGACAGAGACAGGTGCTCAATCCATCATGCAGTACTCAGGTCTCGAACTGCCAACTTGCCAGCCTTCTAGCTAACAAGGAAAGCTTCTTAACCACTGAGCCACCATAGCCCCTTCCTATTCCAATGATAATGAGCTGTAGCAAAATTTAACCTGAATATAAATAATTAATTGTAGATAAACACAATGTGGGTGTTGTCTGTGTTGCAATTTAAAATGGTCAAGAAAATGTATTTTTCTGACTGGTCAACAGAGCTTTGCTGAAAATATTTTTTTCTTCCTGTCTTATTAAATAGGGCAGGCCATGCTCCTGTTAATGGACATGACAATAAAGGTACTTAATTAATTGAGTTCCAATTTAAACACTGTCAGCCTCCTCTGTCAACAATTAAGAATGGTTGTTCCAATATGGCAAGGATACGAAAAATAGATTAGCATAGATCAGTGATGGTTTCCTGAAGGGCAGCAGCTCCATCTGTAACCATAGCTCTACTGGCAGGAGGTTCCAAAGGGCCGGCACGAACAGGGAAAAGGCCCTTTTTCTTGTGCCAAAGAGGTGAACCCCTTGGCTGATGGAACAATTAGGGAGCCCCTTCAGTCTGCTCCGGTTGGATGGAGAGAGGTCCTCAGGGCGGTGCAGTCTCTTAGGTATCCTGGCCCACTACCTTATAGGGCTTTAAAGGTCATAACCAGGACCTTGAATTGCACTTGACGGAAAACTGGTATCCAGTGCAGCTCCCGGAGCAGGGATGTGGCATGGACATAATGTCCACACCCCATCACTTCCCGGGCTGCTGCATTCTGGACCAGTTGCAGCCTCTGAATGATCATCAAGGGCAGCCCCATAGAGAGCGCATTGCAATAGTCTAGTCTGGAGGTGACCAGGGCATGTGTGACCGTAAGCAAGGAGTCCCTATCCATTAGCAGGCGCAACTGGAGAATCACCTGGCGTTGTGCAAAGGCCCTCTTGGCCACGACCACCACCTGCTCTTCTAGTAGCAGTCAAGAGTCCAGGAGGACCCCCAAGTTGCAAATTGGCTCTGTCTGGGGCAAGGTAATCCCATCCAAGACCAAGGATGGCAGCTCCCAGAATAGCATAGGACCCCGAACCCACAGCCACCCAGTCTTGCTGGTATTCAATTATAACCCGTTGGCCCCCATCCAGGCCCTCATAGCCTTCAGACATCCAGATAGGACTTTGACAGCATCGCTGGGGACCTCACGGGCCGAGATGTACAACTGAGTATCATCTGCATACTGTTGGTACCGCACTCCATGGGAATGGATGATCTCAACCAGTGGCTTCATGTAGATGTTAAATAGGAGAGAGCACCGAGCCCTGAGGCACCTGTATTGGAGGGGTGCATCTCACTCTCCAACCACACCGACTAGGTCCGGCCCTTCAGGAATGAGGAGAACCAGGACAACACCATGCCCCCATTCCCCAACCAGCTACCCGTCACCTCCTTGGCGGCTTTCACCAGCCAGGTGGGACAGGGATCCAAAAGACAGGTAGTGACGTGAACAGCTGCAAGGAGCCTGTCCACTTCATCAGGGACAACTGGATCAAACCGGTCCCAGATAACATGGCAAGACTGTGTTCCAGTCCTCCCAGACCCTCCCCAACCTCACCAGGATTAAGCCCCAAGCGAATCTGATTGAATTTCTCCACCAGATGGTCAACCAAGTCCTCAGCCAGACCCTGCCAACCGGGCAACCCCCTACCAATGAGAGACCTGGTTACCCAAAACAGGGTGGCTGGGGGATTATCAGCGGAGGCAATAAGGGTGGTGAAGTTTCGCCACCTCACCACCCCCATCACAAATAGGAAGGTCCTAAAAGGACCTGTTCCACAGGTCGACCAGCACCTCAGGTGAATCGCTTAACCGATCCAGAGGAAACTGCCCCAGTTCCTGCTGGAATCCATCTGGATCCATAAGTTATTGGGGGCGGGCTAGCTTAACAGGCCCTGCCTTCCTACGATGAAACATTGCCACCAGAAAGTCTAGAGTCACCAGATAGTGATCTGACCATGACACAGGTACTGTGTCTAAATTATTTAATCTCAGATCACTCTGCCACTGCTCCGACAAGAAAACTACATCTGGGGTGTGGCCACTGCCCCTGGTCGGGCCCTGAATTACCTGAGTCAGGCCCAAGGCTGTCATGGAAGCCATGAACTCCTGTGCAACCCCAGAGCCAGTCCCCAGCAAAGGCAAATTGAAGTCCCCCAGAACCATCAGCCTAGGGAACTCCAACGTCAATGCTGAGATGGCCTTGATAAGCTCAGGATGGGAGTCACTTACCCTGCAAGGGGGCAGGTAGAGGAGTAAAACTCCCAAATGACCCTTAGGGCCCAACCACAGGAGAAGGGCCTCCCAACCCAGGACATGTGGAGCAGTGGCCCTAGCAACTCCCAGAGACTCCCTGGAAACAATGGCGACACCACAACCCTTCCCCTTCTCCCTAGGCTGGTGCCAAATACCAAACCTGGCTGGACATATTTCTGACAGAGGTACACCATCGTCCAGTCTCAGCCAGGTTTCAGTGATGCATGCCAGGTTGCCCCCCCCTGAATAGAATCTTGAATCGGGGGGCCTTGTTGCAGACTGACTTGGCATTCATCATCATCAGCCTAATGATGGGGTCACCCTGGATCAGCTGCTCAGGACCTAGAGGTGTAGCCAAGGGACAGGAATGAGGGACAGATGTCAAACATCGGTCCCTCATTCCCCGGGTGTGGCCCACCCCTTGGTACCCGCCATATCGCCCCATGCCCGTCACAACCCCAATCTGGGCCTCAGGAACCTTCCTGCCTATTTCAGACAGAGTGCTGCCCTACCATCCCTGCTGGCGAGGTTGGCTCTCACACATTTCCCCCCTCCCTCTCTCTCCTCCCCACTTAAAAAGCCCACAGACCAGAGAAGTGGCTATTAGAATGGCCATTGAGCTGCCAGACAGCCTCAGGTTCTGCCAATTCTCAACATCTCTACTAGTCCGCTGTTTGACAGACAATGTCTGCAGTGATGGCAAAGGTGGTGGTACTTCAAGGGAGCCCAAATGACCCCCATTGCCCCCAGTTCTTCTCTTTCCCCCTGGCTGGATTGCTGGCAGACAAAGTCCATGGTAGCGAAGGAGAGACGTCCTCTGGGGGATGCCATAGCAGATGCCAGAACTCCTCCCCCTCACCCCGGCCAGTTGCTGGCCAACAAAACCAACTCTGGAGCCCAGGTGCGGTGGGGAAGGTCCTTTTGAGCTGACCGCCTCGCCTCACACCAGGTGTTTCTGCTCTCCTTCTCCCCGGCCGATTGACCAGGGCGCCATGGGGGTGGCAGCAGCAGCGGCGGGAAAGGTCCTGTTTGAGCACAAGAGGGTATCCTGTACACCATCTTTACTGTTGATATTGGTGTTTCCACCTCTCTTATGTAAAGTGTGGTATCTTTTTCTCCTTTTAGCAACACAGCTACACTATTGCACAGTGATATTGGGTCATTTTCTTGTGTTTTGAATTGATTCATAAACAGAGATGTTCTTTTAAAATAAATATATTGCTACATTCCAGATTCTAAAAACATTCTTTTTCTAGCACAATTTCCACAACTGATAGTATAAAGGAATTTAGAGATTCTAGTCAAAGTAGACTACTGTCACTTTTGATAGAAATTTTGTAAAGAAGGTTATACTCATCCATAAATGTGTTAAGTGGAGATACTTATTAGAGATGACACAAAATTTATTTCTGGATTTTAAAATTTTGAATTCAAAATAGGTAACTTGCAGTGCGGAATAGCCTACTGGTTCTGTCTTCACTATTTTATTAATTCCTCATGGTGACAACCTTTGGTTAAGACAGGCAGTTGACAATAGTAATGTTTATGCTCCTTACTAGGGAATTCTGCTTCAATTTTTTAAATAAAAGATCTGTGCAAAATTCACAGGTTGAAATAGTATGAATTGTAAATAGCATACCAGTAGGAGAAAATGAAAAAGATCTGTCAAGAAGTCCTATAATGTGGAAATAAAGTGTTAAATTAATTAGAGGGGTATAGATAAAGTAGCTCTGAAAATTGAAAACATCTTTTATATTGAAGCCTGAAACTTAGTTTAGAAGAAAAGATCTTTTATTTTAGACAAGTGAATGTATCTCTATCAATATATAAACAAACCCCTTTAAGTGGGGTGATGGTCCCCCTCATTGGAGGAAATGCCACTGGAAACAATCATATGGTTTGCCAATGGCAAAATGAGCCAAAAGACTGCCCCTTAACCACAATGAAAAAGCATGAGGGTCTCTGTCCCCATCCCATGGGAAAGTAATGTTCCCCCCTTGTGTGAGAAGGACTAAACATGGATACTATATGTACTACAAGAGTCCAACATACCTTCAGCCTGTGGAACATACAAGTGGGAGACAATCATGTCTTCTTGGCAGCAAGCTTACACAGCATTCCTGTGGTTTAGCAAGCTTACACAGAGAAGAGCCCTGCCTGACCCCCTCCCTTCAGAGAATTGGCAGGGAAAGACAGGCCACAGAAAGGCCTGTATGAAAAGAGCAGAAAAGTGAGAATCTGACAGATCCAATTCACGACATCCTCCTCTTTCTCCAGATGAATATTCTGTGAATATTCATCTCAGAAAACAAGGTGATTTGGATCTGGCAGAGTTAGCTATATTGCAATATGAGCATTCATCAATGTTCATTACATGAATCTTGGAGGATACTTAACCTAGCTTTGCTGAAGCAAAGCATTACAGAAAAACAAAAGAAGCATTAAACTGACCCCTGATACATTTCAAATGTCATTTAAACATTCTTCTCAGAAACATCAGGTAACAAGACAATGATTAGTTTTGTCTTTAAATGGAGACAGATTCCTGAATCTTGTAACATTCACCATTTTCACATTCACATTTTCATCAGTCTGACATTCTCCCATTACTCTCACCCTGTTCCATTTTTCTTTTCCATCAAGCTTAGGTGTTGAAATACTATATATCTTAACACTGGATGCTTTACGTTTTCCTGTAACTGATCTATTCACAACTTTACCAGGTGTTAATGAGGTCATTTGGTCAGTAGGTGTCATCTTTCCATCATTTTTGGCAACATCAGTTACAACATCAGGTTCTTTACAAAATTCAGCATTAGTCTGTTTACAGGAATCAACATTCAAAGGTACATTTCTTTGGTCTCTAGCCTGTCTTTCCAGAAGAACCAATGACATTCCCAGGGAAAAAAATAGGAAATCGTGAAGAATTATGAATCACACACAAAACTTCACCACTAAAATCCTGAAATTTCATTGTAACTCTAGCTAAGGGACAATAAGAGATTTTCTCCCCCTCTTCCAAGTGAAAACCTTCTATAGGAATTAGGGTCTGGGGTACATATTGTTCTGGCTTGACATAACTAGCATGAATGGAACAGAAATCTGCCCCCATATCTATCTGAGCATCCAGAAGGCAAATCTCTTCCCCATTTCCATTTAACAAAGCCACTGTGGCTGCCCTCTCCCTATCTATCAAGTTCACCATTTCTTCTCCTAGCAAAGAGACAGGATGTAGGATCTCAGGTGGTGGAGAAATAAAACTTTTATCATGAAGGTGCCAAGCCACTTGAAGGTCTTTACCTACCAAAACACCATGCTGCTTAGCTGGGGAAACAGCTTCTACTCCCTGGCTAGATGTGACATAGCTTAAGGATGATTGATTCACCTCTTCAGTGTTAGCTACAGCTCCTCCCCCAAATCCTTGACTTTCTGGTGGATCCAAAGTCTTGCTGGACACTTGGATCATCCTGGAGCTAGAAATGGGTGCTCCAGACCTCTCTCTAGTAGACTGCCTAGCTGTCCCTTGGAGTTCAGGACACATTCTCCGAACATGATCTGACTTTGAACAATTAAAACATACAGGACCCGAAGATTGTGACACCCATTCCCTTGGTTTGGTCGCAACTTTCCTTGGCACATTGTCCCTTGGTGCTTGCGTTGCAGGCGGTATCTTTGAAAACGCCTGAACTTCTGCTTTCTTGAACCTTCCTGATGACTGAGCAGACTTTGGCACAGGTTGGAATGGTCTGTCCTAGACTCTGTTCACCCAAATTCTGTCAGCTGTTTGAGCCAGAAGATGTGGGTCTGTAATATCTTTGTTAGCTAAAGTAACTCTCAAGAAAGGCGGGATAATAACCATGAACTGTTCAATGATATTCAAATTAAGCCCACTTCTAGTCATAACCACCTTGGCTGCTCTGATCCATCTGTCATAAGCCTGTGCTAAGTCCACCATTAAAGCAGAGAATGGTTGCTTATGATTCCATTGCATTTGTCTAAATCACTCTCAGAACAGCTGGCACCAAAGCGCTATAAGTCTCCAAAGCTTCAACTATCTGTGACCAGGTTAAGGTGGTAGGCAATTCAAAGAAGTAGTCCTGAACTGGACCTCTCAATTGAGTACCAAGTAAATCTGGCCATTCCTTCTCATCTACCTTTAAGGCTCTACAAGAATGTTCAAACCTGCATAAGAAAGAAAGTAAGTCCAGAGAATCTTCTAAGACAGGCAAATTCTGTTTGTTTACATCAGCTGTGGTGATTGGTTTGGGGCTTGTTGTTCCCTCAGGATCTGGATTTGCATCTCAAAGTAATTCTCCATCAACCTCTCAAGGCGAGGTGCAGCTCCCTGCACACCTCCTTCCACTTGGCTTGGCGGTGGAGGATTGTAAGCTGGCTGGGCAGGAAGGCTAAGGACTGGTGGTGGTGGCTGGATGGGTGGCACAGGCTGCTTTGGTGCTTGGCCACTCCCCATTTGCCCTGTGATGAGTGCTCTGGTCTGCAACTCATCGGCAAATTGCTCTTCCTCAATGGCCCTCAATTTAGCTGCCTCCTCCTTTGACCTCTGGGGTGGCTGGGTAGCAATACTCTAACACTGCAACCCCCAAATCTTCAAACTGTTCTTGTAACTTTAACAATTGAACACGGTACAACTCACGGCGCTGTTTGATCTTCCACAACTCCGTTTCCCTTCTTATACGTTCCTTTCCTGGGCTGCCTGTTGTTGAGTTGTGTCATGCTGCAGGGCTTCATGTCTGCTTTGGTGGGCAGCTTGTTCCTGCAAAGCCTTCTCACACTGCATGGCTTCCTCTTGCTCTCTGGCCTGCCTCCGAGCTCTGGCTTCCTTACATTTCCTGGCTGCTAATTTCTCCAGGGACTTCTGGTGCTACAAAGCCTCCTGCTCTAGAGTATCTTGACATTCGCGGTCATCCTGGTGTGGCAAAGCCCCAGCTTGCCCGTAGTCTATTTCTTCTATCAACTCCTGTATAAACTCCTGGGTTTCAATATACTCTGGTTTGGCCTCTTTCTCCCCAGTTGCCTCCACTGCTAGCCCTTGCAAAAACTCTTGGGTCTCAACATACACCTGCTTTGCCTCTTTCTCCCAGGCTGGACTTGCTATCATTTGGTCCAGGATCCCATCATCCTCAGTGAGCCTCCTCGCTATACTCTGGTCTAAGTCTTTGACTTCAGGATCCCAGGTCTCCAATTGTGCTCCCTGCACTGGAATCTCCCTGGTACCATCCTTCCATTGGCTTTCAGGGCGCAGAGCCCATCCTCTTCCAATTGATAACCCTGTGAGATGTGGCCTTGGTCCCCTCACTGGGCTTTCCAATGTACCTCCTGTTGCTCCTTCCACACCTTCCAATAGCATCCCGGCATCCTCAAGTGGTCCGAGTTGGCTAAACACCTCTCGTCTCCCGACCTCCATCTCATCTTGGATCCGTTCCTGCAAAAATCTCCACCCCTTCCTGTAGTCCGTAGAACCTTGCAGCACTCACAGGTGGATTCATTTGATCCCCAGTCTCAGGGTGGAAGTAGATCATTAGTGGAGATGTGCCCCTTGAAGTATGTGCAAATGCTTCCCTTGAATCCCCTCCTAGCATTCCCTGTGCTATAGGGCTGATTCTTCCCTGGTCAGACATCCTCACCTTCAGGCACCACTGGTAAAGTTGGAAAAATAGTTATATTCCAATTTGCTCTGATGAGCCCAGGTATTCCATTAGAAAACAGCAAGCAAAACCATAAATGTTGCAGGCATAGTCCAATATCAGTCCATTGGCAAAATTCCTGTTACAAAGGCACTGCTCCCATCAGCTTAGTCCTCCAGTTCAAACACACACTACTGCTTTGGCAACAGTCCTGAGTTCAAAATTTCCCATAAACTGCCAGTAATAGTAGTGGATGATGGCCCCTGAAATCCCTCCTGGGGTAAGAATCCCACTGCTGCCACCATGTCGTGATGGGGGAAAGGCCTTCTTCTGCCCCTCCACCATGCTCTTTCCATCCAAAGGGTCCCCCCCTCTCTCTCTTTCTCTCTCTCTCTCTGCATGCACATGCAAGCAAGCAGCAGCCTGAGATGCACTGTGTCCGAGACCCAGAGTATCGCTGTTCGGTAGGAAAAGGTGCTGAAAACCTCACTGGCTGAATGAATGCTTCAGGGAGCAAATAATTCAAAGTCCAGATTCAAAGTCCAAGGTAGACTTTAATTTAGATTTCCATTAAATAGAACAGCATAGATTTTCAGAAGAAAATCAACAGAGTCCCATCTCCAGAAAAATGGTGAAGTCCAACACTCAAACCCTCAGAAAAATGGCTAAGTGTTGAGATGTTCTAAGCAGGATATTTTCTAAGTGCCTTCCTTGGTGAAATACATTCTATTTCTTCCCAAAAGTTTCCAAAAAGCTATCAAAGAACTCCAACAGCTAACTGAAATTGAATTACAGCTTCTCAAAAGGAACCACCTGTCTCCACCCCCAGGGGCCTGGTTAGGACAAGAGTGTCCTATCAGGATTACTACTCTTTACCTCTCCCTTAAAGTAAAGAGTGGAGAATCATCTGATTCGTTAGGGGTGTGTTCAGTTTAGGGGCTTTTCAAAAAGACTGCCCCTTAACCACAATGAAAAAGCATGAGGGCCTCTGGCCCCATCCTATGGGAAAGTAATGCCCCCTCTTGTGTGAGAAAGACTAAACATGGATACTATATGTACTGCAAGAGACCAACATGCCTTCATCCTGGGGAACAAACAAGTGGGAGACAATCATGTCTTCTTGGCAGCAAGCTTACACAGCATTCCTGTGGTTTAGCAAGCTTACACAGAGAAGAGCCCTGCCTGATTTCCCAAGGCAGGTTTATCAGAGTTTAGACTATACTGCTCTGGCTCCTTCCAGACCTCCTCCCTTCAGAGAATTGGCAGGGAAAGACAGGCCACAGAAAGGCCTGTATGAAAAGAGCAGAAAAGTGAGAATCTGACAGATCCAATCCACGACACAGTGGAACTTCAGTTAACATAATTAACACATTCTCTGGGACGTTTCTTACAGTGAAAATTACTTTAACCAAATTTCCCATAGGAATACATTGAATGCAATTTCCCATAGGAATGCATTGAAAACTAAAATACTTTAACCAGAATGTGGTTTCCCATAGGAATGCATTGAAAACCAATTAATCTGTTCTGAAAAACATACTGTAAACTGAGCCACCATTTTCTACAGATTTCCTTTTATTATGCAATTTTTATGTTAACCGAGCCATTTGTTAACCAAGGTTCCACTGTATCTTTAAACGTGTAAATGTGTAAAAAGAAAGAAAACAATAGCAAATCTATTATGTTATCTTCTGAAATGTGTAACATTCATGAAAGTTTAGTTCATCTGTAGAATCTTATAGGGCAGCAACCATATCATATCATCTCAACTGGCATAATAAAAGTTGGGCAACATAAAATTGTGTTACTTTTTACATGGCTGTTAGAACATTACATATAGGAGGAGTACATTCCTTAGCTAGGTTGGAAATATCAAGCCATGTCTTTTAAACAAATGTTCTTCCTGAGCACATAGCAATGTCCTTGTTGTAGAGTTGCTGCATAACAGGGGTGGCCAAACCTTTTGGCCCATGGTCTGGTCACGTGGTTCAGCAGGCCACTCACGTGGTTCCTCCGGCTGGAAGCAGAAGTAAAACATGCCTGCACATGTGCAAAATGCTGCCGTAAATGCACCTGCGGCTGTCGTAAGTGTGTTTCTGACAGCCACTGGTGCATTTATGGCAGTGTTTTGTGCATATGTGTGTAGGTTTTGCTTCCACTTCTGGGAGTGGCGTGGGAGCCATGGGCCAGATGGTTTGACGGTGTGGGCTGGATTCAGCCCACCGGCCGTAGTTTAACCACCCCTGCTTTACAAGTAATATTTTGATGTACAGTGTATGCTTTCCCGCATCTGTTCAGTTATTTGCTTGGAACTTTTTACTTAGTACTATAAAAGAGTAACTGTCTTTATCTTCAGGGAAACCCACTTTGCATAATTCTCTCTTTATGTGACTTTCTCCTTTTGTAAGCAAATAAAATTTCACTGTTTTATTACTGAGATTTACTCTGTATTCTGTTTTGTGGCTCCCAGGTAGAGAACATGAGCTGAGCTAAGGGATGATCTTTATTTCCGCATACCTGCCTGCTAGACTCATTGAAAGGAAGAAAAAAACAGATATCAGATTGTAGGGAGTAGATAAATTTTCCCATATTTGGTTGGGGGGGGGAGGTCATTGGTTGTATCTTCTTGCCTTTATGTGCTTACATGTCTTATTTTTGGGGGAGATATGTGTGCGATGTTTTTCTGGGGGTGTTTTTGCTGTTTGTCATGCAAACTTTTGCATGAATATTTAACATTTGCAGTACTGAATTTTTCATTACATGCTGTCAAGTGGACTCCAATCTATGATCCTGACCTGCAGAAAGCTTTTCTAGAGATTTCTCATTATAGATCCAGCTCCTTGTTTAGAGATACTCTAGAAATGTGAAGCTGGCCTAAGGCTGCAGAAGCTGGGTCTTTTTCTGGAAGATATACTGTATATGGAAGTCAAACTCTCAACCTCTAGCTAAGCAGCCAGAGACTAAAACCAATAGCTATTCAGTCAGTTCCCCAGACAAGACAACTTGGATAGCCTAGAGCAGTGTTTCCCAATCTTTGGTTTTTGGAATTCAGTTCTCAGAAGCCTAAATCAATTCCCCAAAGCACCGATCAGCCAATGTACTGGCTTCTGGATATTGAAGTCCACCAGTGTTCCACACAACATAGTTTGTTTATTTATATGCTAGTATATTTTGCCCGGCCTTGCCGGGCACGATTTTCACACACAGAGAACAAGCACACACACACACAATACTCACACAGAGAACACAAACACAAACACAAACACACACACACACACACACACACACACACACCAGAACAGTATACAATACACACACACACAACACAAACACACAGATTACACTCACACAGAAGGAGTGCTTTCGTCCTCTCTACCTTGCCGAAGGCACAGGGGGAGAGGAGGGTTTCCTGCTCTCCCCCGAAACTATACAGAGGCCGGAGCCACCTCCAGGGAGACCATTTTGTCTCCCCATCGAAGCCGTGGGGGGGGGGAGGAGGGATTCCTCCTCTCCCCCACCACCACCCAGGGAATACGCAGGGCCAAAGCACCTGGCCACAGCCTCCTTCCCGAGTGAACGGGGAGTGTGCAGCGGGCACCTTCAGTGCCCTTGCGTTCCCCGCAGCTCAGGGAGGAGGCAGTGGCCTGGTCCTTCAGCCCTGCATCCCCAGGCAAATGGGGAGTGTGCAGCGGGCGCTTTTGGGGCCATTGCATTTTCCACCACCTGGGGAGGATGCAGGGGCAAAGGATGGGGCCACGGCCTCCTCCCTGGGCAGCAAAAGTTAAGTGGGGGCGGGGGACAGGGACTAGCGGGGCAAGGTGGTGGGGTGGGTGGGCACCATGGTTCCAGGGCCCTGCCCCCCTCAGTCCCTCTTCCCTCCCCCTCCCCACTTACCTTTTGTCAGTTGGGCCTTTCCCTGGCGTGGTTTTTTAAAAACCCGGTGTGCCAGCTTTCCCAGTGTTCTCTACGCTGCCACTCTTCAGCCTGATTGGCTGATGGGTGGTGCAGCACACAGGATGCTGGGAACTGTAGTTCGTTTTTGTGGTCACGTTTGTGGGGCAGTTGCCCACTCTCGGCAACTGGACCCTTGTGGTGACCCTCACCGGATGGCAAGGTAAGTGCAGCTTGCTCATTTCAGGATGGTTGGGCTGGGTGTGGCTGTTTTTGTGTTTGGGAATATTTATTTATTTATTTACTTGGATTTATATCCTGCCCTCTCGCCGTAGGGCAACTCAGTACAGTAGTTGTATCTACTGAGGTTTCCAAGAGCATTTGAATGAAAAATTTGTTTCCATCTACTACTGAAGAATTCATTAACTTGTATGTACAGAATGAAATTCATAGGCCAGTATCCTGTTCATTGTGGGCTGTGGAGGCTTAGTGGTGGTGGCAGCGGACGGCGAAGTTCCTGTAGCTGGCTGGCTGGCCGCACAGCTGTTCCTCCTTCCCTCAGCCAGGCTGGCTGTCCTTGTCGTAGTGTTGATGCACAACAGGCTGGCTGAGGGAAACATGTGGTGGCGGGAGCGGACAACAAAGTTCTTGGCATTGCATCAACAATGCCATCTCACAATCTCCTCCACCGCTGCCCCCTTCTCCTTTTGCCTTCAATCTTTCCCAGCATCAAGGCCTTCTCAAGTGATTCTTCTCTTCTCATTTGGTGTCCAAAGTACTTTAGTTTCATCTTCAATATTGGTCCTTCCAAGGAGCAGTCAGGGTTGATTTCCTTCAGAATCAACTTATTTCATCTCCTTGCTGTCCAGGGTACTCTCAGAATTCTCCTCCAGCACAACATTTCAAAGGTGTCTATTCTTCTGCAATGAAGGTATGTAAAGAAGTCCTTGCAGTCCTGCTAGGAGATATGCTTTTGCTCAGGAATTGTAACCATTCTATGCTTATTGCTGCTTGTTCCAGGAAAATGACCCCACAACACTCAAGAAATTAAAATAAGGTAATTAAAATAAGTCTTTAGTGTGTTAGGGGCAAAAATTCTAATTACATTGTGAACTGCCCAAAGAGTGCTCTAATTGCTATGGGAAAGTACGTAGGTTATATTGCTATTGCTTAGTGGACAGTAAGCCTATGATTCCCACAATGAACATGCCCCGCCCGCGCATGCGGGTGATGTGCGCTTTGCCTGGGCTTCTCCAGGGAGACAGGAGTGTGTGGCTCACCACCCCGGTCAGGCAGGGAGGAGCCTCCTTCCCCTATTTAAGGGGTGGCTTGTCCCTGCCCAGTCCTCTTTAACTGTTCAGGAGAAGCTTATGCTTCTCCCCTTTGCCTCAGCAATGTATGGAGGTTTGCTGGGGCAGTTTCCCAGCCCTGACATGGCTCCTGCTGCCTAAAACTCTTGCCCGGGGCACTGTGCTACCCAGGACCCTCTGGAGCATGCCTGTGCCTTGGGCCCAGTCCCCTGTCTGGTGGCGTGCTCACCCACGCCTCTCTGGCACAGGCCCCATGGCCCTGCCTCCAACTCATTGGTGCCACGGCTCCCTGTGACTCATGCAGCCCCAGATGGGGCTGACTGGCTGGGGTCCTCCTCTGGGATCACTCAGAGGTTGGTGGCCCTCGAGGCTGCTCCTCCGCATCCTGCATCCTGGCCGGTGCAAACTGCCATGCCAGTTGTAGAGGGCTGGGAGGAGGTCATTTCCTCTCCTGCGCAAGGGGTCTCCCCTCTTCCGCTTGCCCCTCATGCTCCCATTCATCGATGCCTGGACCTGCAGCCTACCCGGGCCCTGTTGGGGTCGACTGGAGGGAGGTAGTGGCCTCTCTTATGCAGCGGTTGGCCAACCTGGAGGCTTCTGTGGCCCACTCTTCTATCCTTTCGCTCTCTGCTCCCCTGGCTGGAATTTGGTTGCCCATGGCCCTTTCTCAGGATGTTGGGCCTCCAGTACGCCCAGGTCCTGTCCCTTCTGGGATGGTCGACCCCGGTGTGGGTAAGTATGGTTCTGCACCAAACACCATGAAATGACACCATGAAATGCCCAGACAGAGATACGGTCCAGCTGACTGCCTGGGGAGAGCTCTCCCTGATCACCCCCAAACAGTATCTTTTATTGCCAAAATTCAGCAGCACATAAGAATACAGGAACAATAGGGCATTCAGTAGAAAGGGAGAAAAATGGATTGCATAATGAACAATAGAGAGTTTTCTGACGTAGGTTACATTTGGCATACATTGTTTCTAACATTAGGATACCATGTGAGAATCATGCAAGCTACAGTATGTGATCCTGATTGTTTAGAGCAGCTAAGATAACATACTAGCCTCGTGAAGCCTGCATGATTAGTCCCTCTATAGTAGAAGCTTAGACCTTGATTACATGTGTACTGACATTCTTTAAGGGAAAGATTGAAACATAGTAAAAGAATGCAGAACATCTCTCGGGGGAAACTTAAAAGCCAAACAGGAGTGTTTGCACTCTCATGAACTTGGTTTATGGTTCATCCCTATCAGATTCCCACATGCTCCCACCATCCTCCAACATGTCCCCATTTTCATTTTTAAAAGAAGGATTGAAAAGCAGATTATACTTTTTGCCTTTGAAATTTCTTTTCAACATCATGATTTCTTTACCAGCTAATTTTGCTGTATTACGCTGCGTAAATGAATGGCATTGGAGAAACAAGTTAGGAACACATTGAATGCAGCAGCAGAGAAGTATGAGAAAACAACCACCAATAATCAAACACATGAGCAACTGATGCACCCAGTCAATTCCAGGCAGCCAGGACCACAATGATTGCCACCAATCAGTTATGGTGCCTTGGAAGAGTGCATCCCTAACCATATCCTCCATAGCATTGATAGTATGAGTAATATTAGCTTGGAAATTAGAAATGTATAAGCAACAATGTGAGTGAATGAGAGCACAAACTCCACCTTTGCTGGCAAGCACTATATCTAAAGCATATCGATTCTGGAGAACATCCTCTCTTATTTTGCCCATTTCTTGGTTGGCCAATTTTAGGGCTTTGATTGACTCATTAAACATGGCAACAGTCCAATTAGTCAGGATATGAATATCTCTGTAGTTGGCAGATGTGCCAACAGCCGGAATAATGGCTCTTCCAACCTCTGACCAACCAGACCATTTCAAAGGATGGGAGGCTCGAAGGTTGCAAAGCTAAGCTCCCTGAATGGAGGATGAAATCATGATGGATGGTAAGAGATACCCAAGTGTGCAGGTGCCAGTCCACCAGGGGGAAATGAACCTATAAACTCTCCGACCACATAGCAGCCAGAGGTTCCCCAACAAATTAGTGATTCCCCACCGAGAACTGACCACCTGACCTTCCATGGCCCGTACAAGCTTGCATACTTGGGTACGGTGTGTGCTATTGCCCATTACTTGTTCATGACATTCATATTCAGTGACACATGTGTAGTCTGGGTTGGAGGTATTGAGCTCTGGCCACTCTGAAAGAACATTGAAAGTTTTGGCCCAATAGGGATCCTCTCCCACCTTGGTGCAGTTTTTGCCAGTGCTATTGCTAGCAAAACGCAGCCCTCTCTTGGATTCTGTCCCCTACGGCCAATATGACTTTAGTACCAGCTTGCTTAAGTAATACTCCAGGCATGGGCGAGGGTGCCTTCCATTGGGAGTCATTGAGTGGGACAGCATGAAAAACCAAACCTCCATGGGCTCTAGTGGGCATATGTATACATATCCAACAATCACCATAATTCATCTTTTTTTGCCATAATCTGAGCATCTAAAACAAAAGCATTATTTTCCCAGAAACCTTGTTCTGGCATTCCAGTAAGTCAAAGGTTCAGTCCATGTTCCAGGCACTGTTCCGATATTTCAGTGGGCCTGGGAGTGGGTAACAGTCCATTTTTTCCCAGTCCCTGCTTCGGTTTTCTGATGGGCCTGGGATTATGTGAAAGTCTGGTTTTTTTCCCGTCCCTCCTCTGGCATGCCAATGGGTCCATGTTGAAATGCAAATTGTCTGTTTTCCAGACGCTCCTACAGCATTCCGGTGGGTCCGGGACTAAATGCAATTCCCTCTCCCATCAAACAAAGCAGAAGTCCAATCACTATTGAGACAGTAGAATTAGCATTTAGGCAATCCACTATTGCAGCGAAATAATTCTCAGAAGTCTCTTCTTGACCTTCATGAACAATGAGGCATTTAGCCTGAGATGATAAATTTTTTACCATTCCCCAAGGGACTTTTGGCAAGTCTCCTGACAGGCGGTGGGGGCGGTGGCATTTTCGCCGCCAAGCCCTCTCAGTACTTGCACTAAGGGATATCGCTTCTTACATCTCCGGAATCGGGTTGGCTGGTGCTTGGTGCCAGCTCATATCTCGGTCCTTGGTAGGGTTGGACACACCTTCTGGGGATCCAGACAGTACCTGCAGGGGTGGAGACAGCTGCAAAAACCCCATCCCCAACTGACTAAGGGGGCGGGACCCTCCCAAGTGGGATTAGGTGGTTGCTTGAAAGTGACTAGAGGTCCTTCCAGTGGCAATTCCTGGCGGAAATGCTATTCCACTGGGGTATGTGTGGAACCATGTGGTGTCAGGAGATGATTGAGCATGAACAGTGTCTTGGCTAAAGCCTCAGGGACTTCGGCAGGGGTGAGACCCCTTCCTTTCAATTGTTTATGAAGGAGAGATTTCAGCATGTGATGAGCTCGTTCAATGACAGCTTGACCCGTGGAGTTGTAGAGAATGTCGTGACGTGATGGAGTTCAATGTCCCATAGGGTACAGAACTCCTGGAAACCCATGGACGAGTAACAGGGACCGTTGTCGGTCTTCAATTGGGCGGGGTGACCCATTGCCACAATAGAGTGAATGGCATGGGAGATGGTATGGCGAGTGGTTTCCCCTCGGAGGGGGGTGGCCCAAATGAACCCAGAGCAAGTATCTACTGTGACATGGAGATGGGAAAGAGGAGCAAAAGCAGGAACGAGAGTAACATCCATTTGCCAAACCGCACCAGGTACAAGACCTCAAGGATTGACAGCAGCAAAAGGATAGGACATAGGTGATAGAGAGCAAGAGGGGCAGGCAGAGATGATGTCCCTAGTCTGCACATGAGGGATAGAAAATTGACGTGCCAAACGTGTGGCATTTGTGTGAAAATAGGCATGAGCTTGAACACGATCGGTGAATAAAGGCAAGGTATGGAGATCAGTATCAGCAGCAGCATTGGCGAGAGAAATAGCATCTGCAAAACCTGTGTGGGAGTGGACGTGTGCAACAACGTAAGGATGACAATGGTCTCAGAGTAAATTCTGTAGGTGCAAAAAATTGTAAAAGTAGAGAAGGATCAAGAGCTGGGGTGATATAAGCAGTAGGGGGTGTTTTAAGCAGACGATAGACATACTGAGTGTCAACAATGAGATTGAATGGAACGTCAGCAAAGGTTTGAAAAGCGAGAATGACAGCAGCGAGTTCCGCATGCTGGGTGGAAGTGCAAGGAAGCATAAAGAGCGTAGTCCACGTAGCTTGGTTATTTTGGAAAGTGACAACCCCCCTAGTAGAGGATCCATCAGTGAAAACAGTTAAAGCATTTGGGAGGGGGCATTCCAGCTGTAAAGTAAACAGGCAGCAAGGCACCTTGTGAATAAACTGCAAACATGGATCCTTAGGAGTAGAAAAAGAAATTTCATTAACATAGTCTGCAAATGCTAATTGATAGGCACTACAGATTTCCATGAGATTACGATGTTCAGCAACAGTTATAGGGAGAAAACAAGAAAAAGCACCAAAACCAGTTAGTTGGTGAGCGCGGCAGCAGCCACGCACCACAAGATCAGCCAAAGCCTGTGAAAGCAGACAAATATTACGAGGGGGCGTGGGTACAGGGAAGATATAACCATTCCACAATATGCAGCTTGTCTCCAACCGCAGGAGCTGCAAAGAGTCCTGTAGGCAGTTTAGGAGTAGAAAGAAGAATAAGCATTAGAGGACCATGGGCTGGCACCCTGTCAACCATGACATGATTTAAAGCAACATTGAGCTGGTGCAAAGCATGCTGCATTGCCTTAGTTGCGGGAATGACATCAGCAGGATGGATGTGACCATGCAGGCCATCAAACAAAGGTATAAGCAAGTCTGTTGGCAATGCCAGAAATGGACGTGCCCAACTGAGATGACCTAAAAATTGCTGCAAAGAAACCAGTGTGAAGGAGGAAGGCATAGTTAGCATTGGGAGAAAAGGAGCAGAACAGGTAGTTAGCAGTTTGTGTCCAAGATAGTTAAAAGGAGATGTGTGCTGCACTTTCTCAGGTGCAACGATCAGTCCCTTCTGCCCAAAGGAATTCAATGAGCTTGTGCTCATGATCCACTGTCAGCTGCTCCCCTGCAATCAAGATATCATCCATGAAATGATACAACAACATATCTGGGAAGAGATCTTGGAAGGGTTGGAGTGCCACGTCAACAAAATGTTGGCACAAAGTCAGGGAATTGAGCATTCCCATCGGGAGCATGCCCCACTCACATCTGTGGGTGGGGCAAGAGTGATTGAGGACAGGTACAGTGACAGCAAACTTCTCCCGATCAGCTGGGACTAAGGGAATGGTGTAAAAACAATCCTTGAGATCAATGACCATCAATTGGAAATGTTGGGGAATGAGGTTGGGATTAGGCATGCCACATTGAAATGGTCCCATTGGCTGGATGCACTTATTGACTTCTCGGAGATTGTGAAGAAGCCTCCATTTCCCAGATTTCTTTTTGATGGTGAAGATGGGCATGTTCCATTGGCTGGTGGAATGTGCAATGTGCCCTTGTGCAAGTTGCTCCTCCACTAGGGCCTCTAGAGCTTGGAGCTTTTCACCAGACATGGGCCATTGGTCCACCCAGACAGGTGGGCCTTCAATCCACTTGAGTGGCAGGGCCGTGTCAGGCAACTGTAGAGTAGCTCCTATCATAGCCATCAGCTGTGCCTTATGAGTTTCAGTGCCCACATTCTGGCAAGCCTTGATCATTTCTGCCAGTTTCACCTCCAGTTTTTGTCACCACTGATTTTAAGGCAGCTTGGCAATCTTTGTTAGCATTCTCCTATGCTAATTGCCGGAGCAAAATCTCAGCAGCGACTTTGTTGTCAACCTGTCTTTGGATGGCAACCTGCAGAATGTTTATGAAATCCATGTAGGATTCATCAGCCTTTTGTCTCACTCCCCCAAAAGCACCCATTGGTTTCCCGATGTCTGGGATTTTCATCCATGCACTCTTTATGATTTTCTCCACCTGTCTAAAAGCTTGGATTGGCATGGGAAGCTGCTGTGCTAAGGTGGCAAAGTTTCCCTGTCCCATGAGCATGTCAAAATTAATTGCCACTCCATTGTGGAGGTTTTCTGCAGCTTTTGCCATGGCTCGATCAGTCCATTCTTGCATGAAAACCACATACTGAGACGGGGTGATCATGGCTTTGATCAGCATTCTCCAATCAAGAGGAAGAATGTCAGTGTTGTTGGCAAGCCCCTCTACCATCGAAATGGTGAAGTAGCTGAGCATTACTTTCTCTTTGACGCTTATCCTGAGATCTTTTTGTAAATGCCCAAGGACAGATTGTTGTACTGTCAAACTCCCCCTGCTCCCACAACAATTGGACAAGCAGCCAACAAAGGCATTGCATCACTGACATCCTCCGCATTCCCCCTCCTCACAGCTTCCTGAGCCATTTCTCTCAACCCCTGGCATGGTTGGTGATCTAAAGGTCCCTGGTATGGTTGGTGACTGCCAGGATCAGGATCTGGCGGAGAAGCATATGGGGGGAGGGGGTTTAGCGTGGACAGAGCCAGATCTGCTGGCAGGAGCAGTTGGGAAAAAGATGCTGTGTCTAGCTCATATTGAAACAATGCATTCCTAGGGGTACCTTTGTTCAGTCTTTCTATAGCCTTGTAACAGATTTGCCAAGTGTGGAGAATAGTGACTGACTCGTGGGGTTCCTCTCGAAAGAAGTCCACTATTCTGTGCCAGTCCTTAAGTGACAAAGAGCCATTTGCGGGATACCATGGACATTCTTCAGCAATTTTCAAAACCAGATTCTCAATGTTAGTTTTTGCATTCTTATGGTTACATTTGCTTACTAGAAATTCTAGGTCTTTAGCATGTTGTTGCTGTTCAGAAGTTAGTTACTGACCCATTGTTACTCACCCTGGGAGCCAAAGCTGAGGGACGTGTCTCAAGGCCTATTTTCCAGGTGAGGGTGAGCGATCGTTATTTGTTGCCTCACATGGGGCACCACTTGTTGCGGGAGGAAATCCTGACACCATGAAATGCCCAGACAGAGATACGGTCCAACCAACTGCCTGGGGAGAGCTTTCCCTGAACACCCCCAAACAGTATCTTTTATTGCCAAAATTCAGCAGCACATAAGAATACAGGAACAATAGTGCATTCAGTAGAAAGGGTGCAAAATGGATTGCACAATGAACAATAGAGAGTATTCAGATGTAGGTTACATTCGGCATACATTGTTTCTAACATTAGGATACTGTGTGAGAATCATGCAAGCTACAGTACGTGATCCTGATTGGTTAGAGCAGCTAAGATAGCATACTAGCCTCGTGAAGCCTGTGTGATCAGTCCCTCTATAGTAGAAGCTTAGACCTTGATTACATGTGTACTGACATTCTTTAAGGGAAAGATTGAAACATAGTAAAGGAATGCAGAACATCTCTCGGGGGAAACTCAAAAGCTAAACAGGAGTGTTTTCACTCTCATGAACTTGGCTTATGGTTCATCCCTATCAGATTCCCACATGTCCCCATCATCCTCCAACAACGGCCAGCACAGTTTTGTTCCTCATCCTATGGGGCCTGGTGGCCTTATCCCAACCCCCCTTCCCTGCCTCTTTGGTTGGCCTGCCTTGGCCTGCTGTGGGCCCTGGTTCACCATGGGCCAGGCCTGTTGGGCCTGACCATATCTTGGTGCCATCTATGGCCCTGCTGCCTAGTGAATTATCGTTTCCCCTTGGGGATCATCTCCTCCAGGCCACGAGAGACAAGATTTCCATGGGGAGTATGTGGACCTTTTTAGCCTTCTCAATTGGAACATGCCAAGTATGGTTCATGATAAGTTGGATGAGGCTGATAAGGAACTGGCAGGGCATAAGTAGCTGCCACACATGTGGGCCAACTGGCTGCCAGCCCTTCTTATCTATGCTGGGGAGGCCATTTGGGCTCGCCCCTCCCTTGCTCTCCCCCTTGTCCAATACCATGACCAGATTTACCAGGCTCATATTGATTTTCACGCTGATGCTTGGCTTGCGTACGACCAGAATTTCTGCATGTGCGCAGCACTCCGGCCCAAAATGCGGTGGGACGAGCCCAATTCCCTCGTACGTCCAGCTCGGCCATCAGGCTTTTCCAAAAGCATGCTGTGAACTGCGTGCCCCGATCTGAGACCACCCTATCTGGCAAGCCATGGAGATGGAATACATGGTGCAGGAACAGACGGGCGGTCATACGGGCCAATGGCAGCCCCCGACAGGGGATGAAGGGCACCATCTTTGTCAACATGTCGACCCCTGCCAAGACGGTTGCGTACCCCAATGCCGGTGGCAAGTCCATCAAGAAGTCCATGGAGATGGCACCCCACAGCCTGTCCGGCATCGGCAAAGGTTGAAGGAGGCCAGGCAGTGCACCGGTGACAGCTTTTGCCTGGCGGCATGGCACGCAGGAGGTCACATAGGCATAAATGTTGTGCCGCACCCGAGGCCACCAGAACGTTCACAGCACCAAGTTGAGCATCTTGAAAAACCCAAAGTGCCCTGCCACGGGGTTGTCATGGCACTGAGTCAAGACGAGAGTCCGGAGCGGCCCTACGGGCACATACAGCTGCCCCCGGTGTCTGAGTAGACCCTCCTCATAAGACCATGGGGATGCGGGGCCGACCTCTGCTTTTCATTGCTGAGCCCATGCGTCCAAAACCTGTGCATCCCGCACATGCGCTCGCAAGTCCACCAGCTCGTGGACCCCAGCCAAGGATGCCGCGGGCAGAATCGTCTGCGTGGGTGGTGGTTCCTTGGTGTGGAGGTACTCCAGCTTACAGGAAAGGGCGTCCTCTTGACTGTTGGTGTTGCTTGTGATGTAGGTCACCCGGAAGTCAAAACGGCTGAAGAACAGGGACCATCGGACTTGTCGCTGGTTCCGCTGCCTGGCCGTTGTCAGATGCTCAAGATTCTGGTGGTCCGTCCGAACCTCCACCTGATGCTGAGCCCCTTCAAGGTGATGACGCCAAGCCTCGAATGCAGCCTTGATGGCCAGCAATTTCTTCTCCCAGATGGTGTAGTTGCACTCCAACGGGGTGAGCTTCTGGGAATAATAGGCGCTGGGAAAAAGGGTTCTGCCAACCTCCGAGGCTTGCAGCAGCACTGCTCCTATGGCCACGTCGGATGTGTCTGCCTCCACCACAAAAGGCTGGGTGGGGTCTGCGTGGCGCAGAATGGGCACAGAGAGGAAATCTTGCTTGAGGGCCTCAAACGCCTGCTGCTGGGGTGGCCCCCATCGGAATGGAACCTTCTTACATAGGAGTTGGGTGAGGGGTACCGTCAGTGTTGCGTAGTCAGGGATGAACATATGGTAGTAATTGATGAACCCCAAAAAAGTTGGACATCCTTTACCCGATGGGTGTGTGTGTGTGCCCAAGTACTCAGGGGCTCTATCTTGTGCGGTTCCATGGCGGTACCCTCGGGAGAAATGACATGGCCAAGGTACTCAATGGAAGTCAGAAAAAAAGAAACATTTCTCCAGCTTGGCATAGAGCTGGTGCTCCCGTAAACTCTGCAGGACGAGGCGAACCTGCTGTACATGCTCCGCCCGGGTTCTGGAGTAGACCAGGATGTCATCCAGGTAGACCACGACAAAATGATTGAGTATATCCCGGAACACGACATTCATGAAATGCTGGAAAACTGTGGGGGCATTGGTCAGCCCAAACGGCATTATGGTGTACTCGAAATGGCCATAGCGGGTACTGAAGGCTGTCTTCCATTCATCCCCTGTGCACATTCACACCAGGTTGTAGACCCCTCGCAAGTCAATCTTGGTGAATATGGTGGCCTCCTGCAGTCTCTCTATGAGTTCCGAGATGAGCGGTAGGGGGTACCGGTTGCACACCATGATGGCATTGAGGCCACGGTAGTCACATCACAGACGCAGGTCCCCCATCTTCTTCTTGAAGAAGAGCACCGGGGCTGAGAGGGGGAAGACGAGGGCCAGATAAACCCTCGGGCCAGATTTTTGTCTAGGAAGTCCCGCAGGGCGGCCAATTCAGGTTCCGACATAGGGTACAAGCACCCCGCCGGCAGCGGTGCATTGGGCTTGAGGTCCACAGGGCAGTCGTAGGGCCGGTGCAGGGGCAAACAGTCCGCCTCGCATTCGCTGAACATGTCAGCAAAGTCGGACAGCTCGGGGGGGCAAGGAGACTGCAGGGAAGGAGACCGCCTGGCCGGCGCAGGTGTGACGGATGTGGTTGATGCACTGCAGGGCCAGAAAGGCGATGGCATTTTGTGACCATGCCACCTGAGGGTCATGGGTCTGGAGCCTGGCCATGCCTAGGACCAAAGGGAAATGGAGGTCTGCAGTGATGTAGAACTGGATGGCCTCCTCATGTGCCCCAATGGCCAGGCACAAAGGTTGGGTGGCTGTCTTGATGGGCCCCAACACGAGTTCCCTCCCATCGATGGTTTCTGCCCACAATGGCGGGTTGACTAGGGCCAGAGGAATCCCAAAGTGGGCTGCAAAAGCCCGGTCCATAAAGTTTGTCATAGCTCCCTAGTCCACCAGTGCATGTGCTGGAATCTTCTCGGCCTGGCTGGAAACAAGGATCTGGGTGTCTAATACCAGATGCCGGGGAGGGTCGGAATTTGTATCGGTGGACTCTGGTGGGGACATGATGTGTGCCTGGCCGAGGGTCTCCCCTAGGCCAAGCTGACCCCATTTCTCAATGGGGCGGGCCAGAAACTTGGGCCGGACGTGGGAGCCCTATCCCCCCTTCCGAGGACAGGAGGCAGCAAAGTGTCTGGGCTCCCCGCAGTACAAACACAGACCCCCTTGGCGGCAGCATGCCCGTTCCTGGGCCGTCAGGCAGGGCCGGGCTGCCCCAAGCTCAATCGGTTCCTCAGCCGTCGCCATGAAATGTGGGGTGGGCCGAGGTATCACAGGTGCCGACTGTGAGGTCCCAGGCATGGCCGACAGCTCCCGGGTGGTGCGCTGAGTTTGTTGATGTTGAAGACGTGCGTTGATGCGGAGACACTGAACTACCAGGGTGTCTAGGGTGAGGGGAACCTCTACCCAGACCAACTCATCCTGAAGTTCCTCAGACAGCCTGTCCTGGAAAACGTCCATCTGTGCTGCCTCATTCCACGTGGAGTCCTGGCACAAAAGCCTGGACTCATTCCACGTGGAGTCCTGGCACAAAACTCCATGATATATCCCTGTAGGGGGCGCTTCCCTTGCCGGAGGTCCTTGAGGCGCCTTGCTGCCATCTGTGCCCGGATGGGATCCTCAAACATGTGGCCCAGAAAGCACCAGAAACCCTGGTAGTCCACCAGCAGTGGGCTGTTCTGGGTCAGCAGCGGCGCGGCCCACTGGGTGGCCGGGCCAGACAGGAGGCTAATCATAAACCCCACCTTGGCCCAGTTGTTCGTGAGGTCCTTGGGCTGGGCAGCCATAAACAATTGGCATTGTCACAGGAACACTGGAAACATCCCCAGTTGGCCAGCAAACTTGTCAGGCATGGCCACTGGGCATTTTCAACGGGGAGAAGGGGCTGCAGCGGCAGCCAGCACAGTGACCTGGGTTGCCAGGTGTGCCTCTTGCTGCTGAAGCTGCTGGTTCACTGCCCGCAGCTGTTGCAGCTCCTCCATTGTGCCAGCAACGTTGCCTGTTTGGGGGTGACGGACTAGATGTTCTGTCTCCCCCATTCACTCCCTTTTTCCTGTCGGGAAAACTCTCACTGTAAGGGATATCCGAAGAGTAGTTTAAGTCCGGTCCAAGTTCTAATTTCAGAGTTTCCAAAGAGTAGTCCAAACCAGTCCAAAGTTCTATTTCCAGAATTTCCAAAGAGTCAAGATGCCACGGTACCAAGCAAGAGCAGGGAAGCTAAACTTTGTCCGTCACAGAGCCACACCCGGTGTCCTGGTTCCTTATATGCCTCCATGGGTGTGGCCAGACGCTTCCTAAATACCTGCGGCACCTCATTCCTCTCAGCCTTGGTAGACAATGCTTCGCCCTGCTTCGATGCCTAGCGTCCAGCCACGCCTCATCCCCAGAGCTGTCTGAACGCGAAGACTGCTGTTGGAGGACATCCTCGTCGCCATCCTGCTGCTGCAGTTCCAAGGGAGGCTGAGGCAGTGCTGGGGGGGGGTGGAATCCCTGAGGAAGAGGGTCCTGTCAGCTCCTCCCCTTCATCCTCAGAGTCTTCATCCCCAAGGTGGGCCAGTTCGAGGGCCAGAGATGGGCCGGGGGCCAGAGTCACAACACCAGACTGAACTACTCGCCTTTGGAAAAGTGCTTAAGACTTGGCTATGCCAGCGGGTGTGGGGCACAACGGGCCCCACTTCCCAAGCTCGCTGGTTTGTTTAGCCTGTGCAGGAGATTTTCTGCTCTAGTAGTCCTGTTTAAATGTTGACGGTAGATTTTTAATATAGAGTTTTATGTGATTTTAATTCTGGTTTTAGATAGGGGTTTTTACGTAATGTTTTTAGCTGTGATATGTGTTGTATTGTATTCTTTTATATTTGTTGTACTATATATTGTTAAATTTTCTTTTGTGGGCCACTCTGAATGGTGCATGCACCCAAAGGGCGGGGTATAAAAAAATAAATATCTACTTGCAATTTCTTGCTCTCGAACTGCTACGTTGGCAGGAGCTGGGACAGAGATGGGAACTCATTCTATCATGCTGTACCCTGGTATTGAGCTGGCCTTCCAGCTTCTTCATCTTTCATGTCTTGATCAAACCCTGGACTGCAAAAATGAAGCCACTTTTTTCGCTTTGTCATTTCCCAAATACAGGTCCTCTTTGGTGCATGTCTCTGGCAGCAATCGGAAGACCAGCAAATGGGCTGAACTCTGTGTCTCTTCACATTCACACCATGTGCTGTTGTCTGCCAGCAGTCCCCACTTGAGCATGTTGGTCTTGCATTTAGGGATTCCAACCCTCAGCCTATTCAGTGTCCTCCAAGTGACATAGGGGAGATTGAGATCTACAGTTATATCCACCCTTAATGATGTTCCTTTTCCAGTGAGCTCCTTCTTCCAACTAATTTGGTTTTGCTCTTGTGTACCCTCAAGAATGTTTTCTTGCCATAAAGCTCTTTCTGGATCTGAGTTGGTGGACTTGAGGCCCTTATCCAGTGATAGGCACCAGCCGGTTTGCACTGGATAGCCTGTACCAGTAGCAAAACAAGCTGGCCACGCCCACCTCCCCGCCCAAAGGGGGAGATGGCTTTGGAGGTGGCTGGCTCCATTTCCCCCTTTGTCCAAGGCTTTTCCAGGGGGGCTCTGTTTCAACAGGAAGTGCCTTCCTAGCCACTCCAGAGTGGCTGGGAAGGTGCTTTGGGCTGAAACAAATCCCCAGAAACTCCTTGGACGGAGGGGGAAGTGGCTTCAGAGAGGGGTTTGTTTGTCCAAGGCTTTTCTGGGGCTCTGTTTCAACCAGAAGCGCCTTCCTAGCCACTCCAGAGTGGCTAGGGAGGCTCTTCAGGCTGAAACAGAGCCCCAGAAATAATAATAATAATAATAATAATAATAATAATAATAATAATAATAATAATAATAATAATAATAATAATAATAATAATAATAATAATAATAATGGGCAAGGAACAGGTGTGGAAACACCAGCTTTTATACAGAGCACAATAGATACATTTACCCAAGGCTTCTGGAGAAGTGGGAAAACATTAGCAAATCAGCTTCCACAAAAGTGGCACCTATTTTGCAAGGCGCGCTGAGGCATAAGCAACCTTAATACACAACATTGTGGGAAGGGACTTTGAAGAAGGGAAAGCGATTGATGTCTCAAAATGCACAGTGGTTGGTTAAACTTAGAATGAGAGTCAGGAAGATTGATTACAGCCAGATGAGAGACATAGTTAATTAATTAAGAGAATAAGGGACTGTGGTGGCTCAGTGGTTAAGAAGCTCACCTTGTTAGAGGATCGACCAAGCATTGAAAAAAGTCGACGTTCCTCGCGTTTTGTAGATTGCCGACACTTGAGCTCCTCAACGATCTTGTACTGCCAAGGCTGCTCAGAGACATTGCACTCAAAGACATTCTGACCATCCTACGGGACCATTTCAGGCCCAGAGTTGCAGTGATTCCGGCACGGCTGGCTTTCTATAGATGGGTAATGGGCGCAAATGGTGTAGTACTCAACAGATAGCAAAAAACCATTTGAAATGGTAACTGTTTTGTCTCTAAAGATAATATGGAATAAGATGTATCCGACTTGGTAAAGAATTGATATAGTTTATTCTTCTTCACAAACGAAAGGCTGTATATATACAAAAATTCCTCTATGGATGATTTTTCATAATTCTTGATAACAAAAATAATTCCTCTATGGGTAAGTATAAATGATTCACTGATACAGCTATAATTTTCAAAGTCGATACCAGTTATTTCGACTTTTCGAATAACTTTTTCTTCTTCAGGAAATCTGAACACAAAAATAATTGTACATAAACATAATGATTAGCATGACAAAGTGATGGAGAGGACTGTTACACATGAATACAAAGCTATGTGAAAAGAGGCAAAAGCTTACTAATGTGTAAAAAGGTCTCTTAACATCGCATCCTCGCCTCCGCTCATTCTATTAGGTGCGTATGGACATTGATAATGGATGTAAGGCAGCTGCCTTTATGCTTAGTGAAAAGAAACTCACATGTAACCAATTGTTGTAAACTCCCGAAACCAACTACTGTAGCCACAAAAACTTATGACCTAGAGTGTTACCTATAGAAACGCTGCAAGATCGTGCTCCTGATTTAATCCTTTTGGATACATAGTATCAAAGAAGTGAATAAAAAATGCTTCCCGCTGTCTTAATCTTTTGTTGATATCACACCTCTCAAATAGCCTTGGTATGACCATTTCTAGCGCTACAAAACGGAAATCCCTATCAGAGTGGCGTTTTTCCATATAGTGAGTTACTAATGGTGCATCTGTCACCTGGTGTCTAATTTTGGACCTGTGTTCCGAAATCCGCTGCCTCAGTGGCCGACTGGTAAGTCCCACATAATGCATCTGGCAGGGGCATTCCCACATATAAATAACGCATCTGCTGGCACAACTGGTGAGGGATCTCAAAGTAAAAGTTAATTGCTTCTTTGGAATATGAATGTCTTTGGTTTCCCAGCAAAACTGACACACTATACATGAATGACACTTGAAGTGTCCTGTTGGAAACATTTTGTCATTAATAATGGCCCTGGCAGTATGGTCTGAATGTACAAGAATATTGCTAATAGATTTAGATGTTCTGAGATCACTGACCAAATGCCAGTGTTTATAAATGATGTTCTTTATTTGATTGGCTGCTGGTGAAAACTCGAAGGAGCACCTAATGGAGTTACCCCCTCCCCGTTGTTTCCTATCTAGCAACTGCTTTCTGGGTGTGTCCCTTACTCTCTGGAGAGCTATGTTAACCACATGCGTTGGGTAACCTCTATTTTTAAGTTTTCTCTGGATCACTAGGGTGAATTTGTTAAAGTCTGCGGATTCCGTGGAATTTCTCTTGGCACGGGCAAAAAGGCCAAATGCAATATTATTTCTGACAAAGGCTGGATGATAAGAAGAGTATTCTAAGTACGGATTCCTATCTGTTGGTTTCCTATATAGCCTAACCGCTATTCTTCTAGACTCAGAAATGTAAACCTCTACATCCAAAAATGGAATGCAGTTGGTATCAAAGTGAGGAGTGAACCGCAAATTACTGTCGATGGAGTTAATCCATTGTACAAATTTGGTAACAATATCCTGAGAATCGAGAATGAAAAATAAGTCATCTATGAATCTGCCATAGTAGATAATGTGCGATAGGAAAGGATTGGAGGCATGATTGTACATGTGTTGGCTTTCAAAATTGTTCAAATACATATTAGCCTCTCCATCACTTTGTCATGCTAATCATTATGTTTATGTACAATTATTTTTGTGTGCAGATTTCCTGAAGAAGAAAAAGTTATTCGAAAAGTCGAAATAACTGGTATCAACTTTGAAAATTATAGCTGTATCAGTGAATCATTTATACTTACCCATAGAGGAATTATTTTTGTTATCAAGAATTATGAAAAATCATCCATAGAGGAATTTTTGTATACATACAGCCTTTCGTTTGTGAAGAAGAATCAACTATATCAACTCTTTACCAAGTCGGATACATCTCATTCCATATTATCTTTAGAGACAAAACAGTTACCATTTCAAACGGTTTTTTGCTATCTTTCTATAGATGGGACCAGAAGGCCGGGGAATCCATTGCTGAATATGTTGCTGTGCTCTGACATGCCGCCATCCATTGCCAATGGGAGCATCTCAACATAGCCCTGAGGGACAGGCTGGTGGTGGGTATTAGGGATGAGCCCACACAATGGTGTCTGATGAAACGGGACATTCCAACATTCGCAGCAGTGCTTGAGGAGGCTCAAGCTGTGGAGATAGCCAATGCTGGAGTTCAGTTCTTGCAGTCGAGACCGGCCAACCCTGTACAGAAGAGTGCAGCTGTTCATAAACACTGAGTTTCTAGCCCATCGCCATTCTCTGGCGACTCAGAGGGGGGAGACGACATAGGTCAAGTCTGGCGGTGATGGCAGGTGCCAGCGACTTCACACAAGGCTGCCATCGCACCATGCCAAGGATGCAGAAGATGGCACCTCCAGGCTAACTGCCCCTTTGGGGATGCCGAATGTCACCAGTGTAGCAAGAAGGGGCACATCTCCAAGGTTTGCTGCCAGGATTCCAGGGACTATTTGATATCCAAGGTCTTTGAGGGCCACCGTTCCAGCTCTAGTGTCTAGACGGTCTCCAGGAAATTCTTCATCGACGTCAACATCCAGGGATGCCCGGTAAATATGGAGATTGACTCGGGAACTTCTTTCTCTATCATCACCCAGAAAGAGTTTTTCCGCATGTCCCTGTCTGCCCATCCCAAGTTATGGGCCCTGAAGGTCAGGTTGAGCAATGTACAGGGTGGACACATTTCTGTGCTGGGTGTTGGGAACTTTTGTTTGCATTTCCATAACATGTCTGCCCTCCTGCCCCTTGTTGTGGTCAAGACTGGTAAGAGCAACCTCCTGGGGACTCTGTGGTTTGGGCCCCTGGGTATTGCCATTTCAGGGATTAATTCAGTGGGGTCTGACCCCATTCAGTCCATCAGTAATAAATTTCCGGACGTTTTCTGCTCAGGGTTGGATACATATAAGGGGCCACCAGTCCATTTTGAGTTGGATCCTACAGTTGTCCCCATCAGGATGAAACCCTGCCAGGTGCCCTTTGTGATTAAGAATCATATTGAAGCGGAGCTCAATAGACTGGTTGTGCAGGGCATTTTGGAGCCAGTGGACTCCGCTGAGTGGGAAACTTTGATTGTTATGGCCATCAAGTCCAATGGTGACATCCGCATCTGCACGGACTACAAGTGTACTATAAATAAGGCCATTCACCTGAATTCTTATCCTGTACCAGTGGTCAGCCACCTCCTTGCTTCACTCCATGGGGGTAACTGTTTCGCCAAGCTCGATTTGGCTCAGGCTTATCAGCAGCTGCCTGTTACCCCCGCCTCGGCATTATGGCAAACGATTACCACTCACATGGGTGCCTTTAAGATTAATCGCCTGCAATTCGGGGTCAACGCGGCCCCGGGAATTTTCCAGGGTCTGGTGGAATGATTGCTTAAGGGTCTTTCTGGGGTTTTGCCCTATCTTGATGATGTCTTAATATCGGGGAGTGATAGGGGGGACCTTGCTATTAAATTGGGAAATGTGTAGGTGCATTTTCAAAATGCGGGTCTCCACCTAAAAAAGGAGAAATGCTGTTTCTTTACCACTGAGGTGGATTTTTTTGGGTTTAAGGTTTCCATTGAGGTTGTCATGTCTAAAGTCTCTGCAGTTTTGAATGTCCTGTGACCAACTTCTAAAACTGAGCTACAATCATTTTTGGGGCTTCTGAATTTCTATCATTCATTCCTCCCCCAAAAGGATACCATGGTGGCCCCTCTTCACAGTTTATTGCAGAAACAAGCTGTGTGGCATAAGGATCCCCTACAGGAGCAAGCATTCCGGGAGGTTAAGAAACTCCTTACGTCCAATGATATCGTCACGCATTTTGACCCTGGTAAGCCAGTTGTCCTGGTCTGTGATGCTTCCCCTGTAGGGGTTGTGGGAGTTCTTTGCCATGACCTGGGGGAGGGTCGTGAGGCACCGATTGCCTCACGAGATCCCTGTCAGATACAGAAAAGAGGTACATGCAATTCGATAGGGAAGCCCTAGCCATTATCGTGGGGACCAAGAAATTCCATGATTTCATTTATGGACGCCCGTTCACAATCATTACGGATCACAAACCACTCCTGGGCGTATTCACCCCTGATATGCCAATGCCATAGATTTTGTCTCCATGTATGCTTTGGTGGGTGATGTTATTGCATGCCTATCAATTCACCTTGCAGCTTCGCCTGGGTACATCCATTTCAAATGCGGATTCGCTCTCCAGATCCTCCATTGAGTCTGTGGGCAAGATTACAATAGAACATCAAGTCCTTATGGTCGAAGTGTTAGATTCCCCACCCTTGTCCATCAAGGACATTGCAGCTGAATCTAAGAAAGATTCCCTACTGTCTAAGGTTATGTCATGGGTACAAAAAGGTTGGCCATTGCCCCCCTGGCTGACGAGTTTCGGGTCTATTACACTAAATGGCACAAACTGTCTTTGGAGTGGGGGTGTTTGGTTTGGGGGGAAACGGTGGTCATTCCCCCAGCACTCCAAGGGAAGGTCCTTCACACAATACACATAAGCCACCCAGGCATTGTCCGCTCTAAGGCGCTTGCTAGGAGCTACTTCTGGTGGCCTAGGCTTGATTCGTACATTGAGGACTGGACGGGGTGTTGTTGAGAGTGCCAGTTATCAAGGCCTGAGGAGATCCACCAGCAAAAGGGACACGGCAAAAGGCCCCTGGTTGAGGATTCACATTGACTTTGCCAGGCCATTCCGGGGTGCCTTATTCTTATTAATTGTTGACTCCTTTTCCAAATGGTTAGAAGTGGTCCCAGTTTTGAACACATCGGCAGCCGTCACAATTCGCAAACAAAGGAGGTTGTTTTCCACTTTTGGGTAGCCAGACATTGTCATATCCGACAATGTGTCAACCTTTATGTCAGTGGAATTCCAGGACTTCCTCAAGCGAAATGTGGTTCGCCACATAACGGCTGCCCCTTTCCACCCTGCTACAAATGGGCAAATAGAGAGGCAAGTCCAAACAGTTAAACAGGCCCTGAAGAGAATGAGGTCTGGTTATTTGGACTTGCAGTTATGTCAGTTTCTGTTCATCCACAGGATTACCCCTCTAGCCTCTGGGTTTTCCCCAGCGGATCTGCTAATGAAAAGGAAATTGACCTCAGTCTTTGACCATTTAGACCTGTACCGTATAGTAGATAAGGGGCAAAATCTTGATGTATGCAATTCTAAGGGGTTCTTGGTTGGGCAGTCCATATATTGTGTAATTATGCCCAGGGGTCCCAATGGTTGGGGGGAGAGGTTCTAGAGCAGACAGGACCAGTCTTGCACAAAGTGCTCATGGATAATGGGCTAGTTTGGAGAAGGCACATGGACCAAATGTGCCCCCAAGTTGTTGGGCAAAACGGTTCCCCGGAGGTCGAATTAGATGAGTCCTTTAGGTCGAGTCAATCGGAGGAATGCTCGGAGCCCCCAGATTTTGAAGTGGGTTCAGATTTTTTCAGCCAGCCTCATCCAGTTGAACCATTGCCAGCTCATATTCCCCCATGTAGCCCCCCAGAACGGACTGTCTCTGGAGTTCAGGGAGAACCAGCTCCTCGCTCTCTGAGTTCAGTGTTAATGCCAATCCAAGAAGCCCATAGGTCCACCCAAGGTTCTGGCTACTCAGAGGGTTCCACAGGAACCGCCAGCAATAATGGGTGTCCTATACCAGTTTTTCAGAGTTCCCCTCAGATGGGGCATCCTAAACAGGCCTGCGGGCCACCCCAAAGATATAGCGATTGCGTCCCCCGTTAGGGGGGAGGAATGTTGTGTATTAAGGTTGCTTATGCCTCAGAGCGCCTTGCAAAATAGGTGCCACTTTTGTGGAAGCTGATTCTCTAATGTGCTTCAACATTAGTAAGTGCAGAGTGATACACGTTGGGGCAAAAAAACACAATTGCATTTATAAACTGATGGGGTCTGAACTCTCTGCGACAAACCAGGAAAGGGACCTTGGTGTCCTGGTTGACAGCTCAATGAAGGTGTCAACCCAGTGTGCTTCAGCAGTGAAAAAAGCAAACTCAATGCTAGGGTTCATTAGGAAGGGTATAGAAAATAAGTCAGCAAGTGTCATTTTGCCTCTTAATAAATCTATGGTGAGTCCCCATCTGGAATACTGTGTACAGTTCTGGTCGCCGTACCTCCAGAAGGATATTATGGAGCTGGAAAAAGTGCAGAGGAGGGCACCAAGAATGATTAGAGGACTGGAACACCTTCTTTACCATCTGAGGCTACAAAGGTTGGACCTCTTCACTCTTGAACGATGGCGTCTAAGAGGTGACCTGATTGAAGTTTATAAAATCATGCACGGTGTGGACAAAGTAGATAAGGAAATACTGTTTTCCCTATTGCACTAGACTAGAACAAGGGCACACTCCATGAAACCTTTGGGTACTAGTTCTCAAACAAATAAGAGAATGAAAGCGCAGCGCCAAAATGGCCGCTGCGTTCTTTGCGGGCCCCCCCCTACCCGGACTCAGACATCCGGGTGAGTTAGGGGGTGTGGCCACCCCTCTATAAAAGGGGTGGCCACGAGGCAGACGAGCTGCCATTTTAGAAATAGCGACGGAGAGGAGAAGTTTTCTCCGTCGCTGTTTGTTCATAGTCTTCGGCTGTTTAGCCCTCGATCCTTTCCCGGCTGGGAAAGGAGGATTGGCGCACGCAGAGCCTTGGTTCGGTTGGCTACTGCGCACTTTTGGCGATAGGTTTTTGATCCCTGGAAAGGGATCCTACTTTTTCTTATTGGTGACATGCCTCCCAAACGGAAGGCACCGGCGACGAAGCCGCGGCCAAAGGGGAGGGCTTTTCCTGGCCCTGTGCAGGACGGGGGACAGCCATCGGGTCGGAGGACCAGGGCTGCACCCCCGCGGCAGAGCACTATGCTAGCCTTGCCCACCGATACCGGTGGGGCGATTCAGGCTGGCACTTGGCTGCCGGGCTTGGCTGGCCGGCCACAGGCCGGCCCCTCAGGGGCTTCGGCCCTCGGCCCGCCGTTACCAGCCATGGGTCAGGGCAGCGGGGGAGGGCCTGGTGCGGGCACACAACCCGTTCCTCCTCCGGCCCCTCATGGGCCGGAGTTTTGGGCATGGCCCTATTCTGGCCCTGGCTCTCCTTTCGGTGTGCCGTTCCAACTGCCTAGTGGGTCTTCTGGCCAACCCGGCCCGCCTTATGCTGGGGGCTCTGTAGCAGTGGATGCTTTACTAGCACGTTTAGCAGTGCTGGAGGCATCCTTGGGCATTGCACAGCCTCCTGTGGATGGGGGCGCTTCTCTTTCTGCCGGGGCCCCTTCGTTTGCACCAGCTACCTCGATGGCCGCCATGCTGCACCAGGCGGCCAGCCGGGTTGAGCTGCTTGAGACGCTCCAGCCTGTGCCTGCCGGTGTCTCACAGCTCCCTGTCCATCCAGATCTGCAGACTGGGAGTAATCAGGTGTGGCCCCATAGCTCGATCCCGGTCGCGAGCTCCGACGCCCGCCGTGGGCCGAAACCCCCAGTGGGGGTGGCTCACGGGGGTGCACCTAGTGAGTATCAGGTTCAAATTAGTGCACCTACATCACAGCCCACTTCCAGTGGTGGGGTTCAGTGGCCCTGGCCTCGTCAAGTTGAGGCTAGTGGGCATCAGTTACCAGTCTATCCCAGTGCCCCATGGTTTCGAAATGGCACCTCATTGGGGGCGGGGGTTTCCACCCCCGGGGCAGCGTCGAGCATTGCAGGGGCTATCCAGGTCCCGCTGCGTATGCCCTCTATACATAATGTGCCGGTGACGGCTTTGCCGATGGCTGGTTATTCCTTGCCCCTTGATGATCATTTGTCCCAGGTCACGAGGGAAAAGATTTAGCGGGGAGAGTACGTGGATATATTCTCCCTATTGAACCGTGAGCCCACTAAGGAAGAGAGAGAGGGACAGGATGACTGAGACAAGGAACTGTCTCGTCGTCGTAAGCCACCGCGCACCTGGGCCAACTGGTTGTCGGCATATCTTATTTATATGGTGGTATACCTCAGGGCCCGGCCTGATCTGGCCATTCCTATGGTCCAATACTTGGACAATATTTACAGGGCAATGGTAGATTTCCCTGGCCCATCGTGGCTGTCTTACGATGAGGAATTTAGAATTAGGGTGCCCCTACACCCGGAGATGAGATGGGATGAGCCCTGTCAAAAATGTGGCTCTTGTACATGACCCCCACGCACCCGGCGCCTGGGGATAGGTACCATTGTGGCCATGCTGTACAGCGAGCTGCTCCAACACAGGCTCCCCACCAGCCGGCGGGGCAGGGGGTTCCAGCCCGCTTGCTGTGTTGGAGCTTCTCAGCTAATGGCGTGTGCAATAAGCGACAGTGCTGATATAAACACGAGTGTCCCTCTTGCGCTGGCCCCCATGCCTGCAGGCTGGTGGGTCACGGGGCAGAGGTAGAGGTAGAGGTGGACAGGGAGCAGACAGGGCTTCTGATGATAGAACTAGCCAGTCAAAAGGCCCCCTCCCCAGTTAATGTGTATATGTTGGAGCGACGGCTCTCAACTTATCCAAGGAGGGAGGACGCTAAGTACCTCCTGGAGGGTTTCCAGTGGGGTTTTCGTATTCCGTTCAAAGGGGTGCGGGGACCCCAAGATGCCCCCAATTTACTTTCCCTGAAGGGTAAGGAGGAGGTAGCTGCCCTGAGTATTGCCAAAGAAGTAGAGGCTAAGAGGGTAGCGGGCCCCTTTTCCGAACCACCTTTTCCTAACCTGAAGGTCTTCCCTCTGGGGCTAGTACCTAATAAGTCCCCGGGTGAATTTCGTTTAATCCACCATCTATCGTACCCAGCGGGTTACTCTGTCAATGATGCTATTCCTGATGACCTTTGTTCGGTCAGGTATACGTCATTTGACCAAGCCCTACGGATGGTGCGCTCTTGTGGTCCTGGTGCCCTTCTGGCAAAATGTGACATTAAATCGGCATTCCGATTACTGCCAGCGCACCCAGTTCTATGTAGACAAGGCCATGCCTTTTGGCTGCTCTATTTCATGTTCAGCATTCGAACGTTTTAGCACTTTCCTTCAGTGGGCCTTTGTTCGCTGGTCCGGGTCTCGGTCTGTAGCCCATTACCTCGATGACTTTTTGTTCGGGGGTGAACGGGGCTCGGGCACGTGTATGCGTCTCCTCACTACATTTCAGACGCTAATGCAGGAACAGGGTTCCCTTTAGCGCCCGAAAAGACCGAGGGCCCATCCACTACGCTCACATTTCTGGACATTGAAATTGACACGGTTGCACAGGCATCCAGGTTACCCTTTTGAGAAGGTAACCCGGATCTCCGCGATGATTTTGGCCTTGCTGGCCAAACGTAAAGTGTCACTTCATGAGCTTCAGGTACTTCATGGCCATCTTAACTTTGCCTGCCAGGTGGTGACGCCCGGCAGAGCATTTGCGCGGCGCTTATGTGACACCATGTCTGGCCTGTTAAAGCGCCACCACAGGGTCCGACTGACCAGGGGCATGCGGGCTGACCTTTTGGTTTGGCTTACATTCCTGCGGGAATTTAATGGGGTCCCTTTCTGGATATCCGACCTTTTGGTTTCCCCTAGATTCCAAGTACAGTCGGATGCCTCCGGCTCCCTGGGATATGGGATTTATTTTGAGGGGAGGTGGGCTTATGGCCAATGGCCTCCAGCATGGCGGGGCATGGATCGACTCCGCAATCTTACATTCCTTGAGTTCCTTCCAATCCTGGGAGCTTTGATGCTATGGGGCGAGGAGTGGGCCAACTCAGTGGTCCATTTTTGGTGAGACAATGCGGTGGTAGTGCACATTGTCAACGCTCAGACGTCTAAGTCACCCAGGGTGATGGCGTTGGTTCGTCCGTTTGTGTTACTAAGCCTACGCCTTAATGTGCTTTTTAAGGCCAGACATGTACCAGGCATTAATAATGATATTGCTGATGCTTTATCCCGCCTGCAGATCCCCCAGTTCCGTGCCTTGGCTCCGGAAGCAGAGGACTTCCCCTCGCCACTCCCAGCTGAGATTTGGACATTTGGCGAGGAGAGGTGAACCGGGCGATCGGCATGTCTTTGGCACCTCGCATGCGTAAGGCGTATCAACATGCTTTCGTTCAATTTAGATCCTTTTGTTTGCAACTCCAGTTGCCCGAAGTGTGGCCCATTCCAGTGGAACAGGTTTTACAATTTATGGTTTATTTACACAGTCAGGGTTTGGCTCCTCGCACTATAGCATCCAGGCTGTAGGCACTGGCATTTATGGCCAAAGTGAGGGTTTTTGCTGACTGCGTGAATGATTTCCGCATACGACATGTTTTGGAGGGGTGGACACGGGAATGTGGCCGCCGCCCGGATACTCGACACCCTATTTCACCAGAGGTACTGACCCACCATGCACGAGGCTGGCATAACCTGTGTTATGATAAGTAAGAGGTGGCTCTTTTTCACGCGGCTACCACGGTGGCCTTCTTTGGAGCACTCCGCATCAGTGAGTTGGTACTACTGTCTAAGGCGGATGCGACTCGTAGGGCACTGGAACTCGACGATGTCTATGTCACTAATGAGTGGGCTCAGTTGAGGATATGGTCCTCAAAGGTTGATCAGCACGGCGTAAGCAGTGGAGTTAGACTGCTACGATGTTCCATTGCAGACATCTGTCCGGTTGGTGCCCTACAGGAGTTTTTGGCAGTGCGTGGCGCACACCCTGGCCCGTTTTTCTGCCACCAGGATGGGTCTCCCCTTACTAAATTTCAATTTTGGAAGGTGACCGGTATGGCACTATCCAGTGTTGGCCTCCCCGGGGCTCATTACGGCACCCATTCATTTAGGATAGGTGCTGCATCCATTGCGGCTGCATTTGGGTACTCTGAGGCTGATATACACCGGATGGGAAGATGGGGATCCATGCGTTTTGCATTATATGTTCGCCCTCTTCAAGTATGAGTACCAGTTAAGTCATTTTTCTCTTTTCTTCTTTTACAGACCCTGTGTGTCCCCGCACACCGGTGGCAGTATGGCTGGTGGGCCACAGTTATGTGCACTGGGCAGCGCAGTACGCTGCGGCGACAGAGTGGGGACCCCAGCTTGGACTGCATGCAACCGCACGCATACGTTGGTACGGTAAGCGCGGAATGAGATGGTGGGAACTGTTGCCATTCCTGTTTTCCATCAGGGATGCTGAACCACCTGATGTCCTTGTACTGCACCTCGGGGGCAATGACCTTGCCCAGGTCACTGGCCTTTCCTTAAAATTCACGGTCTGCAGTGACCTAGCTTATTTGCATTATGTGTGGCCGTCCACAAGACTGCTATGGTCGGACATCGTACCGCGTCATTCATACAGGGGAGGTATTGACCTCCATGCCCTTGACCGCACTCGCCGCTCGGTGAACAGGGCTATTGCCCGGTTCTTGGCAGACAAGGGTTTGGGGATGGTCATCCGACACCCCACGATTAGTTTACAAAATTATGATCTTTATGCAGGGGATGGGGTCCACCTGTCGGCTAGAGGAATGAACCTCTTTCTGGAGGATTTGCAAGCAGGCCTGTTGACCGAGCTGATGGTCTGGGGGGGGGGCGGTGAGTCTTCGTAGAAGCCTCCCCGTGTGGCGGGTAGCACTGGTAAGGTAAAGATTTATGACCCATAGGTATCCAGCAGGTTGGCAATTGACTGGCCAACACTTAGACAGGTACAGGTGTAATAGCTTTGACCGGTCAACGACGAACCAGGCAAGGGGTGATGGCAGGAGCTTTTCAGCATGCATCACCCCGTGATTTGACGGATACACGTAATAGGGTGGGGTCAGTAGATAGTTTATTGACTCTGGTCAACAATTTGTTTGTGTCAACAAACAAATCAATACAAATGGATACATTGTAGCCAATTGCCATTGGCAATTTTGGGAGGAACCTTACCAGTTTTACTGCGGCCTGCTTGCCTTAAGAATTACAATTGGATGAATACACCAATTGAAAGTTATAATTCGGACTAGGGCATTATTCAATAAAAGTGGCCCAATGCCTTTATCCATATACTGGTGTCTGAGTCTTTCTTGGGGGGGTGCGCCTGCAAAGTACTTTTTTACCCAAGGATCACTGGTCTATGGATCTCCCTGTCAGAAAAAGTGGTGATAGCTGTCAGTCTTGACAGCTTTAAGGAACGATTAGGCAAGTTCATGGAGGGCAAGGGTATCAATGGCTATAATTATAGATACTTAAGGACAACCTCCGGGTTGGAGAGATAGGCAGGATATCTCTCAATGCCATTTCCAGGGAATCCTAATCAGGTGAAGGCATCGGCTTGAGAATACCCTGAAGCAAATGGTGAGCCACTGAGTGAGACAGAATGCCTGACTGGATGGGCTGTGGCCTGTTCCAGCAAGGCTGTTCTTATGTTCTTATGTTACCGCTTCTCCGGAAGCCTTGGGTAAATGTATCTATTGTGTTCTGTGTAAAAGCTGTTGTTCCTACCCCTGTTCCTTGTTCCTTTCAATAAACCATGTTGTTGTTTCAGCCAGCTCTGTCCGAGTAATCCTTCCAGAGTTCAGACACAACACATAAGTAGTCTGTTTATTCCCAATTAGTGAGGAATTTCTGTGCTGTGTCCTTGGAGTGCAGTCCCAACTCACTTCAACTTTGGAGACACCATGGAGTCAGCTCTGACCTTATCAGCACCTATGAAGAGAACTTTTAAAAAACCCAGACTTTTTTCTTTTCAATCCTCATTGCATTCCAGATATTCACTCTTGAACCATGCAACAGCCATTTTAAAATTAAACCTTTCTTGACAACATTACAAGTGCCTGTCAATTACTTACTAAATGTCCAGAAGTCAGGCAGGGGAATTCACACAGACTTCTGAGGGTGTAGGCCATGAATTCCAGAAATCCTGTTCTATTAAGAGATGTTCAGTACAAGAAGCAAAATTAAATATAAAAACTTCTTGTTATTGTTTAACACATTTTGTTCTCTCTTTGAGGCTGATGAGTAGGCAACTGGCCACAATACTTTTTTCATAATCTAATCCTTCTCCAACCCATTTCTCTTGCAATCCATTTCTCTTGCAACTTAACATAGGTAATGTGTAACTAGTTCAAATTGTGGTACCTAAGAAAGAGATCTCTAGCCAGGCTATCCTGCTATAGTAATAATGCAAGCGCAACACCAAAATGGCCGCCGCGCTCTTTGTGGGTCCCCCACTCACCCGGACTCTGACATCTGGGTTAGTTAGGGGGCGTGGCCACCCTCTTTCAAAGGGGTGGCCACGAGGCAGCCTGGCTGCCATTTTAGAAGCGACGGAGCGGAGAAGTTTGCTCCATCGCTTCCTCCCTTGCTTGCCTCTTGCCAGTGCCTCGCTTTCCTTTTTATCGAATTACTTGGGGAGGGGTGGCTTAGCCCAACCCTCCAATTTTAGTAGCGATGGAGCGGAGAAGTTTGCTCCATCGCTTCCCCCCCCTTGCTGGCCTCTTACCAGAGGCTCACTTTGCCCTGCAGTGCTCGGGTGGCTGAGAGGCTGACTCGGAAGGTCAGCAGTTCTACCCCGGAGTGCTGCAGGGCGGATTGCTCTTTGCTACTGGGATGGGGTGGCTCAGCCCAACCCCGCCAATTTTTGGGAGTGCCACCAGGCCGGAGGGCTCGGATGGCACCCCTGCAGGTGGGTGGCAGGGTGGTCGGACACACTGCCACCAATGAGCCCAGGCTGAGGGCTCTGGCAGGGGGCGGCATAGGTCTGCTCCACTGGAGTCTTGTCCCGCTGCCTCTCCGCCCAGCGGGTCATAGCGGCCCACTCAGGCACGGTGCGGGTTTCCGCCCCGCCGTCATTCTGGCCCCTCATGGGCCGGATTAATGGGCATGGCCCTATTCTGGCCAGGGATTACCACAGCGGTTTATCCCTCATCGATGACCCGGTGGGGCATCCGGCCCACCCGGCCCACCTTATCCTGGTGGGTCAGATGCTGCGGATGCCCCCTGCCTGCAATTCGGTGATAGAGGCATCAATGGTCATTGATCCACCACCTTTGATGGTGGGCGCGCCAACTCGGCGGTTCCGGCCCACATGCCGGCCAGGGCTGTGCAGTGGGTTGCCAACAGGGTTGAGCTGCCGGAGGCCATCAGGCCAGTGTAGGCTGGCGCCTCGCGGCTCCCCATCCGGCCTGAACCCATGGGAACACGGAGCTGGATGGACATCGTGAACTCCGACGCTCACCGCGGGCCGGAACCCCCAGTGGGGGCGGCTCATGGTGGTGCACCGAGTGAGTATCCTGGTCAAATCAGCACACCTGTGACACTAGCACATCACGCAGGGGGGGTATAGTGGCCATGGTTGCAACAGGCCAATTACACTCTGGTTCTTACTGGGGTGATGCCCCCCTATGCTTTTCCTTAATTTCTCTGGGCCCATAGGGCCGGTTATGTGTTTATCCACTCCAATCCGTACCAACGGTGGTTCTGCCGATGGCTGGCTGCTCTATGCCCCTGGGTGTCCCGGGCTATTAGCTAGACTCTGTGGTTTGGGGATTATATTTGCATTTTCCCCCTCCTGAAATGTGAACACACTGGTTAGGGCATTAGGGGCAGGACGACGGGGTCAAGGAGTTGCCCCATCGCCACAACCTGCCTCCTTATGGGGCCAATTGGTTACCTGCCTATTGGGCGTCCATGGCAGGATATATGTGGGTCCATCCTAATTGGCCATTCCAATGGTCCAGCACTTGGACAATGATTGCTGGACCGTGGTTGTTTTCCCTGGCCCGTCGTGGTTAGCCTAGGTCAGGACATTAGGCTTAGGGCGGCCCTTCACCCTGAGATGCCAGCGATGAGCCCTGCTAGCACTTGTAGTTATTGTATGTGACTCTTACGTGGCAATGCTTATGCACCGTGCGGAGAGTCCACTTTCGGGCAACCACCTTTGTGCCTCGATCTGGAGTTCTCAGATTGAGTTAGCTGCTACCATCTTCAACGGGGGACAGGTTTTGCAGGGAACTGGCCCCAGATTATGGGTTGCTCGATCAGGAGTGGGCTCTGGTGAGGCTTCGCTTCTCAAGGGCCGATCAGCTGGAAGGGGGTACTAGCCTGGCGCTGCCATATGTCCGGTTGCTCCCCCACAGGTGTTTGTGGCAGCACGTGGTGCATGCCCTGGCCTGTTGTCTGCTACCAAGCCGGGTCTACACTGACTGAACCAGAATTGGTACCCACTCCTTCCGGTTGGGGTGCTGCATCAGCTGCGGCTGCGTTTGGGTGCCCGGAGCCTGACATATGTTGCATAGGCCGGTGTGGATTAGCCCAATTCTCTCTGTCTGTTCGTCCCTTCACTGAATGAGTGCCTTATTTGCCCTCTACTTTCCCTCCTTATTTTACAGACCCTGTGTGTTCCTGCACACTGGTAGTAATGTGGCTTGTGGGCCACGACTCTGTGCACTGGAGCGGCACAGTATGCTGCTTCGTCAGAATGGGGACCCCCATCTCGGGCTACGCGTAACCGCGTGTATGCAGTGGTATGGTGCGCATGGCATAGAGGTGGCAGAAACTGTTGACATTCCTGATGTCCATTGGGGATGCTGGGCCGCCACATGTTTTAATTCTGCACCTCGGTGGCGGTGATCTTGCACGGATTGCTGACCCGGACTTAAAGACTTCTGAGTGCAGTGACCTAGCGTTTCTTTGCCATTTATGGCCGTCTACACGATTGCTATGGTCATACATCATGCCGGTGCAATATCATAGGCGAGACTTTGACCCGGCGATTGGACCATGCCCGACGGTCAGTGAACAGGGCTGTTGCCTGGTTCCTTGCCTGGAATGGCTCATGAACAGCCATTTGTCATCTGGGGATAGGGTTACAGGAATTTAGCCTGTATTCTGGAGATGGGGTTCACCTGTCAACAAGTCGAGGCACCTCTCTTTTGAATAACGTCCAAGAGGGCCAGGTGACCAAACTGTCGGTCAAGGGGAGCAGCCCCGGCTGCAATGTGGCAATGTTGCCAAGTGGAAGGTGCCTCTCTGAGAGTCACAGGTGATGCATGGCCGCATCAATTTCACCTGCAAAGTGGTAATACCAGGCAGTGCTTTCACCTAGTGTCTGGGTCATGCTATGGCAGGTCTCGCTAAACGACAACGCAAGGTACGGCTGATTAGGGGGTTTACGAGCGGACCTGTTCATTTGGCTCACATTCCCGCAGGACTTCCCTGCTGTTTCCTTGGGAGGTCTGAGCTTCTGGTCACCACCAGTTCTGGGTACAGTCGGATGCCTCCGGCTCCCTGGGGTAGGGGGATTTATTTAAGGACAGTGTGCCTATGGTCATTGGCCCCAGGGATGGGAGGGCATGGATCGCTTATGCGATCTTACGTTTCTAATAATTTTTCTCAATTCTGGGTATCCCTTATGCTCTGGGGGGACGGGTGGCCAAATTCTGTGCCTCACTTTTGGTGTGGCAATGCTGCGGTGGTCCCCGGCGGTCAGTGAACTCCCCGGTGGTCAGTGAACAGGGCCGTTGCCTTGTTCCTTGCTCAGATTGGCTTGGGGACAGCCAGTAGACATCTGATGATAGGCTTGTGAAAATTTTGACCTATAGGCAGGATATGGGGTCCACCTGTCGGCTAGAGGTATGTACCTCTTTCTGGAGTAGGTGCAAGAAGGCCTGGTGACCGAGCTGATGGTCTGGGCAGGGGCGGTGAGTCATCATGGACGCCTCCCCATGTGGCGGGTAGCACTGGGTAAGGTAAAGATTTATGACACATAGGTATCCGGCAGGTTCGCAATTGACTGGCCAACACGTAGATAGGTACAGGGGAAGCAGGTTTGGCCGGTCAAGGGCAAACTATGAAAGGGGTGATGTCAGGAGCTTCACAGCCTGCATCACCTTGATATTTGAACAGGTACACGTCATAGGGTGGGGTCAGTAGATAGTATATTGACTCCGGTCAACAATTTGTTTGTGTCAACAAACAAATTTATACAAATTGATACATGTAGCCAATTTCCATTGGCATTTAGGGTGGAACCTTACCAGTGCTACTGCGGCCTGCTTGCCTTAAAGAATTACAATTGGATGATACATCAATTGAAAGTGATAATTCGGACTAGGGCATTATTCAATAAAAGTGGCCCGATACCTTTAATCCAATGCCTGTGTCTGAGTCTTTGTTTGGGTGGGTGCGCTTGCAAAGTAGATCCTACTGCCAGAAACTCAATGCTGATCATCAGGTGGCAGTTAACTAACCTGACAAGCCTGAGGATTAATGGCCTTTGGTGGTGAAGTCCACAGGGAAGGGTGATGGTCCTTAAGCGGATTAAATCTCACTTGAATCCATTTTGAGGGAGGGCAGCAGCTTAATCAATAGGGCTGAGAAGGACTTTGTGTGCCAAAAGAGCTCAGGACCAGAAAGTGATTCACAAAACTGGATCAGTAGTTTGAGTGCCATACTGCAATGCAGAAGGCAAATGGAAGGCCACTGCGTTATTTTGTTCCCAGGACATTCTTCGTAGCTGATCCCCATGATGATAGACAACATTTCATTTCTTGCCAATCATTGGTCTGGTTGCTTCTCCATCAGGAAGCAGTTAAAATCAATTCTCCTCCCTTCTACTTTCACTCACAGCTATTTATTATGGAGGTGCACACACAGCAAAGACAGAGCCTTAAATGGAGAGTTGCAAATGAGGCTGTAAAGCAGGGGCGCCCAAACCTTTTGGGATTTGGGCCAGTCACATGGTTCAGGGGGCCAGCCATTATGGCCTATGGGCCAGATCCAGCTCTCAACACCAATTCATCTGGCCCATAATGAGGGAATCATGGGCCAGATGAATTGGCATTTGGGTCCAGATCCAGCCTGTGGGACGTAGTTTGGGCACCCCTGATTTAAATAGTACTTTGCAATTTTCATGATCTAGTAATTTTTTGACATTTTTCTCCAGCAGAGGATCCCTCGAGGACCTTCAGAGAGACCAGGAGATTTCCCAGAATAGTAGTGAGGAGAAATACTGAGCACTATTGCCATCTCATTGATTTCTTGCACTAGAATAAGTTTGACAGTCCTGTGCTGCTTGTTCCTGAAATATTACCCTCTGAAGGATTTTTTTTCCAAATGGTTGTGCTAGTCAGATGTGCATGGGATGACACAAAACCATTTCAAACTGACCAATGTAACAGCCTGAAATTAAAGGAGCAGAGATGCTTCTGTATAGGATCATATTTCAGGCACAAGCAATATAGAACTTTCAGACTTAATCTTGCTCAGGAAATTGGCAACAAGGGGCAAAAAATGCCTTCCATTCTGAAGATGACAGTATATTCAAAATTCTATTTGAACCAATAATGTTACAAAACAGCAAGTGAATCCTAAAATGGAGAAATAGTGAGGGGAGAAAGAATCTTTACAGCTTTTTGCCTTTGTGTTGTGATCCAGTCCTCATCAGACTCTGACGATGACCTGGATCAGGAGACACTCCTATGCCCTGCCCAGTTCTGCCTGCACCTGAACCTCAGAATGTCCTGAACCAGGAATCTCAGCCTGCTTCTAGTCCAACTCTGTTTGCCCAGACAGATGACCTGTCAGATCAGAAGTCTGACTCTGACAGTGATCAGCTCTCAGCCAGGGAAAGATACAGAAAGGAGCTGCACCTGAGATGTATGCAAGCTAGAACAAGTTGAATGAATGAATGAATGAAGGAATGAAGGAATGAATGAATGAATGAATGAAATTTTAATTTATATACCGCAATTCTCAGCCCAAGGACCGACTCAATGCGGTTTACAAGTTAGAAATACAACATAATAATACAGCATAATAATATCACAATAATCCCACCAAAAATACAATATATCACAATACATTACAATATATTCAATTAAACAGTTACACCAAATGCAAAGTGCAAAAGCAAATACAAATATAAATTATTCAAAATACCATTAAATACAGTACTGAATCCCAAGAACAATTGCCCAAACCCTCAGATCCCTCCCGTCCATGAGAAAACCCCTGGCTTCGAAACATTCTCACCGAAGCCCTAAAGCCCCCACTACTGGGAAAACAGTCCCAGCTGTGCTCCCACCTTCCCTGACCGGGCGGGCCAGGGAAGGGAGCCGAAGATGTAGCGTGGCTCTCGGGGCTCGGTGGCGGCGGCTATTCATAGCCCCGCGTCCGGCAAACAGTCCCAGCTGGGCTCCCACGCAAAGTCCTCCTCCTCAGCCCCAGGCCAGGATGGATGAAGCTGCTGCCCTCCATCCAGAGGGATTCAAGTGGGACCATTTAACCCACTTGGGGACTCTCGCCCTTCCCTGAGGACTTCAACACCCAAGGCCGTGAGTCCTCAAGAGCTGTCAGGTAAACGGCCGCCTGACGCTCGGCGTTGAGTCGCTGGCAGTAGGGACCATAGCAGGATAACCTGGCCAGACAGCTTGATAACTGAACGAAGGGGTTGTTTTTTTGTTGCATGTGGAGGTGGGATGAGAAGGTAGAAAGACAGAGTAGACCTAACTTAATCCAGAAACAAGAGGATTTCCTTTTTCGAACTGCACTTCCTGCAGGTAGGAAATCCGCAAGAGGCATTTCTAGCAGACGGAGAGCCTCACCTGAGTCGCTCGGGAGCACCTGGACACTCCAGGCTTCACTGGTGGTTTCAGAGACGGTGGAGCCCATGCAGGGGTCGAACAGCACCGACCCGGAGCCAGGCAAACACAGCAGGCCCCCGAGCATGTTTTCTGCAGCAGCGCCTGCAATTTCCTGCAGCCGGTCTTCATCAATGTTTGGGTCAAAGTCACTGCCGAGAACATCCGTACTCCAGGTCTCGCTCACCATTTCTGAGATGTCCCTGTCTTCCGTTAAGCCCATCATGTCACGGATCTCAAATTTCCGGAGCTTGTCGTCAAGATTATCCTGGGTGGTGGCTTGCTCATGCTCCAACAACTGCAGGGCCTCCACGCCGTTGCTTCCAGACGGGCCGGCCCCCAATTCCGACACAGACTCCCCTTCCAGATCCAGCGAGGACACCGAATTGGAGCGGTTCGAAGGACCGTGGAGTTTTGTTTCATCAACAGGTACATCTTCTTGCCCTCCATCAGCAAGCTGCATGTTTAAAACCTCATTTTCGGACATCATTCCAGGTGTCATTTGGGGTCCAGTCCCAAGAGAAATCACCAGGACCTCTTCTGGCTGAACCTCTTGTATGGTCTCCTGGGACAGTCCGTCATGCTCCGCGTTCTGGTCCACTTGCATATTCGGTCGGCTCCTGCTGCGGGTAGCTATTGGCAACTGGTTCTTCTTGTTGGCTGGCGTGGTGGCAGGAGAGAGCTGAGGGGTGTTGTAGGGCGTCATTTCCAGGCTGCTGCTTTTGCCAGGTTTGCTCTGGGGTAAGTTGAGCAGCAAGCTTTCGAGAGCCATCCGGTCTTCCTTCAGCTGGTCGCCAGACAGAACATTGCGCATAAAGCTGACCAGGCTGGTGAGCTGCCCGTAGGTCATATAAACCACCATCCTGCTCAGCCCTTCCAAAAGGTTAACCGACGACATGGGAGGAGTTTCCACCGCACGGCCACTGATGACGACATCTAGGAAGGCAGCCACGCAACCTTTGTCGAATTTGCCCAGGTGGCTCTTGGTCCGAGGATCCCCTTCGTCGGAACCGGTCATGGCCAACTGCTGCAGAAGTCGTCCGACCTGCATCAGGTTAAACCGCGCCACTTCGTTAATGGGGGCATCGGAAATAATCCCGTACTGTTCCGAGAGAAGGCTCCCAGTTGATATCGATTAGCTGGGAGGCTCTTAAATGAGCTTGTTGCAGCATTCCAGCCTTGGTACAATTCTTCTGTGCAAAGACTGACCCCCTGCTTGACTCCGGATACCTCTTGAAATTGCCTGCCTAGACCCTGACCTGCCTGCCATGAACCTGACTTCTCTGCCAACCCTGATGGGAGTCTTCTCTGGTAACTTGTTCTAGCTTGCAGACATCTCAGGTGCAGCTCCTTTCTGCATCTTTCCCTGGCTGCGGGCTGATCACTGTCAGAGTGGACATCATTTGGACATCATTTGGACTAGATGCTTGCTTGACCTACTGTTAACCAGAATATGGCTTGCCTTTGGGACTTTGCTATCTGGACTCTCCTTGAATAGACTCTCTGTGTAGTGCCACTGTGTGGCAACTGTGCCCACTGGGGTAGGTCAGCATACTTTGCAAGGTTGGGTCTTCACTGACTTCATTGTTTGGAGTATTTGATGGACAGATTATGTTCCTTAATGACTGATATTCAGAAGCAGTCTGATTATCATTAATTGTTTTCTTGGATAGCTAAAGATAAAGGTAAAGGTGATCCTTGCTCAAATGCCCGTTGTATCTGACTCTAGGATTTGGTGCTTATCACTGTTTACAACCAAAGAGCCAGTGCTGTCTGAGTCTGCAGACATTTCCATGGTCATGTGGCAGGCATGATTACATGCCGAAGTGCACAGAACACTGTTTACCTTCCTACTGAAGCGGTATCTTTATATACTTGCAGTTTCTTGCTTTCTGATTGCTAGGTAGGAAGGAGATGGGACAGAGATGGGAGCTCACTGTTGTGCAGGACTCAGGTCTCAAACTGTTGACCTGTCAACCTTCTAGTTGTCAAGTTCAGCATCTTAACCACTGAGCCACCACAGTTAAGATTTTTCTCCATGTGTTAAAAATGCTGAGGGTACTGCAGTGGCTCAAGTCGCTAAGATGCTGACTGGGAAGCGGAAGGTCAGCAGTTCGATTCCCGAGTACTGCAGGACGGAAATGAGCTCCTGTCTTCATCGCAGCTCCTGCCAACCTAGCAGTTTAAAAGCAAGAAATTGCAAGTAGATAAATAGGGACCACTTCGGTGGGAAGGTAACAGCATTCCGTGCGCTCCAGTGTCTAGTCATGCCTGCCACATGACCACAGAAACATCTGCAGAAGCAGACAGCGCTGGCTCTTCGACTTAGAAACAGAGATGAGCACTGCACCCTAGAGTCGGATACGACTGGCTTTCGAGCAAGGGAAACCTTTACCTTTACCTTTACCTAAAAATGCTGCAGAGGAAGTACAACATTTCTGCGCAGTGTTCTAAGGACTTTTTGAACAGGATTTCCCAGAACAAAATGGAGGACATTTTGTTTGCTGGAAAATTCCTAATAAGAGGCAGAAAATCTCATTTAAGATTGTAGGGTTGACAAACATGTAAAGTCAGAAATGTAATTGCAATACATTTGGACAGAAAATGGGGAGGCTGTGGGCAGAAAAAGCACTGGATTGTACAGGTTCCCTTATATTGTTAGGTGAAGTGTAATAGTATAAACATTATTTAATCATTTATCTGCAATAATATCATGATTTCTATTCTACATAAAGGCTGCTTCCAAAGCAGTGTTTCCTATTTTTGGGGGGGACATGCACCACCTAAGTATCTCAAAAATCTGATAACCTCCACCTACTCCTGTGATATATAATTCTTATTTTTCAAAAAGTGAACTCCTATCCCCATGGAGAAAGCCTAAAAGGCCATTAACTTGGTCTAACTCATTCTTGAATTGCCCCCCTTAAAAATCAAAATGCCCCACCATAGGGACCACTGATCTAAAGGCTTTGTCTTGTTAGCTGCCCAGAGTAGGAAAGCCTTCTAAATGGGTGAGTTATAAATCAAATAAAAAAATAAATAATGACAGGGGCAGAAAAATGAGTGGCTGGCAGCCTTCTGCCTGGCAAGTTTGGGGCAATTCAATCAAGATTGTCAAATGATTATTTTATAAATTACACTCTGGCTTGTCCTTATAGCCTTCATTTTGAACCATATCAATAGACATCTAGCCATGATACTTAGAGCCCTTGTGGTTTTTCTGCACAGTCCACAAAGAAGTGATACCTTAGTCTGATAAAAGCCTGTTTGGGTTGAAAGCCAGTGTTGTGTCTAAATGTTAGCAGTTTAATAGAAACATCATCTAGGAATATCCACTGGCACCAAAGGTCATCTTTGGAATTTGGATTCAGAGTGTAGATTTAGGATTACAGACTTCAGATTAAGAAATTGTATTTTAAAACATTTGGAATTTCTTGATATCTGGAACATCATTACAATCAATAAGAATAATAGATAGGAATTTTCCCTATTAAAAGTCACAAAGAGTAATAACATTTATGAAATGATGTTTCATAAAGAATTTCCATGTGTCTTATGATACCTTTCCAGTGATTATGCCGAAGAAAAAGTGTACACACCAAATGTGCATTGCCTAGGTATTAGGAAATGACTCTTACCCATTTCTTCTTACTTTTTAAAAATTTTATTCCATGTCTAGGCCATATGAAAACTGGCAAAATGAGTCCACCATTTGCAGTTCCTTTCACCAGACCTAGTGTGAGAAAGATTACCTGTCAACCTAAGGTTGCCATTACCAGTGTATGCCCAATTGTGGTTCCAAAATACCACAATCTTCAAATAGGCTCTTTCGATGTTCCCCTTCTTCTTAATGCTAACAGGCAATAATCACATGTTGTTATTTAAATAGAGTGTATCAAACTCCTTTGCATTATAGAAAATGGCAAGGCTCTTGGTTACTCCGGTAAAATTCTTATTGTGATGGGGGGGGGGCGTCCCACCTTTTTTCATTTCCCATCTAGTATCTGCTTGAAAATGCAACAAAATTCATCTAGCAGGTCAGCACAGGAAATGACTTGCCATTGTGACTCATATATTTTTACTTTATATTGGCAAAAATAGATGGAGGGGATGATAATATTTGCAAAATGTGCCCATCCGTGTGTGTGTGTGTGTGTGTGTGTGTGTGTGTGTGTGTGTGTGTGTGTGTGTGTGTGTGTATGCAATGCCAAGTCATTTCCTGTGCTGACCTGCTAGATGAATTTTGTTGTGCACACACACACACACACACACACACACACACACACACACACACACACACACACACACACACACACACACACACACACACACTTTCTTACAGAGTTATCCTAGGATGGGTACATTTTGCAAATATTATCTTCCCCTCCATCTATTTTTGCCAATGATTTTCCCTACTATGTTGAGACATATCCATGTTAATACACAGATTTTTGTCCAGATTTTATCCATAAGACTGGGTCCAGTCCAGAGGCTTTGCACCATGTTTTGTTAAACTCATGAGAATTCTTGCCTTCGAAGTATAATTTTTATTTTTATCTGGCTGGACATCATACTATGGTAATGGAGTTGACAATACAACCAATGACTCAGCACTGAGTGTTGGGAGGCAGTAAATTACCTGACTCCCCAAAGGGGCCAATGGCTATAGGTGGATGAGCCCCTTTGGGTGGGGTGATGGCCCCCTCAGTGGAGGAAATACCACTGGAAACCATCATATTGGGCCCAATGACAAAATGAGTGGAGAAGGAACTACTTTACTACTCTGATTTTCAATAGCCATAGAGGCGGAAGAGGCTATGCCAGATGGACTGGCTGTGAAGGTGCATCTTGATAATATCCTCAAGGCTGTGGGAATCCATTTGCAGTGCCAGTGTTAAATCCTGCATGTCTCATTTCATATGTTTTGCAGGAGATGGCTCCATGATCATAGTGTGTGGAGTTGCTTCATGACAAGCTGGGATCCACTGTAAACAAATTCATGCCAGTGACATTTTTTCTGTTTGCCTCAGAGGGCGAAGGCATGCCAGAACCAGTTGGCCTCCAAGACCAGGCCTCTTGGCGCCCTGCAACAGGAAAAAAAAAATACTCTGATCGAGTTGCAGCCAATTATGATTTATTTTTATAAGCTCAAGTGGCTAAGATGCCGACTGGGAGGTGAAAGGTCAGCAGTTAGATTCCCGAGTACTGCAGGATGGAATGAGCTCCTGTCTTTGTCCCAGCTCCTGCCAACCTAGCAGTTCGAAAGCAAGAAATTGCAAGTAGATAAATAGGGACCACTTCGGTGGGAAGGTAACAGCATTCCGTGCGCTCCAGTGTCTAGTCATGGCTGCCACATGACCACGGAAACATCTGCAGAAGCAGACAGCACTGGCTCTTCAGCTTTGAAACAGAGATGAGCACTGAATCCTAGAGTCGTATATGACTGGCTTTCAAGCAAGGGAAACATTTACCTTTACCTACGAGAATATTGTTTGTGAAATATGTTCAGCTTGATAACCTCTTTACAGAGGTTTTGAGCTGCATAAGCTTGAAACTAGATCATACTTGACAAATTAGTACCCTGAACCCAAAGTGTTTTGGGAAAGCAAATGAATACTAATCAGAAGAAAGGCTCAACCTATTAATTGAACAATTTTCAGCATATCCAACAACTGCATCAGCACAATTATACAGGAGCATGATAATGTGTTTGTGCATAATGCATTGATCCTACTCAGAAGAGGGCTCTGATGACTTTGTTATCTACTTGGAATTTTGTGGCTGAAGCATAAAATCCCACTATGATCGAACAGCAACATTTTATTGTTATGGATATTTTCCATTCTGGACTTAAGATGTCAGCAGTGGTATGTAATTTTTTTATTATAGATGTGGGGGCAAAAAGTAATCTGCCTTGGTATTCTGAATGTTTTCTGTGTGGCATTTTCCCCCCACATAAAATTGATGGTATGATGACAAAACATAGTTTTACATACCAATAAACCTCAGTATCTCCCCAAGGGAAGTGTTTTAATGTTGAACAACTGCACATTCATAATAGTTTTGCCATCTGCTCCAGACATTTGGAGGTTCTGTGTGCTCAGACAATTATCCTGATGAGATTTTGCTCATTTTCAAGGTCAAATGTGCATATAACTATCTTTTTTGATGTGACCTATACCCAGAGTCCAATTTTCTTCCAGGAATGAGGTCCTGTGTTGATTTTGGTCCCTGATCATTAGAGGAGACACTAATATTTCTGAGGAATACAGTCATTATGACCTCTAACATAAATTGAACTGATCTGCAACTCCTATGCCAAGAATTTGCCTATTTTGTATTTTTCCCTATTTTGACTCATAGGCATTTAAAACCATTTGAGAAACATACAGTACTGAGAAAAAGAGTCCCCACCAGCTGGTTTTGAGAACATTCAATGAGATTTGGGGGAGCCATGATTTGGACACCCTAACTCCAAAGTTCACCAAAGTTGGAGAGGTTTGAGGGGAGTGAAAACAGAAGACTCTCCAATTTTGGTGTGTCTACATGGCTAAGGAATGTTAATGTTTAAAATTATATATAAATATGAAAACTAGTTCCATGTAATGGGTAAAGTGATAGAGCAGGACTTGGAAGACCTGGGTTCAAATTTGTGCTTGGCTGTGGAAACTCCTTAAAGATTGGCACTAGTAAAATCATTTCTTAAATTGTTAAAGATCTTGGAAACCTTTTTTGTGTTGCCATAAGTCAGGTGTGACTTGATGGCACATAACACACATTATTTGAACTCTAGATAATTATAGATCACATTCAAAGCTGGTAAAAGTCCTTTGAAAAACTGTTCCTCAGATACAGATACAGATAATTTAAATTCTCCCCATCAGCCTTCTACTATTATCACTGCAGTCACTCATACTACTTACTTCTCTTCTCTTTTCCTTATCCTTTCCTTTCAACTGCTGAGACAATGATATTGAACTTTATTTTTATTTATTTATTTATTTTTATTTATAGTCATATTTGTATATGCCGCCCACTCAGGCAGAACCCGACTCAGGGCGGCATACTCAGGGCGGCAAACTTGGAAAGTTTGACTCAGAAAACCTCAATGAATATCCTAAAATTGTGTTTAAATGTAAATGAAAATAACCAGAAATTTAACAAATCAAAAGTTTACTGTTTTGACTAATTGCACTAATTTCAACATGTGACTTTATAGCGTAGTGATTTTAAAGCATAGCATTTTTATAGGTATTCTTATTCTTTGAAAAAGAAACCTTTGCCGGCCCAGCCCCCCCCCAAAAAAGACACAGACACAGTTGCTGGATTTAAAATTTTGGGCCACTTTATTGATTGTGCCTTAATCTTAAATTATGACTTTAACTTAAACTTAACTTAAACTTTTGTAACTCATTAAGGCAAGCAGGCCGCAGTAGCACTGGGAAGGACCCACACTTAATTGCCAATTACTATTGGCTACCTTGTATCCATTTGTATCAATTTGTTTGTCAATATAAACAAATTGTTGACCCAAGTCAGTATGCTACCTGTTGAGTCCAGCATCTGACGTATATCCGGTAAAATATCAAGGTGATGCAGGCTGTCAAGATCATAGCATCACTCTGTTCATGGTTCGTCATTGACCAGCCAGCCCCAATTACCCTGTACCTTGTCCTTGGGTTGGCCAATCAACTGCGGACCTGCCGGATACCTATGGGTCATCTACTTTCCTTACCAGTGCTACCCGCCACATGGGGAGGTGTCCATGATGACTCACCGCCCCCCCGACCGCCAACTCGGTCACCAGGCCCGCTTGCAAATCCTCCAAAAAGAGGTCCATACCTCTCACTGAAAGGTGTACCCCATCTCTACGATACAGGCTGTAGTCCTGTAACCCTATCCCCGGATGTGGGACCGATGTCCCTGAACCATGTTGAACAAGGAACCGGGCAACAGCCCTGTTCACCGACCGCCGGGCACGGTCCAAGCCACGAGGATCAAGTCCTCCTCTATAGTGGTGTCTGGGTATGATCTGTGACCATAGCAGCCGCGTCTGCGGCCACATGCGGTGTAAAACCTCCAGGTCCCTGTGCACGGATACCGTGAACCAAAGGCCGGTGATCTGTGTGAGATCGTTGCCTCCCAGGTGAATTACCAGGATATCCGGAGGTTCAGCGTCCCTAATGGACATAAGGAATGGCATCAGTTCCGGCCACCTCATGCCGCGCAAACCATACCACCGAAAATGCGCAGCTGCACGTAGTCCGAGACGGGGACCCCAAACCGATGACGCTGCATAATGTGCAGCCCAGTACACATACCTGAGTTCAACCAGCCAGACTTCCACCGGTGTGTGCCAACACACAGGGTCTGTAATAAAGGAGAATAAAATGAGGGCAGGGAAGGCACTCATGCAAGGATAGGACGAACATATAGAGCAAAATGCGCAGATCCCCATCTGCCCATCCTACGTATGTCGGCCTCTGAGTACCCAAACGTGGCAGCCGTCGATGCGGCACCTATCCGAAATGAATGAGTACCGTACCGTGCCCCAGGGACCCCCAAACTGCGAAGTGCAGTTCCCGTGACTTTCCAGAATTGGAATTTGGTGAGTGGGGACCCATCTTGGTGGCAAAACAACAGGCCAGGGTGTGAACCCCGCACTGCCAAGAATTGATGCAGGGCACCGATGGGACAAATGTCAGCAAAGGTACATCTCAGGAGCGTAACACAACTACCCCTGCCTTGTTGATCAGCTTTAGAGTAGCAAATCCTCAACCGAGCTGAAGTTTGGGTGAGGGAAACATCAGCCAGTTCAAATGCCCTATGTGACATTTCACCTTTAGAAAGGGGCACCAGTTCACTGATCCTAAGGGCCCCAAAAAAAGCCACTGTGGTGGCCGCATGAAAAAGGGACTCCTCGTACCGGTCATAGCAAAGGCTATGCCAAGCCCTAGCGAGGCTAGCCAGCAGAGAAGGGGAAACAGGTTGGCGTGTGTCAGGGCAGCAGCCGCATTCACGCGTCCACCCTTCCAGCATATGCGGAAGTCTCCGGTGTGATCAGGGTAACCCCGGGCCTTGGCAGCAAATGCCAAGGCAGAAAGTCTAGTGGCAATGGTGCGTGGGGCCAATCTATGGCTATGGAGGTGCACCATATACTGCAAAACCTGCTCGACCGGGATTGGCCATGAGTCAGGCAGGCGCACTTCCCTACAAAAGGCTGTAAATTGAAGGCACATGTGCTGATACGCCTTACGTGTGCGCAGGGCAAGAGACATGCCGATCGCCCGGTTCACTTCTCCTCGCCAAAGGTCCACATCTCGCTCGGAGGTGGAGAGGGAAGTTCCTCCATGTCTGGTGCTAAGGCCCGGAACTGGGAGATCTGCAGGCGGGATAAAGCATTAGCAATATCATTGTTAATGCCTGGAACATGTCTAGCCTTAAACAGCACATTAAGGTGAAGGGACCGCAGCACAAACTGCCAAACTGGGCCATGACTCTGGGGAACCTGGAGGTTTGTACATTGACAATGTGCACTACTGCAGCATTGTCACACCAGAAATGGACCACGGAATTAGCCCACATGTGACCCCAGAGCATAAGTGCGCCCAGAATGGGGAAAAACTCAAGGAACATGAGGTCCCTCAGATGCTCAGTATCCTGCCATTCTTCGGGCCACCTACCATAAGCCCACCTACCCTTAAAATAGATGCCATAACCCAGTGAACCGGACATGTCCGACTGGACCTGAAAATGGGGGATGGCAACTAATTCTGTACGCCAAAAGGACACCCCATTGAACTCCTCAAGGAAATTAAGCGAGACCGACAGGTCGGTCCTCAAGACCCTGGTGAGTCAGACCCTGTGGTGCTTTTTGGAAAGACCCACCATAGCATCACAAAGTCACCTGGCAAATGCCCTGCCTGGGGTAACTACCCTGCAAGCAAAGTTGAGGTGCCCATGCAGGACCTGCAACTCTCGTAGGGACACCTTATGTTTGGCGAGCATAGCCAAAATTGCATCAGAGATCCAGGTCACCTTCTCACTTGGCAACCTGGACATTTGTGCCAGGGTGTCAAATTCTATACCCAAAAAAGTGAGAGTGGTGGCCGGGCCCTTCATTTTTTCAGGAGCAAGGGGAACGCCAAGTTCCGCCATGAACTCCTAAAAGGTGGCTAACAACTGTCCACAGGTGCCCGAGTCGTGTCCATCACCAAACAAAAAATCATCCAGGTAGTGTGCCACGGCCCAGGATCCCGACCTCTGAATGAAAGCCCAATGAAGAAAGGTGCTGAAGCGCTCAAAGGCCGAGCACGAAATGGAGCAGCCAAAGGGCATAGCCTTATCTACATAAAACTTTCCCTGAAAACAAAAACCTAACAGCTCAAAGTCATCAGGGTGTACTGGCAACAATCGAAAGGCCGATTTAATATCACATTTCACCAGTAGCGCCCCACGACCACATGAGAGGACCATTTGCAAGGCTTGATCGAAAGACGTATACCGGACCAAACAAAGGTCATCCGGTATAGCATCATTGACCAACGAGCCTTCAGGGTAGGACAGGTGGTGAATCAAACGAAATTCACCAGAGGACTTTTTAGGCACTAAGCCGAGAGGGGACACCTTTATGTTCAAATATGGGGGGTTATCAAAGGGTCCAGCTACCCTCCCCTCCCTAAGCTCCTTGGCTATCTTCTCTGCAGCTATGCCCTACTTACCCCGAAGGGACTTCAAATTTGGAGCATCCTGGGGTGTGGCATACCCACGAAAGAGATGCGGAATCCAAACGTAAAACCCTCCAACAAATAAACTGTGTCATCCTTCCTCGGATAGATGCGCAACAACCTTTCAAGAACCTTAAGTCGAATTGGGGAGGGGGCCTTTAGGACGTGCAGTTGCATCAGCAGCACCCCTGGCCGACCCTTGTTGTCCACGACCCCTGCCGTGCGACCCTCCAGCCTGCGGGCATTCGGAGGCAGCGTGTGGTCCGGCACAGGAAGGGCACTCATGCCTAAACTTGCATTGCCACCTATTGCAGACACCAGAAGATGAGTAGCTCCAACACAGCAGACGGGCTGGAACCCCCTGCCCCACCAGCTGGCAGGGAGACTGCGTTGTGCCAGACCACTGCACCGCATGGCCACAGTGGTAACGGTCACCGGGTGCCGGTCATGATGGGGTCATGTAGAGCAACCATAAGAGCTGGCATGGCTCATCCCACCTCATCTCGGGGTGCAGGGCAGCTCTCATTCTAAATTCCTCATCATAGGTTAACCATGAAGGGCCAGGGAAATCAATGTAAGCCCGGTAAATGGTATCCAAATACTGTATCATCGGGATCACCATGTCAGGGCGAGCCCTCAGATACATTGCCGCATAAATGAGATAAGCGGGGAGCCAATTAGCCCATGTCCGAGGCGGCTTGCAACGACGGGACAACTCCTTGTCCGTGTCGGCCTGCCCCTCTTTCTCCTCCTTGGTGGGCTCTCGATTAAGTAAACCAAAGATAGCTACGTACTCCCCCCGACATATCTTATCCCTGGTGGCCTGTGACAAGTGGTCACCAAGGGGTAGGGAGTAGCTGGCCGTGGGCATGGCAGCGGTAGGTGCAGAGTGATATGCCGCGTTGGCCGGCGGGCCATATGACCAATTGTGGGATGGCAGATTGATAGTGGGAGGCAGAACGCCGGGAAAGGCCAGTGTGTAAGGAGCCCCCCAAGTGACAGGAGGTGGCAAGGCAGGAGTGGGCAAGGCCGTCGTGGCCTGTTGAGGCCATATTCACATTGGGGTGAATGGAGTGTGTTCCTGCTTGACCACCATACTCACACACCGCACACCCCCCCCAGCTGCCCCCACTGGGAGTTCCGGCCGATGAGGGGCGTCGGAGCTCGCGAGCAAAGCCGAGCTCTGTGTCGCCTGTGGTCCGAGCCATCCTGGAGGGCACGCTGGAGGCAAGCCCCATCGAGGTGGTCATGCGGGGAGCTGCGGAGGGCCGAAAGGCGTGGATCGAATGGCCTCGAGCAGCTCAACCAGGCTGAGGACCTGTCGTGACACCTGAGGCCACCCTGCCTCAATGGACGACGTGCCACCACCACCAGGCAGCTCCAAACTGTCCAGGGGAGGTGGAGCGATGCCTGTGGTGCATCCCAATGCCAAGATACGTGCCAAAAAGGAGCGTGGGCTGGCCGGAACCGGCCCACTGGGGCATTGGAAATCAGGCCCAGGAGGAGGCCCCAGCCATCCAAGGGGCCATGAGTGGGGGCCCGACCCATGCCCCCCAGCGGGGGTGGAATGGGACCATGGGCAGCCCCGGGCCCACATAGGGCCAAGAAAGATAGTCCGGCCCATGAGGTGGAGGGCCAGGGGCAGGCCCCAGGCCCCTTTGAGGCCAAGGGGGGCCATCCGGCCCCTGACTGGGGAAGGCCGCCATGGGCACGGCCCTCAGAACCCCTGCCCGAGTCCTCCGGCTTGGGGGGATCAAAACTGGGGAGGACCCCCTCCCCAAAATGTCCAGTAGTGGGAAGAGATGCAGGGAGCAAAGCCACCACCGTGGAAGGTGCCTGTGCAACCCCCGCCTGGGTCCTCCAACTTGGCGAGAGCTCAGCGCTAGGGCCAATTGCCCCCGCAGGGTGCCCCACAGGGGCGAGAGCCTTGGGGGGGCAAAGCCCCGGAGTTAACCACCCGGTCAGCCCTCACTCGAGCCCTCTGGCCCGAGGAGTGCCCGGGTGCAGTAGACGGGGGTGAGGGGCGAGCCCGCCCACACGTCCACAGCACCGGGGCAGCGGGAGCCTTCCGCTTCGGGGCCATCACAGCCCCGAAGCTCGCAAAAGAATAAGGAAGATCACCTGGAGCAAACTTCTCACCCAGCCAATCTGTTCAAAATGGCAGCGAGCCGCCGCGTGGCCACCCCTTTTATGCTATGGGTGGCCATGCCCCCTGAGAGGCCCAGATGTCTGTCTCTCGGGGGTGTGGGCCGGCAAAGAGCATGGCGGCCATATTGTGTCACCGCGCTTCCCTTCATGTTTTTATGGGAAGGACAATATCCATCATAAAGTCAATGGGCTGTGGTGGCTCAGTGGTTATGAATCTAGCCTTGTTAGTTGGAAGGCCAGCAAGGCAGCAGTTTGAGACCTGCTGACCAAATCTGTCCCAACTCTTGGGGACATGAAAGGAGCCTCATTCAGGCATCCCCTGAGTGTAGTTTCTCCAGCAAAAATGCTTTCAACCCAGAATAATTTCTGGCACAGCATTATTATTATTATTATTATTATTATTATTATTATTATTATTATTATTATTATTATTATTATTATTATTATTATTATTATTATTATTATTATTATTATTATTATTATTATTATTATTATTATTATTATTATTATTATTATTATTATTATTATTATTATTATTATTATTATTATTAAAGGTAACTTATAGACTGTGAGTATTGACATTTTTCTCTTACAACTACTTGGATACTATCTCAGTATTGATAATTATGTCCATTATTATTGTAGTGATATAAAAGTTATCAGAAATTCCTAGATACAATCAATGCAGAGAAGACATAAAATAAGTTATTTTATCACCACAGAATAGGATACTGTAAAGCAGGGGAGCCCAAACTTTGGCCCACGGGATGGATCTGGCCCATGGCACCCTCACTGCTCTAGGAAGTGGAAGTAAAATGTGCCTGAACATGCACAAAACATTTTATTTATTTATTTATTGTTAAATTTTTATACCGCCCACTCAGCCAAAGCCGACTCCGGGCGGTTCACAACAGGGGGTAAAAAGAGATAAAAACAAATAAAACAGATAAAAACCAGCAATAAGAACCCACCCCTAAAAAGAGAGCGGTGCAGGAACTGAAGAAACCGTGGGGCAGGCATCCTCCCCTATATTAACCACCCAACGGAAACCACCCCTCCACCTGCACCCCAAACTTGGCGCGCCAGCCAGGTTTTTAGTTCTTTTCTAAAGGGCAACAACTCCATCTGGAGACGCAGTTCCACAGGCAGGAGGTTCCAAAGAGCCGGTGTGGACACAGAGAAGGCTCTCCTCCTTGTGCCAGAGAGGCGAGCCCCACTGGCCGATGGCACTATTAGAGAGCCCCTCCGGTCCGCTCTGGTTGGACGGACAGACGTCCTTAGGGCGATGCGGTTCTGTAAGGTAACCTGGCCCACTACCATATAGGGCTTTAAAGGTCAAAACCAGCACCTTGAATTGCACCCAGAGGCAAACGGGTAACCAGTGCAGCTCCCGCAGCAGTGGTGAGGCATGGGCATAACGTCCACACCCCATCACCACCCAGGCCGCCGCATTCTGGACCAGCTGCAGCCTCCGAATGGTCATCAAGGGCAGCCTCATGTAGAGCGCATTACAGTAGTCTAGTCTGGAGGTCACCAGAGCATGAATGACCATGAGCAAAGAATCCCGGTCCAGGAGCGTGAACAACTGGCGAATCACCCGAAGTTGGGCAAAGGCCCTCCTGGCCACAGCCACCACCTGTTCTTCTAGCAGCAGCAGCGAATCCAGGAGAACCCCCAAGTTGCGCACTGGGTCGGTCTGGGGCAAAATAGCCCCATCCAAAACCAAAGATGGTAGCTCCCGGGATAACACAGGACCCCCCATCCACAGCCACTCAGTCTTACTAGGATTCAGCTGTAACCCATTTGCCCCCATCCAGACCCCAACCGCCTCCAGACAACTGGAAAGGACTTTGACTGCATCACTGGGGTCCCCATGGGCCGAGATGTACAACTGTGTATCATCCGTGTACTGATGATACCGCACACCGTGGGAATGGATGATCTCACCCAGCGGCTTCATGTAGATGTTAAATAGGAGAGGAGAGAGTACCGAGCCCTGAGGCACCCCATATTTTAGGGACCTAGAACTGGACTTCTTGCTCTCCAACCACACCGACTGGGTCCGGCCCCTCAGAAATGAGGAAAACCAGGACCACACAGTGCCCTGGATCCCCAATCCTCGGAGCCGTTCCAGAAGGATACAGTGGTCGATGGTATCGAAAGCCGCCATAAATGACCTGCAGCTGTCATAAATGACCAGCAGCTGTCGTAAGGGTGTTTATGGCAGCCACAGGTGTATTTATGGCAGTATTATGCACATGTGTGGGTGCATTTTACTTCTGCTTCTGATGGGAAGAACCACGAGACTGGCCTGCCTGATTTGTGTTAATATCAAAATATTTAAAATAGCTGTATATGTGTATGAATAGCAAAAACACAAAGACACATGAAAAGAGAATGAGAAACAACAGTGAGAAGACCAATAATTATAACAATGTATCACTGGAGAACAGTGATCAGTGGCATTATTCTTTTGGTTCCTGCCTGAACGACCCTATATAATAACTGGATACAGTGAATTTGTATAGTTGTGAAAGCGGGGCAGTAAACAAAGCTGACAGTATTGTTTTTATTGATTTTGGAAGAGGTTAGATTTAATAAAAATTACATAAGGTTGTTATGCTTCAGTGTTCACTGAAGAAGACAGAGACCACATGCCCAAAATAGAGCCTATCTTCGTAGGGAGGGAAACCGAAGAATTAAGCCAGATAGAAATAACCAGAGAGGAGGTCCTTGCATGTCTTGATAAACTAAATGCTAACAAATCACCAGGACCAGATGGCATCCATCCACAAGTTCTCAGGAAACTTAAAGATGAAATTGCTGATCTCCTAGCCAAAATATATAATCTTTCCCTCAAATCAGGGTTTGTGCCTGATGACTGGAAGGTAGCGAATGTAACACCAATTTTCAAAAAAGGATCCAGGGGTGATCCAGGAAATTACTGACTGGTCAGTTTGACATGCGTCCCAGGGAAAGTGATGGAAACCATCCTAAAATCTAGGATTAATAGGCACATAGAAGAGAAGGCGCTGCTAAAGTAGAGCCAACATGGCTTTTGCAAGGGCAAATCATGCCTCACTAAACTGTAAGAATTTTTTGAGAGTGTCAACAAGCATGTGGATAAGGGGGATCCAGTTGACATTGTTTATCTGAACTTTCAGAAGGCTTTTGACAAGGTTGTGCACCAAAGGCTCTTGAATAAACTTACCAGTCATGGAATAAAGGGACAGGTCTTGTCCTGGATCAGCAACTGGCTAAGGGACAGGAAACAGAGGGTAGCACTAAATGGACATTTCTCCAAGTGGAGGGAAGTTAAGATTGGGGTCCCCCAAGGTTCAGTACTGGGACCCCTGCTTTTCAACCTCTTCATAAATGATCTAGAAGGAGGAGTAAATAGCAAGGTAGCCAAATTTGCTGACAGCACTAGATTATACACGGTAGTAAAAACTGTGAGAGATTGTGAGGAGCTCCAAAGGGATCTCTTGACACTTGGGGAGTGGGCAAAACAGTAGCAAATGATCTTCAACACTAGTAAATGCAAATTGATGCACGTTGGGGCAAAAAACCCAATTACATTTATAAACTGATGGGGTCTGAACTCTCTGTGACAAACCAAGAAAGGTACCTTGGTGTTTTGGTGGACAGCTCAATGAAAGTGTCAACCCAGTGTTCCTCAGCAGTGAAAAAAGCAAACTCAATGCTAGGGATTATTAGGAAGGGTATATAAAATAAGTCAGCAAGTGTCATTTTGCCTCTTAATAAATCTATGGTGAGGCCGCATTGGAATACTGTGTACAGTTCTGGTCACCATACCTCCAGAAGGATATTATGGAGCTGGAAAAAGTGCAGAGGAGGGCAACCAGAATGATTAGGGGACTGGAACACCTTCCTTACCATCTGAGGCTGCAATAGTTACATAAGAACAGCCTTGCTGGAACAGGCCACAGCCCATCCAGTCCAGCATTCTGTCTCACACAGTGGCTCACCATTTCCTTCAGGGTATTCCCAAGGAGATGCCTTCACCTGCTTAGGATTTCCTAGAAATGGCATTGAGAGATATCCTGCCTATCTCTCCAACCCCGAGGTTGTCCTTAAGTATCCATAATTATAGCCATTGACCGTTGCAGCCTCAGATGGTAAGGAAAAGTGTTCCAGTCCCCTAATCATATTGGTTGCCCTCCTGGTTGGGCCTCTTCACTCTTGAACGATGGCGTCTAAGAGGTGACTCGATTGAAGTTTATAAAATCATGCATGGTGTGGACAAAGTAGATAAGGAAATACTGTTTTCCCTATCACACTGCACTAGAACAAGGGGGCACTCCATGAAACGTTTGGGTACTAGTTCTCAAACAAATAAGAGAAAGTACTTTTTCACCCAGAGGATTACTGGTCTATGGAACTCCCTGCCAGAAGAAGTGGTGACAGCTGTCAGTCTTGACAGCTTTAAGAAAGGATTAGACAAGTTCATGGAGGACAAGGGTATCAATGGCTATAATTATGGATACCTAAGGACAACTTCCGGGTTGGAGAGATAGGCAGGCTATCTCTCAATGCCATTTCCAGGGAATCCTAAACAGGTGAAGGCATCTGCTTGGGAATAATACCCTGAAGCAAATGGTGAGCCACTGTGTGAGACAGAATGCTAGACTGGATGGGCTGTAGCCTGCTCCAGCAAGGCTGTTCTTACGTAGTAAAGATGGCAGATTTAATTGAAGGAAACAGAAAATTTATCTTGTAAAATCAGGAAGTTAAAGTTATGAGCAAAAGAGCATCTTGAATTATGCCATCGTATTGTATATAGTCAGTAGGCTTTTGTGATACTCTTGTGGAGAATTACATTTCAAAGCATACCCACCTTTCAAAGGAATAGAAATCCAAAGCATGTAGTAGAATGTGGAAAAAAGTGAAATTCTTTAGATACTAACTCCAGAATGTATTGCCATATTTTCTTGTTTAAGATTGACCATATCTGCCATATTGCTTCTCTGCTTCTCTCCTAGCAAAGACATTTCTTTAAATATTGTGTATAGGTGTGTTTTAAATCAAATAAGAATCCAAGGCATCAGTGCTTAATAAGTGTTATTTTTCAAGATAAATCTCATTGCTTGGATGTCTTGCTTGAAATCAAAAGTTCCAAAAAAAGTAACAAAAATAATCTCACCGTTTTTGCCCTATATTGCTACCTCTCACTTCAAGGTTATCAAAGATGAACTTGTACTTCCTGTATAGAATCAATAGAAAGAAAGAAAGAAAGACTCAATATCACTTAATGCATTTTGAGAAAGTGTAGAAGAGAAATCTTAAAGGGGTTGCAGATGGTGATCACAGCCTATAGATGGGAACTCACAATTTACAAATGTCATGGACTTTTGCAACGGTGTTGCTGGGGCCAACGGAGAGGGCCGCCCGGTCCGGGAATGGCCCACGGAGGTTTGGAGTGACTGGCCACAAGGAAGGACACGTGAGATTAATATGTGGTGAAAGTCCAGTCCCGACCTAAGTCAGGTGGCGTATTTATTACCCTGCCTCAATAGTTCCATGCTAAAGGCGCACGGGACTTCGTCACAGAAGGCTAATGCATACATGGCATTTCTGGTGGGTCAAGATGACACCTGTCTCCGGACATTGTCTTGTGATTAATGGACAAATCCACAGTTATCTAAGATCTGGGTTGGCGAAACCCCATTGTTCTCACCCTATCTCAGAAGACCATGTAAACTATCTCCGGGACTAACTTCCTTAGCTGCTGACTCAGTGTGCTTACTCAACCTTATCTTGGGTCAGAAGGGGAAGAGTGAGTTCAACCTTGGAGTCAGCAACTTTTTACCTTTGTCCTATTTCCTCCGCAATTCCTCAGCCGAGGCTCTTATGCTTTATGCTAATTAATCTTTATGCCAATTAATTGGCCCAACCCAATTTCCATCAGAGCCCGTGTGGATTCTCAAGCCGTGTGCGTTAGCGAGCAAACACCTTGGAAGGGTACTGGCCAATCTAGGAACGCGGGCATCCCACATTCCCCCTTATTTCATTGTTTAAATCAGCCTGGCTGAGGGCTTGGTAGATATAGGGCATTATCTGTCGAGGTGTGAGGGTCTCTTGAGGTCTCCGCCATGAGGTACACATGGAGAGAAGTGAAAGAATGCATTGTGTGAAACAGCAAAGCATAATCTCCACTACCACAATACCAGCGGTAGCTTTGAGCATTGTTTGTAACCATTTCCATGGCGACCATTACCAGAGCTCGTTCCACCACCCCCAGTTGGCATCTTGTTGGATATGTCTCACGATGGTGTTGAGTTTGGTGATCTGACTTTGGACCTTGCGTGAGTTATCCGTGAGGTTAAAACAAAACATATTGCGGACTGATTCACAGCCCACATGGTGCAAAAACAACAAATAATCAATTGCTGCTCTATTATCCAAATCTGTATGTCTCAATTCAGCCTGCTCTCGATTAAGCATTGCAATGGCTGATGAGGTATGATTGATAGCCTTAGCTAGTGCACATGCCAACTGGCCGATTCTACGTGCATTTCCCACTGCTAACCCGGGCACCCCAAAAATGCTGACTGCTAAAGAGACATACTCTGCCTTGCTAAGCAATCTGATATTATTGTTGCAAGTCTCATCTAGCCAGGCCACCCTTACGGACCGTGCTGGTCTTGGGGTGACTGGGTTTGGGGTGATCATTTCCCTTTCGGGGAGTACCAGTGTCGTGTCAAGCGACTCAAACAACAGTATGAGTCAGATATGTTAGCTGGAATGTAGCTCCACCACCATTGGTTACAAGTAAAAAACCATCCTGTGGGCAAAATGACATTAGCATACATAGAACATGCAATCCATGGCTGGTTACATTTCCAAGTCTCTTTCCCGGGGCTCAGGCAACGGTGGTGTGGCACTTTGGCTGTGGAGCAGCCGGTCATTCTAGCACAGGGTGTATTTGGGCTGATCCCCACTCGGGGTGTGTACAGAGTGAGCGCATAAGCGGGCAAAGTCTTTGTTACCTGAGTCCCCCAAGCCGCATAGGTTGCGTATGTGATTCGGTGATGAGGTCCGAGTGCTTGTTTAAGCTACAATTCAAAGTTCTTGGCCTGCTTGCCCGGAGTGCGGCAGACCGGGATAAGGCATGTACTTAACAAAGAAGTGTCTGTGGTCTGCTCTAAGCAAAGTTTCGACTGGTTGACAAGTCCGGCCAGTCTTTCCCAGATGTTGTACTGGAGCGTGGCGGTAAGGTCCCCGCCGGGTGCTAGGTTCCCACCTGAAGCTTGAACCCCTCCCACCATAAGTAAGGAAAGGAACAACACTATCATTAGGGAATTGTAAGTGATCTGATCCATGACTGCAGCTACCATGTTGTGTGGAGTGGTTCTCTTGTAAAATGGTCATGGCATCATCACAGAGGGTTTTGATCATTCCCCATGTCACTCTCTGCTCCTCCATCCTGGGCTGCCTCGGCCGGTGTTGCCTGCCCTGCCTCTGTCCTGTCATCAGGTCTATCTCCTCCATCTCTGGCAACGGGTCCAGGGCAGCCTGGGTCCAAGTCATGCAGTTCGATGTACAGCTTCACACAGTGGGCCGGAATTGAAATGATACCTGTAGGAGACATAATCACTGCATAGACTTGTCCCCAGGTTATCAGGGGCACCAGACCCTTCCAGGAGGGGTCCAGCGGCACTCTGAATTGAACCATGTGGCGCGGAAGAGCTTCCCGGCTTCGGAAATCCTTCTCCTGCGGAGTGCAGTCAGCAAAAATATTTAAGTGATTGTAGGTGAATAAAACCTTATGCAGGCATTGCTGTGCCTGTCCTTGGCTCCTTGGGGGGACTATCTCCTCCCTTTCTGTTTGTTTTTCAATGTAGGACTTTAGCGTCCTGTTCACCCATTCAATAATGGCTTGTCCTTGGGGATTGTATGGCATGCCAAATGTGTGCTTTATGTCCCAGGTGGCTAGGAATGTGGCTAGCTGTCTGGAACTATAAGCTGGTGGGTTATCTGTCTTCAAGTGACCTGGTTTGCCCATGGTCATGAAGCATGACAATAGATGCCATATGGGTCGCAGTTTCTCCCTTCTGGGCTGTGGCCCAGGTGAACTGCAAGAATGTGTCAATGGAGACATGCATATACTGCCATCTCCCAAATTGTGGAACATTCGTGACATCCATTTGCCAAATTTGATTAGCTTCTGTCCCTTGTGGGTTGAGCCCCCATGAGGGCCCCCCCAGTGCTCCTGTTCATTGCGGGCAGGAGTGCATGATGCCTTGTGCTTGTGACAATGGCAGGTTAAACTGCCTTGCGAGAGCTTTAGCATTCTGATGAAAGAATGCGTAGGTCTGAATCGGGGTCGTGAAGACTCCTGAGACTAATCTTTGATGCACTTCTTTCACAGCTGCATCTACCCTGCTATTACCCTCTGAAATCGGAACAGGCAAATCCTGGTGGCTACTAATATGAGCTACATAGAGCGCTTCCCTGCGGTTTCGCAAATGGCATTGCATGGTCAGGAATAGGCTCATTAAATTCCTGTCTATGGCGGGAGTGATGTAAGCCCCCAGCAAGTTGTGAATCAAATTCCGGACATACTGACTGTCCGTGACTATATTCAATGGCTCTTGATCAAATGTTCTTAAGGCGAGGTTCACTGCTGCTAATTCCGCTCTCTGTGCTGATTTCTGCAGAAGTGTCAGTAGCATTCGCCAAGCCTGCTCCTCGTACCAAGTGAGCACCCCATATATTTTCCCCCATCTGTGAATACTGTCTTGGCCCCCTGAAGTGGAGTTAGAGGCAGCATGCTTTGTAATTCGACTGTCTCCATTTGAAGCAAGACAAGTCTGGGATCCCTTGGCAAATGATATGCCAAGTTGCCTGTAAAGCCTTCTAATGCAATTGGAAGAGTGTCTCCGAGCTGCATCAGATGGTGTGTCTGTTCCTTGTTAAAGGGCATAACTATCTTGGCTAAGTCAGGTCCTGAGATGTCCCTAGCTCTAAGCCTTCCTTTGTGGATGACTGTAGCTACCAGTTCTTGTGGAGGAATGATGTTCCTGGAAGTGGTATGTGGTAAATACACCCATTCCACGATGTTCGCCCCCTGCTGGAGTCTGTGCCTAGAGCTCCCGTGAACATGATGCCTGTTCTAATGATGTACAGATTTAGCGTGGGGGTGAATGACCCCTCACCAATCCTGTCTACCCAACGGTGGCTGAGTATGCGATTGACTTCCTGGAGAGTTTGTTTCACCTCTCTCAGAATGTAAATTCGATCTGCCGGCTGTTTCCCTAGTATTAGTAGCGAAAAAAGTGGCTTTAAAAGATCGGTGCTGATTTTAAAATAGGGTCTGGCCCAATTGATATTCCCTAAAATTTGCTGGAGTTCCACTGGCGTTGCGGAGTCTTTGATCTGGATCTTAGGCAGCACTGGGGCTGCAAAAGAACGGAGTAACCAGTGTCCCAAGTATGAATAGGGTTCGGTTCTCTGAACTTTCTCTGGGGCAATTATCAAGCCTTTGTTCCCCAATGAATTTTGAAGGTCACAAAACATGTCACTACCCAGTTTGGGTGCTGCGATCAATATGTCATCCATGAAATGGCAAACTAAGACTTTGGGGTGCAGGTTTCGGAACCTCTCTAATGCCCCATGGACATAAATTTGGCACAAGGTGGCCAGGTTGAGCATCCCTTGTGGCAAAAATTTCTATGCATAACGTTGGGTTGGTTCCCTGTGAATGGTGACTGGCACCATAAAAGCGAACCTTTCCCTGTCCCTAGGATCTAAAGGGATGGTGTAAAAGCAGTCTTTTAAGTCTATGATTAGGATCTCCTACCCTTTGGGAATCATGTTGGGATTGGGTGTACCACATTGAAGCGGACCCATGGGCTGAATGCATTTATTGATCTCTCTTAGATCATGAAGAAGTCTCCATTTACCGGACTTCTTTTTAATGACAAAAATTGGTGAATTCCAGGGACTGATAGATGGTTCTATGTGTCCTGCTTCTAGCTGCTCTTTAACAAGCTGCTTTAAGGCTTCTAACTTTTCTCCAACTATGGGCCATTGTTCCACCCACACTGGCTCATCTGAGCCATTTGAGCAGTAGGGCCATTACCCAAAGCTTAGGGTTGCGCAATATTGCTACAGAATGTCCCTCCCCCAGAGGTTGACGGGCACGTTCAAAATGTGTGGTCGGATGACCGCTGTGCCGTCTGCCCCCAGGATGGAGACTTCCACCCAATCGCGACTTCTGTAAGCTTCCTGAACTCCTCCTACCCCCACAAATCTGCAACTGACTCGATGGCCCACTCGGTGGGCCACAATTTCTGGCTAATTACGCTAACATTGGCTCCGGTGTTGAGCAGTCTGTCAAAAGGTCTTTTGTTTAAAAATACCTTAATGACTGGTCGCTGCTTCCACTCTATGTTCTTTTCCACTGTCACTATGATCTGGTATCCTTCTACTGCCCTTCTCTCTCTCAGGCGGTTTGCTGACCCAAATCCTGAGCTTCTTCTGCTCACCTCCTTGTCTCTACCTGACAGATGACATGGAACCATGATCAGTTGCGCTATTGAATCCCCTTTGTTACTATCTGGGGTAGGTGTGTCCACAGCTGGACTTTGACTATGCCTGTGTAATCATAGTTTATGATTCCACAAAGATCCCTTTTTTCCCTGCATTGCTATGAGGCAAGACTAATCTTATGGTGTCTTGGGGCAGAGGACCCTTGTACTGGGAGTTGACTTGGTAGACTGAGCCTGCCAGGTTGCATGTAACATCCTCCTGGCATTCCAAGTCTAACTCTGCACTGCCCTTAGTCTCTGCCTGTGCCTCGGAAATGCTGGGTGTGATGCTGGGTGAAAATATTGGGATGTCCGTGCTGGGGCTTCCAGGGCAGCTGTTGCCTCTATTTGAACCGGGGCTAGAGACATGCCCGTGGACCGGTTTCCTGAATTGGGGCAATGGTTGGCCCAATGGAAGCCATTGTGGCACCTTGGGCACTGGGTGAATGGTACCGCTGAGTGGCCCGATGGCTGGCCGCCCCCTTCTTACTGTTTTTTTTAACCTGCATTCTTTGGCAAAGTGCCCCACTTTGCCACACTGGTGGCAAGCTCCCTTGGGTTTGTTCCCCCCTTGCACTGCCGCTGCCAACAGCCCCATCCTATAGGAGTCTGTTCCAACATCAGCGCAAGCCCAGATCATGTCGGTAAGTGTCAGATCAGGTCTGTGGCCCATTGCCTGCAAGATTTTGCGACAATCAAGGTTACCGTTGTCTTTGGCCAATTTCATCATAAGCTCTTCTTGGGCATCTTGGTTGTCTATCTGCGTACTGATGGCTTCCTCTAATCTGTTAATGAAATCCATATAAGGCTCTTGCACTCCCTGATTGACGGTTGTGTAGTTCTTAGCACCCTTGCCAGTGGCTGGCACCTTGAGATATGCCTTAAAGGCAACTTCAGATGAGAGCTGGAGTGTGGCGGCTGGCAAGATGGACTGCATCTGGATGGTTTCGAACTGCCCAGAGCCATAAAGTTGCTCCAGAATTACTGCTCCCCCCCATCTGGGTAGCCCTTGCTTGCGCTTCTAGCCGAAACTCGCTGTTCCATAAGAGATACTGGCTAGGGTTCAGCATCATTCATATCATAGCCTTCCAGTCATGAGGGATGAGTGTGGTGGATTCTACCAACTGTTGGAGCATGCCTCTTGTGAATCTGCTTTGGAGCCCTGTGTCCGTGATGGCTTTTCGGATTTTCGAAAGCAATTTATATAGGATGGGTGTGTATACCACCACCTGATCACCCGTGAGGGCATCTGTCTCTAAGCGGACTGGACACAGCTGCTGGAGTTCGGCCAGTTCGTCAGCCGGGATTTCCCCTTTATGTGCTTCCTCCTCTACCATGCACTGAAAGGGACTTTTGGTGACCTGGGAAGCACCTGCGCTTCCTAGGCTTCTGCCCCCTCCCGTGGCGTCTGCAGCTGCCACGGAAGGAGAGTCCCCCATGCCCCCATGCTTAAACTGAATGGTCGGATAGAGACTCGCTGGGGCAGGTGGTTCTACGTACACTGGGGGTTTCTCGGTCTCTATCTGGACTGGACTAACTGTGGAAATGATCTGTCTACACTTCGCCCATGTCCCTATGATTTTAGCGGGTGCTCGGGGCTCCGTCTTAAAGCAGTCCCCTACTCTATCCCAAGTCTCTGGGTCGAGTGTGCCTGCTTCTGGGTAGAACAAACAATGCTCCCTCAGATACACCATGAATTCCGTTAGGCTTTGGCTATGAATGCTAATATGATGTAGCCTGGCCACGCACTTGAACTCCTCCTATGAGCTCTTCACCTAACGGATGAATCTTGCCCCTCCAAGCAAGCTCCCATACTACCTAATAAGAGGTTCCCTCACGGGATGAGTCGGCGCACCTCAGGCAGTAAGTCGGGAGATGTGGTGCACAGGACGTGGCCTTGGGTCTGGGTAGGATCACGGTCTTGGCTACTGTGGGCATCCTTCAGCCTCTGCTGATGGATGTCAGGGTTCACCACTCTCCCTGATGAGGAATGTGTCCGTTCCGATGAACCAGTGATGAATGGGCTGCCACCGAGCTTGCTGTTATCACTGCCTTCCTTGCTTCGAGAGATTGCGGTCTCAGCTGGAGACAGTGCTGGCCTCTGAAGATCAAGCTGAGTTCCGATTGGGCTAGGGTCCTGATCTGAACTTCTCCGCAGCCTCTGGGGAGAGTTGCGTTGGAGCGTGGCCCAAGGAGTAGGACCACGCCATGGCCCCTTATCACGTTGGGGTCACCAGATGTTGCAACAGTGTTGCTGGGGCCAACGGAGAGGGCCGCCTGGTCCAGGAATGGCCTGCGGAGTTTCGGAGTGACTGGCCGCAAGGAACGATATGTGGGTCATTTCTGGTGGGTCAAGATAACACCTGTCTCCGGACATTGTCTTGTGATTAATGGACAAACCCGCAGTTATCTAAGATCTGGGTTGGCGAAACCTCATTGTTCTCACCCTATCTCAGAAGACCATGTAAACTGTCTCCGGGACTAACTTCCTTAGCTGCTGACTCAGTGTGCTTACTCAACCTTATCTTGGGTCAGAAGGGGAAGAGTGAGTTCAACCTTGGAGTCAGCAACTTTGTACCTTTGTCCTATTTCCTCTGCAATTCCTCAGCCGAGGTTCTTATGCTTTATGCCAATTAATCTAGCCCGCACCCAATTTCCCTTCCATCAGAGCCCGTGTTGTTTCTCAAGCCGTGTGCATTAGCGAGCAAACAGCTCAAGAAGGGTAATGGCCAATCTATGAATGCCGGCATCCCACAATGGATACTGTCAGATTCCAAAAACAACCCATGTCTTCAGGTCAATGCAACTGACCAGCATCAACCAGCAATGCTCCCTTGGGTGCCACCAAGTGGCAATGGTTCAACAAATCACTTTGATGAGATGAAGTATTGGCTTCTGTGACAACAGAATGAGAAATGAGACAACAGAACAGAATTTCTTGAATTTAACAGATCAGGACCACAAGTTAATTAATGAGGAAATTGATTAACGTAAGGACACAACTAATCTATGAAAAGCTTATTAAAACTGCCTTTTTATTAACTGCAGCCTAAATTTCTAATCCTGCCCAGGAAGATTTCTACAAATCCATATTGGTGATGGCAAATGCATGAAATGTGGAAAACATGGGAAATTGGCAATTATAAGCTGTTGTCACTTCAAATAATTTAGGGTAAAAGAAAGACACTACTATTTCTAAAAAGTTTTCCACCAAGGATGTACTCCTAAACCTGAAAGCAGTGACAGTTTTGATATGGCTAGGTTCCAGGGCCCAATGTCATCTCTATGTCTTCATGCTGTGCTACGATAAGGCTTTGTAGAGGACCGAGGAGAAGAAGAAAATAACTTTTTAGAATTTCTCATTACGATATCCATTTAAAACATATTTTCCTGATTACTGACATGTTATAATAATGTCAATATTGTTTCCATGTCAGAAATATGAGCAGCATAAATAGTGGGGAAAATATGTAGTCTTTTTCTTCACCTTAATTATGTCGACATGATTTTTATGTCACAGGAAAAAAAGTAATCTTTTTTTTAAAAAAGTATTTGATTTTGGTCTGTCTATAAATAACTATATGAAAGATCTTCAGATTCTGAATTACAATGTAGTAAGTTATGTAGTAAGGGACTGCAGTGGCTCAAGTGCCTAAGATGCTGACTGGGAGGCGGAAGGTCAGCGGTTCGATTCCCGAATACTGCAGGATAGAATGAGCTCCCGTCTTTGTCCCAGCTTCAGCCAACCTAGCAGTTCGAAAGCAAGAAATTGCAAGTAGATAAATAGGGACCACTTTGGTGGGAAGGAAACAGAATTCTGTGCACTTTGGTGTCTAGTCATGCCTGCCACATGACCACGGAAACGTCTGCAGCAGCAGACAGTGCTGGCTCTTCGGCTTTGAAACAGAGATGAGAACTGCACCCTAGAGTTGGATACAACTGGCTTTCGAGCAAGGGAAACCTTTACCTTTACTTAAGTGATATTAAATATTTACAAAGAGCTCTGGTTTCAGCCCCATAGCTAATAAAGTTATGTGCCAATATACATATACAGTTTGATTTTCCACTGTGCGGTCTGGGATTGGAGTTGCCTTTTGTCTTATGAAGACATACATGCCTTAATTGCACTGTGATGGCGAACCTTAGCACTCCAGATGTTCTTAAACTTCAGTTACCAGAAGCCCAAATCAGCAGTCCTGCTGATCAGAGCTTCTGGGAATTGAAGTTCAAAATCACCTGGAGTGCCAAGGTTCACCATCACTGCACTAAGGTATGCAACCAAGTAATTTCTAAATACTTTTGCTTTTAAAAGCAAAAGAAAAGCAATCACTCTTATAAACAGACCAACTGAAACAAACCATGAAGGTATCAGGTATAAACCCCCAAACGTGGGAGGCAGCGGCTGTATATCGCCCATATTGGTGCCAAACAATCTCTGCTGCTACCAGTCACTTCGAAGGAGAGCACCACAGACATGAATTGTCCAAGAGACAAACATGAAAGCTTCATCAAACTCAACTACACTCTCCACCATCTATTGAATGCACAGTGTGTGGTTGCATGTTTCACGCCAGGATCGGTTTATGGAGTCACCATGGACACATTCATCAACTGAGAAAATGACTTCCAGGAAAAATGTATGCTTGGATACAAGTAGCAGCCAACAACCACCCCATAGTGCTTAGCGCACTCTCGCCGGTTCACAAGTTAATTAGCATTTTGCTCCCAACATGTTGGGTATTCATTTTATTGACCTGGGAAGGATAGAAGGCGGAGTCAACCTTGAATCCTGGCCAGGATTCAACTTAAAACCTTTTGGTTGCAGTTTAAACACTGTGCCACCCGGGCTCCCATCTATTTGTTTGCTTTCCACATCTAGTCACTGGAGATTTCAGGCATCGAGATGGAGGAAACATTTTGCGTCATCACAGAAAGAAGCAATTTTTGCAAGAGAGTGCAGAATATCCTGCATGTCAGGTGTTGTGCAAGGATGCAGAGGAGCATGAAATCCAGGTACCTCAGTGGGGGTCAACTGAGGCTTTTTTATGTTGAAGTTATGAGGCTGGGGTTGGAAATGGACCTGAGATCACCTCCTCAGATTGAAGCTGGTTGGAGTTTGGCTATAATTTACAGAAGACCCAGCTACTTGAGACTTACCTTTTGGGGCAAAGAGTGGTGGGCAGTTAAGATATTTGTTATTGGACACAAGCTGCCACTACAGGGTGCCCCTTTTGAAGGCCTGGAAATTATTAATTATAAAATTATGCCCATTCACCCAATCTCTGAGTCTCATTTCTTTGTGTCCCTTTTTTTGGGGGGGGGATGCATTTGTTTCTGGAATTTGCAGTAAAATAATTTGTATGGTTGCTTTTAAACCATAGATTTCCTATTTTACTGATTAAATTACATGTTTGGCTGATTCTTAATTATGCTGCCTAGTGGTACTAAAAGCTTTTTATCTTAATGTCAGTTAGTAAACAAAATTATGGTTAAAAATGGTCAGTTCAATACAAATAATGTAAAAGATTCATCACTGACTTTTCATGATAGTAAGTTACCTTTATTAATGCAGTGAACTAAATGATGCATTGACTCTTGCAAACTTTTCCATAGATTCTCAGTAAATATCAGGAGTACAAGAGAAGAATTTTGCCACAATCCATAAATGAATAGGTTTCTGGGAATTGAAGTTCACAAATCAAAGAATGTAAAACACTGGTTTAGACCCTTCTCTATGCCATCAAAATATTTGTGAAAGTAAAATTTACTAGCAACGGGATTTTTCAAGTTTCTTGGATTTAAAATCCACCAATTCTACATTCTACAAGTTCTACATGATAGACAGAAACTTTATATGCATTGAAAAATGGCTCCCAAGGAGAAAATCTAGCTTTATATTTATATCCATGCTAACATGGTTACAGGGACAGGAAGCTGGTCTTGCCATCAGATGATTGGTTACTGTAATTTGGTAATGGCAACATTGACTTGCTACAGATTTCTATAATTTCAAAGAGGATTCTTTCCTAGCCCTTCAAAGAGGTCCCTATATTCCCTGATGATCTCTCATCCTAGTATTATCCTGTACTAGCAGAGGTTGCCCGACGTTGCCGGGCTGTTTTAAATTGTGTTGGAAGGTTAAATTGTGTTAATGTTTTTTAAAAATTGCTTACTCTGTAATTTTAATTTTTAAAATGTTTATTTATGTAATTTTTTTGGCTTGGCTGTTATTAACTGTGATCTGCTTTTTTGTTTTTTGTTTTTTGAGGATTAATAAAAGAACAAAGTATGATATAATTTTTTCAAATTGTTTTATGTAAGCGAATAATGTTTTAGTTTTGTGAATTTTTTTATTAGTTGTACCGTAGGTAATAATTTTAATAATGTAAAAGTAAATGTTTTTACATTCAATGTTTTTAAAATGTCTTTAGATGTTTTGGGTTTTAATTTGAGTTAAAACTCAGCATAGGATTTTTAAAAGTTTCTGTTGACATATGTTTGTGATTTGTGTTAAAGTGTGTTCTAGTGTAATTTTTTTACTTGTTTTTATTGGTGTGACCTTTTGTGTAAAATTGTGAATTTGTGTTATGTTTTTGATTTCTTTTTACTCTTGTGGCCTTTTGTTTGGGGCTGTTGTATGTTTTTGAATTGTTTTTACTATTGTGGCCAGCAGGTGGTGCTGGTAGGGGTTACATAAGAACATAAGAACAGCCTTGCTGGAACAGGCCACAGCCCATCCAGTCCAGCATTCTGTCTCACACAGTGGCTCACCATTTCCTTCAGGGTATTCCCAAGGAGATGCCTTCACCTGCTTAGGATTCCCTGGAAATGGCATTGAGAGATATCCTGCCTATCTCTCCAACCCGGAGGTTGTCCTTAGGTAGCCATAATTATAGCCATTGATAGCCTTGTCCTCCATGAACTTGTCTAATCCTTTCTTAAAGCTGTCAAGACTGACAGCTGTCACCACTTCTTCTGGCAGGGAGTTCCATAGACCAGTAATCCTCTGGGTGAAAAAGTACTTTCTCTTATTTGTTTGAGAACTAGTACCCAAAAGTTTCATGGAGTGTCCCCTAGTTCTAGTGTTGTGCGATAGGGAAAACAGTTTTTCCTTATCCACTTTGTCCATACCGTGCATGATTTTATAAACTTCAATCAGGTCACCTCTTAGACGCCGTCGTTCAAGAGTGAAAAGGCCCAACCGTTGCAGCCTCAGATGGTAAGGAAGGTGTTCCAGTCCCCTAATCATTCTGGTTGCCCTCCTCTGTACTTTCGCCAACTCCATAATATCCTTCTGGAGGTATGGCGACCAGAACTGTACACAGTATTCCAGATGGGGCCTCACCATAGATTTATAAAGAGGCAAAATAACACTTGCTGACTTATTTTCTATAAGGTTATTGTATTTTGACTGTTTTTTCTCTCCTGGCCTCTGGGTGGAGCTTCTTCTGGTAAGTAGTCTCTTTCTTTATTCATTTCTTTTCCGGTCCTCGTGGAGGTAGGACATATTTGGTAAGTTTGCTTGTTTTCTTTCTTTTGTGTGTGTGTGTGTGTGGGGGGGGGTTGGAATTTGTATTTTTGTCTGTTTGTTTTGTTTTTGATTGTGTTTTTGTTTACTTCATATTGTTTTTGGTGTTGTTTTTGTTTGTTTTTGTGTATTTTTGGATGTTTTTGACTGTGTTTTTAGTAATTTTTAAAAATATATTTATTTATTTGGTGGTGGGGAGGGGGCGTGGTCGTTGGGGGTTAGGAAGGGTGGGCTAGGTGGTGGGGAGGGGGCGTGGTCATTGGGGGTTAGGAAGGGTGGGCTAGGTGGTGGGGAGGGGTGTGGTCATTGGGGGTTAGGAAGGGTGGACTAGGTGGTGGGGAGGGGGGCGTGGTCGGTGGGGGTTAGGAAGGATGGGCTAGGTGGTGGGGAGGGGGGCTTTATTGTGTTATGGTGTTTGATTGTGTGTAGTCGTGAAAGTAGATCGGGGTTTCCTCTTTAATATCATTGGGTGGGGGGTTGTGACCATCCTCTCCGCTGGCTCACCTGGGGGTTGGGAGGTTTGTGGGGACAAAAGGGGTATGTCCCCCCAACCCTTCTGGACCCATGAGACCAGGGAGAGGGGATCAATTCCACCCCTCCAAATAAAAAAACTCTGTTTTTAAAGAGAAGAAACTGCTTGGTTTCTTCTCTTTAAATACAGAGGGTTTTTTGTGGGGTGGAGGGTGGATTTGATCCGCTCTCCCTGGTCTACTGGGTCCAGAAGGGTTGGGGGGACAGATCCCTTTTGTCCCCACAAACCTCCCAACCCCAGGTGAGCCAGCAGAGAGGGGGATGGCCACCCCCCACTTACTGATATTAAAGGGGAAACTCCAATCAGATTTTCCCTTTTAATATCAGGGGGTTGGGTTGGAATCGATCTCCTCTCTCAGGTCCCGTGGGTCCGTGAGGGTTGGGGGGGGACAAAAGGGGTATGTCTCCCCCCAACCCTTCTGGACCCAGGAGACCAGGGAGAGCGGATCAAATCCACCCCCCACCCCACAAAAAACCCTCTGTATTTAAAGAGAAGAAACCAAGCAGTTTCTTCTCTTTAAAGATGGAGTTTTTTTTGGGGGGGAATCGAACCCCTTTCCCTGGTCTCCTGGGTCCAGAAGGGTTGGGGGGACATACCCCTTTTGTCCCCACAAACCTCCCAACCCTAGGGGAGCCAGCAGAGAGGGGGATCACAACCCCCCACCTACTGATATTAAAGGGCAAACTCCAGTCGGGACCTTCAGGCGCCGTTGGTGAGGGAAAGAAGGGCGGTTGGTGTTTGCGTGGCTGTGAGGTGGTGAGTTTTTTTAAAAAAAATTGGGCGCCAGCTTCCTCAGCATTCTGCACGCTCATGTTGCGCCGGACTCTGTGGCTTGTAGTTATGGGTTTGTGATTTGTGGTTGTGGTGCATTTTTTTCCTGCGGCTCGATTTTGATTGGCCGTGGCACGTTTCTCAATGTTCTTTGTGGTTGCGCCTCTCAGCCTGATTGACTGTGGTGCGGCGCAGTGCAAAGAACATTGGGAAATTAAGTTGTTTCCCTTTTTTCACATTTGTGGGGCTCTTGCCCCACTGGCGCATGTCTCAATCTTGTGTTTACCTGCGTACCCAGTTTGGGTGTGTGCACGAATGGTGAGTGCGGGCTAGTAGGGCCTGGCTAAGGAGCCTAGGCAAAGTTCCAACAGTTAACCCTCGATTTTATAGGTTAAGATATTCATTATGTTCCTGAAATGTGCTTCTTCTACTATTTCTAATATTAAAACTATTTGGGAATTTTGGTTATCTTTGTTCACAGATTATAAAGTAGAAAAACAACAGCAGCATAGGAAACTAGGAGAAATTAATATGCAATTTGTTATTTGGTGTAGAGGAAACCAAGGAGGATGGCAATGGTGAGACTAGGTTAAGTAAAGTAATGAAGAAAAAATTAAAGTAGAAATACTATCTTTACTAATAGTTTTTTTGAGGTAGTAGCCATGTTAGTCTGTGCAAGCAGAGAGCAAATAAAACAAAACAAAAAAAGACAAAAAAATTGTGGCACCTTAAAGACTAACTCCTGTATTTTAATTTTAGCTTTTGTGGATCAAGTCCACTTCATCAGACATAAGAGTGAGTTTTCATGGTATCAATTTATACATATCAGTTACATAGGTACATAATGGTTGGTTGGCATAACAGATAGGTTTCTAAATCAGTGTGCTATTAACAACCAGCAATAACATTTGATCTATTTTTCCTTCACATAATAAAACTTTGACCATTTACAGAAGGCTTTATGTACTTTTTATTTAGCGCAAAAGTTGGTGGGAAAATTGCCATTTCACTATCTAATTAACATTGCTAAGTCCTACCTGATCTGGTTGGTTTATAAACATACTAGCAGAGGTTGCCCGGCATTGCCGGGCTGTTTTAAATTGTGTTGGAAGGTTAAATTGTGTTAATGTTTTTAAAAAATTGCTTAGTCTGTAATTTTAATTTCTAAGATGTTTATTTATGTAAACATTTTTTGGCTTGGCTGTTATTAACTGTGAACTGCTTTTTTTAGGTTTTTTTGAGGATTAATAAAAGAACAAAGTATGATATATATTTTTCAAATTGTTTTATGTAAGCGAATAATGTTTTAGTTTTTTGAATTTTTTAAATTAGTTGTACCGTAGGTAATAATTTTAATAATGTAAAAGTAAATGTTTTTTTACATTCAATGTTTTTAAAATGTGTTTAGATGTTTTGGGTTTTAATTTGAGTTAAAACTCAGCACAGAATTTTTAAAAGTTTCTATTGTATTTTATTGACATATGTTTGTGATTTGTGTTAAAGTGTGTTTTAGTGTAATTTTTTTGACTTGTTTTTATTGGTGTGACCTTTTGTGTAAAATTGTGAATTTGTGTTATGTTTTTGATTTGTTTTTACTCTTGTGGCCTTTTGTTTGGGGCTGTTGTGTTTTTGAATTGTTTTTACTATTGTGGCCAGCAGGTGGTGCTGGTAGGAGTTATTGTATTTTGACTGTTTTTTCTCTCCTGGCCTCTGGGTGGAGCTTCTTCTGGTAAGTAGTCTCTTTCTTTATTCATTTCTTTTCCGGTCCTCATGGAGGTAGGACATCTTTTGGTAAGTTTGCTTGTTTTCTTTCTTGTGTGTGTGTGGGGTGTGTGTGTGTGTGTTGGAATTTATATTTTTTGTCTGTTTGTTTTGTTTTTGATTGTGTTTTTGTTTACTTCGTATTGTTTTTTGGTGTTGTTTGTTTGTTTTTGTGTATTTTTGATGTTTTTGACTGTTTTAGTAATTTTTAAAAAATTATTTATGTATTTGGTGGTGTGGAGGGGGCGTGGTCGTTGGGGGTTAGGAAGGGAGGCTAGGTGGGGAGGGGGCATGGTCATTGGGGGTAAGGAAGGGTGGGCTAGGTGGTGGGGAGGGATGTGTGGTCATTGGGGGTTAGGAAGGGTGGGCTAGGTGGTGGGGAGGGGTGTGGTCATTGGGGGTTAGGAAGGGTGGACTAGGTGGTGGGGAGGGGGGCGTGGTCGGTGGGGGTTAGGAAGGATGGGCTAGGTGGTGGGGAGGGGGGCTTTATTGTGTTATGGTGTTTGATTGTGTGTAGTCGTGAAAGTAGATCGGGGTTTCCTCTTTAATATCATTGGGTGGTGGGTTGTGACCATCCTCTCCGCTGGCTCACCTGGGGGTTGGGAGGTTTGTGGGGACAAAAGGGGTATGTCCCCCCAACCCTTCTGGACCCATGAGACCAGGGAGAGGGGATCAATTCCACCCCTCCAAATAAAAAAACTCTGTTTTTAAAGAGAAGAAACTGCTTGGTTTCTTCTCTTTAAATACAGAGGGTTTTTTGTGGGGTGGAGGGTGGATTTGATCCGCTCTCCCTGGTCTACTGGGTCCAGAAGGGTTGGGGGGACAGATCCCTTTTGTCCCCACAAACCTCCCAACCCCAGGTGAGCCAGCAGAGAGGGGGATGGCCACCCCCCACTTACTGATATTAAAGGGGAAACTCCAATCAGATTTTCCCTTTTAATATCAGGGGGTTGGGTTGGAATCGATCTCCTCTCTCAGGTCCCGTGGGTCCGTGAGGGTTGGGGGGGGGACAAAAGGGGTATGTCTCCCCCCAACCCTTCTGGACCCAGGAGACCAGGGAGAGCGGATCAAATCCACCCCCCACCCCACAAAAAACCCTCTGTATTTAAAGAGAAGAAACCAAGCAGTTTCTTCTCTTTAAAGATGGAGGTTTTTTTGGGGGGGAATTGAACCCCTTTCCCTGGTCTCCTGGGTCCAGAAGGGTTGGGGGGACATACCCCTTTTGTCCCCACAAACCTCCCAACCCTAGGGGAGCCAGCAGAGAGGGGGATCACAACCCCCCACCTACTGATATTAAAGGGCAAACTCCAGTCGGGACCTTCAGGCGCCGTTGGTGAGGGAAAGAAGGGCGGTTGGTGTTTGCGTGGCTGTGAGGTGGCGAATTTTTTTTAAAAAAATTGGGCGCCAGCTTCCTCAGCATTCTGCACGCTCATGTTGCGCCGGACTCTGTGGCTTGTAGTTATGGGTTTGTGATTTGTGGTTGTGGTGCATTTTTTTCCTGCGGCTCGATTTTGATTGGCCGTGGCACGTTTCTCAATGTTCTTTGTGGTTGCGCCTCTCAGCCTGATTGACTGTGGTGCGGCGCAGTGCAAAGAACATTGGGAAATTAAGTTGTTTCCCTTTTTTCACATTTGTGGGGCTCTTGCCCCACTGGCGCATGTCTCAATCTTGTGTTTACCTGCGTACCCAGTTTGGGTGTGTGCACGAATGGTGAGTGCGGGCTAGTAGGGCCTGGCTAAGGAGCCTAGGCAAAGTTCCAACAGTTAACCCTCGATTTTATAGGTTAAGATATTCATTATGTTCCTGAAATGTGCTTCTTCTACTATTTCTAATATTAAAACTATTTGGGAATTTTGGTTATCTTTGTTCACAGATTATAAAGTAGAAAAACAACAGCAGCATAGGAAACTAGGAGAAATTAATATGCAATTTGTTATTTGGTGTAGAGGAAACCAAGGAGGATGGCAATGGTGAGACTAGGTTAAGTAAAGTAATGAAGAAAAAATTAAAGTAGAAATACTATCTTTACTAATAGTTTTTTTTTGAGGTAGTAGCCATGTTAGTCTGTGCAAGCAGAGAGCAAATAAAACAAAACAAAAAAAGACAAAAAAATTGTGGCACCTTAAAGACTAACTCCTGTATTTTAATTTTAGCTTTTGTGGATCAAGTCCACTTCATCAGACATAAGAGTGAGTTTTCATGGTATCAATTTATACATATCAGTTACATAGGTACATAATGGTTGGTTGGCATAACAGATAGGTTTCTAAATCAGTGTGCTATTAACAACCAGCAATAACATTTGATCTATTTTTCCTTCACATAATAAAACTTTGACCATTTACAGAAGGCTTTATGTACTTTTTATTTAGCGCAAAAGTTGGTGGGAAAATTGCCATTTCACTATCTAATTAACATTGCTAAGTCCTACCTGATCTGGTTGGTTTATAAACATACTAGCAGAGGTTGCCCGGCATTGCCGGGCTGTTTTAAATTGTGTTGGAAGGTTAAATTGTGTTAATGTTTTTAAAAAATTGCTTAGTCTGTAATTTTAATTTCTAAGATGTTTATTTATGTAAACATTTTTTTGGCTTGGCTGTTATTAACTGTGAACTGCTTTTTTTAGGTTTTTTTGAGGATTAATAAAAGAACAAAGTATGATATATATTTTTCAAATTGTTTTATGTAAGCGAATAATGTTTTAGTTTTTTGAATTTTTTAAATTAGTTGTACCGTAGGTAATAATTTTAATAATGTAAAAGTAAATGTTTTTTACATTCAATGTTTTTAAAATGTGTTTAGATGTTTTGGGTTTTAATTTGAGTTAAAACTCAGCACAGAATTTTTAAAAGTTTCTATTGTATTTTATTGACATATGTTTGTGATTTGTGTTAAAGTGTGTTTTAGTGTAATTTTTTTGACTTGTTTTTATTGGTGTGACCTTTTGTGTAAAATTGTGAATTTGTGTTATGTTTTTGATTTGTTTTTACTCTTGTGGCCTTTTGTTTGGGGCTGTTGTGTTTTTGAATTGTTTTTACTATTGTGGCCAGCAGGTGGTGCTGGTAGGAGTTATTGTATTTTGACTGTTTTTTCTCTCCTGGCCTCTGGGTGGAGCTTCTTCTGGTAAGTAGTCTCTTTCTTTATTCATTTCTTTTCCGGTCCTCATGGAGGTAGGACATCTTTTGGTAAGTTTGCTTGTTTTCTTTCTTGTGTGTGTGTGGGGTGTGTGTGTGTGTGTTGGAATTTATATTTTTTGTCTGTTTGTTTTGTTTTTGATTGTGTTTTTGTTTACTTCGTATTGTTTTTTGGTGTTGTTTGTTTGTTTTTGTGTATTTTTGATGTTTTTGACTGTTTTAGTAATTTTTAAAAAATTATTTATGTATTTGGTGGTGTGGAGGGGGCGTGGTCGTTGGGGGTTAGGAAGGGAGGCTAGGTGGGGAGGGGGCATGGTCATTGGGGGTAAGGAAGGGTGGGCTAGGTGGTGGGGAGGGATGTGTGGTCATTGGGGGTTAGGAAGGGTTGGCTAGGTGGTGAGGAGGGGGGCGTGGTTGTTGGGGGTTAGGAAGGATGGGCTAGGTGGTGTGGAGGGGGCGTGGTCGGTGGGGGTTAGGAAGGGTGGGCTAGGTGGTGGGGAGGGGGGCTTTGATTGTGTGGAGCCGTGAAAGTAGATCGGGGTTTCCCCTTTAATATCAGTGGGTGGGGGGTTGCGATCCCCCTCTCCACTGGCTCCCCTGGGGTTGGGAGGTTTAGGGGGACAAAAGGGGTATGTCCCCCCAACCCTTCTGGACCCAGGAGACCAGGGAGAGTAGGATCGATTCCCCCCTCCTTAAAAAGACTCCATTTTTAAAGAGAAGAAACCGCTTGGTTTCTTCTCTTTAAAGACAGAGGTTTTTTTAGGAGGGGGGAATCGAACCCCTTTCCCTGGTCTCCTGGGTCTAGAAGGGTTGGGGGCGACATACCCTTTTTGTCCCCACAAACCTCCCAACCCCAGGGGAGCCAGTGGAGAGGGGGATCACAACCCTCCACCTACTGATATTAAAGGGGGAACTCCAGTCGGGACCTTCAGGTGCCGTTGGTGAGGAAAAGAAGGGCGGTTTGTGTTTGCGTGGCTGTGAGGTGGTGAGTTGCTTTTTTTTAAATTTATTTTTCGGGTGACTCTGGGGCTTGTAGTTATGGGTTTGTGATTTGTGGTTGTGCTGCGTTTTTTCCTGTGGCTTTATTTTGATTGGCCGCGGCACATTTCTCAATGTTCTTTGTGGTCGCGCTTCTCAGCCTGATTGGCTGTGGCGTGGCACAAAGAATGTTGGGAAATGAAGTTGTTTCCCTTTTTTTGCATTTGTGGGGCTGTTGCCCCACTGCCGGTTTTCTCAATCCTGCGTTGACCTGCGGACCCAGTTCGGCTGTGTGCACGAATGGTGGGTGCGGGTCATTAGGGCGAGGCTTAGGAACCTATAGCAAGTTCCAACGGTTAACCCTTGGTTTTCTAGGTTAAGATTAAACATATAAAACTTGAGCACAGATTTTCCTAGTCTTGGACATGGCGATTTCCTATGGCTACAGCCCACTAACCTTCCTGAAAAACACCCACACAAGGAAAGTTTTGGGTCACACAGCTTCTGGGCTTCTCTGTTCTTTTCTCTCAACATCTGTTTCTTAACAAATGAAACTAAAAACATGCACAGAACAAGTGTCCTTTGGGCAATATTTTCAGATGCTGATAACTGATGCTAGTCTTTTCCTTTCAGGATTCTATGATAGTATAATATTCAATTATTTTTTTAAAAAAAACAACTCAAGTTTATGAATGTAGAATATTATCATTTTGTATTCAGGATTCAAAACATCAGGAAATGTCCCAATATAATAGCCACATTGCCAGAAGGAAAAAGGAAGCCATATTGCAGCTTGAATGTTGACCACATCAATGTCAGTGGTCACAATGGTCTACAGGATTTCCCCCACTTGGTTTCTTTTTATGTATGGTAGTGAGAACAAAAGCATATCCAGTAGACCATCTTAATTGGTTACATTGGTGTTGTGAACTTTCAGACTACCCTTTGTTGGGCGGCATCTTTTTTTCCTGTTGGCTAAGTGGTGACAATATTATGCAGCAATATCTGTCATTTTGGTTCACATATGAACCAAAGCACAATATTAAGGAAACACAAAAAATTAGAAAGCCTGAATGTTAACTCCAATGGCAGAAGTCAAAATACAAGAATGTGCTCACTACCATTCACACTTGACAAAACAACAACAACAACAACCATGACAATTGCTTTGTGTTTGTAAGTAGTCATTTAATGAAACCGGAGCCGGGGATTTCCCTTGCTCTATGTGAATGTACAATACGAATGGTAATATTCTCTGTGTAAATACAAGCCATCTTGACTAAAGCCATAGGTGCTCTCAACATTATTGCTACTCTTTACTATACACAGTAAAATACAGCTTTCATCATAAACTAAAAAAATCTTAAACCCAAACATGTTTTCCCATAGGAATGCATTGAAAAATGAAAAATGCTCCCGACTTGACCAGATATGATCCTCTCCCATATTTTCATCGCCCCCAGCAGCTGGTATCCCACTCCTCTGCTCCTCGATCAATCAAACTCCCCAGCTGATTAGCGGCTGGGATGGAAAAGAGGGGAAGTTCTTCAGGTGCAGGAGAGAAAGGGGAAGCCCCTAAGAAAACCCCCTTCTTCCCCCTGAGCTGACCCCAGAGGTGGAGATTGATCAATCTAGGTGTAGAGAAGATATGTGTGGGGGAGGGGAAAACCCAGATCAAAAAGTAAAAGGAAAAATGAATGACAAAGTGACCTCCCTACCTTTTGCATGCTGCTGCTGAGCAGTTTGTCCGGCCACCAGGGAAGCCCAGCCAGCGGCAGCACCAGCAGCAATGGCAGGAGACTGTGGGGTCCATATCTGCTCTGTTTTGGTCCCCCTGTCGCGCTTCAGCCAGGAATGTGCACCACTCTGGAACTTCCTGGTTATGCACCAGGCACCTGGGTGCATGTTCCTGGCTGCAGTGCCATGGAGGGACCTTGGATGAAGACTGGAATAGAGCGGATATGTCCCCACAGTCTCCCACCATGCTAAGTGATGAATTACAACTTCCAGCAATGGGGACAGGTGCCATTTTAAAGTCTAAAATGGTGCATGGCCACCATTTTAGACTCTAAAATGGTGGTGGTGGTCTAATTTCTGGTCGTAAACTGGAAAAAAAAATCATAAGCCTGGACATCATTTTCATAGAATTTGCCATCGTAAACCCAAAGCAGTTGTAAGCCAGGGTTTTACAGTGGTACCTCAGATAAAGTCTGATTTGGATAAAGTCCAATTCAGATAAAGTCACGGTTTTCTTGCACACGTGATGCATCACATAAAGTCCAAAACCGCTTTTAAAAATGGATGTTATCTGAAGTATTTGGTATAGCAACCTCAGATAAAGTCCATTTTTGGATGTTATCCAATGCATTGCCCATTTAATTCAGATAAAGTCCAAAATCGGATAAAGTCCAAACTTGTGGAATGGAGTTTGGATTTTATCCGAGGTTCTAATGTACTGTATTCCTGGACAGGGAATTATTCACAACACAAGTGCATGCCTTGATAATTTCAAAAACTGATTACTGTAGTGCTCTCTATGTGGGGCTGTGATTGGAACAAAACTTGTAACAGGTTCAAAATGCAGCTGTCATATTTGTTACTGGGGCTAGAATATCTTACCAGTTCTGGCAAATCTGCATTGCCTACATTGAACTTTGTACTTAAAATGATTGGGGACCCAAGTACTTCTTAGAATGCCACTCTCACGAACATCTACCTATTCAATCTCATCCTTACAAGCCTTGATGTTGTAGGTTGCCATCCTGAGAGAGATTAAACAAATATTGACTTGGAATTGTGCTTTGTCAGTGGTAGCTTTGCTATTTATTGAATAAATTTGATATTGAGATTCATCAACCTTCTTCCCTTTAGGCCATTTTAAAAACACTAACAAAATATTTTTAAAACAGAATATTTTAAGGAGGCCATTGGAAATATTCTCCCTGCCATTGGGACTGTCTAATTAGGGCTTTACTTAGCTTTTAACTGTTGCTGTTTAACTTGATTGTGTGTTGTTAGCTTGTAAATGTTATTGGTTTTATATTATGGGTGGGAATTGAGTTTGTGGGTTGGGTTATTTTGGGATTATGATTGTTATCTTGGTGTCCTGAGTAGTATTAGCCACTCATCATTGTCCGCTGCAACTCGATCTGAGCATACTTTTTCCCCTGTCCCAGGGCACTGGGAAGCCAGGTCTTGGAGGCCAGCTGGTTCTGGGCCACCTTCACCCTCTGACACAATCAGGAAAAATGCCACTGGCATGAATTAATTTAAGGTGGATCCCTGCTTGCCATGAAGTGACCCACACACTATGATCTCAGAGCCATTTCATGTAGCATATATGAAATGAGACATGTAGGATTTAACACCAGGACTGCAATGGACTGCCACAGCCTGGAGGATATGGACAAGATGTGCCTTCACAACCAGTCCATCTGGCATGGCCTCTTCTACCTCCATGACCATTGGGAATTAGAGTTCCTCCTCCACTCATTTTGCCATTGGGCCCAATATAATGGTTTCCAGTGGCATTTCCTCCACTGAGGGGACCATCACCCCACCCAAAAGTGCTCATCTACCCATAGACATTGGCCGCTTTAGGGAGTCAGGTTATTTACCACCACCCAACACTCAGCATTGAGATGCTGGCTGTATGGTCTACTCCATTACCATAGCGGGATGTCCAGCCAGACAAATGCTAACTACTAAATCAGACAATATAAAACTTACCAACTTAGACTTAGATCTGTCCATGCCATGTAGCATACTAGTCAGTGATATAAAATTATAATCAATCAATCAATAGATCAAACAATTGATTGTTCAGTTGATGAATCAATTAATCAATCGATCGATCAATTGATTAATCAATTGGTCAATCAATCAATCAATCATCAATTGATCAATCAATTGATTGATTGCTTAATCGAGTGAGTGAGTGTTGCATCCTTCTGTTGACCAGATTAATCATGAGAACACGTTCTCCAATGAACTGATCAATAGTACAGGTTGTTTCTCTTCCCATGTTTGTAGGGCGAAGCTATTCTGGTCTCAGAACAATGATTGCAGGCAGAAAACATTCCTTCCTCTCTAAGCTTATGCATCCACCATTGTAAAGGCCTAAAATACATTATATCATTAATTATGCGATTGTGTAATCACCAGAATCAGCTAGCCAGAATTGGCTAGCCGTAATCGGCTAACCGTAACGAATCTTTGTGTAAAGTTAGCATAGAGAACTGGTGAAGGATGATGGATCATGTCATTGTGTGCCATATGCTGTATGCTTGTGTGAAACTGTTAATAAAGAGAGCTTCTGGGCGAAGGAGACATAGAGAGAAGATGGAAAAGAGAGGAGAGAAGACTCCAAAATACCCAGCCAGCCCCCCACAAATTTTCTCTCATCATTCTGCTGGTCAGAATCCCATGTAGTAGTTGCTACAAGTGAGTGAGTGAGTGAGTGAGTGAGTGAGTGAGTGAGTGAGTGAGTGAGTGAGTGAGTGAGCAAACAAGCAAGTTTTGCATCCTTTTTCCTGCTGGCAATAAATGCATGATATTCTGTGGCAATATTGGGCAATTTCTTGTCATCTTCATTTGCAGCTACAGAAACACCACATACCATTTCCATAAAGTGAAGGGTGGTTGTTTTTTTCATAGTTGAATAATTGAATTTTTGAAGAAGCAAATGTCTACCTTCAGCAGGAGTGCACCTTTCTGGTCAAAGACATCCCAATCTCTTTTGACAGAGGTGAACCAATTTCTATGTTCCTTCAATTGAGTCCATTTAATTTCTAATACATTACTCTCATGCAACAATTTCAAAGCTACTCAGAGAGCACACAGTTATTCACTAACCAAGTCATCAATATTTATTTATTCTGTCAATGGCACCGTCCTTGCCATAATTAATTACTCAAGTAATAAATAGCCTTATTAATAGGAATAGATGACAAGAACAGAATAATTTCCTTGATAAAGACTGATGACACATTCTCCTATCTGCCACCATGCACAGTACATTGTAGAGATTGCATCTAAGACCTCCTGCACAGATAGATTACAACTATACAAAATGATCAACATACTCCCACCCCACATATACACATTTAACCCCTAAAAAGCTCTAAAACTCTAAGACTCTAAAAACTCTAAAAACTCTAAAAACTATATACAGAATCTCCCTCATAGACTGCATTGTACTGCATTCAAAGCCAGAACCGCTTTTGGGTAGAAACTATTTCTCAAGCGGCTGGTACTGGTCTTTATGACTCTATACCTTCTTCTAGAAGGCAGAAGCTGAAAGAGATCATTTTTGGGGTGCATACTATCTTGCACAATCTCTACAGCTTTCTTATAACACCTGGAGGCATAGATTTGATCTAGAGTGGGAAGAGTATGCCCGATTATCCCCTCCACAGTCTTTACGACCCTGGACAGCATTGTTCTTTCCCTAGCTGTACAACTCCCAAACCATACACACAGACCTTAGGTTAACACACTCTCTATGGTTCAGTGGTAGAATGCCAACAGCAGGTCCTTTGAAAGGTTGTTCTTCCTGAGGATTCTCAAGAATTATAACCTCTGCTGTGATCTCTTCATCAGATCTTTGGTGTTTGCTCCCCATGTTAGATCATCCCTCAGCTCCATTCCCAGAAATAAAAACACCGAGACCGGTTCCACACAATTCCCTTCAATAATAAGTGGCTGGATGTTCAATTTGCATTTTCTAAAGTCCACAATGATCTCTTTTGTCTTTTTTACATTGAGGAATAAAGTGTTTTCCCTACACCACTCCGTCAGCATCTCAACCTCCTTCCTGTAAGCAGACTCCCCCTCCCCAGCAATAATCAGACCAACCACTTTTGTGCCGTCTGTAAATCTTATTGCTGGGGTAACTGGGAACACAATCATATGTGTAAAGCATGTACAGAAGTGGGCTCAGCACACACCCCTGCGGCATCCCCATACTTATACTGAGATCTGCAGAGACATGAGAGCTCATCCTGATTTGTTGGAAACGATCTGATAGAAAATCTAGTGTCCACCTGCATAAGCATGGCGGAAGCCCCAGATCTAATAATTTGGCCACCAGTCTATGTGAAAGAATAGTATTAAATGCAGAACTAAAATCTACAAATAACACTCTCGCATAATAAATTGTTATTCCAGAGAATGAAATGATTGATACATTTGCTTGCTACAGGGAGAAAAAATGCACCTAGAATAAGAGATTCGACTCCCCAATTATTTAAATAGACTCTGGTGAAACTTTCTTTCCTTCTGACAAATGTAACTTTGCAGGGAAGTGACAGCTCCTCCGCAGAGAGCAAGGAGTTGTTGCCTCTTTGGGTGCTTGACTTACAGGTCTCCCCCCCCCCAACCTCCAACCCCTCAATTTTGTTTGAATACCCACTCTCAAAGACTCTTGGTGAACAAATGCAGAAGACAGAAGACTCATGGGAATCCATAGCACATAACAATACAGCAACAACTCTGAGACAAATGATATATGTCACATATATTTGGAAAAACAGACATTGGTGTTTTATCACTGCTTGGCTGAGTTGACCCATACCAGAAGCTCATTGTATTTTCCTGTTGGTTTACACTTACCTTCTGTAAGAAAACAACCCTTGAGACCATCCATCTTTTGACAGCTTGAAAAAATGATGGACTAAAAGAGAGATACTTTTATATAGAATTTGAAAAGTCTTCTAAGTTAACGGATGTTTTATTCAACATGATTGCAGCCTCCAGGAAATTTGTGACATATAAACTTTCTTTCTTTCTTTCTTTCTAACCATGCTAAAATGGAGCATACTCATCATTTTATTATTTTCCTTTGTTTTTTAAAAAAGAAACTCAGTTATATTAATTTTGGGGATTCCCTAATAGCCATTTGCTAGATGAAGGATGCACACAGGAATGTGAGACATCCTGTATAAGTCCTTGTTCATTTTTCCAAGTTTATTAAGGATAAATATTGTGTTAAGGCATGATATAGTTTTCCTAGCATGTTTCAGAAAGCTGATGCATATGTAAACCTAAGGGTAAAACCAGATGTTAAGTTAAGTTAGTACTATACAACTGACTTTGTTGTCTACTTGAAAATGTGGAGGTAGTCATGGCCATATTTGGGACTACTGATAAGAAGTCTATTCTTTCCTTCCACTACAGCTTTGCTTCCAACACTAGTCTCTTTGCATCATTAAAACAATGGAAAGCATTGAGTTGGTACTATAATCAAAGGACAAAAGTGTTTTGGGAGAGAATTTCATTGAACTTTGACCATGGCTGGAATTTTCTAAAATTTGGGAGCAAACTGAAAAATAAAATTATCACAACATTTCAGAGAAAATAATGGGGTCAACTATGTTAATGTTTTTTCCCCTTTATAGTCCAAACAAAGAGATCAAAAAAAGTTTTCATTTCATGTTTCTTTCACAGAGTTCCTGAACAGAGTGGTAGATTACATTTTGAGTAACATTTATCCAAATGTTTGCAATTGTGAAAGAAACTATGGCATTCCCTGCCCCCACAGAGCAGAATAGCTTCTTCTTCTTCAAGTTCCATATCCGATTCCAAATATTAGCTACCATCTTAGTGCTCAGTCATGAAGATTGTCCTGGGAACAATATTATGCAGTGATCTTCCATTTGCCTTCTGCATCAATAGCTGGAATTGGAAAATGAGTCACAATCACCAAGTGCATTTGTTCATAAGTATTCTTTTAACAATGATTTTTAAATGGCCCAAAGCTGTCTTAAAGTTCTTGTGCTTTATACTTGCATTGAATGAAAAGCCACAAACATGTATATAATATGTGTAATATACATTTATATACTATATACAGTATAATGTTATATACATTTTTGTCAAATACTCATGTGGTTTAATTAGGTTATCAATATTGTATTTTTATTTTATAACAAAATATTTTCAAAAAATGTGATTGCTTTGCTTTTGCTTTAATACAAAAGCACAGCTATATATAACTATAATGTAATTAAGTTCTGTCTTCCATCAAATTGCATGTGGCTCTGGCAGATGCAAATTAAAAGTACAATTTTAGAAGAAAACTAAAGAAAATAGTTCATTTACGCAATTTAGCTAAGGAGTAGAACACAGGCAAAAAAGGAAACCACATCTTACATACATTCTGCCGGGTAAACGAAGTGAGCTTATTTCATATTCTCTCTTTGTTTGGAGCTTAGACTGCAATGTCTTTTTTAAAAGGTCACGGATTATGACTTAAAGGTACTCCTTATCATAGAAAGCCAGTCACAAGATTTCATTAGAAATGGATAAAAGATGGTCAGTGTCCTTTTCCAAATTTCACCAGCCTTCAAACGGAAATCATGTTTTCATATTTCCATTCATTCATTTATTTATTCATTTATTTATTCATTTATTTATTCATTTATTATTATTATTATTATTATTGTTATTATTATTATTATTATTAATAATAATAATAATAATAATAATAATAATAATAATAATAATAATAATAATAATAATAATAATAATAATAATAATAATAATAATAATAATAATAATAATAATAATAATAATAATAATAATAATAATAAATTTGTATCCCGTCTTTCTCTGGCCGAAGCTGACTCAAGGAGGCTAACAACATATAATATCAATACAGTGTCAAAAACCCAGTAATATAGTATTACAAAAAATACAGCAGAATAATAACACAATATGGTTGATAACCGAACATAAAAATTATCAAAAACAGGATTAATACAATAATTAATGCAATATAACAATAAAGCATTTCATTTTTAATATATTTTATTGATTTTAAAATAACAAAATTATAATAAACAATACAAAAATGTATACATAAAAGAAAAAACATAAACAAAAAAATACAAATTAATACATTAGTTACATCACACTCTGATGTAGTAGCATTGTGCACAATGCCATTACAGAACCTTATATATATCAAACATTCTTACATATTATACCCCATAACTTATGTCTAAACATAATTAACAGTCACTTATTCACCATTTTTTCTTTTCCTTATTATTATCTCATTATTTTTAATTACATTTTTAATTATATATTTAAAATTCCAAGAATTTATGAGGTTCAATCTATTATATTATATATAGAGAAAAAATATATCACCCAGTGATTTATACAAGCCATGAGGATCAATTTTCTAATTTAATTTTCCCAAAAACTCATTGTTGAGGTACTGGTTTACCTCCTTTATCCCATATTAAAACATGTTCCATGAATGGCCTCCATATTTCCCAAAACTTATTCTCTTTCAAAATGCCTTTCTTCACATTCAATTCACATGTCAATTTATCGTTCAGGGCAATTTCCCACATTTCCTTATACCATTCATCCATTCTCAACACTAAATCACTTTTCCATTTTCCTGCTATACATAACCTTGCAGCCATTAACATTATAGATAATAATTCTTTTTTATTTGCACTCATATTTATACTATCCAATTCTGTCAATAAGGCGATACCTGACTCCAGCTTAAAATCAATTTTAAGAATCTCTAATATTTCTTTCTCAATTAATTTCCAAAAAGCCTCTATCACTTTACAACTCCACCACATGTGTTCATATGTTCCAAGATTAAGAACATAAGAACATAAGAACAGCCTTGCTGGAACAGGCCACAGCCCATCCAGTCCAGCATTCTGTCTCACACAGTGGCTCACCATTTCCTTCAGGGTATTCCCAAGCAGATGCCTTCACCTGCTTAGGATTCCCTGGAAATGGCATTGAGAGATATCCTGCCTATCTCTCCAACCCGGAGGTTGTCCTTAAGTATCCATAATTATAGCCATTGATACCCTTGTCCTCCATGAACTTGTCTAATCCTTTCTTAAAGCTGTCAAGACTGACAGCTGTCACCACTTCTTCTGGAAGGGAGTTCCATAGACCAGTCAGTAATCCTCTGGGTGAAAAAGTACTTTCTCTTATTTGTTTGAGAACTAGTACCCAAAAGTTTCATGGAGTGTCCCCTAGTTCTAGTGTTATGCGATAGGGAAAACAGTTTTTCCTTATCTATTTTGTCCACACCATGCATGATTTTATAAAGTTCAATCAGGTCACCTCTTAGACGTCGTTGTTCAAGAGTGAAGAGGCCCAACCGTTGAAGTCTCAGATGGTAAGGAAGGTGTTCCAGTCCCCTAATCATTCTGGTTGCCCTCCTCTGCACTTTTTCCAGCTCCATAATATCCTTCTGGAGGTATGGCGACCAGAACTGTACACAGTATTCCAGATGGGGCCTCACCATAGATTTATAAAGAGGCAAAATTACCTGTTCCGGGTGCTTCACCATAAGCAATGTATCATCAGCGTACATGCTCACTTTATTACCCATAAAGATTAAAGATCATCTACAAGTATTTCAAGCTATAACTGGATTAAAGATAAATTGGGATAAATCTGAATTGATGTTGTGTAATTTGAAATTGAGCGAGATGGGTAGGACGGTGTCGACACTTAATATACAAATTAAAGATAAGTTGAAGTATTTAGGGATAATTATTTCAAACAAATTAGAAGAACTTAAACGATTGAATTATGACAGCTTGAGAATTGAATTTAAGAATAAAATACGAGAACTTCAGAAGTTAAAGCTGTCATGGTTCGGAAGGATTGCTATGTGTAAAATGATACTGTTACCAAAGATTAACTTCTTATTTGATATGCTCGCGATCCATTTAAAAGAGAAAGAAATTAATGAGTTTCAAAAAATGTTTAATGATTTTTGTAATGGAGGAAAAAAATCTAGGCTTCCAAAGAAATTATGGTATTTGTCGCAGAAAAAAGGGGGGTTGGGTATGCCAAATTTGTTAGTATATTACCGAGCATTTCAAGTTAAGAATGTTGTGAAGATCTTGGCAAGAGAAAAGGTAATTTGGGAACAATTGGAAATGAAAGAATACAGAAATATTGGAAACTTGAATTTTCTGGGAATGAAGGATAAGGTGAAAAGGTCAAATAATACTATGATGAAAGGTCTCATGGAGGTGTGGAAGAAGGTAAAAAAAAATATGGTCCCGAATCTCTCCCCAATCTTGGAATTGACTGATATGATGTGTTTCCCAATAAAATTAGACAAAGAAAAAATAGAAATATTGGATAAAAATGGGACGTTGTTACTGAAGGATTGGTTAAAAGCATGTGATGTTGATGCCGAGCGGAAAAAAATGTTTGAGATACTAAATTTGAATTGGTTTCAGAAGTTAAAGGTGGACAATTGGAATAAAAAATATAAAAGAGAATTAGGGTCAGATAGAGTACTTACGGAATTTGAGGAATTGGTAAGGAAGATTAGAAAAGGGGAAAGTAGTATTAAGGGTCTTGTAAGTAAGCTTTATAATATATTGAATAGAGGTGCAGATCCACAGGAGGATTTGAAACGGAAGTGGGAACAAAATTTGAATACAAAAATTGGGGAGATTGAATGGAAAAATAAATGGAAAAAGAGAATTATGAGAACAATGTCTGTAAGAATTAAAGAACATAATTTCAAGATGTTGTGGCAATGGTACCTGACTCCATTAAGACTTTACCAGATGGATAATAAAAGAGATAAGTTATGTTGGAGATGTAAAGAATTTGATGGAACATATGAACATATGTGGTGGAGTTGTAAAAAAATAAGGGATTTTTGGGGAAGAATAGAAAATGAACTTGGTGAAATATTGGGTAAAAGTGTTAAGCTGGTGTCGGGTACTATTCTTTTAACGAATGTGGAAGATTTGGGTTTAAACAAGGAGGAAAAAGAATTGCTGGAAATTGTACTGACAACGGATAGACAATGTATAGCCAGAAATTGGAAAAATGATGCAGATATTCAGGTTGGAGAATGGTATAAAGAAATGTGGAGTTTAGCACTGAATGATAAATTGACATGGGAGATTAAAGTCAAAAGAGATAATTTAAAAGAGAATAGATTTTGGAATATATGGATACCGTTCGTGGATCACTCTATTATTGCAAGTGATAGTTCAGGACCAGTACCATCTCAAAGAAGCTTCTGGAGCTGAGTAGAAAATAAACTCTCCGGGCATTGTATATATTCACAGGGTGATTTTTATTGGTTAAAAAGATTAGTGGTAGTACAGAAAGTTCTTTTTATTACTTTGGACCTTGAAATAATGGTTCTTAATATTTGGTGGTTAAACAGTAGTTAATGAATATAGATATTGTTATGTGCTAGCATATAGTAATGTTTGTTAGTATGATACTACGGACTTGTTAGTGTAATGTATTGTTAATGTACTGTTAATGTTTTCTTTTCTTTTTCTGTATGTTTATTAAAAACTCAATAAAAAAAATTAAAAAAAAATAAAGAGGCAAAATGACACTTGCTGACTTATTTTCTATACCCTTCCTAATGATCCCTCGCATTGAGTTTGCTTTTTTCACTGCTGAGGCACACTGGGTTGACACCTTCATTGAGTTATCCACCAGGACACCTAGGTCCCTTTCCTGGTTTGTCGCAGAGAGTTCAGACCCCATCAGTTTATAAATGTAATTGGGGTTCTTTGCCCCAACATGCATCACTCTGCACTTACTAATGTTGAAGCTCATTTGCCACTGTTTTGCCCACTCCCCCAGTGTCAAGAGATCCCTCTGGAGCTCCTCACAATCTCTCACAGTTTTCACTACCCTGTATAATTTAGTGTCATCAGCAAATTTGGCTACCTTGCTTTTTACTCCTACCTCTAGATCATTTATGAAGAGGTTGAAAAGCAGGGGTCCCAGTACGAACCTTGGGGGACCCCACTCTTTACTTCCCTCCACTTGGAGAAGTGTCCATTTAGTGCTACCCTCTGTTTCCTGTCCCTTAGCCAGTTGCTGATCCAGGACAAGACCTGTCCCTTTATTCCATGACTGGTAAGTTTATTCAAGAGCCTTTGGTGTGGGACCTTGTCAAAAGCCTTCTGAAAGTCCAGATAAACAATGTCAACTGGATCCCCCTTATCCACATACTTGTTGACACTCTCAATTGCTTTTACATCTCCAACAATTTCTTGTTTTACTATTATCCATTTGATTTAATTTAACTGGAGTCAAGTACCACCTCCATAATATTTTGTAATTATGTTCTTTTAAACCTAACCGAAAGGTTTTTCATAATTCTTCTCTTCCATTCCCCACCCCAATATATTTCAGAATTTTTTATATTTAAATCCTTCTCCCACAACATTCTCAAAACATTCTGTGAATTTTCATTCTTACCTAAAAATTTATATATTTTACTTACTAATCCTTTTATCCCCATTTCTCATTTTCTTATTTTACAAATCATCTCTTCAAATTCTGTTTTATTCCTCTGTAAACTCATCTTTATACCTCTTCCCATATTTATTAACCAGAATTACTTGTAACCAATTCAATTTCATCTGTTTAAAAATTTCAGCTCTTCGTTCTGAATCGTCACACATTTTTATCCAATCTTTTAACAAAAACACATCCTTTTTCAATAATATATCCTTTATTCTTTTGTCTACTTTTACAGGGAATGTCTTTATATCTTCCATGTCCATTATCAGAGAAATTCCCAGTGCGAGTTTCCCCTTAGTATTTTTCCAGACATCTAACATTGCTTTTGTCAATTGATTATTTGTCTTTATCTTTGTCTCATTATCCAAAAAAATTGCATTACCATTTCGTTGTAATTCTTTTATCTCTATCTCCTCCCAGATTACTTCAGACTTTGCTATAATCTTTGCAATATTTTTTAATTGAAATGCTCTATAATAATTTTTAATATTTGGAAGACCTAAACCGCTTTCTTTTTGCGGCATATACCATAAACTTTTTGTAATTCTCGGTCTTTTCCCTCCATTACAAAAGGTATTTAACATACTCTGAAAACTCTATATCTTTTTCCTTTAATTGAATTGGGAGAACATCCAACAAAAAATTCAACCTTGGCAACAACTTCATCTTACATAGAGCAATCCTCCCAAACCAAGACAAGTTCAACTTACTATATTGTTTTATCTTTTCTTTAAATTCCATTTTTTGTTTATCATAATTCAATTTCTTAAGCTCTTCAATGTTATTTGAAATATTTATTCCTAAATATTTCACACTATTTTTAATTTGTATATTATATCTTTCCTTTATCTTTTTTTGCTCTTCTTCACTTGCATTGCAGAAAATCATCTCTGATTTATCCCAATTCACTTTTAATCCTGTCATATCCTCAAATTCCCTCAAATGTACCTGAATGTGCTCCATTACTTTCACTGGGTTTTTCATTATAACCATCATGTCATCTGCATATAGGCTAATTTTTATTCCTTCTATTCCCTCAATCTTTTTATCCTCCTTTATCAATGTTGCTAATAATTCCATGGCCATCACAAATAGTATTTGTGATAATGGACATCCTTGCCTAGTACCAGCTTCTAATTTTATATCTTCTGTAAATATCTCATTCACTTTCACTCTAGTTGTACCTTTCTGATATAACAGATCAATTAAATTTATAAATTTCATCCCAAACCCAAAGTTTCTTATAATTTCTTTAATTGTAATCCACTGTAAAGAATCAAAAGCTTTAAAAATATCCAAAGATAACAATCCAATCTTTTCCTTGTTTTGCCCCGCTATGTCCACCAAGTCCACTACTCTCCTTGAAAGGTCGCCATGTACCTACCCTTCAAAAACCCAGTTTGATCTTTATTTATATATTCCTTCATAAATTCATTTAACCTATTTGCTAATATTGCTGTAAAAATTTTAGCGTCTTGGTTTATCAATGAAATTGGCCTATATGATTCTATTTTCTCCGGATCTTTTCCCGGTTTAGGAATCAAGGCAATTACTGATCTATGCAATGAAGTCGGTAATAGACCTCCATCTAAAATGTAATTAAACAGCTTCAAAAGTCTCAGAGTTACCGAGTCTCTAAATTGTTTATAAAATTCCGCAGTAAATCCATCCTCACCTGGCGCTTTATTCATTTTCAACTTCTGTATCATCTCCTTTATCTCTTTCTCTGTTATTAACGCCTCCATTCTGTCTTTGTGCTCCTCTTTAATTCTAATTTCATTCCAATTTTCCAAATATTCCCTTAACTTTTCTACTTTTATTTTTTTTTTGGAATATAACTCTTGATAAAAACCTTTTATTATTTCCACCTTCTACTTTGTTTTATTACACCTCATTCCTTGTTGATTTATCAAAACACCAATTTCTCTTCTTTTACTCTTTTCTTTTGAAGCTCTAGCTAACAATTTTGAATTCTTATTACTATATTCAAAATATTCTCTTTTTAAATATATTTTTTTACTTTTCTATATCTTTACCTATCAACTCTTTTTTCAATCTCTGCATGTTTACTAGAATTTCTTCCTTCCCTGTTTTTATATGCTCTTCTTGAAGCTGCCTAATTTCCTTTTCAATTTTCTCATATTTATCTTTTATTTGTTTATTTCTTATACTGTTTAACTTAATGCATTCTCCTCTAAAAACTGACTTCATGGCATCCCATACTATATTATACTAGCAAGGGTTGCCCGGCGTTGCTGGGCTTTTCCCCCCCTCTGTTGCATTAAAGAAGATGCATTGGAATGTTTTGTCCCAAAAAAAATTTTTTATTATTTTTCAAAAACAGGTTTAACAATTAACGTTTCATTTCTAAACTGGTTGTGTCTTTACTGGTAGTTACACATTGAGGTATGTTACTTTTGTTTGTAAATGCTTAATTTCTAATTTAAGTCGTTGTATCATTACTGTTATTTGCACATTAAAGTTTTTTTCCAAAGTAATATTAAACATTTAACTATATATATTTTTTGTTTCCTCCTTTGTCGTCCAGCAATGTGTGTTTTTAATCTGTAAAACATAAAACATAGGGAGAGATATTGATATTTGTCTGGTTTTTTTCTTTTTGAAATTTATTATTTGTGATTCTTTAAAATTTTAACATGTGTTTTAATCTGAAAATATTGTTGTTAGTAAATATAATTTGATAACTTTTTGCTCTAAATTTTTTATTTACCTTCAGTATGTTTTTTTAATTTTGTCGTTCAGGTAGTTGATTGTTGATCTGTTGGGGAACCTGTGTAATGAGAGTAATAACAAAGTTATATATATTTGTTTTTTGCAATATTATAAAATGCCATTGTTTTATTTATTTACCTTTTTTTCTCTGGGTCTGTTCAAATTTGATCTTCAAAAAATGTTGGAGCATTAATTCCGCTAGTGGCTGGTTGAATGGAGTTGGTGGATGTGTCATGATGAGTAGATGCCTTCGTATGATGGAATCTATATCTAATTCATCCTTAATTTGCAGGTGTGGGTCTCGTGGGTATCTTTGTTGCGGTTGTGGCTGGTTGTCCTTTTGTTTTGCATTGGTGAATTCTTGTGTCTCTTGTTGCACTGTTTGTTTGTTGTTTATTTGTTGAATTATTTCTTCTAATTTTTTATTGTTTGGGTGTTGTTTTATTTCTGTGTTCCTGTCTTGTTGTTCTGCATTTTCCATTGCTTGTTCTTTGTAGTAATGTGTTGTGTTTTTCTGGGTGAATGTTGGTATTTCTTTTTTGGGGATTGTGCTCATTTCTGGTTGTTTATTGTCGCTTTCTTCTGGTTTGTAATTTCTTTTTATTGTGGTTGTAGTTTCTGTTTCCTTTGTTGTGTTGTTTTTGTGGTTTGTGTTGTTATTGGCTGTTATTGCTGTTGTCTGCTGTTTCCATGGCAATATCAATTTTGGTTTAGTTATGATTTGTTTTTCTTTTTTTCTGACAATTAGCATTTGACCTTGTTTATTTTGTTGCTCTTCTTGTTTGTCTGTTGTGTTTGTTTTGTTGATTTCATAGTAATTGTCTGCTGTTTCTGTTGATTGTTGTTTCCATGGTAAAATTATTTTGGGTTTTGTTGTGGCTTTCATTTCTTGTGTTTTGTTAATTTGCATTTCTGGCTGTCTATTTTCTAAATATTCTTTTGGATTAATATGTTTGTTTGCGTTTGTTGTTTCCTCTTCCACTGATTTGTTTGTTATGTAAATTTTGGAGACACTCTCTGTTATTTCTGTTGTCTGTTGTCTCCATGGTAATATGTTTGCATGCTGATATTGCATGCAGTGTTGGCTACTTGGTTTCCTGGCTGTGAGTGTCTTTTTTGGGTCCTGGATTTTGGAAACAAAGTCTTCTTGCTGATTTTCGTTTTGTGTGTAATTCTGGTTTGATGATTTCTGGCTTTCTTTCTCCATTTCTATTTGGTTTTGTTTCCCTCGCTATTGTTTCCCCTCTGTAAGTTTGCAGTCACGTTTTTGGCAAATCTCTGTTGGTGGATTAGTTTCGTTTTTAAGCTGTGTGTTTCCCGTATGTATGTTAAATCTCGTTATCGCGTTATTTTCCCTCGCTGTTTTTTGAGCTTGGGAGAGCGAAGTGAGCTAAGTGGATTTGCCTGTTTGGAGGTGTGTCTGTGTTCGGCGTTGCTGTTTCGCTGTGCAGAAGGCATGGCTGTAAGGGAGAGCGTATTTTCCTTTTAAAGTTTTCGTGTCTTGCTTCTTTTCGAAGCGTCTGTGAGTGTTCTTTGGCTGGCTTTGGGATAGTTTATGGAGAAGCAATGAGTACTGTCGATGACTTCGGGTGCTTCCTTTACTCTTTTTGTGGGTAAGTTTAACTGTTTTCATGTTATCTCTTGTAAAGGTGTTTTACTATTTCTATTTATTACTGTCTGCTGTAATTGTAATTGTTTTATGTGTTATGTTCTCTGCTGCTACCACTCTTGAGCCCGCAACATATAATTGTCCGGTCTCGTTGGCTGGGTGGGCCATTAAAATAGTAATTGTTGGTAGGTTGTGGTATTTTTTGCAGCCCGGATTATTTGGAATATATGTACGTCGCCGGCCCGTGGTGGGGAGGGGAGCATTGTTATTAGGGGTTAGGAAGGAAGGGCTCGGTGGTGGGGAGGGGAGCTGTATTGTTTTATGGTGATTTATTTTTCTGGAGTCGTGAAAGTAGATCGTTTTTCCCCTGTATTATCAGTGGGTGTGGGCTGCGGTCCCCTTCCCCGCTGGCTTCCCTTGTGTTGTTAGGTTTGTGGGGAGAAAAGGTGTGTATTGGCCCTACACTTCTGGACACTGAGAAACAGGCAGAGAGGATCGATCCCATCCCCCCCCTCCTTAATTCAACTCCGTTTTTAAAGAGAAGAAAAGACGGAGTTGTTTTAAGGAGGAGGGGTGGGGCATGGATCCTCTCTGCCTTATCTTTTGTTTACAGTTGGTTTGGATGTTAAAGGAGAAACTGCATTCGGGAGCTTTAGGCGCCGCGGGTGAGTAAAAGAAAGGTGGCTGCTGTTTGCTTTCTTGTGAATTGTTTTGCTTTTAAGGAGGAGGGGTGGGGCATGGATCATCTCTGCCTTATCTTTTGTTTCCTGTTTGTTTGGATGTTAAAGGGGAAACTGCAGTCGGGAGCTTTAGGCGCTGCGGGTGAGTAAAAGAAAGCCGGCTGCTGTTTGCTTTCTTGTGAATTGTTTTGCTTTTTAATTTTCCGGCCGCCGTTTTCCTCAGCGTTCTGCGTTGGCATGCAGGACGCTGGGGCTTGTAGTTATCGGTTGGTGCTTTGTGTTTTTGCTGGTTTTTTTTAAAAATGCGTTCCTTTTGATTGGCTGCGGCGTGTGTCCGAACGCTGCGGCGTGCGTGAGCCTCTCAGCCTGATTGGCTGTGGCGCGCCGCGGCGCAATGACTTTTGGGACGTGAAGTTCTTTGCGTTTCTTGCCGTTAGTGGGGCTGAGGCCCCCGTGCCGGATTTTTAAATCCTTCGTTGACCTGCGTAGCCAATTCGGCCGTGCTCTCGAAGGGAGGGTGCGGGTCAGTAGGGCGACGCATAGCAACGTATAGCCAATTCCAACGGTGAACACTTGGTTTTATAGGTTAAGATGTCCACCTGTGTCATTCCATTGCCAATATTGGTTCCATATTATTTCTATGTTTTCCTTATTTTTGGAGTCACTAAACATTTTCGGATCATATCTCCGTTTTGCTTTCTGTCTGATATTCCAACCCCCAATTGCATTAAAATTTTAGTATGATCTGATTCTTTAAAAATTCCAACATCTATTTCTTCTATGTTTTTAAATATATTATCCGTAACAAAAATATAATCTATTCTAGAATATGAATTATGGACTTGCAAAAAGTATGTATAAGTTCTTTCTGAACCTGTAAATTCCCTCCACACATTTTTTAATCCTAAAAATTTAATCCAATTATCTAATATTTTCATTTTTGATCCTGTTCTATCTCTTACCACATTAGTACAATCCATATTAGACCTAATTAAATTGAAAACATCTGCTACTACCATTTTAACCGTTTTTTTTCTTTTTTCAGAATTTGGTATACTTTGTTTAAAAATTTATTCTGTTGCTCATTTGGAGCATATATATTCACAAAAGTTTTTTCTTCATCATCTATTATACCTTTTACAATTAAAAATCTACCTTCTGGGTCACAAATACTTTTTGTCATAGTAAAACCCAATCTGGTCAAAATTAATGTCGCGACCCCTCTTGCTTTTGAAGTTCCGTACGCTTTTTCATAAATTTGTGTCCAAACTAAAAACAGTTTTTTTGTATCCTCCGATTTTTGATGTGTTTCTTGTAAAAAGATTATATCTGGATGATCTTTTCTAAGAGCTGATTCCAAACTTTTATGCTTAACCTGAGAACCAGTACCTTTCACATTCCATGTCAATATCTTAATAAGCTTCATGAACACTTCTTACTTAAAATCTCTCAATTCTAACATGATTCTCATGGGCAGTGCCTTTAACTAAATCTTTTAAACCCATTAGCCCAAAGTGCATAAAACAATAAGCTACAATCAAAACTAAAAAAGAAAAACAAAATGACAAAAACAAAAACAGCAAAAAATAAAAATCTGTTCTTCTACACCCCTCTACTTTTCTTCCAAAAAGCCGCCTCTGCAAAAATAAAATTCCCAAAGAGAGGGGGGGACGGAAGATGTACCTAATCATCCACTACATGCTCCAGTGCATACTATATTAATTTCACCTAATTATTCATAGCATTAATTAATTATAATTATTCATCCCTCATCAGACTCTGTCACTTCAACCACACTCATTTCCGCAAGACTCTTCCCTCCTGTTGCACCTTCTGTTTCTTCCTCACTCTGCGTCTTCTCAATAGCCCCTGTCTCCATCAGTGCTTGTCTCAAAGATGACCATTCCTGTGTACCACCTCTAATTAAACCAATCATTCAAAAATACTCCAAAGGGTCCATTTCCGAATCAATTGTATGCATTTTTTTGCGTAACAAAAACTCACCTGAAACGGAAATCTCCAATAATAATTAATTCCATGATCCCGAAGAATTTTCGTTGCAGGTTTCATTTTATATCTCCAATTGCACTCCTCAATAGAAATATCATTGTAAACTTCCACATCATCTCCATCAATTTTTAAAACACCAGATCCCATTTGTTTTATGTGAATCATCACTTTCAATTTATCACCAACATTTGAAAACTTAACCAACACATTCCGGACTTTACCCAGCCTTTTTGATCCCAATCGGAATATATTAATTATATCCTCAGCCACAATTTTTTTTGCCCATATTAAGGTTATTTAACCAATCCAAAATTCGAATCTTCAACTGATCTGGTTTTCCCCCTGACAATTTTCTAATAACCAAATTTTGCTTTCTCATGGCCTCTTCTATCATATCCACCCTCCTCTCCTGTACATCCACCTAAAACATTGAATTCATATTGCTTTTTTTGAATTTCCTTTACCTCTGTTTTAACCAATTTTACATTTTCTTGAGTGGATACAATAGCTTTTTCCATATTATCAAAATTAGCATTAGCTTTCTGAAAAATTTGTTAAACATTGTTACAAGTTTTTTATGAGATTCAGCTCTTATTTCTTCACCTTTTTTTTGCATATGTGTTTCCATCCTCTCCAATTTATTACCCAATTTCCCAAATTCAGTCATCATAACCACCTCATCAAATTGTATTGGTGAACTGTTTGCAATTCTCTGGCATCTTTCTTTTCCAAACCACGTTTCTTCAAATCACGTTTCTTCAAATCACACTTCTTTTCTTCTTCTCTTTATTCTTTATTCCTTTTTTCCTTTTCTTTGTTCTTAATTTGTAATCCAAAAGGAAAAAAGCACTTGTATTCAAGCACAGTCTAAATGATCCAATTATTATTATTAATGAGCTATCAATTTTATAAAAACCAAACCAACTATTATTTTGTCTTTATTTTTTTTGTTCTTATTATAGTCCAATTATTCTTATTATTATAATCTGGAGGAGGGAGGAGCCTAAGGTAGCTGGTTGGAGTGATTTCTGTCATCTCCTTCTCCAGACAAAGAAAAAAGGTCCTATTTGGGTTAAAAGTACCATGGAACTTTCCAAAAGATAGCTACTGCAGTCCTTTGGATGATAAGGTACCATGGGAGGTGTTGAAGGTCCTGTTGAAAAACTATTTGCTGATAAATCTTCTGTTGAAAAATACCAGAGAGAAAAGTGCTAAGAAGCAGAGGGCCTTTGGCTGCAAGGCTTTTAAAGCAATAGACCTGCCATCTCCCTTTTGTTGCTGTGAGGACTTTCTTTTTCACCTCTTTACCTCTGATACAATTTTGGAGGAAAAGGCTTCATACAAGATTGGTTTGGAAAAGTTTACAGTTTACAGTTTATCCACTACAGCTGTTTCTTTTTGTTGCTGCCCTAATTTCAGAGGGAGGAACCGCCATATTGGGCTGAGCTGACAGAGCTGGCAGGAAGCCAGGTGCTTTTTGTGATAAGAAAAAGCTTTGTGGTTGTAAATTAAAATAAAACTGCAGTCTCGTAGTAGCTGGTAGAAAAATATTTGTGGACTATTGATAGCTGCAAGTTGCTGAGCAAATAATATCAGGTCCTGGAAGAGAGACAACAGTAAGAGACTTTTTTTACAAGAGTTACTACAGTGGTGGTGGAACAAAGACAGCCCAATAAACAAAGAAGAATCTGAAAATATGGATGCAAGACTACCCTCTAAGAAAAAAACGAGTGGAGATCTGACTCTTTTGGAATTAAAAGACTTTATAACTACAAAATCTAATGAAGATAAAAAAGAAATTAAACAGATTATTTAAGACGTGGTCAGAGATGAAGTGCAATCTCTGGAAAAATCAATTTCTGGATTAAACATGAGAACCAATACTTTGAAGTCAGAGGTTATGGACTTGGTGGAGATTGCAGTAAGGCATGAAAATACTATGGACAAAAGATTTAAGCAATTGGTGAAGCTACAGGATCAATTGAAAAAGAAAAACATCAGGATTAAGTTTTTCCCCAACATGGATAAAGACAATGTAAAAATTGAAGTGGTTAAATGGTTACAAACCTTTGCTTTGGACTCTGGCCCAATTAAAGAAGAAGAGATCAAAGCCATTTTTAAGGTCGGTTTCAAGAGAGGTCAATGCCCCAGAGATATAATTACTTTTGTATCAGGTTATAAAAAAGATCAAGTAATGGACTATTTAAGGAAGCATGGTGACTCTGCATTAAAGATAGGAGAAGTAAAAGTACAAGTATATCATGATTTAAGTAATGAGACTATTCAATGGAGAAGACAGATGAAGCCGATAACTGAAATTTTGTTTAATTGCAATATAAGATACCAATGGGGTTTCCCTATCTTCTTAAAGATATTTCATGATGGGAAGGTGGTTAGAGCAGAGGACCCAAAGGGAGCAATGAGACAACTTGAATGACTAAAAATTATAGTAATGGGAGACCCAAACTGGGAAAAACTGGGGGAAAATCTCTATGGAGAAGGTTCAGAAGGATCAAGGGGGAAAGAGGAGTATCAAGCAAAGGGGAGTGACCATTCAAGGGAGAAACAAAGGGAGAAACCTTTGGGTTATGGAAGTGGAGGGAAAATAAGAGAAGAAAAGGATGCAGAATTGTCTGGTGCAAAGATAAAGCCAAAAGCCAAAAAGTAAAAATAATATATAAATAGGCACAGGCAAGAAAGTGTTAACAATTTAGGAATATGAATATGAATTGAATATGGACCAAAAAAATTAAAATAAAGGAAAAATAAGAGAAAGAGACGGGAAATAGTGAAGAAGGAATTTAGAATAGAAGGGATAGGCTCTCCCTCCTCCTCTCCCCATTCCCTAAATGGGAGCGGCCAGGCAATAATTAACCTGGCGGGGGTGGGGGATGAGATTTTTGAGTGTTGCATGTTGGTGGGTGGAGGGTTATATGTTACATGTTGCATGTAATATGTTTTATGTTTTATGTTATAAAGTAAAAAAACTGCAAAAAAATTATTATAATCCAAATGTGTAATTGTAATCCTATCAGAAAGAAAAACCATCCAGCTCTGTAGTTGCAGTAAATCCAGAATCCACCAGAAAGGAAAAAACTAATTGAATGACAGGCTTCAAGATAAAAGGCACAGAATTAATATAACACGGTTAACCTCAAAAATGAAGTAAACATCCACTGAGATCCAGAGTGCAAGGAAAAAGTGTAAAAAAAATAATATAAATATTCCAACCAGGTAATCAAAAAAAATAATATTCCAAAAACAAAGAGGGAAGAGAAAACAGTAGTTAAAAATCTCAGTTAAATTTGATCAACTTACTAAAAAGCTCTAAAACTCAGAGACAGACACATTGTGGGTCAGGTTGACGGATTAATTCCTTTATTTTTACATGACATATTTATATCATTTTCTAGCATTCCTAAACTAGTGTCTTCCTAAGATTCTTTCTTACTCCATGCTTAATAGCTAACAGACTGTAATTGACTAAAACTATTGACACAAGGATTTCCTGGCCAAAGGTTTCAGGAAGAGCAAACGAACAGGACTGGTTAATCAACAAAAGCCTATGTGAAACAATAGGATTAGTTGTGACCCATGCCAGAGTTCTAACTCTGGTCAATTTGGCTTGCAAAACTATTTGTCCTGCATTAATCAGTTACAGATTCCTCCACGTTGTGAACAACAAGAAATGGACAATTGTGAGATCGAGAGCGTGCCATCAACCTCCAGAGAAAAGGCAAAGACAAGCGATTTTCTCTGCCTCACCGGATTGGAATCCATGTATATTAAATAACATATATATAATGTTGGTGCTAACATGGGTCGTAACTAATAGGCATTACTACAATTTATCTTGCTTGATTTCTTTATTGAATGCTACTTTATGAATGATACTATTTCCTATGTGAATGTAAACTATCTTGACTGCTACCTTTGAAGACTGTAGTCACTCTGTACCAAAATAATTTGAAGGGATTCTCTTTGAACTCCTGAAATTTTGAAGCAAAAATGTGAGTAAGTATAATGGAGAAACTGACATAGACCTTAACCTCTCAAGTGAACTAATGTTACCATATCTGCTCCATAGAATATAGATTAGAAAGTTCTGTTCCAATTTTGATACCCTTTATTTGTTAGAAACCTGAGAAAGAAGAGCTATATCAAACCAAAAGCACTACAAATATGTTGTGTGTATATTTTTCAAAAGATATCTTCATGTCTTTTTTAAAAAAGAGCTGGGAATTAGTAAAGATTGTCACTGGAGACTGAGGTCAAAATCATACATACTATGTAAAAGGAAGATAGGGAAGAAAGACAGGAGAATCAATTTACAGTGGTACCTCATTGTTGTTGTTCAGTCGCACAGTCGATTCCGACTCTTTGCGACCCTACGGACCATCGCTCTCCAGGCACCTCTGTCCTCCACCATCCTCCTTAGTCCACAAGCCCCGTGCCCATTGTGTCTACAATACCATCTAGCCATCTCATCTTTGGCCGTCCCCTTCTTCTTTTGCCCTCCACCTTCCCCAGCATCAAGGCCTTCTCAAGTGAGTCCTCTCTTCTCATTTGATGTCCAAAATACTTCAACTTCATCTTTGTTATTTGTCCTTCTAAGGAGCACTCAGGGCTAATCTCTTCTAATATTGACCTATTTGTTCTCCTCGCTGTCCAGGGGACTCTCAAAACTCTCCTCCAGCACCACATCTCAAAGGCATCTATTTTTCTTCGCTCAGCCTTTCTAATGGTCCAGCTCTCACAGCCATACATTACCACCGGAAATACCATTGCTTTGACTATGCGGACCTTTGTTTGCAGTGAGATATCTCTACTTTTCACTATGTTCCCCAGGTTTTTCATAGCTTGTCTCCCAAGAATCAGTCGCTTTTTTATTTCATGGCTGCAATCCCCATCTGCAGAGATCTTGGATCCTAAGAAAGTAAAATCTGTTACTGCTTCTACTTCTTCCCCATCTATTTTCCAGGGACTTATAGCACCTGTTGCCATTATCTTGGTTTTCTTGATATTGAGTCTCAGGCCAGCTTTTGCACTCTCTTCTTTCAACCTAATCAGGAGCTTCTTTAGGTCTTCTTCACTTTCTGCCATTAGGGTGGTATCATCTGCATATCTCAAATTGTTGATGTTTCTCCCAGCAATTTTGAACCCATATGGTGATTCCTCCATCCCTGCATTGCGCATTATGTGCTCTGTGTATAAGTTGAATAAGCAGGGTGACAGAATGCAGCCTTGTCTTACTCCTTTTCCTATTCCAAACCACTCCGTCATTCCATACTCTGTCCTAACTGTTGCTTCTTGACTCATGTACAGATTTCTCATGAGACATATGAGGTGTTCTGGTATTCCCATCTCTTTAATTACTTGCCACATTTTGTTGTGGTCCACACAATCAAAGGCCTTGGTGTAGTCAATGAAACAGAAGTAAGCTTGTTTCTGGTATTCCTTTGTTTTCTCCATGATCCAATGTATGTTGGCAATGTGATCTCTGGTCCCCCTGCCTCTTCTGAATCCAGCCTGCACCTCTGCTGCTGTAGTCTATCCTGCATTATCTTGAGCATCACTTTGCTAGCTTGTGGGATGAGCGCAATTGTTCGATAATTTGAACATTCATTGGCATTGCCCTTTTTTGGGATTGGGACATATACTGATCTTTTCCAATCCTGTGGCCACTGTTTCGTTTTCCAAATCTGCTGGCATAAAGCATGTAGTAGCTTGATTCCATCATCTTTTAGGGCTTTGAAGAATTCAACTGGGATACCATCATATCCACTGGCTTTGTTGTTTGCTGTGCTTTTTAGGGCCTTTCTGACTTCACTCTCTAGGATGTCTGGTTCAAGTTCAATTTCCCCCTCATTGTTATTATCCGCGGTGTTTCGGTCTTTTTTGTAAAGTTCCTTTGTGTACTCTTTCCATCTTTTCTTTATCTCTTCTGCATCCGCTAACTCTTTGCCATCTTTGTCTTTTATCGTGATCATTTTTGCTTTGAACGTTCCCTTGACTTCCCCAATTTTTTTAAAGAGCTCTCTAGTCCTGCCTCTTGTGTTGTTTTCCTCTATTTCTTTGCACTGTTCATTTAGGTAGCTTTCCTTATCTCTCCTTGCTTTTCTTTGAAATTCTTTATTTAAGTGATTGTATTTTTTCCTTTCTCCTTTGCCTTTTGCGTTCCTTCTTTCCTCTGCTATTTTAAGAGCCTCATCCGACAACCACTTTGCTTTCTTGCGCTTCTTTTCTTTTGGTATAGTTTTCCTTGCTGCCTCCTGCATAATGTCTCTCATCTCTGTCCATAATTCCTTTGGTACTCTGTCTATCTGGTCCAGACCATTGAATCTGTTCCTCACCTCCACCATGTATTCCTTGGGTATGTTGTCTAGATCATATCTATCCGGCCTATTAGTTTTCCCTATTTTCTTCAGTCTGAGCCTGAATTTTGCAATCAGTAGATTGTGATCTGAGCCACAGTCCGCTCCAGGTCTTGTTTTTGCTGACTGCATGGAGGTTCTCCATCTTTGGCTGCAGAGTATGTAGTCAATTTGGTTTCGATGTTGGCCATCTGGTGATGTCCATGTGTAGAGTCTCCTCTTGTGTTGCTGGAAAAGGGTGTTTGCTATGACTAGTGTGTTGTTGTTGTTCAGTCGCACAGTCGGTTCCGACCCTTTGCGACCCTATGGACCATTGTTCTCCAGGCACCTCTGTCCTCCACCATCCCCCTCAGCACTCCCAGTTCTGTGCCCATTGTGTCTACAATACCATCTAGCCATCTCATCTTTGGCCTCCCCCTTCTTCTTTTGCCCTCCACCTTTCCCAACATCAGGGCCTTCTCAAGTGAATCCTCCCTTCTCATTTGATGTCCAAAATACTTTAGCTTCGTCTTTACTATTAGCCCTTCCAATGAGCAGTCAGTGTTGATTTCTTCTAAGATTGACCTATTTGTTCTCCTCGCTGTCCAGGGTACTCTCAAAACTCTCCTCCAACACCACATTTCAAAGGCATCTATTCTTCTGCGTTCAGCTTTCCTAATTGTCCAGCTCTCACATCCGTACATTACCACTGGGAATACCATTGCTTTGACTATTCTAATTTTTGTTTGCAATGTGATGTCTCTGCTTTTCACTATGTTCCCCAGGTTTCTCATGGCTTGTCTCCCAAGAATCAGTCGCCTTTTTATTTCATGGCTGCAATCCCCATCTGCCGTAATCTTTGATCCCAGGAAAGTAAAATCTGTCACTGCTTCTACTTCTTCCCCATCTATTTTCCAGGAACTGATTGGGCCTGTTGCCATTACCTTGGTTTTCTTGATATTGAGTCTCAAACCAGCTTTTGCACTCTCCTCCTTCAGCCCAATCAAGAGGTTCTTTAGGTCTTCCTCACTTTCTGCCATTAGGGTGGTATCGTCTGCATATCTCAGATTGTTTATGTTTCTCCCAGCAATTTTAATCCCATATTGTGATTCCTCCATCCCTGCATTTCGCATTATGTGCTCTGTGTATAGATTGAATAAGCAGGGTGATAAAATGCAGCCTTGTCTTACTCCTTTTCCTATTCCAAACCACTCTGTCATTCCGTGTTCTGTCCAAACTGTTGCTTCTTGGTTCATGTACAGATTTCTCAGGAGGCATATGATGTGCTCTGGTATTCCCATCTCTTTAATTACTTGCCACATCTTGTTGTGGTCCACACAGTCAAATGCCTTAGTGTAATCAATGAAACAAAAGTAAACTTGTTTCTGGTATTCCTTTGTTTTCTCCATGATCCAACGTATGTTGGCAATGTGGTCTCTAGTCCCCCTGCCTCTTCTGAAACCGGCCTGCACCTCTGGTAGTTCTCTCTCCACATGTTGCTGAAGTCTGTCCTGTATTATCTTGAGCATCACCTTGCTGGCGTGTGGGATGAGTGCAATTGTTCGGTAATTTGAGCATTCTTTGGCGTTGCCCTTTTTTGGGATTGGGACGTATACTGATCTTTTCCAATCCTGTGGCCACTGTTTTGTTTTCCAGATTTGCTGGCATATTGAGTGCAGTAATTTGACGCCATCATCTTTTAGCGCTTTGAAAAATTCGACTGGGATACCATCATATCCACTAGCTTTGTTGTTTGCAGTGCTCTTTAGGGCCTTTATAACTTCGCTCTCCAGGATGTCTGGCTCGAGTTCAGTTTTTTCATCATTGTGGTTTTCAGGAGTGTTGAGGTCCTTTTTGTAGAGTTCCTCTGTGTACTCTTTCCATCTTTTCTTTATCTCTTCTGCATCAGCTAGCTCTTTTCCGTCTTTGTCCCTTATCATGGTCATTTTTGCTTTAAATGTTCCCTTTATTTCCCCGATTTTTCTGAAGAGATCTCTAGTCCTGCCTCTTTTGTTGTTTTCCTCCATTTCTTTGCACTGTTCTTTTAGGTAGTTTTCCTTATCTCTCCTTGCTTTTCTTTGAAATTCTGTGTTCAGAAGGTTGTATTTTTTCCTTTCTCTTTTGACTTTCGCCTTCCTTCTTTCCTCTGCTATTTTAAGAGCCTCATCAGACAACCATTTTGCTTTCTTACGCTTCTTTTCTTTTGGTATGGTTTTCTTTGCTGCTTCCTGCATGATGTCCTTTATCTCTGTCCATAATTCTTCTGGCACTCTGTCTATTGCGTCCAGGCCATTATATCTGTTCATCACCTCCACCGTGTATTCTTTAGGGATGCTGTCTAGGTGATATCTGTCTGGTCTTCTTGTTTTCCCTATTTTCTTTAGTCTTAACCTGAATTTTGCGATCAGTAGGTTGTGATCTGAGCCACAGTCTGCTCCAGGTCTTGTTTTTGCTGATTGTATGGAGGTTCTCCATCTTTGGCTGCAGAGTATGTAGTCAATTTGGTTTCGGTGTTGGCCATCTGGTGATGTCCATGTGTAAAGTCGCCTCTTGTGTTGCTGGAAGAGAGTGTTTGCTATGACCAGTGCGTTCTCTTGGCAGAACTCTATCAATCTTTGCCCTGCTTCGTTCTGTACTCCAAGACCAAACTTGCCTGTTATTCCCTCCACTTTTTGATTTCCTACTTTGGCATTCCAGTCTCCTAATATAATTTGGACATCATTTCTTGGTGTCTGTTCTATGAGGTGTTCTAGGTCCTCATAGAACTGGTCCACTGTGGCTTCATCTGCACTAGTGGTTGGTGCATAGACTTGGATTACGGTGATATTGAAAGGTTTGCCTTGAATTCTGACTGACATCATTCTGTCATTTTTGAGGTTATATCCCATTACTGCTTTTCTTACTCTCTTATTGACAATTATGGCTACTCCATGCCTTCTAAGGTTTTCTTGTCCACAATAGTAGATATGATGGTTTCCAGAGCTGAATTCACCCATCCCTGTCCATTTTAGCTCACTGATGCCCAAGATGTCAATGCTTATTCTTTCCATCTCATTTTTTACCACTTCCAGTTTACCTTGGTTCATTGATCTCACATTCCATGTCCCTATGCAGTATTGCTCCTTACAACATTGCATTTCCCCTCCCCCTTTCCTGTCCCTCCCCTTCCTCCACTCTGTGGTGTTAAGCATCCTGTATCACCTAGCCTGCCCTTTTGTTTTGCCTTTTGTTTTGGTCAATAGGGTTCTCTTGGCAAGATTTATGGCGTGGTTGCCGGTGTCTGCGCCATTTTTCTCTCCTCATACATTTTATCACAGTTTTTAAAGTTTAAAAACATTTAAGACAACATATTATCATGCATATTATCACACTTTAAAGCACAGTCTCTATGTCAGTTGCTATATTAAGTCATTTTAAAGTCTTTATGTGAGTTACTATATTAAGTCATCAACATTTCTGCATATTTAACTACTTATCCTTTGTATGGGGCTCTGAGTCTCACCCCCTGGTTTAACTCCTTTGCCTTCTTCCCTTCTGCCAATTGGACCTCTCCTTCGGCGCTTGGTTGTTTTCAGGGCTTGGAAAAGGCTCTAGTCGGGGCGACTGGCTGGCCTCTCCCCGCCCGGCTGGTCTTCCTCCTCCCTCACCGGCCCGGCTGGAGATGGTGGGGACCGGCTCGGAAGGGCTCGCGTTGGGGCGACTGGCTGGCCTCTCCCCGCCCGGCTGGTCTTCCTCCTCCCTTGCCGGCCCGGCTGGAGCTGGTGGGGACCGGCTCGAAAGGGCTCGCGTTTGGGCGACTGGCTGGCCTCTCCCCGCCCGGCTGGTCTTCCTCCTCCCTCCCCGGCCCGGCTGGAGATGGTGGGGACCGGCTCGGAAGGGCTCGCGTTGGGGCGACTGGCTGGCCTCTCCCCGCCCGGCTGGTCTTCCTCCTCCCTCACCGGCCCGGCTGGAGATGGTGGGGACCGGCTCGGAAGGGCTCGCGTTGGGGTGACTGGCTGGCCTCTCCCCGCCCGGCTGGTCTTCCTCCTCCCTTGCCGGCCCGGCTGGAGCTGGTGGGGACCGGCTCGAAAGGGCTCGCGTTGGGGCGACTGGCTGGCCTCTCCCCGCCCGGCTGGTCTTCCTCCTCCCTCACCGGCCCGGCTGGAGATGGTGGGGACCGGCTCGGAAGGGCTCGCGTTGGGGCGACTGGCTGGCCTCTCCCTGCCAAGATAACTAGTGTGTTATCTTGGCAGAACTCTATCAGTCTTTGCCCTGCTTCGTTTTGTGTTCCCAGACCAAACTTGCCTGTTATTCCGTCCACTTTTTGATTTCCTACTTTTGCATTCCAGTCTCCTAAGATAATGTGGACATTGTTTCTTGGTGTCTGTTCTATAAGATGTTGTAGGTCCTCATAGAACTGGTCTACTGTGGCTTGATCTGCACTGGTAGTTGGTGCATATATTTGGATTACAGTGATATTAAAGGGTTTGCCTTGTAGTCTGACTGACATCATTCTATCATTTTTGAGATTGTATCCCATTACTGCTTTTCTCACTCTTTTATTTACAATTATGGCCACTCCATTTCTTCTGAGGTTTTCTTGTCCACAGTAGTAGACATGATGGTTTCCAGAGCTGAATTCGCCCATACCTGTCCATTTTAGCCCACTGATTCCCAAGATGTCAATACTTATTCTTTCCATTTCCTTTTTTACCACTTCCAGCTTTCCTTGGTTCATAGATCTTACATTCCATGTCCCTATGCAATATTGTTCCTTACAACACTGTATTTCTCCTCCCCCTTTCCTGCCCATCCCTTTCTGTCCATCTAATGTGCTGAGCATCCTTCCTGTTTCCTCTGATTTGTCCCTTTGTTTTGCCTTTGCTTTGGTCAATAGGGTTTTCTTGGCAAACTCCCTGGCGAGCTTTTCCGGTTTCTACGCCATTCCCCCCCCCCCCCATCATACATATTATCACAGTTTAAAACAAGGTAACATCATCATGCATATTATCACAGTATCAGTTTAGAACTGATGTCAGCAAGCTCTAAACTGACACAGTGACACAGTCACTATGTCAGTTGTTATAAGTCATCTATGTTCAGTCAACTATATTATTTCAGTTCGATTACTGATCCCTTGCATGCATACAGCAGCTCTCGCCTCCCTTTGGCTGCGGAAAGTTGGTTAAAGGCGCCAACTCAGGCCTCACTGTGATGGTGGCTACGGATGGTGTATTCTGGGGGTGATCGAGGGTCTCCTGTGTCTGCAGTGTCTGTAGTGTCAGTGCGGCCCTTCCTCTTTGCCCTCTGGGGTGTTGCTACTCTAGGAGGACTCCCGTGGTTACTGGCCAGTTGGGGCCTGTGTCCTTCTCTGCCTTTTCCTTCCTGTGTCCTTCTCTGCCTTTTCCTTCCTTGCACCCAGGTTTTAGGATGGGGTGGGGGGGAGGGACCAATTCTTCACTCACCTCCCCCAAAGGCCTCCGGATGGTAGCTGGTCAGTTGAGGCCTAGGTCTTTCTCTGCCTCTTCCTTCCTTGCACCCAGGTTTTAGGATGGGGTGGGGGGGAGGGGCCGATTCTTCACTCACTTCCCCCAAAGGCCTCCGGATGGTAACTAGTCAGTTGAGGCCTAGGTCTTTCTCTGCCTCTTCCTTCCTTGCACCCAGGTTTTAGGATGGGGTGGGGGGGAGGGGCCGATTCTTCCCTCACCTCCCCCCAAGGCCTCTGGATGGTAACTGGTCAGTTGAGGCCTAGGTCTTTCTCTGCCTCTTCCTTCCTTGCACCCAGGTTTTAGGATGGGGTGGGGGGGAGGGGCTGATTCTTCACTCACCTCCCCCAAAGGCCTCTGGATGGTAACTGGTCAGTTGAGGCCTAGGTCTTTCTCTGCCTCTTCCTTCCTTGCACCCAGGTTTTAGGATGGGGTGGGGGGAGGGGCCGATTCTTCCCTCACCTCCCCCCAAGGCCTCTGGATGGTAACTGGTCAGTTGAGGCCTAGGTCTTTCTCTGCCTCTTCCTTCCTTGCACCCAGGTTTTAGGATGGGGTGGGGGGAGGGGCCGATTCTTCACTCACCTCCCCCAAAGGCCTCTGGATGGTAGCTGGTCAGTTGAGGCCTAGGTCTTTCTCTGCCTCTTCCTTCCTTGCACCCAGGTTTTAGGATGGGGTGGGGGGAGGGGCCGATTCTTCCCTCACCTCCCCCCCAAGGCCTCTGGATGGTAACTGGTCAGTTGAGGCCTAGGTCTTTCTCTGCCTCTTCCTTCCTTGCACCCAGGTTTTAGGATGGGGTGGGGGGAGGGGCCGATTCTTCACTCACCTCCCCCAAAGGCCTCTGGATGGTAACTGGTCAGTTGAGGCCTAGGTCTTTCTCTGCCTCTTCCTTCCTTGCACCCAGGTTTTAGGATGGGGTGGGGGGAGGGGCCGATTCTTCCCTCACCTCCCCCCAAGGCCTCTGGATGGTAACTGGTCAGTTGAGGCCTAGGTCTTTCTCTGCCTCTTCCTTCCTTGCACCCAGGTTTTAGGATGGGGTGGGGGGGAGGGGCCGATTCTTCACTCACCTCCCCCAAAGGCCTCTGGATGGTAGCTGGTCAGTTGAGGCCTAGGTCTTTCTCTGCCTCTTCCTTCCTTGCACCCAGGTTTTAGGATGGGGTGGGGGGAGGGGCCGATTCTTCACTCACCTCCCCCCAAGGCCTCTGGATGGTAACTGGCCAGTTGAGGCCTAGGTCTTTCTCTGCCTCTTCCTTCCTTGCACCCAGGTTTTAGGATGGGGTAGGGGGGAGGGGCCGATTCATCACTCACCTCCCCCAAAGGCCTCTGGATGGTAGCTGGTCAGTTGAGGCCTAGGTCTTTCTCTGCCTCTTCCTTCCTTGCACCCAGGTTTTAGGATGGGGTGGGGGGGAAGGGCCGATTCTTCACTCACCTCTCCCAACGGCCTCCGGATGGTAGCTGGTCAGTTGAGGCCTAGGTCTTTCTCTGCCTCTTCCTTCCTTGCACCTAGGTTTTAGGATGGGGTGGGGGGAGGGGCCGATTCTTCACTCACCTCCCCCAAAGGCCTCTGGATGGTAGCTGGTCAGTTGAGGCCTAGGTCTTTCTATGCCTCTTCCTTCCTTGCACCCAGGTTTTAGGATGGGGTGGGGGAGGGGCCGATTCTTCCCTCACCTCCCCCCAAGGCCTCTGGATGGTAACTGGTCAGTTGAGGCCTAGGTCTTTCTCTGCCTCTTCCTTCCTTGCACCCAGGTTTTAGGATGGGGTGGGGGGGAGGGGCCGATTCTTCACTCACCTCCCCCAAAGGCCTCTGGATGGTAACTGGTCAGTTGAGGCCTAGGTCTTTCTCTGCCTCTTCCTTCCTTGCACCCAGGTTTTAGGATGGGGTGGGGGGAGGGGCCGATTCTTCCCTCACCTCCCCCCAAGGCCTCTGGATGGTAACTGGTCAGTTGAGGCCTAGGTCTTTCTCTGCCTCTTCCTTCCTTGCACCCAGGTTTTAGGATGGGGTGGGGGGAGGGGCCGATTCTTCACTCACCTCCCCCAAAGGCCTCTGGATGGTAGCTGGTCAGTTGAGGCCTAGGTCTTTCTCTGCCTCTTCCTTCCTTGCACCCAGGTTTTAGGATGGGGTGGGGGGAGGGGCCGATTCTTCCCTCACCTCCCCCCAAGGCCTCTGGATGGTAACTGGCCAGTTGAGGCCTAGGTCTTTCTCTGCCTCTTTCTTCCTTGCACCCAGGTTTTAGGATGGGGTGGGGGGGAGGGGCCGATTCTTCACTCACCTCCCCCAAAGGCCTCTGGATGGTAGCTGGTCAGTTGAGGCCTAGGTCTTTCTCTGCCTCTTCCTTCCTTGCACCCAGGTTTTAGGAAGGGGTGGGGGGAGGGGCCGATTCTTCACTCACCTCCCCCAAAGGCCTCTGGATGGTAACTGGTCAGTTGAGGCCTAGGTCTTTCTCTGCCTCTTCCTTCCTTGCACCCAGGTTTTAGGATGGGGTGGGGGGAGGGGGGAGGGACCTCATACAATGGTACCTCATACAATGATTTTAATCTATTCCACGGGCCTCGTTGTTGTATGAAACGATTGCTATATGATACATGCATCGTATTGCAATTTTCAATATGGGATGCATCGTACAACAAATTTTTTTTTTGCTAAGTGGTTTTTCCCATTGAAAAATTGTTGTATGATTTATTCCTTAGGGAAAATTGTTATGTGGGATGCTATTTCCCCAAAAAAACCTAATCGTTATGCAATTTCATTGCTATATGGGGCGATTGTTGCATGAGGTTCCACTGTATTTGAAATTTATTTATTCCCATATTGCAGGATGAGGAATAATGGGCTGAAACTACAGGTATAGGAAGCCAGATATAGGCTGAATATGAGGAAAAACCTTCATATTGGTTAGAGCAGTACGATTGTGGAACCAGCTGCCTCAAGAGGTGGAGAGTGCTCCAACACTGGAAGCATTCAAAAGAGAATTGGACCACTATTTGACATATCTGATTCGATTTGGATTCCTGCATTGAGCAGGGGGTTGGATTTAAAGGCCTAAAAGACCCCTTCAAACTCAGTTATTCTATGATTCTATGAACTGTGGTGTTGGAAGAGTGTTTTACAGACACCATAAGTAAATGAATGCTTAATCATGCCAATCCTGAACTCTCCCTAGAGCAAAAATAAATAAACTGGAGCTATCTTACCATGCCCATAGAATGCAAGTACAGAACTGACCAGAAAAGACAATATTGATGGGGAAAGTGAGGGACTGTAGAAAAAAAGGAAAATTTAACATGAGATGGGTTGACTCAATAAAGTAAAATGCAACTTTTAGTTTGCAAATCCTGATCAGAGCTTACTGGAAAAGGCAATATTTTATGAAATGGGGCATAGGACAAGAGAACAATCTAACAGGAGGTGTTCTTCATTTGCAAGATATGAGCATAGCTGTTAATAATAGGAAATTTTGTAGGTCATGAACTCATCTAGTCACAACACATCAGAAGTGACTTGACGACACATAACATCTGTGGTGGATTAGTGGTTAAGACACTGAGCATGGAGACTGGAAATTTGGGTTTCAATACCTGAGTGCTGCATGGTGGATCTTGGGGACATGAAAGGAACCTCATCCAGGCATCCACTGAGGAGAGTTTCTCCAACAAAAATCCTTTCAACCCAGAATAATTTCTGGCACAAAATTTATTTTAACATCTTAAACATCTTCACCCTTATCCATAAATAATGGAGGTTTGTTATCTTTTTATGTCTGGTTGTAAGGCGCCTGGAGTTGCTCTGGCTAGGGGGCGGCAATCTATACCTATAAAATGGTGCGTTAACCATTGAAATGTGACAAAGGATGTTGCACCAGGCCCACTAGCCCGTAATGGGCCTCCGTTCACTCGCCCGAACCCAGTTCGCAGGTAACTGTCAGGTTGAAATTTTCGACCCGGCGGCAGGAGCCCCCCAGTCGCAAACAAAAAAAAGGGAACTTCAATTCCCAACATTCCTGGTGCCATGCTGCACCAGAGCCAATCAGGCGGAGTGGCGCGGCAAAAGGAAGGTTCGGAAACGCGCCACGGCCAATCAAAAGAAAAGCCGCAGGGGAAAAACCGCTGCAGTAAGCAAACACGCGCAGCCAAAACTACAAGCCCCAGCGTCCTGCGTGCCATTAGCGTGCAGAACGCTGAGGCAGCCGGCGCATGAAAAATAAAAGTTAAAAAAACCACCCGCCGCCGTTGCCATTCTTCCCCACGGGCCAGCCAGCATGGCCCATGGGAAAAAAAGAACCCCCCCCGCTGCCACTGCCCTTCCGTTCGAAGGGCCAGCCAGCACACAAAAAATACAAGTAAACCCCCCCCCGCCACTGCCCTTATTCCCCACGGGCCAGCCAGTATGGCCTGCGGGGAAAAAAAGGAAACCCCCCACCGCCACTGCCCTTCCTTCCCACGGGCCAGCCAGCATGGCCTGTGGGGAAAAAGCACCACCACCCCGGCATTGCCCTTCCTTCCCACGGGCCAGCCAGCATGGCCCGTGGGAAAGAAAGCCTCCCCGCCATTGCCCTTCCTTCCCATGGGCCAGCCAGCATGGCCCGCAGGAAAGAAAGCGCCCCCCCCTGAAAAAATAAACACAAAAACACAAACCAAATACACACAATCAAATACACACAAAAATCCAAAAATGAAACACAAAAACAGCCAAAAAGAAACAAGAAAAAACACACAGACCCACCCCCCAAAAAAAACCACCCCCCCCCAAAAAAAAGCCCCCAGAGAACTTACCAAAAGACGTCTTCTATCCATGAGGACCGGAACTCAAATGAGAAAAGAAAGAGAAAACTTACCGGAAGCGACACCCAGAGGACAGAAGAGAACAATTGTAGAGAGGCAGAAAAGCTCACCACCCCCATCCAGAGGCCAAAAGAGAAAAAACATTCAAAAATATTAAAACTAATTAGATTAATTCCAAAATCAATCAAATAAATTATAAAAACATTCAAAAATAATCACACTAATCTCAAAAAATACCAAGAAAACCAGAAATCACTTTTCACTCCAGAAAACCAAAACAAAAAACAAAAATGCGTAAAAATAAACATTTTAAAAACCAAAATTAAATTTTAAACTACCGTATTTTCCGGCATATAAGACGACTGGGCGTATAAGACGACCCCCAACTTTTCCAGTTAAAATATAGAGTTTGGAATATACTTGCCGTATAAGACTACCCCTCTTCCAATGCACACCAAATAAAAATTAACCCACACTCAACCAAGACGCGCAGCCTTCCGAGTCGAATGGGCAGGTTCTGGTGGAGAGCCAATCCACGCTCACGTTCTCCTCCTCGAGGTACAGGAAGATGTGTGCAGCTTGCTTCCCCTTGCTTCATACTCCCCGCACAGAGAAGGGACTCGCCCACTGCACCCCCCACCATATGCGCCGGACATATGAAGCAAGGGGAAACAAGCTGCAGTTAAGTACCTGTCCTATAAGACGACCCCCGACTTTGGCACAGATTTTTCGGGGTTAAAAAGTAGTCTTATATGCCAGAAAATACAGTAAATAATATTAAATTAAATTAAATAAATAAAATTAAAATAAAATTTGCATAAACATAAAACAAAAACCTTCAAAAACCAATTTAAAGAGCCCGGCACTGAGGAAGCCAGCATGCAAAAAAACAAACAAACAAACAAACAAAAAGAACCAAAAAAACCCACTGGGAGCGCATGTCCGCCGCAGGCGGATGCAGCGCCTCGAAGCCACAAAATCACAAAACCGTACAACACCATTTAAAACAGCCCAGCACCATTGGTTCAAGAAAAAACCAGACCCTTTACGATCCAACACAATTTTTAAAAGCCCAGCACCGCCGGGCAAAATATGCTAGTAATAAATAAATAAACAAACAAATAAATAAATATTTGGATGCATTCTCCCCCCCCCCCACCCCCACTCACCAGGAATTGTTTAAGCAAATGCATTTGGAAATATTTTCTCTTTACACTTTTAAAAATATAATTTTAAATATTTTTATTACCAGAAACAGAATCTCTTTTTAATGCTTGTCTGCCTGGGAAGGAGTTAAAATGTTTTCTTTCTGAACATCAGCTAATTAGGTCCTGAGTGCTAGGTTCAAATGTCCAGATTGCCCCAGAGTTCACCCAATCTGCAACAATCTTTTTATACTTCGAAACACTCTGGGCTGCTAAGTCTCTTAAATTTATTTTCTAAAAGAAACTGTTTTATTAATTTAATTTAATTTAATTTTCGCGCTTATATACCGCTCACTCAGGCGAACCCAACTCAGGGCGGTTTACACAGCGGACAATAATACGAAATACAGTAACATAACATACAATAAATACAGCAAAAAATCAATCACCAAAAGTACAATTACAAATCCCTGTCCGCAAAAATTACAGATATATATATCTGTAGTATATATATACACACTACAATATGCACTACATGTGCACTACAATACAGTTTCTAACAATACATCAAATAAGGTACAATACAATAAAATCCTAAACATCAGTTAATCACATCAAAGAGTACACAATATTAAAAAAAAATTCAAAACGTCAAATAACAATATAAAAATATACCCAGCACAGTTTTATCCTTTGTGCGGCCTTTTATGAGCAATAAATATTGATCCTGCAGCTGGAATTATTTTTCAAGATTTATCTTTTAAATTTATATGAACACTTTTTTTATCTGCAGAATAAAGCAACTTGTACATTTTACATGGGGAGTAAAACAGTTTTACTTCTTAAAAGTTGTAACACAAAAACCCTTACTGAAACTAACTTAAATTTTGTACAACTCAAGAGCAGACTGTCTGCTACAGGTGTTCCAAGCTTGCTGCTGATGTGAAGCCTAGTTTGAAAGATTCAAATTTTTGTTAAGGGTGCCACCATTTCTAGAATTGCCTTGTAGAACGTTGTTTTGTTCTCTTACCATTACAACGTTATCGCTCCCCCTTTTGTATTGGCATTGCTACACTGTGCAATGTACAGTGTACAATAGGAACTGTGATAGCTTAGTGGCTAAGATGCTGAACTTGATGACTGGAAGGTCAGCATCTTAGCAGTTCGAGATCCAAGTGTTGCATGACAGAGTGAGCTCCTATCCCTGTCCTAGCTCCTGCCAACCTAGCAGTTCAAAAGCAAGAAATTGCAAGCAGATACAGTAGATAGGTACCACTTCGGTGGGAAGGTAAACAGTGTTCCATGCACTCTGGTGTTTAGTCATGCCTGCCACATGTCCACAGAAATGTCTGCAGGTGGAGACTGTTGCGATCTGCCCGCAGCGGACAGGAATTAATGGACGCACACTTCAGGAGTCAGGATGAAACAATAGCTGAAGTTTTTATTCAAAGCTAGCATATATATAACAAAGAGTTCGGGCTATATCGTGCCTATACAATTCTAGTGTTTAACATGGGAACTACAACTAATTAAAGTGGCTAACACCTGGCATATCGCAGGAGAAAAAGGGGCAGAATGGTGTATAAAGGTCAATATCCAAGTGACGACCGTTCTAAAATTGTTTGTGAAGTAAATATTTATTCACGTATGTTCAACAATAAGCCATTAATTCTTATAAAAATGCATATAACAAAAAGTCATTCATTCATGTAGAAAAGTTTCAAATGAAAAAGCATTGTTCCATGTCCTATTATAATCCAAAAAGTAAATGTAGCTCCAACCAGGCAAAAATAAAAATAGCTCCAACTGGGCAAAAATTAAAGCTGTTCTATACAACTTTAGTTTGTTAAGGGACCTAATTTTAGAACGATGTTCCAAAATGCGTATTTTTATGTTTCAATGTGACATCCTGATATAGGCTTTACCACATTTACAGAAGATCAAATACACGCAATCCTTAGAATTGCAATTAGTTATGCCACACAGGTGGTGGGTAAAAGACCTATTAAGAATGGAGACACTATACCACATGAGGATTTACTCATGAGGAGACATATTGAATGCACGAAAAACTTAGCTGTTCTTTGGAATTCTCACCTTTGGCTAGGCAAATCAAGAATATCATTTTTAAGCATTGGGAAATAGTTCAGCACTTACCAGGTTGCAGCAGTAAATCCTATATAGGTCTCAGAAAAACCAAATCGGTCGTGAATATCTTATCACAATCAGATCATGAGCGATCCCGAGACAGATTTTCCCACATCACCCCAGGACATTAGAGATGCGGGAGTTGCGCACAATGTAAATTTGCATGGGAAATGGACAGCATCTCCATTCCTAATAGGTCTTTTACCCACCGCCTGCGGGGCATAACTAATTGCAATTCTAAGGATTGCATGTATTTGATTTTATGTAAATGCGGTAAAGCCTATATTGGGATGTCACGTCAAAATATAAAAATACGCATTTTGGAACATCGTTCTAAAATTAGGTCCCTTAACACATTAGCCCCACTTACATCACATTTTATTGAGGCTAATCACTCTGAAAATGACTTCAAGTTTGTAATTTTAGAGACTGTTTGCTCCCCTAAGTTTTCCAGGATGGATGTGGAAAGGAAACTGTTGCAGCGGGAGGCGTTCTTCATTCATAGATTTGACACGGAGCACCCGCGGGGTCTGAATATGGAGGTGGATTTATCGTGTTACCTCTAAGACATAACATGTAGGCTGAGCTCTCTCTTTCCCTTCCCTCTGCGTTAACCAGTATACATTTCTTCCATTTTTGGTTGATTTATCAACGTCTAAGAGCACAAAAGAGAACAAGCACAGAGGCTCAAGATGCAGAATAAGATTTACAAGCTTTAAACACATTTATTAGACTTCTTTAACAGGTACCAATTTTAATTTTATTCTCCTGAACTGTAATATATTCTCTTATATATAGTTGTCCTTTGTTACATATACCATTCCATGTTTTATTTTTTTATAGATCCCTGAGGAAACGAATATTTGTGAAAAACCTTAATATTATCCGGAAAGGGTTTTGTATATATATTTTGTATGGATCATAGAGCATTTCCAGATCTCAGAATTAGCGGTATAGAACAACTTTAATTTTTGCCCAGTTGGAGCTATTTTAATTTTTGCCTGGTTGGAGCTGCATTTACTTTTTGGATTATAATAGGACATGGAACAATGCTTTTTCGTTTGAAACTTTTCTACATGAATGAATGACTTTTTGTTATATGCATTTTTACAAGAATTAATGGCTTATTGTCGAACATATGTGAATAAATTTGTACTTCACAAACAATTTTGGAATGGTAGTCACTTGCATATTGATCTAACACCTGGCATATGTCACTGTCAATATGAGATAACATGATAGCATACTTGACGCCAGCAACCAGAAAAAATGTCAAAGGGATATATGGTGTTTTTAGGGTATAAGCAAGGGAGATAGCGCCTTTAATTCAGACCCATGTCAAGGTCCAGAAATCTGGCTTCAACGGGCCAGAGGGCAGTTTGTCCTGCCATAAATCTTAGTTCTGTTGGGCAGCGCTTTGAGAGATGTTATGATTAAGCGCTTTTCGCTTTCCTCCAGAGGCACCAAGGACAGCACTCTACCTCTCCCCAAGGAGAACTAATTATATAGAATAATTTGGGGCAACTTTTGGTGCCCAAACTAATGCATTCCTACAAGAGACAGCAGTGACTCTTTGGCTATAAATAGAAATTATCACTGAACCCTAGAGTCAGATACGATTGGCTTTTGAGCAAGGATGACATTTACCTTGATACTGTACAAGCTATATTATTTGGCAAAGTTTCACCTTATCTTTTTATCTCACAGATGAGTCTAAAGGATTTAAAGTGGTCTCTTGCCCAGAATATTAATTAGGATTATTTTTACTGGCTAGCTGTGCCAATTTTAAAGGCAAATTTTGAATAAGAGTACGGCACAGTTACCATTTTATTATAAGCTCATTCTCAGCAGTTCTTCTCACAGCTGCTACCCTCCCTGTATTTGCCCGCTTTATATGTGCTATCTATGTCAACTTATCACCCATTACTTTCAGTAGGCAAAACATGACTAATCTTCCTAAACAGTTTGCTAGCAGCACTGTGACTACCTCAAAAGGTTTTTATTAGATGTGTCACACTTTGTGCAGCCTAATTATTATACCTAATGTATGTTAAGAGGGAAATCAGACCAAAAGGAGGAGTCATTTTGTGCATATGGAATTAATGACCATGTTGGTTTAAAAGTTATTTCTCAGGCAATAAAAGCCATCACTGAAGTGCTGATTAGGCAGATAATAAATGGGTTGTATAGCAAGTTTTCTTCTGATTAACCTAAATAGTTGAAATTAAGGTTCCAGTTAGTTGTGCTGTGAATACAGGACAGCTAAACAAGGCCTATGACATTGTAGAATTATTCTCAGAGTCCCCACCCCCCTAAACACGAGCTCAGGTGGAAGCCTCTGTTTCTTAGTCTACTATCTATGCCTGGCATAGATATAATGCAATGCAATTGGCTTTGGGGAAAGGTTGGCTTTGTTGTAAAGGTCAAGATCTTTTCCCTTCTGATTTTATAGTCTCTTGTGACATATTCATTAACTTCCTGAGGTTTTTTTAAGTGTAGAAGATGGATTATCAACATCATTCTGGTAGTCAAGTGTTCATACAATCATACCAAATTAATTTGAATACACTGGCTGTTTTTGTTTGTTTTTGAGTAAATTTCTGGTCTTGCAAGTTACATCATTGGCTATATGTGTGTGAGAGAGAGGAAAGGAGAGTAATAAAAATAAAATATATTTGGGGGAGAGAGACTGTGAAGCTCATTGAACAAAAGAGGTCCAGCTAGTTTTGTGTATTCTACTTTAATTGTTCATGGGACCTGGGACAAATATTAAGACCATAAGAAGCTTAAATAAGAGATTGAATAGGCAACAGGTTTCAGCAGTTTAAAATGGTTACCTTTGTATGCATGAATTTTGTTAACAGGACTTTGAGCAGTAGGTGACAAAACCATCTGCTGCTTCTTCTTTCATGTCCTGGTCCTGACCAAACCCTGGACTGCCAAAATGAAGCCACTTTCTTCATTTTATCATTGCCCAAATGCAAGTCCTCATCCCCTCTGGCATGTCTCTGGCAGCAATCAGAAGGTAGTTTTGGATCATGAACAAGTTGGAGGTCATTGGTGTCTGCCAAGATACAAGTTTTGCACCATTCTCATTGGTTTGGTTATATCCCCAAGCCTCACTGTGACAATCAAAATGTACAATAACAAATTTTATTTGTTCGTAAATAAAATTGTCCTGTTCATTAAAACTAAAATTTGCTTCTTGCAGATTATAGACAGAAGTAACAGAGAGTTGTGGGGTTTGGATGGTGAGAATTTCAATGTTGTTTTTTCCATCAATGCAGCTGATATTATGCTGAGGCCAGGTCTAACAAAAATTGCACTCTCATACTGGTCATGAGGTCTCTCAATCACTAGCTCCATCCCAGCCACTTTGGGTCTGTATTTTGCTGTCCCCGATGTGTTTCCTGGAGCAGAGGTATGTCACATTTGTATTTGCTGCACATGTCTGCAAGGAGGACACTCTTATTACTCAAAAGTCCCTCAATATTGATTGAGATCATTGTTATGGTTGGACTTGACAAAGATCTTTGTGATGGATTCATTCTTCAGTTCCTTTTGCTTGATCAGGTGTTAGAAGGACTAGCCGACAAGGTTGCCTCCCAGGGTATGCCCAACTGTATTGACAATTTTCATGGAGGCTCCTTCTGTGTACCCCAACCATCTGCTGTGTGAAATAGACAAACCACATTAGAAGCAGAGTTCTGTCAAAATGTGGCAAGTATATAATTTGGCAAGTTATTACAAAAATTAAATATTTACAGTAGTTTTTCCAACTATTTGTCATCAACTTCTAGATTAGTTTAAGAGTTGGTTAGTTTGTCCTTTAGACTTAGATATAAAGCTTTTTCTCCTACCCACTTTTTCATAGGAGGTGAAATTAAATTCTGTTTATCAGTGTGAGTTATTGTGCTTTTGAACTAAACTTACTCTAAAACACCAGTAAATGGCCCAATATTGCACAATGTAATATTAGGTTTTCAATAGCAAAGGCCAGTCCAAACATTAACAACACTGTTAGCAGTCAAGATGGTTTACAGGGTGCCCTCTTGTGCTCACTGTCATTCCTATGCACACACCTAGCATGATAAAATCTCAGGAACTATGCTTGTCCCATGCACATTACAGATTGAACAATCCCTCATCCAAGGCCCCATTATTTTTCCCTCCAAGCATCCCATGGAATACAGTTCAAAAGGTGACAGGACAGTTTGTTCAAGTGACTCCTAGACACCACCAGCAGTAAAGTGGCCAGCCTGTCACGTGGTTGCCTTGTCTCTGCAACCCCAATGACAAGCCAAAGAATTCAGGTTTTATTCATTATTTTCATATTAGAGAGTAACTGGGGGGTGCAAATGAAATACTAAGCTGTTCTATTCTGATTTCTTTGGAAGACATGCATCAAAAGGATTCTTGTAAGAAAACCCATTTCTATTCTTTTGCTTTATTTTGAGATGAACGGAAATTGAATCAAGGTACAAAAATCTATAAGTCCTGAAACAATTTAATACTTCTGATCATTGCTGCATGTCTATCCTACATGTACCTGTATGTAGGAACTGATTAATTGAGTGAAAACCTATTTCACTGGTTTTCTAATGGTCTGTGTCATTTCATTTGAGTTGAATACCTGCCTGCTTGTTTATGAACATTCGTCCTAAAGAATGAAAGCAGAAAGCACTCATCTTCTGTGGAAATGGAAATCCAGCAATAAAATGTGATTACACAAAAAATAAGTAGAAATAATAACAGGACAAAGGCATTTTGCATTCCACAAAAGACAGTTTAATATACTTTTAAAAGAACCATTGAAACTAACATCATCTATACATGCAGGATGGAAATAGTTTCAACTGTATAAGTAAACTTTTGAACAGGAAGCAAGTTTATTGTTGCCATTATAGTGTTTTAATTTAATACATTCAAAGTAATATGGGACAGGCACAATAAGCTCTTTGTTTTAAAAGAGCCCAACAGTTACACTTATAGTCTAGCGGATATAACTCCCAATTCAATAGATATATGCAAATTTCAGATTCTCTGACAGTTTTCATGATGAGTTACAGTATTTAAAAATTATTATTTCATTAGAAGTAATGCCTTGCACTTATAGTTAAACATGATAAATGCATTAGAAAAATCACTCATTTCCCCATCATAACAGCTCTGCTAATACCTGTCCCCATTTCACTTTCAAACACTTTCTGAAAGTTGATGACTTAATATATCTAGTCCATTAGTAGATCCTAAGAATATGTCCCCTGATTTTCCAGTTTAAGGGGAGGGAGAAAGGAAGTAAAGTGGTTCCACCCAGATTGCTTTGAATGTTAAGAAAGTATATTCATGTTGTATCATTTATGGTGATTGCCACAGTATCATTAGAAAATGACTTACAATTCCCATAATTACAGCTATCAGAGATTTTGGGAACATTATCTTCTAGGTTCCTATGCTTTGGAAATGGGAATATAATGCAAAAAAAAAAGAGAGAGAAATATTTCATGTTAAACTAATCATGGGGTATAAAATAAGAGATAATCTTGTTGATTTTGTTTATTTTGTTTTCCAATATATTACCTGAATGGACCCTGCACTGGCTCTGTGGTTAAGAAGCTCGCCTTGTTAGCTGGAAGGCCGGCATGTACTGCATGATGGTTTGAAGGCCCGTCTCTGTAACGGCACTTGCCATTCTAGCAGATCTAAAGCAAGAAAAAATAGGGACCACTTCGGTGGGAAAAGATCTTGGGGACATGAAAGGAGAGTTTCTCCAGCAAAAAACTTTTCAAACCTGACCAATTTCTGACACAAAATTTAAAAAGCCTGATATATTCTGTAGGAATTTAAGGCTAAACCCCTTCAGATGCCAGATAAATTTATGAAGATGGTCTATCTATCTAGAAGTTGGTCAAAAGTATAGCAAAATATTTCAACACATAAGTGGTAAGAATATATCTAAAACTAATAACAAGCATGATCTAGGGATGGATAAAGTAGTTGATTTATATGCTGGTTTGTCATGCATTTATTCATGCCTGCCACTTAATTTATGTGATTGTGTCTTGGATTGAAAAAAGGGCAAACAATACAAAAAGAAATATTTTGTATGCAGTTTTTTCTTAAACACCTCTGGTGTGCAACTTCCCTTGGCATAGACAGTTCAGCATACAATTGTTTTGAGCTGAAAATTGAACTACAAAATTTTGGAGAAGCATTAAGTCCAAAATAAAATTGTGTTCTGTTTTGCACATTTGCCTAAGAAATGTGAATTGTATTAAAATACAGAGCAAAGGAACTTTTATCTAACCTGAACATGAGTCTACAATTGTCCTAAACAATGTTTCAAACCTGACATGAAAAAACATAACAGGCAAAATTTTGCCCCCCTCCCCAAAAGCATAATAATGTAGGAAATCTCTATCTGCAACATTGCCACATTTCAGATAGAAATGAGAACACAGACATTTTAAAGGTTTGCAGTCCAATTGCAGTCTCAAGCCATAACATTTTCCAAAGACAAACTTCTACAACATGCCTTGAAAATTGCTTGGCAAGTCTCCCTCTGACCTATGCTGTGGCTCTTTGCCCCCCAACCCCCGGAATAAAGAGGCAGAGACAGTGTTGGATTTAAACTTAGGGCCACTTTGTTAACAAGAAGTTCATAATAAACTACTAGCAAAGGTTGCCCGGCATTGCCGGGCTGTTTTAAATGGTGTTGGAAAGTTTTTGTTGTTGTTGTTGTTAATGTTTGTAAAGAAGAGGTTAGTCTATAATTGAAATTTTTAAAAATTTGATTTATACAATTTTTTTTTGATGGCCTGTTTTAAACTGTGATGAGTTTTATTTGGTGTTTTGGTTTTGTGGATGAAAAAAAGAATAAAGGATGATATACTTTTTCGAAAAACTCTTGGGGCCTTTTGTGTGGGGCTATTGTGTCTTTTTGAATTTTTTTAATTATTGTGGGCAGCAAGTGCTGCTGGTAGGGGTTATCTTGTATTTTGACTGTTTTTTCTCTCATGGCCTCTGGGTGGAGCTTCTTCCAGTAAGTAGTCTCTTTCTTTATTCATTTCTTTTCCAGTCATTGTGGTATGAGGTCGTGTGGTGGTGAGTTAGCTGTTTTTCTTTATTTGGGGTGGTGGTGGTGGTTGAATTTTGTGGTGTTTGGCTGGGTGCTGGGTGTGTTTGGAAATGTTTGTTGTTGTTTACTTTTTTGGTGTTATTTTTGTTTGTTTTTGTGTATTTTTGAATGTTTTTGATTGTTTGTTTTTGTGTTTTTTGGTGTCCTGGGGGGGGGATCCCCTCTCAGACAGACTCCTTTGGTCCCCCCAACCCTCTCAACCCCAGGGGAGCCAGTAGAGAGGGGGATTCCCCCCAACTCCATTTTTAAAGAGAAGTAACCGCTTGGTTTCTTCTCTTTAATATGGGGTGTGTGTGTGTGGGGGGGGGAGGGGAATCCCCTCTCTGCCGGGTCCCCTGGGGTCAGGAGGATTGGGAAGACAGACTCCTTTTGTCCCCCCCAACCCTCTCAACCCCAGGGGAGCCAGTAGAGAGGGGGATTCCCCCCCAACTCCGTTTTTAAAGAGAAGTAACCGCTTGGTTTCTTCTCTTTAATATGGGGCATGTGTGTGTGGGGGGAGGGGAATCCCCTCTCTGCCGGGTCCCCTGGGGTCAGGAGGATTGAGGAGACAGACTCCTTTTCTCTCCCCAACCCTCTCAACCCCAGGGGAACCAGTAGAAAGGGGGATTCCCCCCCAACTCCGTTTTTAAAGAGTAGTAACCGCTTGGCTTCTTCTCTTTAATATGGGGAGTGTGTGTGTGGGGGGAGGGGAATCCCCTCTCTGCCAGGTCCCCTGGGGTCAGGAGGATTGGGGAGACAGACTCCTTTTGTCCCCCCAACCCCCTCAACCCCAGGGGAGCCAGTAGAGAGGGGGATTCCCCCCAACTCCGTTTTTAAAGAGAAGTAACCGCTTGGTTTCTTCTCTTTAATATGGGGCATGTGTGTGTGGGGGGAGGGGAATCCCCTCTCTGCCGGGTCCCCTGGGGTCAGGAGGATTGGGGAGACAGACTCCTTTTGTCCCCTCCAACCCTCTTAACCCCAGGGGAGCCAGTAGATAGGGGGATTCCCCCCAACTCCGTTTTTAAAGAGAAGTAACCGCTTGGATTCTTCTCTTTAATATGGGGCGTGTGTGTGTGTGGGGGGAGGGAATCCCCTCTCTGCCGGGTCCCCTGGGGTCAGGAGGGTTGGGGAGACAGGCTCCTTTGGTCTCCCCAACCCTCTCAACCCCAGGGGAGCCAGTAGAGAGGGGGAGCACAACCCCCCCAGTGATATTAAAGGGGAAATTCCGATTAGGAGCTTCAGGCGCCATTGGGGAGGGGGGCTTTGGTTCCCGTGGCTTGGCGGACTTGCTCTTCCGGTGTTTTTGTTTTTGTTTTATTTTTTGGGTGCCGGCTTCCTCAGCGTTCTGCGTGCTCATGGCACGCAGGATGCTGGGGCTTGTAGTTATGGGTTGGTGCTTTGTGTTTGTGCTGCATTTTTTAAAAACGGTTTTCTTTTGATTGGCTGCGGCGCATTTTCGAACGCTGCACCGTGCGAGAGCCTCTCAGCCTGATTGGCTCTGGCGCGTTGCGGCGCAAGGAATGTTGGGAAGTGAAGTTGTTTCCCTTTCTTCGCGTTTGTGGGGCTGTTGCCCCACTGCCAGTTTTCTCAATCCTTCGTTGACCTGCGGACCCAGATCGGCCGTGTGCAGGAAGGGTGAGTGCAGGCAAGTAGGGCGAGGCATAGCAACCTATAGCCAGTTCCAACGGTTAACCCTTGGATTTATAGGTTAAGATTTGCCTGTGGCAGGGGCTGAGTAGCGCGGATCTAAGTGATGGAGCCAAGGTGATCAACCTTACCTTCTCCACTCACAACTTGGTGAATACCGACCTACTGGGATCGACCTGTTCTCCAACAGTCCCCATCCCGGCTCACCATTTGGGTCTAATGGCCAATGCTGTTCTCAATCCTCAAGGCTGTAGGCCAACAGCACGTTCCACAATCACTAAGCATGCCCCTCACCAGGAAGCGGAAGTAAAGGGGCTTCCGGCTTCTGGCTGACTGACACGCCTAATGTCATCCCCAAATCATCCTAGGCCTTCACCTACCATGTAACTACATGCTACCCACCACAGCAAGGGGTTATCCAGATCAACCACTTGCCCCCACCAGACTGACCAACTCGGCCTGGATGCCCCTCTGCAGGCTGTTCAAAAACATGTCAAGGCCCAGTGCAGTAATATGGACACCGTCCGTGCAATACAAGCCGGCACGGTCAACCCAAATGTCAGGGTGTTCCACTACGGTACCCAGGCCCGTCCCCACAAACCTGACCACTGCCTTGTTCTCATACTTCCTGGCTTTGTTAATGAGGCAAGGGTCACAGTTGGCATGCCAACACCTCAGCGGAATGATGTTGGACCACACAAAGTGCACCTCTGGCCATTGGCGCTTTACCTCTGCCAGGTCTCACTGGATGGCCAAGCTTATTGCTACCCCTTTGAACATACCTAAGTCGTCCCCCCCCCAGATGTATCAACACAACATCTGGGGGCAAACCTGAAAACTAGTAAACACACAGGGAAGGAACTCCCCCCCCCCATGTCATGCCCCGTCAGCCCTTCCACTCCAAATCGGCCAGCAAGTCAAGACCCAAATTGATACCCCCAGGGAGGGCAGCTGCACGTCGGGCCACCCAGTAAATGAAACTGTGGCCAACCAACAGGACCCAAGCTCTCCGATCTCCCATGTGTACCCTGCAACAAAAGAAAAAACATGAGGGTGGATGTCCTAATGCAACAGAGGACGAATGTACAATTTATACTTTGGAGAGGCCTCTGGTGAATAGCCAAGGACAGCAGTGGTGGAAGCTGCCCTGTTGTGGAAGGAATGGGTGCCAAACCGGCACCCTTCAGGCCCACCGCTGCCAAGGCAGAACTGGTGCCGTCCAGAACTGGTACCTGGTCAAAGGTGAGCCATCCGTGTGCTGGAACAATGGGCCTTGCTCACTACCCCGCTCCCTCATATAGGTGGGGCACAGTTCCTGACATGAGCATGGGCCCAAGGCAAGTTTGGCCCCTCTGGCCCTCCGGTTGGTTTTAGAAGACCTAATCTTTAGAAAAATAATGCTGCCACTTTGCCTAACATTAGCTAACTGGAGAGCTCTCCTGGAAAAATCCTGCTTCGAATTAGCCACCAGCTCGCTAACCCTAAGGGCCCCCCCAAAAAAAGGCTGCCAATGAGGTGGCCCGAAAAAGGAATACCTCATTAGAAGAGTTGCAGATGTGGTCCCACATCTGCATGAGGTGTATTAACACTGCTGGGGAGATCGAAACCCTGTTGTCTGGGACATTGCCACACTCCCGTGACAACCCTTCCAGCACCTTGTGAATTCTAAAATCCTGCAAGGAATCAGCTATCCCCATGGCCCTGGCTTGGAATGTCAGGGCCGATAAGCAGCACTTGATGCTCCTGGGTGCCAGCTCCCTGACCCTCAGACTCACGATGAATTGGAGCGTGTGCGCTACCAGTATGGGCCATTCATCACTCAACCCCATGTTCTTGTGGAAGCGTGAAAACTCATTGAGGGCAGTGGCATAGAGTGTCCTCGTTGTGGGTGCCAATGACAACCCAATGGCCCTGTTGATCTCTACCCACCAAGGCTCCAAATGGCATCCAGCAGGATATCGGGCAGGTCCCTCACCCCAGGCACCAGCTGCATGAACTGGGCCATCTGTTGGTGGGACAGGACCTCAGCAATAGAATTGTCCAGGCCAAGCACATGCTGTGCACGGAAAAGTATGTTTAACTGCAGGCAGCGTAAAACAAAAACCCATACTAGGCGCATAACCCTGGGGGACCTGGAAGTCAAGGAGTTCACTTTGTGGACCATGGCCAGGTTGTCACACCAGGACAGTACTGACAAATTGGCCTAAATGTCCGACCAAAGCCACAGCAAAAAGTGGCACCCAGGTGCTCTAGCACCTGTCCCCTTCTTTGGACCCATAATCTGTTTGGTAGTAGAGACACACAGGAAAAATTCCAGGAATGTAAGGTCCCTAAGTATACCCGAGTGCTCCCAGTGTGCTGGCCATGAGTCGTTGCACCACCGGCCAGCAAAATAAATTCCAAAACCCAAGGAACCTGAAGCATCCAAGTGAACCTGAAATTGGGCGTCCAATGACTGCGGGACCCTCCAGAAGGATAGCCCATTGAAGTCTAACAAAAAAGGTCCGCCATACCCTCAGGTCCTCACATATGCCAGATTTGATTCTTGTTCTGTGGTAAGGCTTAGACAGGCCGCACATGGCATCGCAAAGCCACCTGAGGAATGCGCAGCCAGGTGCCACCACCCTGCAGGTGAAGTTCAGGTTAAGCTCCTGTAATTCCCTAAGGGTGGTCCTCCACCCTCCCCAGTAAAGTCACCAATTTGTCCTTGGGAAGCTTGGAGGTTTGTGACCTGGTGTCTAATTCCACCCCCAGAAACGATAAAGTGGTAGATGGACCCTCCATCTTTTCCGGGGCGAGGGGTACCCCAAGCTCCTCCACCAAGGCCTGGAAGGAGGCCAACAGGTGTTGGCAGCCCCCTGACCGAGCCAGGCCAGAGAATAAAAAGTCATCAAGATAATGGACCACTTGGGTCTGGCCCGCCCGGCATTTAAGAGCCCATTCCAAGAAAGAACCAAAGCGCTCAAAAGCGGCACAGGAAATGGAGCAGCCATATGTCAGCGCCCTGTCAACAAAATATTGTCCTTCGAAGGAGAATCCTAACAGCTCAAAATCTGTGGGGTGGACCAGCAACAGGCGAAAGGCCAATTTAATATCACACTTAGCCAGCAGTGCACCAGGACCACATGAGTGGACCATTTCCACAGCCGTGTCCAAAGAAGAATATCAAACAGAACAAAGTTCATGAGGGTCGGTGTCATTAACCGAGCGCCTCTCAGGGTAGGACAGGTCACCACCTATCAATCTGTTCTCCCCAGGAACCTTCTTTGGCACCAAGCCTAATGGGGAAACCCTGAGGTTAGCAAAGGGTGGCCGGTCAAACAGGCCAGCCACCCTGCCCAACCTAACATCTTTAAAAATATGCTCCCTAACTATGTCCTCCATCCCTACAACTGAAGGTAAATTATTGGAACATTGCGGGAGGCATGCCCCCTCCGCAGGGCTCCTAAATCCCCTAGAGAAGGGGTGGCATTCTTTCTACTCAGGTAATCAATGAGCTACTGCTTGAGGACCAGCAGCCTAATTGGGATGGGCCCCTTTGAGATTGGCCCCAAGACTGCCCTGGTATCTGTTGCCCCCCTGCTTCCCCCTGAGCCCCAGGCCAGATCCAGCCTTGGGGCAGGTGGAGCTCATATGGGGGTTCTTGGCAGCTGACACATACATGCCGGAACTTGCACTGTTTCTGGTTACATCGTCCATGAGCGAAGAATTCCCAGCAGGCCAGGCATTGAGGAACTGCCTGCCCTGCCATCTGGTGGGGAGCAGCCTGCGGGAGCACATGCTGGGTGAGGTGACCACAGTTACACCTATTCCCTGATACTGGGCATGACAGGGTCATGTATTGCAGCCACAGGAGCTGACATGGTTCGTCCCAGAGCATGGTGGGCCGTACGGTGGCCCACATGCAAAAATTTTCATCATAAAGTAACCACGCCTGCCCCGGGAAGTCCACGTGTGCACAGTATATGATAGCCAGATACTGGATCAACTGTGACACCTTTGCCGGAAAAGCCCGCACCAAAACCCCATATATATGAGGTAAGCTGGCAACCAGTTGGGCCAAGTCCTAGGGGGCTTCTTTTTCCTCGCCAGCTCCTTATCCTTGTTATCCTCTTTGCCAGCCTCCTTTTTTCCAAATCTCTATTCAATAAACTAAACAAATCGACATACTCCCCATTCAAGATCCTGTCTACTGTGGCTTGCAACAGGTGATCCCCAAAGAGAGGGTTTGGTCCCCACTGGGGGATGCCCCAGCTGGCACAGCATTGCGGCCGGGGTCAGAAGAGGATGGAAGAGCAGGCCCATCTGTTGTAGGCTGGGCGCTCCCCACCTGCCTTCAGTGTGGCTGCGGGCAGGGAACTACCTGCATGCGAAACCTCCACTGGGCAATGGGTTGGGACACTCCCCACCTGACTAACCCCTGCCTGGCTGGTAGGTGGGACACTACCCGACTGTTGGACCCCAGCCTGATTGGAGGCGGGGCACTCCCCACCTGGCCCACTCTTGCCTGGCTGGGGAAAAACCAAGGAGGACAAGGGAAACCCCATGTGAATTGCGGCAATGTCATGGCACCTGAGATGCCGCCCTGTGCAGGTAACCCTGTATTCATCCATGGCCAGAATTGCTTAGTGCCCAGGGCCAAGTTCAAACTGGGTCTCCCACCCTGCACCATGTCAGTGTCATGTGCAGGTGCAGACTCACCTGTCAGTGTGGCCACACTCACCGAGGCCCGAAGAGACAACTCTGAAGGAGCCACTGGCAAAGACACAACAGACTCAGTTGCTTCATCCAGCAGAGGGCCTGCAGGCTGGCTGCTAAGGCCCGACACCCCCGGCAAATCAGGTTCCACCTGTTCTTGCACTAAAGGAGACATAGAAGAATTAGCACTACCCTGCACAGACTCCAATGCTAGGGTGTCCGTTAAAAGTCAACATTTGAATATTTGACAGCTACTTGTTTAAAAAGTTTCCTTTAGGCGGCCCATCCTATGGATGGCATCATCCGAATACCCAAATACCGTGGCTGTTGGTGCAGCACCTACACAAAATGAATGGGTACCCTACTGAGGCCCCAGAAGGCCCAAATAGACAAGGGGAGCACCAGGAAGCCTCTGGAACTGGTATTTTGTCAAAGGTAGCCCGTCCTGGTTACACGAGTGGTGCTTGGGCGGAACCCCAGATAGCTGAAAAGGATGTCAAGCGAGCACCGGGCAAATCGCTCGTGATGTCCCAGTGACCCCGAACCTGATGGCAAAAGCAGACAGACACCCACCAATGGTATAGGCAGCTAGTCCGCTACTGTGCAAGTGTACCATGTATTGAAGAACATGGTCAATCAGCACTGGCCGCAAGTCAGGAGGGGGCACGTTCTGTCATAATGTAAGGAAATTATCAATACCTGGGCATGCCCTACCTTGAAAAGAATATTATGGCGCAAGGGGCGAAATACAAAGTGGCAAACAAGGGACATAACCATGGGCAAACGAGATGTTGGGCATTTACAATGTCCACCACGGCTGGATTATCGCACCAGACGTACACCACTGAATACTCCCAAACATGTCCCTGTAGTGACAAGGAGCCCAGAATGGGAAAGAATCCTAAAAATGTTAAATCCCTGAGCAATTCCGCACCCTGCCATGCTTTGGGCCACTGTCTGTGGCACCCTCGGCCATTGAAATAAATGCTGTAACCCACTGACCCCCGAAGCATCAGACTGAACCTGAAATTTAGTTGTGATGGGAAGATCATTACGCCAATATGACGTTCCATTGAAGTCGGCTAGAAATGTGAGCCAGCCCTGAAGGTGAGCCCGCCTACCGCTCATGGGCTGTACTCTGTGGTGCTTCTGAGATAAACCAACCATAGCATTGCAAAGGCACCTGGTAAAGACGCGGCCAGGTGTAACCACCCCTCCAGCAAAGTTGAAAAATCCATGGAGCACCTGGAGGTCGTGGAGCGAAACCCTGCACTTAGGCAACATGGGCAAGATCACAGCCGAATCTGGACAGCCCTGTCCATGTTTATTATTATTATTATTATTATTATTATTATTATTATTATTATTATTATTATTATTATTATTATTATTATTATTATTATTATTATTATTATTATTATTATTATTATTATTATTATTATTATTATTATTATTATTATTATTAATTTGAATTCCAGCAATACAAAGTTGAATATTAAAAATCATTTTAAGAATATAGGTGGCAGCACTTTTGTATCCCATAATAACAGGGACAAGCATAAAATCCAATATGGTCTGAAACATTTGGTAGGTGAAAGGACTCAGTAGACTTCCTCGGATGGAAATCCTTTTCTTAATTTTCATAGAGTCTACAGTGGTGCCATTTATATTTACTTATAATATATATCCTCACTATACAGATGCACATGGCTGCTGGAAATTATGAATGAAGCTTTCTCCTGTGTATGCTAGTGAGGTAAGGGCAAATCTATGCATTTATTACAGAGCTTCTCTTCGGGAATATGCGAGGGTGTAGGAAGCGGGGCCATCATGTTAATTCATAACTGTATTGGCAGATATCATTAGCCCCACCCCTCCCATGGCAAAATGACTCAGTTGCACTATCAGCAGGTAATGTAGGCTCTAATATAAATAATTCAAGACTGTTTCTAAGCAAAGTCTTTGTCTGAATCGGAACATTCATCATCAATGAGAAACAATACACACCCTAGCTCACCCCACCCATACCTGTACATATGATGGAGACCAAAAGATAGTCACAGTGTATTGGCCACTCCTCCATTATCAAAATAACTCGATACTTTCATGTAACCTGTAGTAAAGGCAATTGTGGTTCCCCCCTAAGGGGGAGAACTGTGCTGGGCCACATGTGTCCCATAGATAATGTTCAAATACAGGGTCATAGGGATAGATAGATCCGGGCAAGCTCTGATGGATACTACAGCATAAATCGATAGGCCGGCAGCCAGTTGGGCCAGGTGTGAGGGGGCTTGCGATGATGGGCCAAGTCCTATCCTGGTCGTCCTCCCTCTCCTATCTACCCTGACCATTTCAGTGGTCAAGAAACTGCACAAGTTAACACATTCACGGCACCAGATACTATCGCTGGTCGCCAGAGGAGATAATCTCTCACTAACAATGAAATACCAGCTGTAGGGCTGAATGGCCGTGGGATGGAATGGAGCCGGGTTCACCGGGGGGGGGCTATAGGGCCAGATTTTCACTTTAACAAGCATTACCCCGCTGAGCCATCCCATCAGCCCTATAGGATGCGGAACATCAGGCCCTGCAGGATGAGCACCATGTGGTCCAGGAGGATAAGGCGCCCACCATGGAGTCAGATGTGAGGCCGAAGGCATCGGACCGGGAGCCGTCTGGTGCGCACATGGCCATTGGGCCGCAGGGGCCATGGGCCAGCCAGATGTGTGTCGTGAATTCATTTGACTACCATACTCACCCGATGCACTTGCAGCAACTGCCCCCACCGGGAGATCCAGCTGCCGCTAAGCGTCGGGGCTCGCGAACGGATTAGAGCCCATCGAACCAAAGAAAAGTGGCCATGGCCCATCTAGGTTGGAATGCGACTGTGCATCTCCAAGTAGTTCTGCCCCCCGCAAGAGGGAAGTCCATTGAGCCATCAGTGGCAGATGAAAAGGCCCCTGTCAGGTTGGCTGCCTGGCTGGCCAATGGGTAGCTGTTGCAGCCTCTATACCCGCGGCATGCTCAAGTGCCAACGCACGGGCCTCCAAGGCCCGAGAATTCCAGGGCGAGGCCACGTGGGTGGGTTGAGATGCATGACTTAGCGAAGCCAGCACATTTATATGCTACTGCCCCATCACTTCTCTCCGGGTGGTTCACAAGTTAATTAGCATTTGTCCTGAACATGCAGGGTACTCATTTTTTTAACCTGAAAGGTGGATGGCAGAACCAGCCTTGAGGCCTGGTCTGGCTCGAACCCAGAACCTCTTGATTGCAGTACAGCAGTCTACCACTGTGCTACCGGTGCTCCTTTGTAATGCTAGGCCCTGAAGAGGCCCTGCTGCTCAGATGCGCAGGCCTAAGAGGCCTCTGGCCCCAATCCCTTGAGGACCCGCTCTGAGTATGGCAGGCCGCCTTTTTGGCACCATGCAGCATGAACCTGGCCTGGGACCGAGGCCTGGGAGGCCCAGAGATACTGGTTACCGAAGGCCTGGTCCTGTGACAGGAGGCCTTGTCCTTCAAGGCCATAAAAAGGCCTCCCCAATTGAGCAAAGTTTGGTCAGGCGGTTTGGTCAGCAGCCCAAGCTGCTGGAGTTCTGAGGGTCAGCTGGAGCGAGAATCGAAACTCACCCGGCCTAACTCTGAAAAGCAAGCCCCAGAGGGTGAGGGCACCGGCACATGGGGTACCTGCAGGGACACTCAGAACTGCATCCCGTCCAGGTTCCAGGGCTTGGAAAAGCGCCACCACTCTCAAAATCTGAGCATGATCGGTTCATATTTACCTGTGCCATGAGCGAGTCATATATTTATTATTGGAAATAATAACATGAAATGGTTCGACACACTACTGTATGCGATATCTGGCCTTATTTATTTATATATTTATTTGTTTGTTTATTGGACTTGTATGCCACCCCACTCACATATTAGTGTTGCAAAATGCCGCCAAATAAATCATTATGAAAGCAGCTATATTTTATAGGCCACAGCTGTATTGAGTTTACATGTGTCTGGCTTCCATCTTGCCTGCAAGTCTTACATTACCTGTTGCACTGAATGCACCAGCCTGGACATGGTAACGTATCATTAGCACCTGCAAGTGCCCAAGTGGTGGGTGTGTTGATGCAGTTTTGGGATGCTTTCGATGCAGTTGTTGTTGTTCAGTCGCACAGTCGACTCCGACCCTTTGCGACCCCATGGACCATTTTCCTCCAGGCGCCTCTGTTCTCCACCATCCCCCTCAGCCCTCCCAGCTCTATGCCCATTGTGTCTACAATACCATCTAGCCATCTCATCTTTGGCCTCCCCCTTCTTCTTTTGCCCTCCACCTTTCCCAACATCAATGCCTTCTCAAGTGAATCCTCCCTTCTCATTTGATGTCCAAAGTATTTTACCGTCGTCTTTACTATTTGACCTTCCAATGAGCAGTCAGGGTTAATTTCTTCTAAGATTGACCTATTTGTTCTCCTCGCTGTCCATGGGACTCTCAAAACCCTCCTCCAACACCACATTTCAAAGGCATCTATTCTTCTGTGTTCAGCCTTCCTAATAGTCCAGCTCTCGCATCCATACATTACTACTGGGAATACCATTGATTTGACTATTCTAATTTTTGTTTGCAATGTGATGTCTCTGCTTTTCACTATGTTCCCCAGGTTTCTCATAGCTTGTCTCCCAAGAATCAGTCACCTTTTTATTTCATGGCTACAATCCCCATCTGCAGTGATCTTTGATCCTAAGAAAGTAAAATCTGTCACTGCTTCTAACTCTTCCCCATCTATTTTCCAGGAAATGATTGGGCCTGTTGCCATTATCTTGGTTTTCTTGATACTGAGTCTCAAGCCAGCTTTTGCACTCTCCTCCTTCAGCCCAATCAAGAGATTCTTTAGGTCTTCCTCACTTTCTGCCATTAGGGTGATATAGTCTGCATATCTCAGATTGTTGATGTTTCTCCCAGTGATTTTAATCCCATATTGTGATTCCTCCATCCCTGCATTGTGAATTATGTGCTCTGTGTATAGATTGAATAAGGAGGGTGACAAAATACAGCCTTGTCTTACTCCTTTTCCTATTCCAAACCACTCTGTCATTCCGTGTTCTGTCCTAACTGTTGCTTCTTGGTTCATATACAGATTTCTCAGGAGGCATATGAGGTGCTCTGGCATTTCCATCTCTTTAATTACTTGCCACATCTTGTTGTGGTCCACACAGTCAAATGCCTTAGTGTAGTCAATAAAACAAAAGTAAACTTGTTTCTGGTATTCCTTTGTTTTCTCCATGATCCAACGTATGTTGGCAATGTGGTCTCTAGTCCCCCTGCCTCTTCTGAAACCAGCCTGCACCTCTGGTAATTCTCTCTCCACATGCTGCTGAAATCTATCCTGTATTATCTTGAGCATCACCTTGCTGGCATGTAGGATGAACGCGATTGTTCGATAATTTGAACATTCTTTGGCATTGCCCTTTTTTGGGATTGGGACGTATACTGATCTTTTCCAATCCTGTGGCCACTGTTTTGTTTTCCAAATCTGCTGGCATATTGAATGCAATAATTTGATGCCACCATCTTTTAGCTCTTTGAAAAATTCAACTGGGATACCATCATCTCCACTAGCTTTGTTGTTTGCAGTGCTCTTTAGGGCCTTTATGACTTCGCTCTCTAGGATGTCTGGCTCAAGTTCAATTTCTTCATCATTGTGATTATCAGGAGTGTTGAGGTCTTTTTTGTAGAGTTCCTCTGCGTACTCTTGCCATCTTTTCTTAATTTCTTCTGCATCAGCTAACTCCTTTCCGTCTTTGTCCCTTATCATGGTCATTTTTGCTTTAAATGTTCCCTTAATTTCCCCGATTTTTTGAAAAGATCTCTGGTTCTGCCTCTTTTGTTGTTTTCCTCCATTTCTCTGCACTGTTCTTTTAGGTAGTTTTCCTTAACTCTCCTTGCTTTTCTTTGAAATTCTGTGTTCAAATGATTGTATCTTTTCCTTTCTCCTTTGACTTTTGCGTTCCTTCTTTCCTCTGCTATTTTAAGAGCCTCATCAGACAACCACATTGCTTTCTTACTCTTCTTTTCTTTTGGTATGGTTTTCTTTGCTGCTTCACTGCATGATGTCCCTCATCTCCGTCCATAATTCTTCTGGTACTCTGTCTACCGAGTCTAAGCCATTAAATCTGTTCATCACCTCCACCGTATATTCTTTAGGGATGCTGTCTAGGTGATATCTGTCTGGTCTCCTTGTTTCCCCTATTTTCTTTAATCTAAGCCTGAATTTTGTGATCAGTAGGTTGTGATCTGAGCCACAGTCTGCTCCAGGTCTTGTTTTTGCTGACTGTATGGAGGTTCTCCATCTTTGGCTGCAGAGTATGTAGTCAATCTGGTTTCGGTGTTGGCCATCTGGTGATGTCCATGTGTAAAGTCGTCTCTTGTGTTGCTGGAAGAGAGTGTTTGCAATGATCAGTGCATTCTCTTGGCAGAACTCTATCAGTCTTTGCCCTGCTTCATTCTGTGTTCCAAGGCCAAACTTGCCTGTTATTCCCTCCACTTTTTGATTTCCTCCTTTGGCATTCCAGTCTCCTAATATAATTTGGACATCATTTCTTGGTATCTGTTCTATGAGGTGTTCTAGGTCCTCATAGAACTGGACCTAGAACACCTCATACTTCGATGCAGTATTTGTTATATTTGGCTTGCCACCATCACATTGCTGAAGTGGTGCTCAAGGTTGTCTTTTAGACCGCTATTGCCATCTCTTCTGGGCTGGACATCATGATTTTTAAACCTTTCTGAGACAAATGGATGGAAATTGATCACACCAAGTCCACCACTTGTCTCCAGGACAAAAAAGTGTAACCTTTCTTGACACACAAGGCAACGTCACTGCTTCAATTCTTAGATGCAAGGCTCAGAGTAAGTATTAAGCTGTTGCAAACCTTTCACGCATTTTGCTTTCAGTTCAGAACTCACCTGTAACTTTTCTCTTATTAGGAGGGTCACAGTCATGGAGACTACCAAGAACATCTGGAGCTTAGCTGTATATATTTCAGAGGTTGCCCTACTACACAAGATTTCAATTTTTCTAAACCAGGGGCCATCCATGATGCTCGATTTATGTCCAGAGCTATTTACTCCTTGAAAATCTTTCTCTTCAAGGAACAGTTCAAACTGACATCAAGAGAGAAAACTGGTCTCAGAGACATGTGTTTGTTTGTTGTTCTCCGCTATGTTAAATATTGGTTCACTGCTACTTCACTGCACCTCAGAATGACCTTTTGTTTATGAAAGACTTGATGGATTATGCGAACGTGAACAAGAAATTTGGTGAGATTCCACCATAATTAGATTTTAATGTCCCATTTGATTGCAAGAGGAGGATGATTGAAAAAAATAGGTCAAAGCTAGCAGCTATGGCGAATTTTTGGGACAAATGCCCTAAAGTGCAAAATCCACAATCTTTGAAATTAAAAGATTTGTCCCATTTCGTGGGACCCCGTACTCTGAACTAGTTTCAAAGGTTTGATCTGGAATGTACTTTTGTTGATCATCCTCCAGAGACCTGGGGATGCCTGTGATGATTTCCAGAGAGCCCGCCAACATTTTTTAGACATAAATGTCGTAAATGATGTTGCAGAGTGTGTGGTGTAGCTCTTATGCAGAATACCTGGAAAATGTAAAAGCTGAGGAAAATATGCAAAATATACTAATTGTAGCCCATAATACCAGGGGAAAAACCAAAATGTGCACAAAAAAATCAATGTCTATGAACCTGTACTCCAACTAAAATTACAAAATGTACATGCCCATCTGCTAGATTTGTTAAATAAATGAAAAATGAGAGGCTAGCAATTTCTTTTGAATTTTCCTTACTTTTCTCCGGTGAACGAACATTCAACATGTTTGTGGCAGAGGTAAATATTGCTTGATTACGTCCAAACTTCTGTTTCTGATTACTAATGGTAAAAGAAAACTTTTTTAAAAGGTTGCAGTCAGATATTCCAAAAATTTTATTTTTAGCCAAAATAAGGGACACCCTAGCCAGCGCCTCCAACCTGCCCTGGAGGGTCAGAGCCATATCCCTCCAATTCATACCTGTCAAGTTTCGGGAAATTTCTGTCAAATAAGGGAAATTTCCCAGCCAAAACAGGAAACTGGACAGCTATGCTTATCCTGTGTTGGCCTCTAGTCTAACTCCAGTCTAATTGCAGTCTAACTAATATGGGATGATGGCAGGAAAGAGTGTAAAATACGGGGGTTTGACAGAAATTTCCTAAAACTTGACAGGTATGTTCCAATTGGCATCACTGCAGGCTTCTGGCCCGCTGTCCGATCGATGGGGGGTTTCAAGTCCCAGGTGCTGGGGTGTCACACCAGCAGCCTCCTCCAACGCCATGATGCACACTGCCATCTCTCTAGGGTCCAGAACCACCTCGGGCCCACCTGTGCCCAGAGGTGTCAGACCCGACTGTGGGTGAGGGCACTTCCTGGCCCTAGCACTTGCATGTCCTAGCACCCATCCCCTTCTTTGGACCCATAATCTGCTTGGTAATAGAGACACTCAGGAAAAATTGTCCCCAGATTCTGCCTAGCAACAGGTACCAGGCAAAATGGCTGACACTGCTAGCAAAATGGCCAATAGCCTAAGGTTCCACCCGGTAACAGGCTCAGCACAAAATGGCCACTGGGACGACACTAGTGTCTGATCCTGCAAGGCCACAGGGCAAAGGAATCAATTCCCAATGCCCCAAATAAATTCCCAATGCCCCCAGTGATGCCTGGTGCACAAAGCCCCAAGAGGGGCAAGTATGGGTCCAGCTGGAAGGCTCCCCGGTTGGGCTTGGCCCACCCTGGAAGGGACTAGTAACTGAGGCCATGAGGCCTAGAACCAGCATCCCAGGGCAGGGCTACTGCCACCCAGCCTCTGGCAGGCAGGCGGGCATCCCAACAGGAGTCGAGCTGGGGCCCAGGAAAGCTAACAGCCCTCAGAGGCCGGGGGTGCAACCCATAACACCCCCCCAGAGGAGAGGTGGCACACCCAGGCAAGGCCAACCAGACAGCCCCACAGGTCCTAATTTCCCCCAGCCCAAGGCAAACCAGTCAAGGCATAGTGATGTTGTCTGTGCTGCTGAAGGCAGCTCCCCATTCGGGCCTTGTGCAGTGAGCCTCAGAAGGCCTGGCAAGCACCCGTGCACCGAAGATGAGCTACACAAGAGCACCGGGAGTGGGCTGGCTATGGAGCCTCTGTGTGGTGCCGGAAAGGCCTGCAGAAGTGCTCCGAATGGAAATGGGCGCTCCTCAGGCGGAATCCCTCCACGCAGTAGGCGAGCTCACTTTTGCTCACCTACTGAACTCTGGACTGGGCTGGGGTCAGGGAGGCTGAGCCCTATATTAGGGCATAGTTCCTCCCCTCCCCCTGGCCCAGGACACCCCTGGGCATGCCACCATTCTACCTCCCCCAGGGGAGGGTGGCAAAGCCACGCCACCGGACATACATCCCGTGGTGTGTTACCATTGTGTGGATAAGAATGTTCCCAGCTTCTATATTTTGCACAACAATTGTGCACCTACTGTTGAGTGTTACAATTACACTCTTTCAAATAAAAGTGTTCCTATTATATGTTACTAGGAATGTTCCTTTCAGCTCAAATGTACAGGCATTTTGGTGAATAATTAACTCAAGTAATTATTTCAGATCCAAAAGAACATTATGCTCATGCATGCATACACACTTACAGATGTTAGGAAATTCATTTTACAATGGTGACAATGATTTTTTTAAAAACTTTAGTAGGAAGTGTACTTTTGTTGCTAGAAGAATTGCTGTCTCATCAAGATTCATCTTGCCTTACATGTATGTACCTTGATTATGTCCAACTGATATGAATGATTTATTCATTCCAAAATTCAATTCCAGAATAACTAACTCATTCCAGGAGATGTTCCTGGGGGTTCACACAGCAATACAAAAACCTATTAATTCATCTTTTCTTCAGATGGAGGAGGCTGAAAGAACCAGGGAAATCATTGCATCTTTGGCTAACTCAGAAGGAGAAAACAAGCTCAAAAACAGTATCCCAAAAAAAGGTGGAAATAAATCTGAACTGTCCTATAACATATCTAGAAAAATAGAAGCCTGTGAACAAAATTGTTTAATTTAAATGGAATATAGAAAGGGAAAATTTTTGTTTTCGGTAATGGTGGGTGTAACTCTTTAATTTTCAGGTTTTTTTATACACTGGCCCTTTGATTTTACACAAAAGACACTTCCTCTTTCAAGTCATTTCTTTTTGTGCTTCCCCATTTGTGTTTTCTGGCACTGATATAAATACAGTGATACCTCATACAGCGTCCAAACCTGGTTCCACAAGTTTGGACTTTATACTGATTTGGACTTTGTATGAGGCATGCAAAATCCTAGCCGCAATGCCTCATACAACATCCAAAACCTTGCCGCGATGCCTCATACAACGTCGTTTCCATAGAGATACATTGTACTGGTAACAGCACAGACTTCAGGGCAAAGTCAAGGAAACAGACAGGAAACTGACAGAACTTTAAGAAATCATTGTCTAAAGGCTAAAAACATTACAAAAACATGTCAAACAACTCTGATTGTCCAAGAACCTGAAGGATGCTGCAAAAATCCTAGGAATGCTTCTAAAAATTCTGACGAAAAAATTCACAAAAAAAATCCAAAATCGTGCTAAAAACCACTCCTAAACACTCTTCGCCTCATGCAAAACCCACAAGAGCAATGCACGCATGTGTCCTGCCTTTTATACTGCCCAAGCACAATGCAAACTGGGAAAACCCCAATGCCTCATACAAAGTCGCATGACTTTGTATGAGGCAACTTTTTTCAAGGAATTAGGCGATGTTATATGAATCCGATGTTGTATGAAGCGGACTTTGTATGAGGTATTACTGTACTTCAAGTAAATACAAAAGATGAGCTTCAATTCAAAGGAGGAGGACTCCTGTTTGCTAACCCATTAGAGATCAGTTGTGCTAAACTCAAAACACTAATGTTCAGATAAGACCATGACAAAAAATTTAGTTCTTCTATATTGCTACTGCTGTGCTACATAGCACGTTGCAGCCTGGCAAAACACCAGTAAACAAGAGACTAAAAAAAATGAAATATAAAGAATCAATGATATACCAAGGGAGAAAGAAATGAGACAGCAAGGCTTCATTTATTGCAGATATGATTTTGGAAACATCAGATAGGCCTGATCATTAGATTGTAAATCAATCTCTTTCTGTCTTTTTAAAGACATCACCTTGTAAACAAATGTCCGCATAGTCAAAGCAATGGTATTTCCAGTAGTAATGTATGGCTGTGAGAGCTGGACCATAAGGAAAGCTGAGCACAGAAGAATAGATGCCTTTGAGATGTGGTGTTGGAGGAGAGTTTTGAGAGTACCCTGGACAGCAAAGAGAACAAATAGGTCGATTTTAAAAGAAATCAACCCCAACTACAATCAACCCCATTAGTAAGGATATCAATATAATTTTGTCCCCCTTTTTCTGATCATTCAGGATTCTAAATAATATTGCCTCACAAAGATGTATAATCACAGTGGAACAAAAATGTATAAAATTCATATATAATAGTGTTACATTCATTATATTCCCAATATAAAACTACTTCTGTGAATAAAACCTTATGGTGTAGAAGTACGGCTTTAGAAGAAATAAATTAATCAAGATCTCCTGCCTACAAATTCTTTGTGTTCATAATTTTAGCCTTGCCTTTTTGCCGAAGCCATTTTTGTATAAACTGTAAGAAATTATGACTCAGGCATGGCATTCCATACATTAGCCTGTGTTATACAAATAGGCTGTTCCCTTTTCTAATTGTAGGCAATTTTTCTGTTTGCTCTCACACACAGAAGCTCTTAGGTAACTGCTTTTACTCAAACTTTTGTTTAACACTAGAATAAATTTAACTATGGGAAAATGTTTAATTTCTTAAAAGAAACAGGTTTTTTAAAAAGCCTACACCCTTTCAAGGCAGGTTTGTAATGACAGTCTTTTATTCAATATATGATTGAACAAAGATAGGGGAGTATGTGAGCTAAGAAACATAAATGGCTTCATGGGTAGGACAAATTGCAGGCAGCCTCTGTCCCTACATGCATATCTTTCCCCATATTTATCCTTTTCTGTCTCAGACATAGAATATTACAGATAATAAAACATTTAGGATATTGTCTTGGTCTCTTTCCTGGATTTCACTGGTACAACATGAAGTAGATCTGTGAATTAGGCTTTTTCCAAACTAACTTCCATTTTATGTTGCTGTGTGAAATATATATAAACCGGTGTTTTGCTACATGGCCACGGAAATGTCTGTACACCTAGACAGCATTAGCTCTTTGACAGTAAATGGAGATCAGCACTGCCCCTAGAATCAGACATGACTGGCTTTCTGCAAGGCAGACCTTTACCTATTGTTCTTGCTGCAGTATGTATAGGACAATAGAATTATGCTTGCCCAAAACTATTATTTAATCTGAGTCTTTATGCTTTTTGCAGTGTGCATTGTGCAGTGTGCCTTATGGACCAAAAAGCTATTTTGTCATCCACTCATCTCTGTGATTCTTTATTATCCAGTTTTCAAAGATTATCATGTAGTTGCTTTTCAGTTTCCTTGGTGGTCTTAATGAGATCCTTTTCCAGCTATGCTAACTCTATTTTCACTTATTTTAGATTATAGAGAAAGAAGCCAAAAACTCCTTAATTTTTTCTGATTGGAAGTATACAAATGTAATGGAAAGCTGCGCCCTCCCCGCCCCCACCATCGGTGGGGAGGTAAAGGGAGCCTTCCGTGGCCCGGGAGGCTCCGAAGACGCCGTCTCAGCTGCGCCCTCCCCCCCCACCATCAGCGGGGAGATAAAGGGAGCCTTCCATGGCTCAGGAGGCTCCGACGGCATCATGCCCTCCCGGCCCTTTGTTTATCTTGGAGGTTGACAAGGGCGGGTAGTTTTGACTTTGATTATTTTTGTGGTGGCCTTGTTGTACCTGGACATGTGGGGCTTCTGAAAAGAGGTTTTTTTTTCCTTTTGTCTTGATGCTTGCTATTGGAGGGTTGGAGGGTTGATATTGTATAATTGTGATTATTGTTTTTCTGTAATTGTACTGATTAATTGTTGTGTTTTTGCATCATTTTATTGTAACAGTATGTATCTTAATATGTTGTTAGCCGCTCTGAGTCGGCCATGGGTTGAGTGGAGCAGGATATAAATTTAAATAATAAATAAATAAATAAATAAAATAAATATTGTTTTGGACAACACTTTTTTTGGGGAAAAAGAAAATCAAATCCAGTTGTCTTCTTTTTCTTATATTTTCAGTGTCCTTGTATCATAAGAACTAGGAACCAAATTAGAGGTGATGCAGCTAGAGGGAAATATGTTAACTTGAATTCCCACCTCCTTTAAAAGTACAGCCATTCAATCACATTACTGTGTCACTATAGACAAGTTCACACACATAGGTTTCTTACCTAAAAATCACTATCCCCTTTTTCTTTGTCACATGAAGACCTGCAAGCACCAGAGATGCATTTCAAAATTAAAAAAGTTCTTCTACTGGCAGAGACCCCCAAGAACCACAGAGACTTTAATTTCAGGCAAAAATAAAAATGGTTAATTGAATATGCATTTAATCAACAGTGGCCTGCTGCTGGTCAAAGACAGTTCACAACCTTTTGCCTGCTACAAAAATCTAAACGTAACTACATTTTGAAAGTGATCTAGAGAGTTGGAGTCCCGACATCGCAATGTCCTTTTTATACAGTTCTACAAATACAGACTAATCCTATCCCATCTAAAGTTACAATAAAGCTTTTACAAAAAAAACAATAACCTAGCAGCAGGTTGTTATTTCATAGGCAAATAAGTCAATTTTGAGTTACAATAGTACCTTTTTATGTAAATAGTGGTGTTTGGTGAATGGTTACAAATTCAAGAAAAAGATAGAGGGAGGAGGTTGGGGAATTAGGTGGAGACAAGTCAGTACAGTAACCAATTAACACACTTGGCTTGAAGACAGGAATCTATCAGAAATGCTGCACATCTGAAGTGGGAGGATGACTGACCATTCAGCATCAATGGAACTCACTTGAGGTACTCACTTGATGAATTTCTTGGCATTTCCCACCCAAAGGATTTTCCCAAGTTTAAATGGCCAATTTTTTTTTTTTAAAATTCATCTGGGGGCCAATCAGGAAGATTTACTAGTGAAGTTTTGAGGGGTTGCAAATCCTTGCTGCCTTACTTATAGGAAGTACCATTTGTGAGGAGAAATATATGACATAGTAAAGGGATCAGTGTAAACATCTCCAGAGATTATAGACTCAAATTGCCTAGAGTTGTTAGAGATGGTAGCCTGAAAATGATGCTCTCATTGCCTATTAATAAAATAATTCCTTTTATTCTTTATAAGTTGGTGGATTTGGCTCTTAAAATTGAAATATTCCAAAGGGAGAAATAAAGTTTTAGCTATTTGATGGTGATGGTAGGTAGTTTGAATGAGGGCTTTCAGATCCCTGCAATCCTTATTGAACCAGTTGATAGGATGGGCCTTCCCTGTTTTTTTCTGTGCATGAAAAGGTGTTTTAGTGCACCGATTACATAAGAGAATATGTCCTCAAATGCATGTAACATTACCAAGGGGTTATCTGAGTGGGTTACAGAGGCTCTGAGGTCTAGAAAGGATTTCAGTAAATAACTACTGAATCATGTGGGCTGAGTCAACAGACCAGACACAATTAGAAGATACAAGTGAGTCCTCACTAATGGGAGGAGGAGTCAGTCTCCAAGAAAAATGGAAATTGAGCACTAATATCAGAAGTAAAAAAGGGAGATCACTTATCACCTACCAACTAGAGAACTATGAGTCTTTTAACAGTAGCAGGAAAACTATATGTCAAACAACTACGAGGCAAACTCGCTGTTGTAAACCCTCCGGGGTGGGTGGGTTGTGCAGACTGTATTGCCAAACTGCGGATATTCTTTTCCTCGGGCTAAGGGCTATTTTGACTCCCACAGCTTGCAAAACTCCAACCCCATAACTTGTGCATCACACATGAGTCGGCTTCCATCTCCCCTTGGGTCACGATTCTCCAAAAGGATAAGCCGTGGAAGGTTTGTTAGGTAGCGTGTAAATTAATTGGTAATCAGGAAATAAAGTACTGTATTACTATGCCAAAATCCCATTTCTCAGGATCACATCAAACTGGACACTGCACTTCCAAAATCCTTTGGAATAAAGGCCAGGGCAGACTTAGCATTTATTTGAATGAAAGGAGTAACAAAGTCCATAAGGCAAATTGTTGCTTCAGTAAGTAAAGCATAGCAAAAACTAATTAGCGAATCTGGTTCAGCAATTGCAAAGTGAAATGTCCCATGTCAGGGTCTTAATTCTAGCTAAAAAGGCAATAAGTTGCTCGATCTAGCGAACTAATTCCTAGACATGCAATGTCCCTTAAATACTTGAAACTAGAAAATTACTTTCTAAGTCTCACCTCTGACTGCTGGCTGAGAATTTCTAAGTATCACCTTGGTGCACCCCCTCCTGAAGAAACCTTCCCTCGACCCAGCTGTCCTAACCAACTATAGGCCTGTCTCTAACCTCCCCTTTTTAGGGAAGGTGTTGGAGAAGGCAGTGGCGTGTCGGCTGCAGGGGGTGCTGGATGAAGCGGATTATCTGGACCCCTTTCAGTCAGGATTCAGGCCGGGATATGGTACCGAGACGGCATTGGTCGCACTGATGGATGATCTCTGGCGGGAGCGGGACGGTGGTCACCCATCCGTCCTTGCTCTTCTTGACCTCTCAGCGGCTTTCGATACCGTTGACCACGGTATCCTTCTGGAACGGCTCCGAGGATTGGGAATCCAGGGCACTGTGTGGTCCTGGTTTTCCTCATTTCTGAGGGGTCGGACCCAGTCGGTGTGGTTGGAGAGTGAGAGGTCGAGTCCTAGGCCCCTCAAATGGGGGGTGCCTCAGGGCTCGGTGCTCTCTCCTCTCCTATATCAACATCTACATGAAGCCGCTGGGTGAGATCATTCGTTCCCATGGGGTGCGGTACCATCAGTACGCGGATGACACTCAGTTGTACATCTCGGCCCATGGGGACCCCAGTGATGCCATCAAAGTCCTTTCCAGGTGCCTGGAAGCTGTTGGGGTCTGGATGGGGGCTAACGGGCTACAACTGAATCCCAGCAAGACTGAGTGGCTATGGATAAGGGGTCCTGCGTTAACCCGGGAGCTACCATCTTTGGTTCTGGATGGGGCTATTTTGCCCCAGACAGACCCGGTGCGCAACTTGGGGGTCCTCCTGGATTCGCGGCTACTGCTAGAAGAACAGGTGGCGGCTGTGACCAGGAGGGCTTTCGCCCAACTTCGGGTGATTCGCCAGTTGCGCCCACTCCTGGACCGGGACTCCTTGCTCATGGTCACTCACGCTCTGGTCACCTCCAGACTAGATTATTGCAATGCGCTCTACATGGGGCTGCCCTTGACGACCATTCGGAGGCTACAGCTGGTCCAGAATGCAGCAGCCAGGGTGGTGATGGGGTGTGGGCGTTATGCCCATGCTTTGCCACTGCTCCGGGAGCTGCACTGGTTGCCAGTTTGTCTCCGGGTGCAATTCAAGGTGCTGGTTTTGACCTTTAAAGCCCTATATGGTAGTGGGCCGGGTTACCTAAGAGACCGCATCGCCCTGAGGACGTCTGTCCGTCCAACCAGAGTGGACCGGAGGGGCTCTCTAATTGTTCCATCAGCCAGAGGGGCTCGCCTCTCTGGCACAAGGAGGAGAGCCTTCTCCGTGTCTGCACCGGCCCTCTGGAACCTCCTGCCAACAGAGCTACGTCTCCGGACGGAATTGCTGCCTTTCAGAAAAGAACTTAAAACCTGGCTGGCGGGTCAAGTGTGGGGTGCGGGTGGAAGGGTAACCTCCATTGGGTGGTTGGTGTAGAAGAACTCTTCCCCATGGTGCCTTTGGATCCTGCAGCCCTTGTTTTTAGGGGGTGGGTAGTTTTAACTGTTTTTAACATGTGTTTTTTAATTTTTATTGTGAACCGCCCTGAGTTGGCTTTGGCCGAGTGAGCGGTATATAAATGTGACAATTAAATTAAATTAAATTAAATCACAGCTGGCAAAACTTTCTAAGTGTTGGATGTGATGTATCTGTACACAACAAGAGTTAAAAACAATAATGTTTTTTTGACATTTAAATCATTTGTAATTGACTAGTCAAAAGTGTTAAGAAACAAAATATGAGCTGCCATCCATTTACAAGCTATCATAGTGAGTCTTTGCTTTCTCCTTGAAACCAATTGCTTTGAACCTATAGTAATAATTGAAGAACAGCTTTTTAAAAATGTATGATTTTATATCCTATCTTCATACCAATGCTATAATTAATATTCCTGTATCATTTTGCTGTTGTATTTGAGGTCTAAGAGCAATTTTATACCCAAGTGGAACACATTTATCTGACATTTGCACATATATTCCCTTTATTATAACCTTTCCTCTTCATTGACTCTTTCCTCCATACTAACAGATACACTTCAGACCAAATTTATCTTGTAGCTTGAGCTATCCAGAAATGGATCCAGATGTAGCCATCATCAAAGAAGCCCAGGACAAAGTATTTCCCATTTTATAATACTTGAAGTTACAAGTCTTAACTGAGCATCTATTATACTCTGAATTCCTTAGCAAAGTTGTATAAGTGCCCCTTCTCCTTCTCCTGATGGTGAAGTATGAGCAAGAAAAGAACAATGCAGAAGATGCATAGCCTTTTTGTGCTATAAAATGCCTTCCAATTTCTGATTATGAAATAATGACCTCTAAAAGGTTCTGTAGTCTGGCCAGGATATCCTGCCATGGTAATAGCATAGACCATATTGACAGTGACTCAACATCGATTGTCAGTAGGTTGTTAAATAACCTGCCAACCCTGAGGACTAACAGCCTTGAGGGGTGAAGTCTGCAGGGAAGGGTGATGGTCTCCTAGTGGATTAAATCTCACTTGAATCCATCTTGATGGAAGGCAGCGTCTTCATCAATACTGGCCTGGTGCTGAGGAGGACTTTGTTTGCCAAAAGAGCTCAGTACCAGAAGGTGATTTGTAGAACTGAGTCAATAGTATTGGTGTCACACTGCAAGACAGAAGGGAAATGGAAGGCCACTGCATTATATTGTTCCCAGGACAATCTTCATGGCTATTCTCCATGAGGATAGCAAAAATTCAGAATTGGATCCAGGACTTGAAGAAGAAAAGGTCCCGCCATTAACATTTCAGTTCAAGCCTTGTGAACTGAAGGTTAAGCCTCTAGCAACTGTACCTGTACTGAGTAAGTCCATCTCATGTTCAGCCTTCTTCTTTCCCACCTTTAATTTCTCCCAGCATGCTTGTCTCTGCCAATTTGTCTTTTCTTCTCATAACATGCTCAAGTACATATAGCCTCATTGCGGACATTTTAGCTTCTAGTGACATTCAGTCTTGTTTTAATTTACACACCACTTACCTTTCTGTTTGTCCAAAATATCTGTAAAACTCTCTTCCAACATCATGTCAAACAAATTTCCCCTCACCTCTCCCATTTTCAGCTTTCCTCACTGTTCACTTTTTTCATGCAATATTAAGGGATGATCTTAGCTTTGGTTGCATAGACAATATTTTCTCTTGATGATCTTCTCTACTTCCTTCTTCCCTACTCTCAGCTCTGCTCTGCTTTCTAGTCTGTAGACTCCATTTCAATTGATGATCAAACAGAGGCATATCAGTTTCATCAGTGTCAACAGAAAAAAATATGTAATTCTTCTGTAGTATTTTTGTCCTCTTTATGTTGAGCTATAATCTTTGCAGGCGCACCCCCCAATAAAGGACTCAGACACCAATGAAAGTGGATAACGGCATTGGGCCACATTTATTGATTCATGCCCTAGTCCGAATTATAAATTTCTATTGGTAATTGACCAATCATAATTCTTAAGGCAAGCAGGCCGAAGTAACACTGGTAAGGTACCACCCAAAATTGCCAACGGCAATTGCTACAATGTATCCATTTGTATCAATTTGTTTGTTGACCACAAACAAATTGTTGACCGTAGTCAATATCTAACTAATGACCCCACCCTCTGACGCATATCCGTAAAATCACGGGGTGATGCATGCTGTCTAGCTATAGCCATCACCCCGTCGCCTAGTTCGTCGTTGACCGGACAACGTTTAACCAACTTATGCCTGTCTAGTGTTATCCAGTCAATTGCGAACTTGCCGGATACCTGTGGGTCATAATGTTTACCTTACCAGTGCTACCCGCCACACGGAGGGGCTTCAAAGAAGGCTCGACGCCCCCCCCCCCAGACCGTCAGCTCGGTCAACAGGCCTGCTCGCCAATCACCCAACAGGAGGTCCATACCTCCTCGCGACAGATGGACCCCATCCCCTGCATACAAGTCATAACTTTGGAGGCTAATAGCGGGGTGATGACTGACCCTCCCCCAAGCCCTGTCGACAAGGAAACGCGCCACTGCCCTATTCACCATGCGTCTAGCACGGTCAAGGGCCAGGAGGTCAACACCCCCTCTGTAGGAATGGCGCGTGACCATGTCCGACCAAACAAGGGTTGTGGCGGGCCAGACGTAATGCAGGTAGGCGAGGTCCTCACAAATCGCATGCTTCAGCGACAAGCCGGTGACCTGGCCCAAATCATTGCCCCCCAGGTGTATGATCAGAATGTCAGGCGGGTCAGCATTCTGGCCTGAAAAAAGGAAAGGCAGCAGCTCCCGCCATAACATCCCGGGCTTACCATGCCATGTGAGACTTGCGTATGCACCCAGTCCCAGTCGGGGTCCCCACTCTGTCGCCGCAGCATAACGCGCTGCCCTGTGCACGTAGCTATGGCCCACCAGCCATACTGTCACCGGTGTAATACGACACCCCGGGTCTGTAAAGGAAAAAATGAGGGAAAGTAGGTAAGGTGACTGGGTTTGTTACTCACGGCGGGAGTGGGCGCACATAAAACTGAAAACATTGTGAACCCCACCGTCCCATGCTACGTATGTCAGCCCCTGAGTACCCAAAAGCCGCAGCGGTCGAGGCCGCCCCTATACGGAATGAATGAGTGCCATAGCGGGCGCCTGGGCGGCCCACACTGGCCAGCGCTTTGCCCGTCACCTTCCAAAATTGAAATTTAGTAAGGGGAGACCCATCTTGGTGACAGAAAAATGGGCCATGGTGCGTGCCACGCAGTGCCAGGAATTCCTGTAGGGCACCAACCGGACAGATGTCTGCCAAAGAACACCGTAGCAGTCGCACACCACTGCTGACGCCATGCTGATCGGTCTTAGAGGAACGTATCCTCAACTGAGCCCAGTCTTTGGCAGACATCCTCGAGTTCCAGTGCCCTACAACTTGCATCCGCCTTAGACAGCATCACAAGCTCGCTGATGTGGAGCGCTCCAAAAAATGCCACCGTTGTGGCTGCATGGAACAGGGCTGCCTCATATGCATCAAAACAGAGGCAAGGCCAGCCCCGGGCCAACTGGGTAAGGACCCCTGGGGAAATCGGGTGGCAGTCGTCCGGGCAACACCCGCGCTCGCGCACCCACCCCTCCAAAACATGTCTCACACGGAAGTCAGAGGTGCTGTCCACATGACCCCCCACCTTGGCCATAAAAGCCAACGCTGAAAGCCTAGATGCCATGGTGCAAAGTGCAAGGCCCTGCGAATGCAGGTAAACCATGAACCACAGAACATGGGTTACCGGGATCGGCCAGGTTCCTGGCAATTGAAATTGAGTACAGAATGCCCTGAAAGAATTAATAGCGTGGTGATACGCCTTACGGGTGCGTGGCGCTAGTGACAGGCCAATCGCCCGGTTCACCTCTCCTTGCCAATGGTCCATATCTCCTCCGGGAGTGGCGAGGGAAATTCCTCTGCATCCGGGGCCAAGGCACGGAACCGGGAGATCTGTAGGCGGGACAAAGCTTCAGCAATATCATTATTAACCCCTGGGACATGCCTGGCCCTGAACAGTACGTTGAGGCGCAGGCTGCGCAGCACAAATTGGCGCACTAGATCCATAACCCTGGGCGATTTGGAAGTCTGTGCATTTACAATGTGGACCACAGCCGCATTGTCACACCAGAAATGCACGACCGAGTTGGACCACTCCTGGCCCCATAGCATCAGAGCCCCCAGGATAGGGAAAAATTCCATATATGTGAGATCACGCAGGCGACCTGTGCCTGCCCAGGCCGGTGGCCACCCACCATAGGCCCACTTCCCATTGAAGTACATCCCATAACCGAGGGATCCCGAGGCATCAGACTGAATCTGAAATTGAGGGGAAGCCAGGAGGTCATGCCTCCAAAATGAGACCCCATTGAACTCCCTCAGGAACTGTAACCAGACAAGCATGTCTGCCCTGATACCCCGGGTAAGCCTAACCCTATGGTGAGGCCTGGATAATCCTGCCATTGCGTCGCACAAACGCCGGGCAAAAGCCCTGCCCGGTGCGACCACTCTGCAGGCGAAATTAAGGTGACCATGCAGCACCTGCAGTTCCCTCAGTGATGCCTTGCGCTTGGCCAACAAGTCCGAGATAAGGGCCCCTATTCTTGACACCTTATCCCGCGGTAACCTAGACGCCTGCGCTATCGTGTCTATCTCCACCCCCAGGAAGACTAGCTGTGTAGATGGGCCCTCGGTCTTTTCGGGCGCTAAAGGGACACCGAGTTCCTCCATTAGCGTCTGAAATGTGTTGAGGAGATGTGTGCACGTGTCCCAGCCCCGTTCACCCCCGAATAAAAAGTCATCCAGGTAATGGGCTACAGACCGGGACCCTGACCTGCGGACGAAAGCCCACTCTAGAAAGGTACTGAAACGCTCGAAAGTCGAGCATGATATGGAACAGCCAAAAGGCATGGCCTTATCAAAATAATATGCGCCCCGAAATTTGAAACCCAGCAATTCAAAGTCGCCCGGGTGCACTGGCAATAGGCGAAAAGCCGACTTAATGTCGCACTTAGCCAGCAGCGCACCCGGGCCACATGAGCGCACCATGCGCTGTATACCTGACTGAGCAAAGGTCGTCAGGGATAGCATCGTTGACCGATCGGCCGGCTGGGTAGGACAAGTGATGGATAAGGCGAAACTCGCCTGGTGACTTCTTGGGAACCAAGCCCAGGGGCGATACCTTGAGGTTAGGGAACGGGGGTGCAGGGAAAGGGCCAGCGACCCTGCCCGCATTGACCTCCTTATTGATGCTGGCAGCAGCCACCTCCTCCCTCCCCCTAAGGGACAAAAGGTTGGGGGCATCCTGAGGGGACCTATCACCCATGAAAGGAATACGGAACCCCTGTCTAAAGCCCTGAAGGAGATAATCTGCATCCTCCCCCTTCGGGTACCTTGCGAGCCAACGCTCCAACATGTCCACATTAATTGGGGAGGGAGCCTTTCGGTGAACCAGCTCCATCTGCGGCAGTCTTGCCAGCCCACTGTCCGCCCTTCCCTCTGCCCCGCGTCCCTCCAGGCCTGGGACAGGCAGAGGCTGCATGGGGGCCCGCACAGGTGGGACACTCATGTCTGTACTTGCAATTCTTCTTATTGCATGAACCATTAGACGAGAAAGTCCAGCACAGCAGGCGGGCTGGAACCCCCTGCCCCCCCACTTGGCGGGGAACCTGTGCTGGAGCCACTCGCTGGACCGCATGTCCACAATGGTATCTTTCCCCTGGCGCGGGGCGCGTGGGCATCATGTACAGAAGCCAAAGCCTCTGACATGGCTCATCCCACCTCATCTCAGGGTGCAGGGGAATTCGCATACGGAATTCCTCGTCATAAGCCAACCACGATGGGCCCGGAAAATCAACCATCGCCCGATAGATATTGTCCAAATACTGGACCATCGGAATTGCCAGATCCGGCCGGGCCCTCAGGTACACCGCCATGTAGATGAGGTAAGCCGGCAGCCAGTTGGCCCACGTTCGTGGCGGCTTGCGACAACGTGCCTGTTCCTTATCCTTCTCATCCTGCCCCTCCCTTTCTTCCTTGGTGGGCTCCCTGTTTAGGAGTGAGAAGATATCAACATACTCCCCTCGCCATATTTTCTCTCTGGTGGCCTGTGCCAAGTGGTCATCCAGTGGCAAGGAATAGCCCGCTGTCGGCAAGGCCGAGACAGGCACAGCAGAAACTGCGGGCATCTGGAAAGGGGGTTGGACTAGCCCAGCCACCCCCAAAACATTCCCCACAGGGTAGGAAACGCTCCCCACCCCGGGGCCCTGGGTGGTAGTTGATGTCGCCTGGTGGTGCGTCAGCGGCTGTACCGCCGCTCCACCCATGCGAGGCCTAGGCCATTGGAAAGCCCCCCCAGCGTAGCCACATGTGTAGGTGCACTAGTTCGTACCGCATTCTCACATGCTGCAACCCCGCGGGCTGCCCCCACCGGGGGTTCCGGCCCACTGGGGGCGTCGGAGCTCACGACCGCCGTAGAGCTCGCCGCCGGGGCCTGACCCGCGCTGGCCTGTTGGTTGGGGAGCTGCGAGGCAGTGGCCGAAGTCGCGCCACGCGCCTCAAACGGCTCGACCCGTCCCGTCGCCTGCCGCTGCCCAGCAGACGACGCGTCAAAGTGCACCCCAAAAGGAGCCCCAGCGTGGCTGGCCCGAGCAAGGGAAGCCTCGAGTGCCGCCACGCGGGCCAGTAAGGCCTCCACACTGGCATGGGGCCACGGGCCAGCCGGCCCGCCCGTTACGGGTGTGGGTACAGGTCCTTGCACCCCGGGGCCCGAATATGGCCATGACCCCCCACCCAGGCCCGGCAGGGCCGGCGTAGGCACCTGCCAAGGGAGGGGACCACACCACCCCCCAAGGCTGGAAGGCCCTGGAGTGAGCTGCGCCCCGACAGAGGGAGGCCCAGTAGAGTGATCACCAGGAGCGGCGTCCGCCGCTTGCGGGCCGCGGGCCGAAGCCCAAGCTGGACCCCTGCTCGGGTCCCCAGCCTCCGGCCAGGGGGTAATAGACCCCATCCCACCGGTCCCGGTGGGAGCCGGCAAAGGCGGCTGGTGGGGAGGCGCAGCCGCGGTCCTCCGACCCGGATTGCGTCTCCGAACCACCCGAGCCGCGCTCGCGGCCGCCTTCTTCTTCGAAGGCATCTCAGTCGGACCTAAGGGAAGCCGAAAAGAGGAAGGTCAGCAGCCAAAAGGCTTCCCGATCAAGGTAAAAGCAACGGAGTAAGAGGAAAAACTTCTCCGCTCCGTCGCTTCGCAAAATCGCAGCTCGGCTGCCTCGTGGCCACCCCTTTTATAAGGGAGCTGGTCACGCCCCTAACTACCCGGATGCCTTCATCCTGTGGGGGGGCTCCCGCATAGAGCGCGGCGGCCATTTTGGCGCCGCGCTTGCATTCTCTTCCTTTTCCTTTAACCTTTTTCAGTAGTTGTTTTAAGTAGCTTCTCTTTTATACAGATAATATGGGGTCATCTGCACATCTTGAATTATTGATATTTTTACATCAGTTGTCACTCTGAATCTATTCCGGCTTTTAGTATCACATGTTGTACATATAGATTAATATATAGGGAAATAAAATGGTGTTTTTTAAATATATTTTTCTCAGTGGGCAACCATTCTGTGTATCCATATGACAATAGTTACTTAACCAAAGTATACATTGTACATGAGGGCTCCCATCACTCAAGTGATTTCCTTTTCCTTTGCTCTACTTATGGAAAAAGTATTTTTGTAAAATCTTGAGCTTCACTTTGCTTAAAACCGGCCCGGCCGGTCGGCGGGGAGTGAGAACAGCTGGGGATGGACTGCGCCTTCAAAAGCGCTGCCGCCACCACCACCCCCAACATCGGACGCCGGACTCTGGGGCTCCGCGCTCCTCCTCCTCCTCCCCCCGGCCCGGCCGGTCGGCGGGGAGTGAGAACAGCTGGGGATGGACTGCGCCTTCAAAAGCGCTGCCGCCACCACCACCCCCAACATCGGACGCCGGACTCTGGGGCTCCGCGCTCCTCCCCCCGGCCCGGCCGGTCGGTGGGGAGTGAGAACAGCTGGGGATGGTCTGCGCCTTCAAAAGCGCTGCCTTTGCCGCGTTTCCCCGCTGCCTCCAACATCGGCACGGGGAGGGAACAAGCTGCACCTCTGGACGTCGGTCCCTCTCCCCTGGCCCTGCCTGGCCAGAGGATAAAAAGGAACGCCCACATCGCCGGAGGACGCCCGCCGCAAATGGGACCTTTGCCGCGTTTCCCCGCTGCCTCTAACACCGGCGCGAGGATGGAAGCAGTTGTTTCCTGAGGTCCCTCCCCGGTCTGGCATTGGCCGCGGGGAAGTTAGAGCACCGCTGGAAGGGGTCGCTTCCCGGGGCCTGTATTTAGTACTTTGTATTTAATTTTTTAGTTCATGATTTGAACTGTAACTTGTATTTTGTAACTGTATTAATATGTGTTCTCTATTCGGTGATACTGTATTTTGAATTGTATTTTGTATGACTGTGTCCTATTATATTGTGTACTTTATTTTCTCTGTATTGTATCATTGTTTGATATGCTGTGAGCCGCCCTGAGTCGGCATATGCTGAGTGGGCGGCATACAAATCAAATAAATGAAATGAATGAAATGAAAATCAGGGATTCCCAACCTGCAGTCCATGGGCCGGTTGTAGCACCACCACCACCTCCACCTCACCAGGAAGTGCCATGTGGTGGAGGAAGGGCAAAATGGTCATCTGGCCTCTGAAGCTGTCTGAGGGAGCATGACCTGGCTCCCACCTTAAAAAGGTTGAGAACTCTTGGCTTAAATAGTTAATGTAATACTGTAATTGCTGTAATCTTTGGCATATTTTTTCTAGAGGATTGGAATGTATAAAAATGTTTCTAGTTTATGGACTAGAGTCCACAGATTGTTCCATTGTTTTCCATGTGTGTTGGCAATTTTTATTTTTGATAGGTTCACTTTTAGTAGCTTTAAATACCTGTAAAAGTAGCTCCATGCATCTGCAGGGGTTACATTCCAAGATCTACTGTGGGTTCCTGAAACAACAGAAAGCAATGAACCCTGCATTATAATGCACATACTTGAGTTATACAAGCAGGGGATTGAAGGACATACTTCCTCTGATCTTCACATGCACTCATGAAATGGATCCTATAGAAAAGCATTCATTAAAACACCATATCTTAGCAATATCACATTGTAGAGAGTAACCTCAAGTGACTAGCTCTGGTAATACACTTTAGAAATACATATTTCTATATTTCTGTATTTCAAGGAGATTGACCCAATATTTATGACCCAAGTATAAGTGAAATTTATGGACTCATAAATATGGGGGTGGGTGGCAACCAGTATTGAAATCTCATATAGTCTTGGTGATAAATTTTTCTTTCAGTTGTTTTTGAGATAAACATCTATTTCACCTTCTAAAATTGCAGAAGGGGGTGGCAAGGGAGCAGGGTGGGTGGGTGGTGTGGTTCCCAGGCCCATTCCACCACCACCCATCCCTCTCCCCTCACCCCACTTACCTTTTGCCGGCTGTGCCTTTCCCCGGTGCGTCCTTCACCAAAGCCACGGGGGGGGGGAGAGGAGGTGCTCCTTTAACCCCCAAGTTACAGCGAGGCTGGTGCCGGCCTTCGCCGGTGGGGTGGAGGGCAGCAAAAGTTGGTTGTCGGTGCAGTGGCAGTTTTTTAAAACCGCACATGCCAGCTGCCCTGCCTTCTCCACGCTCACGCCCTTCAGCTTCATTGGCTGAGGGGTGGTGTGACGTGGAGGACGCTGAGCCTTGTAGATCTTATTTGGTTGTGTTCATGGGGCAGTTGGCCCACTCGCGGCTGGTGGACCCTTGTGGCGATGCTCCAAGGGTGGTCAGGTAAGTGTAGGCGGCTCAGTACGGGATAGTAGGGACGGGTGCGCACGTGTATGCTGGACACCAACGGTTAACGGGCCTTCATATAGGTAAAGATAGATAGTTTTTCAGTATATTATTCCCATTTCGGTATATTATTCCCATTCCCATTTCCTCTTTCTATTTTCCTAATCAGATAACATATTCTACTGTTGATCTTCTAACATCTCTAATAATGTTTAAATTATTCTAAATTTCTTCAATCTTATTTTTCACCTATTTTTCTTTTCCATTCTGTCTCTTTGCAAGATTAATAATGGTTTTCTTTGTCCCTACATGTAATTTGCATTTAGGTTTCTACCCTTCTGGGACTGCACAGCTTGTTCAAGGCTACCGAAGTGGCAGAACACATTTGTTTCTGCTCTATTTCCCACTTTTGTGTTTCAGTCACCAATGATTATGAGCACATTCTATTCGATATGTGATCATTTTGTTCCTGGAACACTGTATAAAAGCTTTTCATTTTTGGTTCTTCAGCATATGCAATCTTCCATGATAGTTATTTTGGTAGGCTTTTCAAAAAATACCTAATATTTTTTTTTCCAGAAGAGAGAGATTTGGAGGACAGGTTATAGCTCATTCACTTTTTTTCTTAGACTGGACCAACAGTATCTTCTCAAATACCTGCAGAAGGACTGAAAGGCAAACAGATGCATTGCAGAAATAATTGGAATAAATAATGAGAACCAGTGGATGAGGCCTCGGGAAACCTATGTTCAAATGCCCATTCAGTTATGGAAATTCACTTAGAAGGATGACTGTTGAGCCAGGTTATCCAGTTATGGTAATAGAGTAGACCATAGTGCCAGCGACTCAACGCCGAGTGTCAGGCAGCAGTTAATTAACCTGACAACCCTGAGGACTAATGGCCTTGGATGCTGAAGTCCAAAGGGAAGGGTGTTGATCCCCAAGTGGATTAAACCCCACTTGAATCCATCTTGATGAAGGGCAGCAGCTTCAGCAATACTGGCCTGTGGCTGATGAGGACTTTGGGTGCCAAAAGGGCTCAGGACCAGAAAGTGACTCGCAGAACTGGATCAGTGGTACCGGGAAAATGTTGCAATTAGGAAAGGCCACTGCATTATATTCTCAGGACAGTCTTTATGGTATGGGTACACAGAAGGAGCCTCCTGAATGATTGTGTTATTTTTGAACCACAATCGGGTGTACCCTGGTGATGGTAATCTGGTGTTGCCAGATAATCTTTCTCACACTAGGACAGGCCAAAGAAACTTCAGAATGGACTCACCAAATGGTGGCTTCATTTTGGCAGTTTCATGTTTGGCCAAGACATGGAAGAAGAAGAGGAAGACTAAGAAGGATTTGCAATGACAGATATCTCCTGGACCATCTCAAATGCCTGGAAAACACCATTAGCCCAGTCGCCATAGGTCCAAAATGGGGGGGGGGGGGCTTGCAAAAATTTCCAAGTTAATGAAATTTTGGGATATTGTGTATGGGTACCCAAGTGGAGCTTCACTCAATTTATCCAACAAAATTTCCTTGTGGATCCTTAGGGGAGGTGGGGGAGGGCAAAAACTGCAAAATTTTAGCACTGTTCTCAGTTTATCGATTATATCTTCTAAACCATGCATTTTATGTGTACCACATGTAATTGGAAAGTTGTAGAGCATTACATTTCCTTCAGTTATCATTGGTCAAAATTCTTTTAACCCCCATAGGTACAGAGATACAGGGCTTTGGAAAAGTGCTAAATTTCTCAAATTTGTAAAAATAATGGTAAAAAGGTTGGTTTTGCTATGTATCTTCCATTTCGCTATGGATTCTACTTCAATTTCCAAATGTTCAACTACATCACCCCTTCCCCTTCCCCCTCCCACTACCCCCTCCTCTGTAGGATGCTTGTACTTACAGTGTACATCTAAGGTTCAAAGAGCATGAAAACCGAGTTCATCTTTCATTTTGGAAATTTTGACCCACCCCCCCCCCCACAATGACAATGCTTTATTCTGAGTGACCCCTATACGATGTTCTTTAGGTTAATTAAGACTAAAAACACAGGTATTTCTTATGAAATTATTAGTAGTTATGTACAGTAAAATGTAATAAAAAATGGGAAGAAATATGTATGTACATAAAGTAAAACAGGAAGCATTGAGAAGCATACGTTTAATATTTTTGGCATTTTGTTCAGTACGGAGATTCCTTTTCTTCTCCTTCTTCAGCCATATCCAGCACTGCATCCATCATGCTCTGATCTTCGCAGTCCCCCACTTCTTCCTCTTGGAGGTCAGGCTTGGGGGAATTTTCACAACCGTTCCCCGTGCAGTTCTTGCAAAGGGTGGAGCACCACAGTCCTGCTTTCTTGCAGCTGCAACATGCAGTGCTGCACCCTTTCTTGCATTTACAGATGATTATATTAAAGATGTCTAGCAATAGATAAGAATATTGATATTATTGGTATCACTGAAACCTGGTGGATGGATTATAACCAATGGGATACAGTTATCCCAGGCTACAAACTGTACAGGAAGGATAGGAAGGGGCAAACAGAAGGTGGTGTAGCCTTGTATGTCAAAGAAGTGATAAAATCGTATGAATTGGAACATCTAGGTGATTTGGAGTCACCATTAGAAGCTCTGTGGGTAAGAGTACCAGGCAACAAGGATGGTCTAACAGTAGGCATATACTATCGTTCTACGACCCAAACTCTTGAGGGAGACTGGCAGTTGGAGAATGTTGTAAAGGAGGCATCCAAGAAGGGAAGCTTGGTTATAATGGGGGACTTCAATTACCCTCATATAGACTGGGTGAACTGTTGTTCAGCACATGATAAAGAGATAAAGTTCCTAGATATGCTAAATGATTGTTCCCTGGTACAGATGGTTGAAGACCCAACTAGAGGTACAATAATCCTTGACTTGATCCTGAGTAATACTCAGGATCTGGTGCAAGATGTTAATGTGACTGATCAAATAGGGAACAGTGACCACAACTCAATTATGTTTAACTTGATTATAGACCGCAAGTCACTGATAAAATCTAACACAGAGACCTTAAATTTTCAAAAAGGAAATTTCCCAAAGATGAGGAAACTAGTAAAAAAAGAAGCTGAAAGGGAAAATTGGGAGAGTCCAAACACTCCAAGAGGCATGGAGGCTGTTTACAAAAACAATAACAGAGGCCCAATAGGAATGCATACCCAAAAGGAAAAAGGGCACTGCCAGGTCCAAGAGGACTCCGATGTGGCTTACAGGAGCTGTTCGGGAAGTGATCAAGAGCAAGAAAAGCTCATTTAGAAGATGGAAGGCTTGTCCGAATGAGGACAGCAGGCAGAAACATAAATTCTGGCAGAACAAATGCAAGGCAACAATCAGGAAAGCAGAGCAAGACTTTGAGGAGTGTATAGCTAAAAATACTCAGAGAAATAACAAAGACTTCTTTAAGTACATTAGAAGTAAGAACCCAACTAGGAAGGCCATTGGACCATTAGATGACAATGGAAGGCAAGGGGTTATTAAAGAGGAAACAGAGATTGCAGAGAGACTCAATGAATTCTTTGCTTCAGTATTCACTGAAGAAGACAGAGACCACATGCCCAAAACAGAGCCTATCTTCGTAGGGAGGGAAACCGAAGAATTAAGCCAGATAGAAATAACCACGGAGGAGGTCCTTGCATGTCTTGTTAAACTAAACACTAACAAATCACCAGGACCAGATGGCATCCATCCACGAGTTCTCAGGGAACTTAAAGATGAAATTGCTGATCTCCTAGCCAAAATATATAATATTTCCCTCAAATCAGGCTTTGTGCCTGATTGCCTGATGACTGGAAGGTAGCGAATGTAACACCAATTTTCAAAAAAGGATCCAGGGGTGATCCAGGAAATTACCGACCTGTCAGTTTGACATGTGTCCCAGGTAAAGTGATGGAAACCATCCTAAAAGATAGAATTAATAGGCACACAGAAGAGAAGGCACTGCTAAAGGAGAGCCAACATGGCTTTTACAAGGGCAAATCATGCCTCACTAATCTGTTGGAATTTTTTGAGAGTGTCAACAAGCATGTGGATAAGGGGGATCCAGTTGACATTGTTTATCTGGACTTTCAGAAGGCTTTTGATAAGGTCCCACACCAAAGGCTCTTGAATAAACTTACCAGTCATGGAATAAAGGGACAGGTCTTGTCCTGGATCAGCAACTGGGTAAGGGCAGGAAACAGAGGGTAGCACTAAATGGACACTTCTCCAAGTGGAGGGAAGTAAAAAGTGGGGTCCCCCAAGGTTCAGTACTGGGACCCCTGCTTTTCAACCTCTTCATAAATGATCTAGAGGTAGGAGAAAAAAGCAAGGTAGCCAAATTTGCTGATGACACTAAATTATACAGGGTAGTGAAAACTGTGAGAGATTGTGAGGAGCTCCAGAGGGATCTCTTGGCACTGGGGGAGTGGACAAAACAGTGGCAAATTAGCTTCAACATTAGTAAGTGCAGAGTGATGCATGTTGGGGCAAAAAAACCCAATTACATTTATAAAGTGATGGGTTCTGAACTCTCTGCAACAAACCAGGAAAGGGATCTTGGTGTCCTGGTGGACAGCTCAATGAAGGTGTCAACCCAGTGTGCCTCAACAGTGAAAAAAAGCAAACTCAATGCTAGGGATCATTAGGAAGGGTATAGAAAATAAGTCAGCAAGTGTCATTTTGCCTCTTTATAAATCTATGGTAAGGCCCCATCTGGAATACTGTGTACAGTTCTGGTCGCCATACCTCCAGAAGGATATTATGGAGCTGGAAAAAGTGCAGAGGAGGGCAACCAAAATGATTAGGGGACTGGAACACCTTCCTTACCATCTGAGGCTGCAACGGTTGGGCCTTTTCACTCTTGAACGACGGCGTCTAAGAGGTGACCTGATTGAAGTTTATAAAATCATGCATGGTGTGGACAAAGTAGATAAGGAAAAACTGTTTTCCCTATCACATAACACTAGAACTAGGGGACACTCCATGAAACTTTTGGGTACTAGTTCTCAAACAAATAAGAGAAAGTACTTTTTCTCCCAGAGGATTACTGGTCTATGAATCTCCCTGCCAGAAGAAGTGGTGACAGCTGTCAGTCTTGACAGCTTTAAGAAAGGATTAGACAAGTTCATGGAGGAAAAGGGTATCAATGGCTATAATTATGGATATGTAAGGACAACCTCCAGGTTGGAGAGATAGGCAGCATATCTCTCAATGCCATTTCTAGGAAATCCTAAGCAGGTGAAGGCATCTCCTTGGGAATACCCTGAAGGAAATGGTGAGCCACTGTGTGAGACAGAATGCTGGACTGGATCGTCTGTGGCCTGTTCCAGCAAGGCTGTTCTTATGTTCTTATGTATGTTCTTATGTTGTCAGGGGCTGCATTTCGAATGACTCTGTTGGGAACAACACCTTTCCTTGTCAGTGACCACCCCCAAACTGATGGTATGATGTCATCATTACCTAGCCTGATCTGGACTTGGAGGTACGTGCGAAAAATAAGGTGGGTGGCAGCATCTTTGGTAGGAGTGAATCTGGCCAACTGGAATGTGGGTTTGGCCACCAACTTGGTAAACAGTACTGGAGGTTGTCCAACATGTCGGTCTCCAAGTCACCCCCATGCAGCACTATGAAAAACGTCTCCCCTGCCTCGGAAATCTGGGAGAGGTGGCTTCTGAGTCTTTAAAAGCAGCAGCCAAAAAGTGTACAGAACTGTTCTTCTTATACAGCTTGCACACTTTTTTCTTCCCTTGTCCAAAGGGGGTTGAAGTGGTGTCACAACCGCTGACTGTATGAAGAAACAGGATGTCTTTTGGGTCAATCTTGCATGAAGCTGCTGAATATAAGGTTGATGGGACATTGCCTCTCCCACTCTTCTGAAAATAGATGTTCTTGTGAGTAGTGGAGGCAAGGGCTTCATAACCATACAATGATATTCACAATTTATACATTATTTGCATATATACATCACTGAACCTTATGGAAATGCGTCAAAAGAAGCACTACAGAATTTAAGAGCACTACAGAATTTAACATTGAGGCTCAGGGACACGAAAGAAATACTTTCTTGACAAAGAAGCAACAATATAGCAAGCAGGTAATCTTCTTTTGATAATGTATAAATTGTGAATATCATTGTATGGTTATGATATATATCTTTATGTGCATAGATTCCTGAGGAAGCTTGGAAAAGCCAATTTAATCCAGAAAGGGCTTCGAGTCTACTTGCGCATTAAAGGCACTTATAGAACATCGTTTGTATGACTTTGATAACTGCCGCAAATGGGTTTTTTGACTTTTGGATCTTCACCATTTGGCCCTTGTTCCATTATCATTTCTGTCATCAGCATTGTGATCAAGTTTATTTTGTTGATGTCATTTGATAAAAATGCCTCTTGAGCTATCATCACAGCATTTGTTGAAGAACAAACAAGTCTTGTGGACAAGAGGAATACAGCCCGGCGAGTTCTTTCTGCAGCCTTGGTGCTTTGGTAGGAGGCATCGATGGGATATACGTCAAATACCACAGTGGTATTGCACCCAAAGTGTTTCAGCATGTAGTCCACGTAGGTCTGGCACACAGACTGGAACATGATTATCTGGATCCATTTCAGTCAGGGTTCAGGCCTGGACATGGTACAGAGACGGCATTGGTCTCACTGATGGATGATCTCTGGTGAGAAAGGGATGGAGGCCATCCGACCATCCTTGCTCTCCTTGACCTCTCAGCGGCTTTCGATACAATCAACCATGGCATCCTTCTGCAACGGCTCCGAGGATTGGGGTTCCAGGGCACTGTGTTGTCCTGGTTTTCCTCATTCCTGAAGGGCCGTACCCAGTTGGTGTGGTTGGAGAGTGAGACGTCCAGCCCTAGGCCACTCCAATATGGGGTGCCTCAGGGCTCGGTGCTGTCTCCTCTCCTATTTAATATCTACGTGAAACCACTGGGTGAGATCAACCATTGCCACGGGGCGTGGTATCATTAGTACGCGGATGACACCCAAGTGTACATCTTGTCTCGTGGTGATCCCAGTGATATTGTCAAAGTCCTGTCCGAGTGCCTGGCGGCTGTTGGGGTCTGGATGGGGGACAACGGATTACAACTGAACCCTGGCAAGACTGAGTGGCTATGGATTAGGGGCCCGGTGTTATCTCAGGACCTACCATCATTGGTTTTGGATGGGGCTAGTCTGCCCCAGACAGATCTGGTGTGCAACTTGGGGGTCCTCCTGGACTCACGACTGCTACTTGAAGATCAGGTGGCAGCCATGGCCAGGAGGGCTTTTGCCCAACTTCAGGTGATTCGCAAGTTATGCCTGCTCCTAGACCGGGACTCCTTACTCATGGTCACTCCTGCTCTGGTCACCTCTAGACTAGATTATTGCAATGTGCTCTACATGGGGCTGCCCTCGACGACCATCCGGAGGCTGCAGTTGGTCCAGAATGTGGCTGCTCGGGTGGTGATGGGGTGTGGGCATTATGCTCAGGCCTCACCACTGCTTTGGGAGCTGCACTGGCTTCCAATTTGCCTCCGGGTGCAATTCAAGGTGCTGGTCATTACCTTTAAAGCCCTACATGGTAGTGGGCCAGGATACCTAAGAGATCGCATCACCCCAAAAATGTCTGTCCATCCAACCAGAGTGGACCGGAGGGGCTCTCTGTTTATACCATCTGCTAGTGGGGCCCGTCTCTCTAGCACATGAAGGAGAGCCTTCTCTGTGTCCACTCCGGCCTTGTGGAACCTCCTGCCAGTGGAACTAAGGCTGCAGACGGAATTGCTGCCCTTCAGGAAAGATCTGAAAACATGGATGGCAGGGCAGGTATGGGGTCCTGAAGATGTTGTGACCCCCACCTGCTGGTTGGTTTAATATCAAAGTAATCTTCCACTTTTTAATGTATGGGGGTTTTAGCGGGGTAATTTGTTTTAATGGGGTTGTTCTTGTTTTAAGGGTTTTAAGATTGTATGCCACCCAGAGTCTTTGTGAGTTGGGCGGCTATATAAATATGAATATAAATAAATAAATAAATAAATAAATAAATAAATAAAAGGGTGTTGTGGCCTTACTCCATACAACCTTATGCAGTACAAAGCCTTAATCAACTACTGCATATTTCCTGCTGCCAAAGTTAGCTTCCGCTTGAATAGGGGTGAATGCTGCATCATATAATGCTGACTTGGTACCCTTACATATTCCTTCCTCAGTAAAGAGTGACATTGGGAAGTGTGCTAGTTCGCACAGCAGCCTGAATCATTATTTCATTGTTGTAAGATTTTTGACAAGGGATGTGAACTGTAGGTTCACCAGAAGCACCTAACACCCTCTCCAGGAACTGTTGATGAGTGGTATTCCATCGTTTGGTGCTGGACTCAAATAGCTTGGAGACTCCTCTTGACTTGAGAGTTGTCACTTCACCAACTGGAAAAAATATATAATAATAAAATGAAATAAATAAATAAATGTCATAGTCTTTTTATGTACAGAGTATCTTTGTTATGTCTTGTGAATATCTTAAAATTGTATACTTATAAATAGAGTGCAGTTGTAATATCATAACTACTATAATGAGCACACTTATAAATAAAGAAGTCATAGATTTTAAAAAAAATTGATTACCTGCCAAACTCCTTTGACAAATAAAACACTGTCCTGGCTCACTGGAAGAGGCCATTGGAGCTCTTGTCCAGATAATTGTACGCGTAATCACTGTCACTCAAGTTGAAACGAACATAAAGAATGGAACAAGCAGCTTCAACGATGGGACAAACTGAAAAACATAAAATGAAAATTAAGTCTTTAATGTACTTTTGAAACATGTAGGTGGATGAACAATTACTGAGGAAGGTGTGTTTGTGGGAGGTGGGGTGGTCAAAATTTCCCAACTGAAAGACGAACTCAGTTTTCATGCTCTTTGAACCTAAGATGTACACTGCAAGTATGAACATCCTACAGAGGAGGGGGTAGTGAGAAGTGGAAGAGGGGGGAGAGGGGATGTAGTTGAATATTTGGAAATTGAAGTAGAATCCAAAATTCCATAAAATATGTTGCAAATAGAAAATACATAACAAAAACCAGCCTTTTTAGCCGTTTTTTTTACACATTTGAGAAATTTAGCACTTTTTCAAAGCCATGTATCTCGGTACCTATGGGGTTAAACAATAGGTTTGACCAGTGATAATTGAAGACAATTTAATGCTCTACAACTTTCTAAAAACATGTAGTACACAAAAAATGCATGATTTAGAAGATATAATCGAAAAACTGAGAAGAGTGCTAAAATTTTGCAGTTTTTGCACCACCACCACCACCACCCCAGGTTCCACAAGGAAATTTTGTTGAATAAATTGAGTGTATCTCCACTTGGGTACCCATTCACAACATCCCAGAGTTTCATTAACTTGGGAATTTTTGCAAGGTCTAAAGTACATTTTGACTGGGCTGCATTAGAGTCATCACATTGAGAAAAATCTTGTTGCACGATTTTGCACCAGTGTAAACTTGATTGGGCACTGAAAGAATTAAATTTAAAGTAATGTAAAGTTTCCTATTCCCATCCTTTTAGACTGACTCCCTAAGGGTCTTGTTGTGTTTGGAATATTGTGCCTTTAAGTAATGTAACACTCGAATGAGTGGATATAACAATCATCAGCTGTAACACTGTAACCCTCTGTATTAGGACGCGAGCTAGTGACCATTAGGGGCAATAGCGAGCACCCAGCTCACATGGTTCCAATTCCCCAAATACCTACAGTGCGGGAAGATTCCCGCCACTACCTCACCTGGACAAGAAGGGCGTGACAGGGAGTGACGTCACGCGGACAGTAGCCAATGGGCTATCGAGGAGCCACATTCAAATGTATAGTCACTGTATATATTGAGCTGTTCATCCGCCATTACCACATGTTCCCCCGGACCATCATGCAATAAAGATGTGTTAAGCCAACCTTTCGGCTGTTTCTATTGTCTTGGTTCTCATACACTAAATTGGCGACGAAGGTGGGATAATGGATCCCCACGGAATCAAGACAACTCAGGCCGGTTTCAACATCAACAAACCGGAAGAATGGGAGCTGTTCGAGATGGACTTCCAAAGCGCACTGATGGTGTCCGACATCTCAGACGAGGGGAAGAAGAGGGCCATCCTCATCAGAATGCTCGGGTTCCCCGCCATGAAGGTATTGGTGGACCTGGTGTCTCCGAAGAAGGTGAACAAAGTGCCGGTCAAGCAGCTCCTGAAAGCGATGCGGGACCCTTTCCAGCCTTCGGTCTCAATGTTTTCGGCTCGTGACGCGTTCTGGAAGAGAGTCCAGGTGCCTGGTGAGTCCGTGGCTGCCTTTGCAGCGGCCCTCCATTTGGCCGCCAGCCCATGCAAGTGGGAAAACCTGGAAATTGCCCTCAGGGACCGCATGCTGTGCGGCCTGTGGGACAAGGAGGTTCAGCGAAAGCTGATGAACAAGGAGCCGCCCCCGACGCTGCAAGAGGTCATGAAGGAGGTGCAGGCGGCGGAAGCCACGAGGGCCGGGGTTAAGGGGTTCAGAGCAAGGCCCCCACAACCCGACAAGGCAGCGGGCACGGTGCAAGCAGCCAGGTGCGCCCCACACTCCTCCACGGAGAGCAGCGAGGACGAGGACATCCGGAAGGTGCGGAAGGATGGCCGGCATTGTAATGGCTGCGGGGCGCACCATGACCGCATCAAGTGCCCGTTCAGGAAGGCCGAGTGCCACAACTGCGGGTGCCGAGGCCACATAGCCAAAGTTTGCAGACAGCGGCGGAGAGACCAGAAAGCCTCAACAGACCGCTCACCGAAGAACCAGGAAGGCGTCCGGCCCTCGAGGAAGCAGGACGGCGTGGGCCGCATCTCCGACGACAGCGACGACGACACGGCAGTCCACAGCATGTCCTTAGGACACCCACGTTATTTTGTAGAGGTACTGGTGCAAGGGGTCCCCGTTAAGATGGAGATAGACTCGGGTTCCTCATATTCCATCATTTCCAGAGGGAGTTTTTGGGAATTTCCCTCAACGTGCGGCCCAAGCTCAAAGCACTGAGGTCTACGCTGCGGGACGTGCAGGGAAATAGCATTCTGGTGTTGGGGGTTGGAAAATTCAAGGTCCAATACAAGCAACATGCCGCGGAACTTCCCCTGGTCGTTCTCAAAGGGGGGAGTTGTTGTCTCCTCGGGACTCAATGTTTTAAGCCCCTGGGTTTGTTCATTGGGGGGGTGCATGCCGTTGGGACTGACCCAATACAGGAGGTGTGTAACGCGCATCCCGAAGTGTTCAAGAAGGGACTAGGAAAATTCAAGGGGCCCCCAGTCGCATTCGACCTGGACCCGGAGGTCCACCCAATAAGACTCAAACCGCAAAGGGTGCCTTTTGCACTTAAGGACAAAATAGAGGTGGAACTGGACAAATTGGTGGGCCAGGGGATCCTTGTTCCTGTTGATTCCGCGGAGTGGGAAACTCCGATTGTAACAGCGCTTAAGGCCAACGGGGAGGTTTGAATATGCGCTGATTACAAATGTACCATTAATAAGGCGATACGCCCAAATGCGTATCCGGTGCCGGTAGTCAGCCACCTGTTGGCCATGTTACATGGGGAAAAGTGCTTCGCAAAGCTTGACCTGGCGCAGGCTTATCAGCAGCTCTCGGTAACTCCAGCTGCAGCTGCTGCACAGACGATAGTCACTCATAAGGGGGTGTTTCAGGTGATGCGCCTGCAGTTTGGCGTGAATTCAGCACCAGGCATCTTCCAATCATTAGTGGAACGTCTCTTAAAGGGTCTGGAGGGGGTCTTGCCATATTTTGACGACGTATTGATAACGGGGGGAGTGAGTCAGAATTGGCTGAGAGGCTAGACAAAGTACTGACGGTATTTGAAAAGGCGGGGTTGAGGCTGCGGAAAGACAAATGCGTCTTCTTCGCAAAAGAGGTTGAGTTCCTGGGTTTCCGGGTAACCCCTGTAGGCATTAAACCCTCCGAATCAAAGGTGGCCGCCGTTCAAAATGCTCCTTGCCCCACCTCCTAGCCCGAATTGCAGTCGTTCCTGGGGCTCTTAAACATCTACCATTCCTTCCTGCCTAGGAAGGCGTCGGTAGTGGAGCCGCTTCATAAGTTACTAAAAAAGGACGAGGCATTTATTTATTTATTTATTTATAGGTCACATTTGTATATGCCGCCCACTCAGGCAGAACCCGCATGGCGATGGGGCGAGAGTCAGGAGAAGGCATTCAATGAACTGAAGCAACTCTTATCCTCAGATGCCATTTTAACCCATTTTGACCCCAAGAAACCAGTGGTTCTGGTTTGTGATGCATCTCCAGTGGGGGTGGGGGCGGTCCTGTGCCACGTGTTGGAAAACAGGCGGGAAGCTCCGGTGGCGTTCTACTCCAGGTCCCTGTCGAAGGCAGAGCGTAACTACGCACAAACAGACAGGGAGGCATTAGCGATAATTGCTGGGACGAAGAAATTTCATGACTTCCTCTATGGCCGCCCCTTTACCATCGTAACTGACCACAAGCCCCTGTTAGGCATTTTCATCGCAGACAAGCCCACTCCACAGATTCTGTCCCCTAGGATGCTTAGGTGGGCCATTTTTTTAAACACGTACAAGAATGCGCTGGTGTATCGCCCTGGAAAGGACATAAGCCACGCGGACACCCTGTCGAGGTCACCCCTCCCCCACACGGGCAGCCACGTGTGCGAGGTGGAATAAGACCACCAAGTGCTCATGATAGAGGTCCTGGATTCACCCCCCATAGTGCCCGCAGAGATCACCAAGGCGACGGGCAGGGACAAAACATTGGCCCTGGTTAGCTCATGGGTGCAGAAAGGGTGGCCAACGTCCTCCCCGGCGGTGGAATTTGCCCCATTTTTTAGGAAAAAGTTAGAACTGTCCATGGAGAGGGGTTGCCTCCTGTGGGGCCAGCGGGTAGTCGTCCCCGAGTCCCTGAGAGCAAGGTTGCTCAAGCTGCTGCACGTCAGCCACCCTGGGATTGTCCGCTCCAAGGCACTGGCCAGGAGCTACTTCTGGTGGCCCCAGTTGGACGCCGATATCGAGCACATGGTGGGCACTTGCGAGAGTTGCCAAAGCTCCCAGCCCGAGGAGGCCTGACTTCCGCACAGGGAATGGGATGCAGCAAAGGGGCCGTGGTCCCGCGTGCACATTGACTTCGCGGGCCCGTTCAGAGGATCGCTTTTTCTCCTCATAGTGGATGCTTGCTCCAAGTGGTTAGAGGTTATCCCAGTTGCAAACACCTAATCAGCCGCAACCATTAAACAATTGCGCAAGGTGTTCAGCTTGTTCGGTATACCCGACACGCTTGTTAGCGATAACGCTAGTTGCTTCACGTCTGCCGAATTCAGGGCATTCATCGACATCAACGCCATACGGCACATCACCTCTGGGCCCTTCCACCCAGCGATGAATGGCCAGGTAGAACGCCTTGTGCGTACAACCAAAGACGTGCTGAGGCGCATGGGCCCCGGGGATTTAAATCTGCAGTTGTGCCAGTTTTTGCTGGGGTATAGGGTAACCCCCCTAGCATCAGGATACTTGCCCGCAGAGCTCCTAATGCGCAGAAAACTGACTACGGTACTGACGAGGCTAGACCCTACAAGGGTGGAAGACACTGGGAGGAACATTGGGTTAGCGGGCACGAAGAGTTTCGAAATAGGCACCCCGGTCCATTGCAGAAACTACACTAGCGCAGGGCCAGCCTGGGTTCCGGGAGTAGTCATTGGGCAAACGGGTCCCGTGTCGTACTGCGTAGAGACCAGCACAGGTCTACTCTGGAGGCGGCACGCGGACCAACTCCGGCGCCGGGTCTCCGGAAACCAGAGCGCGGACAGCGCGGAACAGGACTCAACGTTAGGGTTCTCCCCCACCCGTTCAGCCCAAGGGGGAGGAGAGGGGGGCCAGTGGTCCCCACCAAGGGGGGAAGGGAATAAGTTTGTCCCCGCAGATGTCCTGCAGGATGCCCCCACTGATATCCCTGAAGATGATTTTGAGTTTGAGTTACAAAACCGGGGGGATTCGGAGTGGTCCCCCACCCGTCCAAGCGAGAAGCGGGGTTTTTCGTTAGCCCCCAATGCCCCCGGTTTTCCCTCATTGGAGTTTACCCCTACCCCGAAAACCGCGGAACCTCGGCGAGTCGCTAACGAGTCTCCCTCTCCCATTGCAGGACAAGAGACCAGGGAACACAGAAGTGATAGCGCCCCCGGGACAAGCCAGCCAGCCTTGCGCCCAAAACGCGCTTGCAATAAACCATATTGGATGAGAGACTTCGTCTCATCCTAGGGGGGAGGGATGTTGTGTTTGGAATATTGTGTCTTTAAGTAATGTAACACTCGAATGAGTGGATATAACAATCATCAGCTGTAACACTGTAACCCTCTGTATTATGATGCGAGCTAGTGACCACTAGGGGCAATAGTGAGCGCCCAGCTCACATGGTTCCAATTCCCCAAATACCTACAGCGCGGGAAGATTCCCGCCACTACCTCACCTGGACAAGAAGGGCGTGACAGGGAGTGATGTCACGCGGACAGTAGCCAATGGGCTATCGAGGAGCCACATTCAAATGTATAGTCACTGTATATATTGAGCTGTTCATCCGCCATTACCACATGTTCCCCCGGACCATCATGCAATAAAGATGTGTTAAGCCAACCTTTCGGCTGTTTCTATTGTCTTGGTTCTCATACACTAAAGGTCTGCACTGGGGAAACCTTGGGAACCTTGGGATGAGAGGGTGATTGAATAGAAGAAAAATACTACTTGATCACTGACAGTGGTCCCAACCCTACAAGTAGCAATCTAAGCAGTGCTTTTTAAAAAGAATTAAAGAATTCCACCTCACAGCAAAAATAGGTACACAAAAGAAATTGTGCTCAATTTATCTAAGATGACCCTTGTGATTTTTTTATGGCCTGGGGAAAGCTCTGAACCCTGAAAAGTGACAATCAGTGCTAAAGCCATGTTTTTCATAGTACATTTTATTTTAACAAAGCTACTACCCAGGCCAGCTGAGTCAGGGAGGCATCTGCCCAGTCAATTCCAACTCAGTTCATGTGAACTGATGTTGGTCATACCATGCCAATGTTTCATAGTATCCCCTTCATGCCCAACAGGTTCTCATGAATTGTGCCAGACACTTAGGTTTCAGCTTGTCCAAAGATTGCTACCACCCTAACCCAGCACTACCCGCCTAAAAGTGACCTATTTACCAACCACGTCCCTAAACCCAAAATTCCCTAATGCCAGAGTGAGATAGGTGAAAAACAGCCCATCTTCCAAAAGCCAGTCAAAAAAATGGGCTAAACATTACTATCTGGCCCCAATAGGCAATCAGACACTCTAGTAACAGGGAGGGTGGACGGGTTGTTGCAAGCTAAGAAAGAGGCCAGGACCAGGTTACAATCAGCCCATGCCCTTCAGGCATTCATGTCTGGACACAAGATCATCTTCACCTCCAAGCTGTCTTGTGATTAGAAGGGAAGTAAATTCCATTCTTCCTTCAGGCTGTGCACAAAGGGACATTGCAGGCGCACCCACCCAATAAAGACTCAGACACCGGTATTGGATAAAAGGCATTGGGCCACTTTTATTGAATAATGCCCTAGTCCGAATTATCACTTTCAATTGGTGTATCATCCAATTGTAATTCTTTAAGGCAAGCAGGCCGCAGTAGCACTGGTAAGGTTCCACCCAAAATGCCAATGGAAATTGGCTACATGTATCAATTTGTATCAATTTGTTTGTTGACACAAACAAATTGTTGACCGGAGTCAATATACTATCTACTGACAGCACCCTATGACGTGTATCCGTTCAAATATCAAGGTGATGCAGGCTGTGAAGCTCCTGACATCAGCCCTTTCATGGTTCACCCTTGACCGGCCAATCCTGTTTCCCCTGTACCTATCTATGTGTTGGCCAGTCAATTGCAAACCTGCCGGATACCTATGGGTCATAAATCTTTATCTTACCAGTGCTACCCGCCACACGGGGAGGCGTCCATGATGACTCACCCCCCCCCCTCCAGACCGTCAGCTTGGTCGCCAGGCCTGCTTGCACATCCTCCAGAAAGAGGTTCATACCTCTAGCCAACAGGTGGACCCCATCTCCTGCATACAGGTCAAAATCCTGCAACCCTATCCCTGGGTGTCGAATGGCTGTTCCCAAGCCATTCTCAACAAGAGACCGGGCAAGAGCCCTGTTCACTGACCACTGGGCACGGTCCAAAGCACGGAGATCCATGCCTACTCTACTCTGGCCGCCCCCCTCGGCACGATGTCAGACAATAGCAACCGTGTGTACGGCTATAAATGATGTAAAAACGCCAGGTCACTGCACACTGACATTTTTAAGGAAAGGCCAGTGATCTGTGCTAGATCATTGCTGCCAAGGTGCAGAATCAGGACATCAGGCGGTCCAGCATCCCTGATGGACATCAGGAATGGCAACAGTTCCTGCCATCTCATGCCGCGCATACCATACCACCGCATGCATGCGGATGCATGCAGCCCGAGATGGGGTCCCCACTCAGTCCCTGCAGCATACTGTGCTGCCCAGTGTACGTAACTGTGGCCCACCAGCCACACTGCCACCGGTGTGCGTAGACACAAGGGTCTGTAAAAGAAGGAGAAGGAGTTAAGGACATAACTGGTACTCATACAGTGAGGGGACGTACATATAAGGAAAAACGGGTGGACCCCCACCTGCCCATCCGACATATATCAGCCTCAGAGTACCCGAATGCAGCCGCAGTTGAAGCAGCACCTATCCTGAATGAATGAGTGCCATAACGAGCCCCAGGGAGGCCGACACTGTGAAGTGCCATACCGGTCACCCTCCAAAACTGAAATTTGTTAAGGGGAGACCCATCCTGGAGCAGAAAAACGGGCCAGGGCACGTGCCACGCACTGCCAAAAATGCATGTAGGGCACCAACCGGACAGATGTCAGCAAATATACATTGTAGCAGTCTAACACCACTGCCTACTCCATGCTGATCGTCCTTTGAGGAACAAATCCTCAACTGGGCCCACTCCTGGTTGATAGAGACATCGTCGAGTTCCAGTCCCCTATGAGACAAGTCCCCCTTTGACAATGGGACCAGCTCACTGATTCGGAGAGCTCCAAAGAAAGCTACGGTGGTAGCTGTGTGAAAAAGAGCCTCCTCATACCTATCGTAACACAGTCTATGCCAACCTCATGCAAGGTGGGTCAGAACACCTGGTGAAACAGGGTGACGTGTGTCCGGGTGGCGGCCACGCTCATGTGTCCACCCTTCCACGATGTGGCGTATGCGGAAGTCATTCACGCAGTCAGTAAAGCCCCGTGCCTTGGCCATGAATGCCAAGGCGGATAGGCTGGTGGCGCTAGTGTGTGGGTCCAGCCCCTGATCATGAAGGTGCACCATATACTGTAAAATCTGGTCGACCGGTATCGACCACATTTCAGGCAACTGCCTTTGCCTACAAAAGGTCCTAAACTGAAGGAGTGTATGCTGATACGCCTTACGCGTGCGAGGTGCCAAAGACATGCCGATCGCCCGGTTCACCTTTCCTCGCCAAATGTCCAAATCTCGGCTGGGAGTGGAGAGGGAAGTTCCTCTGCGTCTGGAGCCAAGGCACAGAACCGGGAGATTTGCAGGCGGGATAAAGCATCAGCAATATCGTTATTAATGCCTGGCACATGTCTGGCCCTGAAGAGCACATTAAGGCGCAAGGACCTAAGAACAAATTGGTGACCTAAGGCCATGACTCTGGGGGATTTAGACGTTTGGGCATTGACAATGTGCACCACTGCAGCGTTGTCACACCAAAAGTGAACTACCGAATTAGTCCACCTGTCTCCCCAGAGCATAAGGGCCCCCAAAATTGGAAAAAACTCCAGGAACGTAAGATCGCGTAAATGATCCGTGCCCGTGCCCTGCCATGTCTGAGGCCATTGACCATAGGCCCACTATCCTTCAAAATAAATCCCATAACCCAGGGAGCCGGAGGCATCCGACTGTACTTGGAAATGAGGGCTGACCATAAGCTCAGATCTCCAAAAGGAGATGCCATTAAAGTCCTGTAGGAATGTGAGCCAAACCAAAAGGTCTGCTCATAAACCCCTAGTCAGCCGTACCCTGTGGTGTCGTTTAGAAAGGCCCACCATAGCGTCACACAGGCGCCTGGCAAAGGCTCTACCGGGTGTCACTACCCTGCAGGCGAAGTTGAGGAGGCCGTGGAGGACCTGCAACTCCTGGAGAGACACCTTACGCTTGGCAAGCATTGCTAAAATCGTATCAGAGATCCGAGTCACCTTTTCCATAGGCAACCTGGATGTCTGAGCGACAGTGTCGATTTCAATACCTAAAAAGGTAAGGGTGGCGGCTGTGCCATCTGTCTTTTCAGGTGCTAGGGGGACGCCCAGTTCCCGCATAAGCATCTGAAATGTGGTGAGCAGGTGTGCACACGTGACGGTGTCATGTCCACCCCAGAACAAAAAATCGTCGAGATAGTGGGCTACAGACCGGGACCCCGACCTACAAACAAAAGCCCAGTGGAGGAAGGTGCTAAATCGTTCGAAGGCAGAACAGGAAATTGAACAGCCAAAAGGCATGGCCTTGTCCACATAAAACTTGCCCGAAAACAAAAACCTAACAGCTCAAAGTCAGCTGGGTGCACTGGCAACAATCGGAATGCCGATTTGATATCACGCTTTGCCAATAGCACCCCGGGGCCACACGAGCGTACCATCTGTAAGGCCTGGTCAAAGGACATATACCTGACAGAGCAAAGGTCGTCGGGTATATCGTCGTTGACCGATGAACCTGCAGGGTAAGAAAGGTGGTGAATTAGACGGAATTCACCCGGGGACTTCTTAGGGACTAAACCTAGAGGGGATACCTTCAAGTTAGAATATGGGGGGTCGTAAAATGGCCCCGCCACCCTCTGTGCCTTAACCTCCTTGGCTATCTGCTCTGCAGCAATGTTCTCATTACCCCTGAGAGACAGTAGGTTCGGAGCGTCCTGAGGCCCACGAACACCTTTAAAGGGTATGCAGAAGCCAAACTGGAAGCCCTCAAGCAGGTATATCGCATCATCCCGTCTAGGATAAACGTGCAGCCATCGTTCGAGCACCGGGACATTAATTGGGGAGGGGGCCTTTTGAATGGGTAGCACCGTCAGAGGGAGCTCTGGCCACCCCCTGAAAACCCCTTCCTCTGCCTCGTGACTCACCTGCCCGCGGGCACGCTGAGGCGGCATGGGGGCCGGAACAAGAAGGGCACTCGTGCCTATATCTACACTGGTGCTTGTTGCACACTCCATTGGCGGAGAAACTCCAACACAGCAGGTGGGCTGGAACCCCCTGCCCTGCCGGTTGGCAGGGAGTCTGTGTTGTAGCAGCCCGCTGTATGGCATGGCCACAGTGGTACCGGTCACCAGGCGCTGGCCGCGTGGGGGTCATATACAGCAGCCACAACTGCTGGCAGGGCTCGTCCCACCTCATTTCAGGGTGAAGGGCCGCCCTCATCCTAAATTCTTCATCATAGGCCAACCATGACGGGCCAGGCAAATCAACCACGGCCTGGTAAATATTGTCCAGGTACTGGACCATTGGGATGGCCAAATCAGGACGGGCCCTTAGGTATACTGCCATATAAATTAGATAGGCCGGTAACCAATTGGCCCAAGTGCGAGGTGGCTTATGACAATGGGACAACTCTTTGTCCTTGTCATCCTGCCCCTCCCTCTCCTCCTTAGTGGGCTCACGGTTCAGGAGGGTGAAAATGTCAACGTATTCGCCACGCCATATCTTCTCCCTAGTAGCCTGGGATAAATGGTCACCCAGGGGTAGGGAGTAACCAGCCGTCGGCATACCCACTGTTGGCACAGATTGAATTGGGGGTACCCGTACTGGGCCCTGTAGGACCCCCGTGAAGTTAGGCATACTCGTAGGGGCGGCCACCCCTGCAATAACCGGGGGATAATTGGGCACCCAGGAAGTAACAGGACAGTGTGGATTAAACTGCCCCCCCTGCAGTAACTTGCTGCGGCCATGGCCACTGTACCCCCCCCCCCCAGCATTAGCTAGTGTCACCGGTGTACTAACTTGACCAGGATACTCACTTGGTGCACCCCCATGGGCCGCCCCCACTGGGGGTTCCGGCCCGCGGTGGGCATCAGAACCCGCGATGGCCATCGAGCTCTGTGTCCCAATGCGCCCCTGCCAAACAGGACCAGTCCCCGGTGGAAAGCCTTGTTGTAATGGCCCGATGGGGAGCTGCGAGGCACCGGCTTGTGCTGTCCTGATAGCCTCCAGCAAGCAGCTCAACCCTGTTGGCAGCCTGCTGCGTGGCTGTGGCCGGCATGTGGGCCGGAACTGCAGAGCTGGCAAGCCCACCATCATAAGGTGGTGGAGCAATGCCCATTGATGCCTCGAGTGCCAATATGCGGGCAAGGAGATCATCCACAGCGTCTGACCCACCAAGATAAGGTGGGCTGGATGGGCCGGACATCCCACCGGGTAATTGCTGAGCGGGTTGAGGGATCAACCTGTGTGGCAATCCCTGGCCAGAATAGGGCCATGCCCAATAATCCGGCCCATGAGGGGCCAGTAGAATGGTGGTGGCAATCCCACACCGCGCCCGGGTGGGCCACTGTGCCCCAAGCCGGGCAAAGATGGAACAGAGGTAGAAACCCCAGGGGAGCAGGCCTGTGCAGCCCCCGCCCAAGTCCCCCGAGTGGGCAGGTAGGCAGAGGCCTGGTCACCCTCATTGGTGGCAGTGGGTATGATGACCCTGCCACCCCCCTGTGGGGCGGCCGCCCGAGCCCTCCAGCCCAGTGGCTGCCCCAAGGAGGTCAAGGGGGTGGGCCGAGCCCTCCCCCTAGGTTGCGGGCTGGGGGCCACTTGGGCCTTACGCTTGGGTGCCATAGCCACCAAAGCAGGCGCTGATCGGAGGAGGAATATCTTCCGATCAAATTAGAAGCATTATCGGAGTGATATCCTCGCAAATTCTAAAGGATATCCTCCAATAAAAGCTCGTAAAAGGGAAAGGAATCAGCAAGGCCCAGCTCTACTGCTCATTCCATGCAGAGAGGCCCACAGGGGAGGTGAGTAAAGGATCCAGCCCCTCCCTCCCCATCCAAAGATCTGGGCCTGGAGAGGAAGAAAAAAGAAATCAGCAAGGCCCAGCTCTACTGCTCATTCCATGCAGAGAGGCCCACAGGGGAGGTGAGTAAAGGATCCAGCCCCTCCCTCCCCATCCAAAGACCTGGGCCTAGAGAGGAAGGAAAAGGAATCAGCAAGACCCAGCTCTACTGCTCATTCCATGCAGAGAGGCCCACAGGGGAGGTGAGTAAAGCATCCAGCCCCTCCCTCCCCATCCAAAGACCTGGGCCTGGAGAGGAAGAAAAAAGGAATCAGCAAGGCCCAGCTCTACTGCTCATTCCATGCAGAGAGGCCCACAGGGGAGGTGAGTAAAGGATCCAGCCCCTCCCTCCCCATCCAAAGACCTGGGCCTGGAGAGGAAGAAAAAGGAATCAGCAAGGCCCAGCTCTACTGCTCATTCCATGCAGAGAGGCCCACAGGGGAGGGGAGTAAAGGATCCTGCCCCTCCCTCCCCATCCAAAGACCTGGGCCTGGAGAGGAAGAAAAAAGGAATCAGCAAGGCCCAGCTCTACTGCTCATTCCATGCAGAGAGGCCCACAGGGGAGGGGAGTAAAGGATCCTGCCCCTCCCTCCCCATCCAAAGACCTGAGCCTGGAGAGGAAGAAAAGGCTTCAGGAAGGCCCAGCTCTACTGCCCATTTGCCATCCAGAGAGGCCCAAGGGGGAGGTGAGTAAAGGATCTTGCCCCTCCCTCCCCATCCAAAGACCTGGGGCCAGAGAGAAGGACACTTCCGGAGACCCCCGACCACCCCCAGGAGATACCATCCACAACCACCATCACAGCGAGGCCCGAGCCGGCGCCTTTGACCGACTCCATGCGGCCGAAGAGAGGCAAGAGCTGCTGTGTGCATGCAAAGGATAAGTAATCGAACTGAAATAATATAGTTGACTAAATATAGATGGCTTATGGCAACTGACATAGTGACTGTACAAGAAACTGACTTACATAGAGACTTGATATAGTGGACTTTTTCTTTCTTTCTTTCTTTCCCTTTCATTAATTAGTTCAACTTTTACTTTGATACTATGTGATAAACTGTGATAGTGTGCATGATAATACTTTGTTTTAAAACTGTTTAAACTGTGATAACATGTGTGATGGGAAAAGACTGGCGTAGAGACCGGCAAGGCACGCCACAAAGTCTGCCAAGAGAACCTTATGGACCAAAACAAAAGGCAAAACAAGGGGATGCTCAGCACAGCAGATCTGAAAAGGGGGAGGGATACGAAAGGGGGAGGAGAAATACAGTGTTGCAGGGAACAATACTGCATAGGGACATGGAATGTGAGGTCTATGAATCAAAGAAAACTGGAAGTGGTAAAAAATGAGATGGAAAGAATAAGCATTGACATTTTGGGCATCAGTGAGCTCAAATGGACAGGGATGGGTGAATTCAGCTCTGGAAACCATCATATCTACTACTGCGGGCAAGAAAACCTTAGAAGAAATGGAGTAGCCATAATTGTCAATAAAAGAGTGAGAAAAGCAGTAATGGGATACAATCTCAAAAATGACAGAATGATGTCAGTCAGATTTCAAGGCAAACCTTTCAATGTCACTGTGATCCAAATATACGCACCAACCACTGGTGCAGATGAAGCCACAATGGACCAGTTCTATGAGGACTTACAACACCTCATAGAACAAACACCAAGAAATGATGTCCAAATTATATTAGGAGACTGGAATGCCAAAGTAGGAAATCAAAAAGTGGAGGGAATAACAGGCAAATTTGGTCTTGGAACACAAAATGAAGCAGGGCAAAGATTGATAGAGTTCTGCCAAGAGAACGCACTGGTCATAGCAAACACTCTCTTCCAGCAACACAAGAGGCGACTTTACACATGGACATCACCAGATGGCCAACACCGAAACCAGATTGACTACATACTCTGCAGCCAAAGATGGAGAACCTCCATACAGTCAGCAAAAACAAGACCTGGAGCAGACTGTGGCTCAGATCACAACCTACTGATCGCAAAATTCAGGCTTAGACTAAAGAAAATAGGGAAAACACGGAGACCAGAAAGATATCACCTAGACAGCATCCCTAAAGAATACACGGTGGAGGTGATGAACAGATTTAATGGCTTAGACTCGGTAGACAGAGTACCGGAAGAATTATGGACGGAGATGAGGGACATCATGCAGGAAGCAGCAAAGAAAACCATACCAAAAGAAAAGAAGAGTAAGAAAGCAAAGTGGTTGTCTGATGAGGCTCTTAAAATAGCAGAGGAAAGAAGGAACGCAAAAGTCAAAGGAGAAAGGAAAAACTACAACCATTTGAACACAGAATTTCAAAGAAAAGCAAGGAGAGATAAGGAAAACTACCTAAAAGAACAGTGCAGAGAAATGGAGGAAAACAACAAAAGAGGCAGAACCAGAGATCTTTTCAAAAAAATTGGGGAAATCAAGGGAACATTTAAAGCAAAAATGACCATGATAAGGGAGAAAGACGGAAAGGAGCTAGCTGATGCAGAAGAAATTAAGAAAAGATGGAAAGAGTACACAGAGGAACTTTACAAAAAGGACCTCAACACTCCTGATAATCACAATGATGAAGAAATTGAACTTGAGCCAGACATCCTGGAGAGCGAAGTCATAAAGGCCCTAAAGAGCACTGCAAACAACAAAGCTAGTGGAGATGATGGTATCCCAGTTGAATTTTTTAAAGCGCTAAAAGATGATGGTGTCAAATTACTGCATTCAATATGCCAGCAGATTTGGAAAACAAAACAGTGGCCACAGGATTGGAAAAGATCAGTATACGTCCCAATCCCAAAAAAGGGCAATGCCAAAGATTGTTCAAATTATCGAACAATCACGCTCATCCCACATGCCAGCAAGGTGATGCTCAAGATAATACAGGACAGACTTCAGCAGCATGTGGAGAGAGAATTACCAGAGGTGCAGGCTGGTTTCAGAAGAGGCAGGGGGACTAGAGACCACATCGCCAACATACGCTGGATCATGGAGAAAACAAAGGAATACCAGAAACAAGTTTACTTTTGTTTTATTGACTACACTAAGGCATTTGACTGTGTGGACCACAACAAGATGTGGCAAGTAATTAAAGAGATGGGAATACCAGAGCACCTCATATGCCTCCTGAGAAATCTGTACATGAACCAAGAAGCAACAGTTAGGACAGAACATGGAATAACAGAGTGGTTTGGAATAGGAAAAGGAGTAAGACAAGGCTGCATTTTGTCACCATGCTTATTCAACCTATACACAGAGCACATAATGCGCAGTGCAGGGATGGAGGAATCACAATATGGGATTAAAATCGCTGGGAGAAACATCAATAATCTGAGATATGCAGACGATACCACCCTAATGGCAGAAAGTGAGGAAGACCTAAAGAATCTCTTGATTGGGCTGAAGGAGGAGAGTGCAAAAGCTGGCTTGAGACTCAATATCAAGAAAACCAAGATAATGGCAACAGGCCCCATCAGTTCCTGGAAAATAGACGGGGAAGAAGTAGAAGCAGTGACAGATTTTACTTTCTTAGGATCAAAGATCACTGCAGATGGGGATTGCAGCCATGAAATAAAAAGGCGACTGATTCTTGGGAGACAAGCGACGAGAAACCTGGGGAACATAGTGAAAAGCAGAGACATTACATTGCAAACAAAAATTAGAATAGTCAAAGCAATGGTTTTCCCAGTAGTAATGTATGGATGTGAGAGCTGGACAATTAGGAAGGCTGAACGCAGAAGAATAGATGCCTTTGAAATGTGGTGTTGGAGGAGGGTTTTGAGAGTCCCCTGGACAGCGAGGAGAACAAATAGGTCAATCTTAGAAGAAATTAACCCTGACTGCTCATTGGAAGGTCAAATAGTAAAGATGAAGCTAAAGTACTTTGGACATCAAATGAGAAGGGAGGATTCACTTGAGAAGGCATTGATGTTGGGAAAGGTGGAGGGCAAAAGAAGAAGGGGGAGGCCAAGGATGAGATGGCTAGATGGTATTATAGACACAATGGGCACAGAGCTGGGAGGGTTGAGGGGGATGGTAGAGGACAGAGGCGCCTGGAGGAAAATGGTCCATGGGGTCGCAAAGGGTTGGAGTCGACTGTGCGACTGAACAACAACAAAAGGGAAAGAAGCGTCGGAGCGAACTTCTCCGCTCCGTTGCTTCTCGCAAAATGGCAGCGCGGCTGCCTCGTGGCCATCCCTTTTATCGATGGGTGGCCACACCCCCTAACTAGCCCGGATGTCTGCGTCCAAGTGGGGGGGGGCGCAAAGAGCGTGGCGGCCATTTTGGCACCGCGCTTGCATTCTCTCCACCTCAAAACCATAACTATCTCATATTTAATGCCACCATGTGCCCAATCTTTCTCTCTAAGGCTACCCCAAAACAACTCACCAACCTTCAATCTCCAATGAAGAAGGGCCCACAGCTTTCAGAGCCAGGCTTTCCTACTGCTAAGTAGCTGGGGTTTTTTTTAATCTTAAGGAGGCTCCTCCTAATACCTTTAGCATTTTTCTTTGTATGACAATCATATTTAAGAATTTATGTAACCTGAGAGTTTTTAAAGTTTACATCTTCAAAAAGATTTTTGAACTATTATTATTATTATTATTATTATTAAGTGTATTCATGCATCGCATTTACGGGCAGTTACAGGTATCATATCTATAACTATTAGTATGCATGCAAGATACGATTAAATGCAGTTGTGATGAAATGTGACACCACATAATAAACAAGAATGGGGGTGGGAAAGAAAACTACATTTGTAACCATAAATTATTAGCTAAAACTTTATATGATGAGCTCACTTTGATGAAGATAATGTAGAAATAAATATCATGCATGTTATCTTGAGGATAAAAAGTCTAATTTCTAACTCTTAATAGTATAATTATCTCAGTGTTATTCCTTGGCTAAAATCTATTTCTGCATAATGAATGAATTTCTTGTTGGGCGAGCACCGTCACAGCAAAAATAGTTCATTCAAGGTTTCGTTCCACTTGTGCAGATGTCAACTCAACTCCCTTTTGCTACATTAAATAAGACTATGAAACTTTGTATTCTTTCTTGATAAACAGTGTTTCTTTTTTAAAGAAGTCAAATTGCTGAAGTAAAACCTTAGCTAAACAGGATGGACAAGTATGGAACCCTGGGAACTAGGGTGAGTTACTTCCTTGGCAATATTCAAGAACATAACCTTTTTTGAAAAACTGCATACAGATAATTGACTTAATACAGTTAGATGACACCTTGTATGTGTTAACACCAAAGAGCCACCCAAAACAATAATGAGACTAGCCACTCATGTCACAGACAATGCAGGGAGTGTTATTCAAGGGAAAAGAACAAAAGTATGTCAGTGTTTCAATGAAAGTTCAAAGAACAAGGAGGAACAGAAACAGAACAGAAACTCTTGATGGTACTTTCTATTGCAAGAAGGAACACGCAGTGGCAAAATGGCTGCCGCGTGCTTTGCCGGCCCCTTCCCTGAGGCATGGTACAAAATGGTGCCGGGGGCGTGGCCAGCCTACCCTTTATAAGGGGTGGCTGCCCGTATGTCCCCGGCAGTTGCAATTTGGCTGGGCCAAGGGTCCATTTGTTCGCGTCTCCCTCTCAGCCCAGCCGAATTTTAGCAGCTCACTCCGGCTACTGCCGGCAGCGAGCCTTGGCCATGCGCAATTGGCCCGGGAACGGGCAGACCGCACAACTCTTTCTAGCCCCGAGCGGGGCTTTGGCTGTTGTCCGGCGGTGGGCGCATGGCACCCAAAAAGAAGGCCATGCCCAGCGGTGTGGTGGCAGTGCGACACCCACGCAGCTCTGCACGGCCCGGGACCAGGCCTCGTACCTGGCCAGCACTGCCAATGGACCTTGGGCCTCCACCCAGCCAGAGGGCTCGGGTGGGGGGTAGGTCTGCGCCTGCGGCGCAGGCTGCGGGGCAGGCTGGCGCAAGGGCCACCTCTAGCCTCACAGACTGTGAGGAGGGCTTGGCCCCAGGGGCTGCCTCCTCTGCGCCTGTCGGCCCACGGGGCCGGCGCTTGAGGCAAGGGGCTGTCACGAGCGGCCCCTTGTCTGTTGAGGACCGCTTTGTGGCCCGGGAATGCATGGTGGGCCTGCCCGTCGGCGCAGATGCGTTTGGGCACACCGGGCAGCCGGCTGTGGGGGTGGGAGCGCCCTTGCCCCTGGCTGCCCTGGATTGGAGATTGGCCCACCTGGAGGCCACACTCCTGGCCACGCCCCAGTGCAGCGCTGGCCCACCCAGTGCTGACACGCCTGGGCCAGTGCTGGGTGCTGGCACAGCCCAACCAGGATCTTTGGGCCAGAACCGGGAGAGATTGATTTCAATCGTGAGCTCTGATGCCCTGGACCAGCTGGAACCCCTGGTGGGGACAGCTGGTGGGGTGGCGATGGGTGAGTATGCTGGTCAAGTCAGTTCACACGTCTTACCTGCTGTTTCACAGCTGATTGCACAGGCCTGGGCCTGGCCTCTGCACCAGTTACCCATGCCTATGGCCCAGCCTCCTATAATTCCGACACCACAACCTGGGTTGTGGAGGGCTCCATACCCACCGCTACCACCCGGGGTGCCACCTGTGGGCCCGACCTTGCCGTATCTGGTATGGCCTTATCGCCCACCAGCTAATGTCAGCTACCACACGGTTCCAACTTTGGCCCTCCCGGCTGCAGGCGTCTTCCTGCCTTTGGGCGACCATTTATTGCCTTCCACGAGGGACAAGATTTGGCGGAGGGAGTACGTTGATTTGTTCAGTTTGTTGAACAGGGAGCCCACCAGGGATGAGAAGGAGAAGGAGGATGACAGGGGCAAGGAGTTGGCCCATCATTGCAAACCCCTGTGCACGTGGGCTAATTGGTTACCCGCATACTTGATATATGTGGCTGTGTCAATCAGGGCCCACCCGGATTTGGCCATCCCCCTTATCCTGTACCTAGATATTATTTACCGAGCCTATGTTGATTTTCTGGGGCAGGCGTGGCTGGCGTACGATGAAGAATTCCGTATGCGGGCCATGCTTCACCGGGAAATGCATTGGGATGAACACAACCAACTTCTCTGGTTGTTATATATGACCCCGTCCTGCCTGGCTGCAGGCGACTGATACCACTGTGGCCATGCCATTCAGTGGCCGGGCACCGCACAGTCACCCCACCAAGTGGCGGGGCAGGGGGTTCCAGCCCACCTGCTGTGCTGGAATTTTTCATCCACAGCAGGATGTTCCTGTAAGCAGTGCAAATATCGGCATGAGTGCACTATCTGTCTCGGGTCACACTCTGCCACTCCTTGCCCCAGGCCAAGGGGATCACGGGGGAGTGGAAGAGGTCAGCAGGCTGCGGGCCACGCTAACCCCGACTCGGCATCATCTTCAAAAGGCCCCCTCCCCAATCAAAATTGATGTGTTGGAGCATTGGCTATGTGTCTACCCAAAAAGGGATGATGCGGATTATCTTTTGAGGGGTTTTTCTACAGGGTTCCGCATCCCCTTTGTAGGTGCTTGCGTGCCCCAGGATGCTCCTAATTTGGTATCATTAAAGGGCAGGGAAGATTTGGCCAGGACTAAGATATTCAAGGAGGTTCAGGAAGGGTGGGTTGCGGGACCCCTTCTTGTGCCTCCTTTTCCAAATCTCAAGGTGTCACCCCGTGGCCTGGTCCCCAAGAAGGCCCCTGGCGAGTTCCATCTAATTCACCACTTGTCCTACCCTGCTGGTGCGTCTGTCAATGACGCTATACCGGACAAGCTTTGCTCGGTCCGGTATACGTCCTTTGACCAGGCACTTAGTATGATTCGTGCATGTGGACCTGGGGCACTCATGGCCAAATGCGACATCAAGTCTACGTTTCGCCTCCTCCCGGTCCACCCGGACGATTTTGAACTGTTGGGTTTTCAATTTCAGGGGCAATATTTTGTCGACAAGGCCATGCCTTTTGGGTGTTCTATTTCATGCGCAGCCTTTGAGCATTTCAGCTTATTCCTACATTGGAATTTTGTTTGCCACTCCGTAGCGCATTCGGTGGCACATTACCTGGACGATTTTTTGTTCGGTGCTGCTGCAGGCTCTGGGGCATGTGAACATCTGCTCCTCATGTTTCAGGGGCTTATGGCCAAATTTGGGATGCCATTGGCTCCTGAAAAGATTGAGGGACCTGCCACCACTTTGGTTTTCCTGGGGATTGAGATAGATATGGTGGCACAGACGTCTAGGTTGCCCATGAACAAAATAGCCCGCATTTCGGATGCTATTTGGGACATCCTTGCTAAGTGCAAGGCCTCCCTTCGTGACCTACAGGTGCTGCACGGATACCTCAATTTTGCATGCAGGGTTATCACCCCTGGCCGGGCTTTTGCCAGGTGCCTGTGTGACGCTATGGTGGGCTTATCCCAGAAGCACCACAGGGTCTGACTCACGAGGGGTACCAGGGATGACCTTAGGGTGTGGTTAGCATTCCTCTCAGATTTCAACGGAATTTCCTTCTGGCACGCTGAACGTTTGCCTGCACCCTTGTTTCAGGTCCAGTCAGATGCGTCCAGAGCATTTGGCTACGGCATTTACTTCAATGGTCACTGGTCATTCGGCAAGTGGCCGGAGGCTTGGCAAGTCACTGCCTTGCTTCGCGACCTTACATTTTTGGAGTTCTTTCCCATTCTCGGTGCACTCATGCTGTGGGGGGAGACTTGGGCTGACTCAGTGGTCCTCTTTTGGTGCGACAATGCATCTGTGGTCCACATAGTCAATGTCCAGACATCCCGTTCTACCAGGGTTATGGCTCTGGTCCGCTGTTTTGTGTTGTGGGCCTTACGCCTCAATATACTGTTCAAAGCCAGGCATGTTCCTGGCATAAATAATGACATTGCCAATGTTTTATCCCACCTACAGATAGATCGGTTCCGGGCCCTGGCGCCGGAGGCCGACGAGCTTCCTTTGACACTCCCAGCCGAGATGTGGAAGTTTGGCATGGAGAAGTGAACCGGCCCATTGGTTTGTCGCTGGCTAGCAGCACCCATAAGGCTTACACTCTCACACACCGGACCTTCGAGACGTTCCATCACGAGGCTTCCCTGCCGGGTGTTTGGCCCATCCCAGTTGACCACCTCCTCCAGTTTATGGTGCATCTTCATAGCAAGGGGCTGGCAGCCATTGGTGGGCGTCTGTCAGCATTGGCTTTTTATGCTAAGGTCAATGGGCTTCCGGACACCACATCCGATTTTCAGATTCGCCGGGTGTTGGAGGGTTGGGCGTGTGAACGTAGCCCTTGCCTTGACTCTCGGCAGCTGGTTTCCCCTGACCTCCTTACGTGCCTGGCCTGGGTTTGGCCGGTCATTTGCAGGGACCAGTATGAGGTGGTTCTCTTCCATGCTGCCTCCACGGTCACATTTTTGGGGGCACTCAGGATCAGCGAGCTGGTTGTCGGATCCCGTAGTGATGCGTCCAGCAGGGCATTGGAGCTGTCTGATGTCTTAATGTCTCAGGACCGGGTACGCCTGACCATTCGTTTTTCTAAGACTGACCAGCGTGGCAGGGGTAGTTTAATCACCCTTTACATATGTAGCACTGTTCCCATCTGCCCGGTGTGAGCTTTGCATTCTTTCCTGGCCCTGTGTGGTTATGCCCCTGGTTCCCTCTTTTGTCACCAGGATGCATCACCCTTGACCAAGTTCCAATTCTGGAAGGTTACTGGGGCTGCTTTGGCCTCGCTAAGCCTCGCTGGGGTGCATTACGGGGCCCATTCGTTCTGCATTAGCGCCGCTTCCATGGCAGCAGCTTGTGGATACTCTGAGGATGATATACGGTCCATGGGGAGGTGGGGATCTATGCGTTTCCGCTCGTATGTGCGCCCTTTGTTGCAGTAGCACCTTGCTGGTTCCCTTTCTCTTTCTTTTCTTTCAGCTCCTGACTGCCTGATGGCACCGGTGAGGGTGTGGATTGTCGGTCACAGCTATGTTTATTGGGCTGCCGCCATGCTGCATCCACCGCATGGGGAATCCACCCTGGCATAGGCGCGGTGGTGCGTTTCCAGTGGTTTGGTTTCCGAGGAATGAGGTGGCACGCACTGCTCCCGGTCCTGATGTCCATGGGTGACCAAGGTCCACCGGATGTCCTGGTGATACATCTGGGTGGGAATGATCTGGCACAGATCACGAGTGTTGCTTTGCTCCTCGCCATTTGCAGCGATCTTAGCCTGCTGGGCCACCACTGGCCACAGGTACGGATCATGTGGTCACAGATGGTGCCACATGTTTCTTACCGGGGAGGTGGTGAACCTCACGCAGTTGACCGGGCCTAGCGGTCTGTGAACAAGGCAGTAGCCTGGTATCCTTATACCACCGGTTTGGGGACAGTAGTACCCCCAGTACCCCCTGATCTGCATACAGGACCCCAGCTTGTATCATGGCGATGGGGTGCATCTCTCCATTTGAGGCATGGGCCTCTTCCTGACGGCTTTGCAAAAGGGCCTGTTGACTACATGTGCGGTCAGGGTGGGGTGGTGAGTCGGTGAACTCCTCCCCATGTGGCGGCTAGCACTGGTAAGGAGAAAGTGCATGACCCATTTAATCTGGCAGATAGGCAGTTGGTTGGCCATAGGGAGGACAAGGTCGAGACAAACCGGTTATGGCCAACTAGCTGATAACTAAACCTGTTGCCATGGTTAACTAGCATGCAACCCCTCCATTATTGACCGGAGGCATTTTACAATCAGGAGCTAACTAATAGCATCCTGACAAGAGTCAACAACGTGTTTCAGTGGAAACAGGTTGTTGACAGGGTACCACAGTTTGTTGCAGTGGTAGCAATCTGTGACGTGCACTCTGTTGGTTTCAGAATTAGATTCACTCCTTACCATGCTATTACGGCCCATTTGGTCCTTAACAGTAGTTAAGGAAAGTTTAAGATAAAAGTTAATAAAATGGCCCAATTTTAATCCAATTTCTGTGTCCGTGTCGTTATTGGGGTGTGGGTCCAGCAATTGGTCCATTAGCAGAAAAATGTTAAGAATAGAACAGATCAAAACATCCCTCCAATATAAAATGCTGTAAAATCAGAATCTACAGACTACTGAGGAATTTCTTTCAGCCATGACAATTATCAATTAGACCCATTTAAGAAGGAAAAGTGGGACTGCAGTGGCTCAAGTGGCTAAGATGCTGACTGGAAGGCAGGAGGTCAGCAGTTTGATTCCAGAGTACTGCAGGATGGAATGAGCTCCCGTCTTTGTCCCAGCTCCTGCCAACCTAGCAGTTCGAAAGCAAGAAATTGCAAGTAGATAAATAGGGACCACTTCGGTGGGAAGGTAAACAGCATTCCGTGCTTGCCACATGACCACAGAAACGTCTGCAGAAGCAGACAGCGCTGGCTCTTCTGCTTTGAAACTGAGATGAGCACTGAACCCTAGAGTCGGATATGACTGGCTTTCGAGCAAGGGAGACCTTAGGAAGAAGGAAAAATGTTCACTCGTTATTTCCAGCACCAATACTCCCCTAAAGTTGGTCCCGATCCATGTGTAACATACACTTGATTTTGTCAAACCATGTTCCAGAACAAAAGAAGTAGACTAGGTAAAGGTAAAGTTCACCCATGCTCGAAAGTTAGTCGTATCAAATTCTAGGGTTCAGTGCTCATCTCTGTTTATAGTCAAAGAGCCAGCACTATCTGCATCTGCAGACATTTCTGTGGACATGTGGCAGGCATACCTCAACACCAGAGTGTATGGAAGACTGTTTACCTTCCCACAAATCTGGTACCTATTTATCTACTTACAATTTCTTACTTTCAAACTGCTAGGTTGGCAGGAGCTGGGGCAGAGATGGAAGCTCACTCTGCCATGCAGTACCCAGGAATTGAACTCTGACCTTCCACTCAGCAAGTTCAGTGTCTTAACCATATGAACCACTGTAGTCATAAGAACATAAGAACAGCCTTGCTGGAACAGGCCACAGCCCATCCAGTCCAGCATTCTGTCTCACACAGTGGCTCACCATTTCCTTCAGGGTATTCCCAAGCAGATGCCTTCACCTGCTTAGGATTCCCTGGAAATGGCATTGAGAGATATCCTGCCTATCTCTCCAACCCGGAGGTTGTCCTTAAGTATCCATAATTATAGCCATTGATACTCTTGTCTTCCATGAACTTGTCTAATCCTTTCTTAAAGCTGTCAAGACTGACAGCTGTCACCACTTCTTCTGGCAGGGAGTTCCATAGACCAGTAATCCTCTGGGTGAAAAAGTACTTTCTCTTATTTGTTTGAGAACTAGTACCCAAAAGTTTCATGGAGTGTCCCCTAGTTCTAGTGTTATGCGATAGGGAAAACAGTTTTTCCTTATCTACTTTGTCCACACCGTGCATGATTTTATAAACTTCAATCAGGTCACCTCTTAGACGTCGTCGTTCAAGAGTGAAGAGGTCCAACCGTTGCAGCCTCAGATGGTAAGGAAGGTGTTCCAGTCCCCTAATCATTCTGGTTGCCCTTCTCTGCACTTTTTCCAGCTCCATAATATCCTTCTGGAGGTATGGCGACCAGAACTGTACACAGTATTCCAGATGGGGCCTCACCATAGATTTATAAAGAGGCAAAATGACACTTGCTGACTTATTTTCTATACCCTTCCTAATGATCCCTAGCATTGAGTTTGCTTTTTTCACTGCTGAGGCACACTGGGTTGACACCTTCATTGAGTTGTCCACCAGGACACCAAGGTCCCTTTCCTGGTTTGTCACAGAGAGTTCAGACCCCATCAGTTTATAAATGTAATTGGGGTTCTTTGCCCCAACATGCATCACTCTGCACTTACTAATGTTGAAACTCATTTGCCACTGTTTTGCCCACTCCCCCAGTGTCGAGAGATCCCTCTGGAGCTCCTCACAATCTCTCACAGTTTTCACTACCCTGTATAATTTAGTGTCGTCAGCAAATTTGGCTACCTTGCTTTTTACTCCTACCTCTAGATCATTTATGAAGAGGTTGAAAAGCAGGGGTCCCAGTACTGAACCTTGGGGGACCCCACTCTTTACTTCCCTCCACTTGGAGAAGTGTCCATTTAGTGCTACCCTCTGTTTCCTGTCCCTTAACCAGTTGCTGATCCAGGACAAGACTTGTCCCTTTATTCCATGACTGGTAACTTTATTCAAGAGCCTTTGGTGTGGGACCATGTCAAAAGCCTTCTGAAAGTCCAGATAAACAATGTCAACTGGATCCCCCTTATCCACATGCTTGTTGACACTCTCAAAAAATTCCAACAGATTAGTGAGGCATGATTTGCCCTTGCAAAAGCCATGTTGGCTCTTCTTTAGCAGCACCTTCTCTTCTATGTACCTATTAATTCTATCTTTTAGGATGGTTTCCATCACTTTACCTGGGACACATGTCAAACTGACAGGTCGGTAATTTTCTGGATCCCCCCTGGATCCTTTTTTGAAAATTGGTGTTACATTCGCTACCTTCCAGTCATCAGGCACAAAGCCTGATTTGAGGGACAGATTATATATTTTGGCTAGGAGATCAGCAATTTCATCTTTAAGTTCCCTGAGAACTCGTGGATGGATGCCATCTGGTCCTGGTGATTTGTTAGTGTTTAGTTTAACAAGACATGCAAGGACCTCCTCCCTGGTTATTTCTATCTGGCTTAATTCTTCGGTTTCCCTCCCTACGAAGATAGGATCTGTTTTGGGCATGTGGCCTCTGTCTTCTTCAGTGAATACTGAAGCAAAGAATGCATTGAGTCTCTCTGCAATCTCTGTTTCCTCTTTAATAACCCCTTGCCTTCCATTGTCATCTAATGGTCCAATGGCCTTCCTAGTTGGGTTCTTACTTCTAATGTACTTAAAGAAGTCTTTGTTATTTCCCTGAGTATTTTTAGCTATACGCTCCTCAAAGTCTTGCTTTGCTTTCCTGATTGTTGCCTTGCATTTGTTCTGCCAGAATTTATGTTTCTGCCTGCTGTCCTCATTCGGACAAGCCTTCCATCTTCTAAATGAGCTTTTCTTGCTCTTGATCACTTCCCGAACAGCTCCTGTAAGCCACATCGGAGTCCTCTTGGACCTGGCAGTGCCCTTTTTCCTTTTGGGTATGCATTCCAATTGAGCCTCTGTTATTGTTTTTGTAAACAGCCTCCATGCCTCTTGGAGTGTTTGGACTCTCTCAATTTTCCCTTTCAGCTTCTTTTTTACTAGTTTCCTCAACTTTGGGAAATTTCCTTTTTGAAAATTTAAGGTGTCTGTGTTAGATTTTATCAGTGACTTGCGGTCTATGATCAAGTTAAACATAATTGAGTTGTGGTCACTGTTCCCTATTGGATCAGTCACATTAACATCTTGCACCAGTATTACTCAGGATCAAGTCAAGGATTCTTGTACCTCTAGTTGGGTCTTCAACCATCTGTCCCAGGGAACAATCATTTAGCATATCTAGGAACTTTATCTCTTTATCATGTGCTGAACAACAGTTCACCCAGTCTATGTGAGGGTAATTGAAGTCCCCCATTATAACCAGGCTTCCCTTCTTGGATGCCTCCTTTACAACATTCTCCAACTGCCAGTCCCCCTCCAAAATATGAGTTCAATAACACAGTATCTCCCAAAATTTGGCAGCTGATATAAAAATTGAAGTGTGGTACCCTAATTTTTAAAAAGTAGACTTTAGTGACTTGATTTTACTTACTTCTATTTTGTATTTGTGGGGCTGCAGTGGCTTACTGGTTAAGACACTGAACTTGATGACTGGAAGGTTGGCAGATCAGCAGTGTGAGAACCGAGTGCTGCATGACAGAGTAGATAGCTGTTATCAAATTCAGCTAAATATCTAGGAACTGTGTCCGGATCTGAGGCAGCATCAGGGCTCCATTTGCTAGGGAAGCAGCTCTGATTAGACTCACAGGCTGCTGCAGCTGCTGAGGCCTTGATGAACTCCATTGTGGGAAAAGCTAGAGTATAGAACAGTGATGGATAACCTTGGCCCTCCAGAGGTTCTTGAACTTCAATTCTCAGAAGCCCTGATCAGCAGGAGTGCTGACTTGGGCTTCTGCTAATTGAAGTCCAAGAACAGCTGGAGTGTCAAGGTTAGCCACCAGGGGTATAGAATAAATGGCCCTTCTCCCTCTAAGCTGCCTTGGTGACAAAGGGGTCAAAGTCCTTGGTGTCAAAGTCCTTTCCAGGTGCCTGGAGGCTGTTGGGATCTGGATGGGGGCCAACAGGCTAAACTGAATCCCAGCAAGACTGAGTGGCTATGGATAAGGGGCCCTGCATTGTTCCGGGAACTACCAGCTTTGGTCTTGGATAGGGAAGTTCTGCCCCAGACAAACCTGGTGCACAACTTGGGGGTCCTCCTGGACTCGTGGCTGCTGCTTGAAGAACAGGTGACAGGTGTGGCAAGGAGGGCTTTTGCACAACTTTGGGTAATCCACCAGTTGCGCCCATTCCTGGACAGGGACTCCTTGCTCATGGTCACTCATGCTCTGGTCACCTCCAGACTAGATTATTGTAATGCGATCTACATGGGGCTGCCCTTGACGACCATTCGGAAGCTGCAGCTGGGCCACAATACCTAAGAGACCGCATTGCCCTAAGGACATCTGTCCATCCAACCAGAGCAGAATGGAGGGGCTCTCTAATTGTACCATCAGCTAGAGGGGCTCGCATTTCTAGCACAAGGAGGAGGGCCTTCTCTGTGTCCGCACCGGCCCTCTGGAACCTCTTGCCAACAGAGTTACATCTCCAGATGGATTTGCTGCCCTTCAGAAAAGAACTTAAAACCTGGCTGGCAGGCCCAGTATGGGATGTAGATGGAAGGGTGACCCCCATTTGGTGATTGGTGTAGAGTATAATGTGGTTAATCAGCAAATATAATTGGCATAACCTTTCCTGAAAGGTGGGGTTCGGGCGCACATGCCCTCGAGCCCTCATAACTTGGTTGGAAGGGAAATTGGGTGCGGATTCATATTTGTCATAGTTAGGATTCATTCATAGTGCTCTGGCCATTAGCTTGGACATGGGTAAGGGCAAAAGCCACAAGGTAATAACTCAAGGTAAACACACAATGTATTAATCATATCCGCAGACTCTCTAAGTAGGAGAGCAAACTGCAATGTCTATGTTTGATGAAGTTAGTCCTGGAAAGATTCTGTGATAGGGCAAGACAATGGCCTCGCCAGCCAGTAGTTAATTAGTAGATAACAGACTTCCCGGTGATATCCTGATTACACATCACCTCCAAGTAACTTCTGCAAATGTAACTGGATTAACATGTGCCACGTTGGCAGTCTTCTGTGACAGGTTGCGCGTAACCTATGCACGCAATTACCCAAGGCAGGGAATAAATGCCAGCACCCCGAGTCAATTAGGGCTGGACTTTCACCGCATCTTTGTCTCAATTGCCTTCCTTGTGTCCAGACACTCCGTGACCCTGTGGGCCATTTCTGGCCCACCGCAACAGTATAACTTCTTCCCCTTTTGTGCCTTTGGTAGTTTTAATTAGTTTTAATTATGCTATTTTATCTGTGATTGTGAACCGCCCTGAGTCGGCCTAGGCTGAGTGGGCGGTGTAGAAATCGAACAAATAAAATAATAAAATAATAATAAAAATGATTTCTGGATTTGTTGTACTGCTTCATGCAAACCTCTTGCTCTTACTCTAGCCCTAAAGTTATCCTGCTTCAGTTGCTTCCTTGTTTGCCTTGCTTCTAGCCTGCTTGGACTATGTCTCGTCTACTGGACAAACTGTGTGTCTCCTGTTGGCACCTGGTATGGATCTTGAATTTGGATGCTGACTTGGATGAAGTTTGCCTTTGACCTTTAGCTTGGCTGTCCTGGCTCCTGGCGCCTGGACTGCTTGCTGACCACCTGTGTCCCAGACTCTGACAAATTGTATGCCAGTGTTTAAGCATTGTTAAGGATGAGAGTACACACTATTGCATTCCTAGTCACTATGTGCAGGTGTGAATGCTGAACAGTAAAGAAAACTGTTAGGAAAAAAATTGATCTGTTTGAAATGTGGAGGACAGTTTTGCTGATACTCTGGACTCAGGGCTACCATCAGAAATTTCTGGGCCCCATATGGAGCAATCCTATTCCCCCCCCCACACACACACACACACACTTATGGCTGGCGGCGGCAGGGCCCCTGTCAGCTCCAGGCCCTATACGGCAGTATTGGTAGTACTGCCCTGATGGCAGACCTGTCTGGACTGTTACAATGATAAAGAAGTGGGTCCTAGAGAAAAGCATAAACTAGGGATTCTCAACCTGTGGCCTGTGGCACCATTTCATGTGGCCCCCAACCGCCTCCACCACACCTGGAAGTGCCATGTGGTAGAGGAAGGAGAAAATGACTGTCCAGCCCCCGAAGCTGTCTGGCTTAAAAAGGTTGAGAACTCCTGGTATAAAGAGTTACTGGAGGGGGGGGGGAATGACAAAATGGAGGCTGTCCTACTTTAAGCACATCCTGAGAAAAGACTGGGAAAGAAGGAAGGCAACAGGAAACAAAGAAGACCAAAAGTAAAATGGATTTGTTTCCTGTATGGATCCACAAGCTATAACTTGAAAGTATTGAGCAGGGCTGTTGAAGGCATGACATTTGGGAAGTCTCTCATTCATAGGGTCACCATAAGTCAGAGATGATGTGATGGCACTTCACAAAAACAACAACAAAAAGGATGATAGGTGCAAAATCAGAATTGCTTGTATGATTTAACATACGGTTGCCCTTTGTTCTGCTTGCAGTTTTGTTTTTCCATGACTAAGAACTAGTTTAGCTTCAAGAATCTTCTGCCAGCTTGTATGATGCTTTCTATGATTAACAAGTTAAGAATAAAATGCATCAGGTGTTTTCACTGAAACCTGAGAGACATATGTGGTATTCCTTTCAAGAAACTGGATTTAAAAATGTAAATGTATCAAATGATCAAGAGCAGTGTTTCACAGACTAACCCAAAATTTAGCATAAATGTAGACTTTATCAACTAAACCTCTGATGCCAGCTTTTACATTTCATTTGAACAGGCATAATTTTGCAAGCAATATAGGTTTCCTTATGATAGCAGAGAACATCTTTGCTAGATCATTTTAATGAAATTTCAGCATTTAATCTACATCTCATGTTAAATATGCAGTACACTTCTTAAAGTTGCAGGTAATGGCAGAAAGCACTGGTCCAGAAACACCTACTCAGCCTAATTTTCACCTTAAATTAATTTATTTCTCTTCCACAGAGGCTAAGAAAAAACTATTCCTACTTGGCACCAATGTTTATGCTTTCCCCCTCAAACTCAGTGGTGGGCATCAGCAGGTTCACACCAGTTCGCCAGAACTGGTAGCAGAAATTCTGGCTGGCCCTGCACATCCAAGTTTTGCAATAAAGTAGTCCTAATTCGGGTGCAATGCAGGGCTTTCCCCCTGGCCACACCCACCATACCACTCCCACAGTGTGGTAGCAAAATTATTTGGAGCCCACCACTGCTCAAACCTATATGGGAAAAGAGTTTAGATTTATGGGGAAATCTAGCATAGGAACTGCACTGAACCTCAGAGTTGGATACGACTGGCTTTCGAGCAAAGGGAACCTTTACCTTTCCTAGCATAGGAATAGGATTGTCAGGTCTTGTATTCAAGCAATGGATGTGATTTGGGTCATATTATTTGATACTTTGACCAGGTTGAGAAAAAGACTACAAATTTAATCTTCTCTGTTTTGTTTAATGTTAGCAGGCAATTTAAGCCAATTTATCTGCTTGTGATGTCTTGCTTTCAAACTGATAGTTTGGCAGGAGCTGGGACAGAGATGGGAGCTCACTCCTGTCATGAAAATCCTTAGGGGTTGTTACTTTTCTTTGAATTATTCCATATTCACTTAAGTTACACAATGGTTTTAATATTCATTTTAAGGTTGAGAAAGGTTATGTCTCAAAGTGAGAGGCAATTATGTCATTAGCATCCCAATCCACACTCACCACATTTCCCACATTAGCAGGTGGTTAAGGAACAGGATGTCAATCAAAAGGGGAATCCCAGGAATTAGATCATAGCAACAAAACAACACCTGAGTATTTTGATTGTTATCAAAATAGTCAAAACAATCAGAAATTCTCACGTTTTCAGATTCTAAAGGAGGGTGTCAGGAGTGGGCAAAAAGGTATAAAAACCCGAGGTTTTTATCCTTCAGGGAAGTCCTTTCCCCCAGGTATGTGGGTGCTCTTCTCATTTAATTCCTTAAAGCCATGGAACCTCCATAAGCCTCGGATGAGTGCGGAAAGCCCACACTTTACCAGCTATGAGATTAGCTATCTTCTCTTTATTATTTTATTAGATTTAAGTTAGGTCAGAATAGTTTAGTTCTCTGCATGCTTATTCTTCATATTATGGTGCGGGTTCCGCTCACGGAATTGGCATACTGTCCCTGACAGAAGCCATAACTTGGGAGATAACTCCCTGAGCCATTGGCTCTGAGGGGACAGAAATTGGGGAGCGGATTAATAGCCATAGTTTGATTCACCCATATCTGACCTGACAAACAGTCCGAACAAGAGGAGATTGAATGTCTAACTAATCAGTTAGGTAATAGGTAATATCGCACCTACGGATTATCTACAGCCCTAAAGCCAACAGTGGCCATGTTTACCCCAGGATAAGCTTGGAACAATGGAGTTCCCCTGTCAGTGTTTAATTTAGTTAATTAACTTCCCCGGGAGAGGTTCCCAATTAACCTGTGTAAACATGTTATGTGGGTCGCAGCTCTTTCTGACGCAGCCTTGAACATAATATATACTGATGATTTTCCCTCAATAAATCACTGGTCTTCGCTCCATCTTGCCTCGTGTCTCCTTCTTGACCAGTCTCCTCCGGGACCCAACAGCCGCTTCGCGGCCCCAATCCAACGTTATGGATTTTCCAATGCTTTAATAAATCTCTGGAAGACAATGGACTGGAGTCTTTTTCTGAAGAAGGGAGTATTGCTGCTACACTGATAATAGGTACAAGTCAGGGGAATAAGGCTTTGCACTCTGCAACAACATAACCTTGGAGGAGCAAGGAGCTCAAAGGGACATTAAATCAAAGATAAGGGGGATTCACCTCTTTTACTTCCAATGGCCCTGGGAAAACCTTATCAGTGGACATTTCATCTTTGAGGTAAAAGTTACATGTTTATGCCTCACTACTTTTCCACGGCCATGCTTTCTCTGTGTGTTGTTTGGGGTTTGTTTTGGGAATTGGCAACATATAAACAGGACTCTCACTCTGCCGCATTAATCTGATACCACCATCCCGGCTAGAAAGTGGCCTCGCCATTTCCCAATAGCACTTTAACTTAACTAGGTCCAGGCTCTGTGCTGGCCATAACATGCACAGAGAGCGGAGCATCACAGCCTGGGCCTTGAAACAACCGAGACGAAGGGGGGTTGGTGATGCGTTGAATTGGGGGTTCCATACACAACCTGTCAGTCGACCCCTGGAACCCTCTGACAACTCCATCGTGCAGCACTCAGGTCTTCAACAGCTGACCAGTTGACCTTCCAGTTGTCAAGCTCTGTGTCTTAACCACTAAAACACTAAGTAGTCCCTCATTTGCTTAGCATAGGCAAAGGTCACCCTTGCTCAATAGCCAGTCATTTCCGACTCTATGGTTTGATGCTCATCTCCATTTACAACCAAACAGCCAGTGTCTGTGTCTGCAGATACTTCCATAGCATGTGGTAGGCATGACTAAACACCTATGCTCACAAAATTCTGTTAGCTTCCCACCAGATTGGTATCTTTTTATCCACTTGCAATTTCTTGCTTTCAAACTGATAGTTTGGCAGGACTGGAACAGAGATGGGAGCTCACTTAGCATCAAACAAATGGTAGCTCAAGTTAGGTTTCCAAGGTAGAGTTAAAGGTAGATTTGCCCTTGATCGAAAGCCAATCGTATCTGACTCTGTGTCTGCAGACATTTCCATGGACATGAGGCATGCATGACTAAATACTAAAGTGCATGGAATGCAGTTTATCGTCTCGGTGATGTGGTATCTATTTATCTACTTGCTTTTGAACTCCTAGATTGGCAGGAAAGCTGCCTGGTAAGGATAATGCCTAGAATTGGATTGCAGTATAACAGAACACTGGATATAAGATTTCAAGTTTATTGAAAGGCTGCTTTTTCAGCGTGCAATGCTAACTTGCAAAAATTCCCCAGTACTATATTGCTAAGAGAACAGATAAATTAGTTGCCTCTTCCATCTCGTCTGGTGAAAAAAATGTTCCTGGGCCAAATGTTAACTGGTACATTTCACAAACAAAAGGGATTCTGGTATTAGAATGGATGACAGAGGGTTTCTAAGAAGTTGTTGTGTGTCCAGCCACTTTTAATATTATTGAGCTGTGCAAGAATGCACAGTGGTCTTCACAGCCCCACAACTCTAAATAGTGCATCCGTGTCTGATGTTTATTGGAAAGTAGTTCAAAAGCTTCCCAGTGGGTAGAAGACATGTGGGAAAGAAGGTCAGGGTTTGATCCAGAGTAATGACCAGAAGCTTTGGGGGGTAGGACAATGTTTCAAAATCTTGTCTTCCCCACTAAATCAGAGTTTCTTATCTGTTTTTCTGTTCTTTAAGTGGAAGGCATAGATCTGGTGTTTTTTTTAAGTATATTTCAGCTGGTTGCTTTTATAATGTAAGGAAAGATGTTCTAAAGCAGAGGTTAGCTGATGCTCAACAGACTCAAAAGTTTCCCCTTGGACTGTCAAGTCAAGATTAACAGCCAAGATGAAACTCTTGGAGTATGGGAACATTGATTGATCATTTGTGTAAATGTTAAAAAGTAATGGTTCCAGGACACTCTCCTGTGGGAGATGGTTCCTTTCATTCCTACAGCAGCTGCACCCTCCTTGAAATTTAACAAAGAATCTTAAGTTTTGAAGTAGAATGACAACCATTTATGTTAGTTTGTGATCTTTAGTAAGGAGATGGATCTTTTTGAGCAGCAATTGATAGTTGAAAGTGTCATTCTGAGCTAAGCTATGTTGCTGCAAGTTCAACAAATGCTGTTCCATTTATTTTTGGAATCTGCTGATGACTTTGTCTGGTTTCAATATAGCAAATACTTTAATCTTGCAACATATTTTTAAATTTATTTGTTTGTCTATCAATTAATCCAGAGTTGAAGGAGCTTTCCCATTGTATTTGCTCGAAATGTTTTATTTGCTCAGTATCATTGATTATAATAAAAGCAAATAGTATTTTACAAATGGATAACAAATTTTCATTTATCTGCTTGAAGATTGATTTATAATTAGACATGCCAACACATTACTGAATCTCAATGGCTGTTATCACACTGTGATAAATAGGCATGATTTTTTCAACTTACATAAAAAGATCAGGAAAGTTGCTGGCGGAAGACAACAAAAGACACATGCATTGTTAAAGGACAAGGACAGGAATCTTGTGGTGGAAATAAGGCATAAGATCAATGTATGGAAAGATTACATAAGGAGAGCTGTTTAGTGATGAAAGAGCTGGACCACTAATACTGGAGAGTGAGGTTGTAAGAGGTTGCAAAGATCCAAAGATGGGAAAGCAAGATGGTCAGATGACATCCCAGTAGAAATTTTGAAACTTCTGTTATGACACAGGGATACCTCCAAGCGATTGGTTGCTATCAATCAATCTTTGTTATGCTGATGAAGAAAACAAACATGAAGTCCTGTGAGGAGTACAGAATGATTAGCCTCATGAATCATGCTCTTAAGGTCTTCTTGAAAATCTTCCATAGTAGAACTTATATGAAGTACGAACAATGCACAGGTGAAACACAATTTGGCTTCTGGAATTCTATGGATACCAAAGAGGCACTGTTTACAATGCAGGTCCTCATACAAAGATGTAGAGACATGAGATGTGATGTGCATGCAAAAGCCTTTAATAGATGCCAGTATGAAAATATGATCATAGCACTGAAGAAAATAAGTGTAGATGATAACAATATCAGAATATTCATCAACCTTTCTTGGAATCAGACAGCTCATGTGAGAGTTAAAGAGCAGCTGATGGAGTAGGTTCAAATTTGCAGAGGTGTGTAACAAGACTGTGTGTTGTCCCCGACACTGTTTAATATATATTCAGAGAATATTTTTTCAGAAGCACTATCAGATTTAAACATCAACATTAAAATTAATGGGGAATACCTGAATAACATCTGATATGCTGATGACACAGTATTGCTGGCCACAAACCTTGCTGATCATCAGTTAGAGCAGAGATTCACAACCAATGGCCTGTGAGCCTGACCCGGCCCCCAGCACTGTTCCGTCCGGCCAGTGGTGAAGATCCTGGAAGTAGAAGCACCCACGCATGCACAAACTCACCTGTCACCATTTTGTCTGGCCCACGGCACTGTCTGATTGGGACTTGTCCAGCCCGTGGCTCAAGAAGGGTGAGTTAGAGCGTCAAGCACAGAATATGGTTTGGATCTCAACACCAAGAAGACAAACTATCTGGTTATAAGCCAAAATCCAACTCATGGCAAGCTAATGGCAGGAATACATGAAATCAAAAGAGTGGATAAAATTGTCTATTTGGGGAGTATGTTAAATGAAAATTGGGATTCTGAGGTATAGATTAAAATATGAATAGAAAAAGCAGGATCCACCTTCATAAAAATGTGACTTTTGTTATGCATAACAGACTGCATTGGCTCAAGTGGTTAAGACGCTGACTGGAAGGTGGCAGGTCAACAGTTCAATACCCAAATACTGCATGACAGAATGAGCTCCCATCTCAGTCCCAGCTCCTGCCAACCTAGCAGTTCAAAAGCAAGAAATTGCAAGTAGATAAATAGGGTCCACTTCGGTGGGAAGGGTCCACTTCGGTGGGAAGGTAAACAGTGTTCCATGCACTCTGGTGTCTAGGCATGCCCACCACATGTCCATGGAAATGTCTGCAGACACAGACAGTGCTGGCTCTTTGGCTAGAAACAGAGATGAGCACTAAACCCTAGAGTTGGATATGACTGGCTTTTGAGCAAGGGTGACTTTTACCTTTACCTTACTAGAGATCTACTGTAACACTCACTATAAATATCCGAATAGTAAGATGTTACATATCCCCGGTGTTGCTATATTGAGTTGAAGCTTGGACATTGACTAAGGCATCTGAAAACATAATCAAAGCTTTTGAAATGGAGATCTACAGACACCTGCTAAGAACATAATCGGTTGACCATGTGACTAAAGTAGAAGTATTGTGCTGAATGGATAAAGAACAAGAACTCTTTAAGACAAATAAGCAAAGGAAGCTCCAATACCTTGGTCATATCATGAGGAACAACATAAAATATAGAATACTCCAACTCGCTCTGCAAGGAAAGATCCCTGGGAAGAGAGACCCTAGACATAGACAGACTTCATGGCTGAAGAGTCTGAGTAACTGGTGTGGCATGTCTTCTGAAGAAATTTTCTGAGGAGTTAAGAACAGGAAGACTATTGCCATGATGATAATCAATATACAGAACGGATATGGCAGTTGAAGAAGAAGATAAACATACTTCATTACAGCATTGTGCTATGATAAGAACAATACGATACACAGCTTTAGATTTAACTGAAGAGGGCTCAGCTGGCAAAAAATTCAACATCCTGGCTTTTGATCCTCATTAATTTTTTTAATCAAATTTGTATGCTTCTGTGTCCTTCCAAAACTTTGACTTAGATGTAATAAAAATAATTTCCATTGATTTATCTGCAGTAAACACACACACACACACACACACACACATTTTCTTTCATTATTCATTTGGGTGTTCTTGCACTTGATGTACTAATTAAGGATGTACTTTATGCTCTCTGCATTTTATATGTTCTCCTCATGCTAAGACTCCACTTCAAAATGTTCCTCAGTAGTAATAAGATTTCATGGTTTCTTAGGAAAACAAAGTCAGCTGTGTGACCCATGTGCAAAACATATGCAGAAGTAGAAGGTGATACCTTTCCTGGATCACTAATTTTTAAAATCATTGGGAGCTTTCATGATTCACGATTACTTCAGGCATGCATTCAAATGTTCATGGCATGATGGTCTGCCAGGCTCTGTCCTTAAAAGCAGCAGTTGAGTTGATGTTATGCCCCCATTTCTCAAACACAGGAAACCAGGTCTCTGTTTTTTGCTCTCTTCAAATGGCTCTACTGTGGCTGTAGGCCCGTTTCTCTTTCGTTATGTAATTTTTTTTTGTTCTTTACATGTTTAGTTATCAGAAGAGTTCCTCACATTTGAACCGTCCTTCTGTCCTTTCCAAATGAATCCAGTACAGAAAAAATGTGCCATTCTGAAGAAGAATTGTAACATTTCTATAAACCCTAACTTTTCTTCTATTTTTCGCTGGTTAATCCTTTGCAGAAAAGATAAAATTTATATCCTGAGGTGGATTGAACTCTTTGCTACAGAGATCTAGCACACTCTTCTAAATTATAGCATTCTAAGCAGACAATTCACAGGATCCCTGTTGTGTTCTAACAGTGTAACCTTCTACATGTGATAACAATGTATCTGAACCAATGTAACCTTGCCTACGAGTAACAATGTAACCTTCAGCTGATCACTATAAACCCTGTAATAGGACGCGAGCTAATGACCACCAGCTGGCAGCAGCGAGCGTCCAAGCTCTCTTGGTTCAAACCCATCAAAGGCCACAGCGCGGGAAGTTTCCCCGCCGCTACCTACACCTGGACAAGAAGGGCGTGACCAGCCATGACGTCACGCGGGCAGTAGCCAATGGGCTATCGTGGAGCCACATTCAAATACGTTACTACCATATATATAGAGCTGTTCGTCCGCCATTACCTCATGTTCCCTCTGTCCACCATGCAATAAACCTGAGTTAACCCAGCCCTTGGCTGTTTCCTGTGTCTTGACTCTCATACACTAAACTGGCGACGAAGGTGGGATGATGGATCCCCAAGGAGCCAGGGCACAGAGCGGGTTCAACATTACCAAACCGCAAGACTGGGAGCTTTTTGAGATGGACTTCCAGGCGGCACTGGTGGAACTCAAAGTTAAAGAAGACGACGAGGAAAGGAAGAGGGCCATCCTCACCCGCATGCTTGGGGTGGAGACCAAGCGAACGCTGGTGGGCATTATTGCACCGAAGAAGATGGGTGAGTTCAAAGCCGATGACATCATGAAACTGCTGCGTGAGCGTTTCCGACCCTCGAGGGCAATGTTTCCCGCTCAGAGCGCGTTTTGGAGGCGAGTTCAAGCGCCGGACGAGTCGGTAGAAGCCTTCGTAACAGCTATGAGAGTAGCCGCCACCCCCTGCAGATGGGACCACTTTCTAGAGATGGCCCTCAGGGACGGAGTTCTGTGTGGCCTGAAGGACAAGGAAGTGCAGCGCAGCCTGATGAACAAGGAGCCACCACCCACACTGACAGAGGTTGTAGAGGCCGCGGAAGCCGCGGAATCCACGAATGCTGGAGTAGATGAGATGCACAAGTGGCGTGAGTGGCGTCCGAGGGCCGGCAAAGCGGAAAACTCGTTGCACGGAAAGTCCGGACAGTCGGTGCACGCAACCCGACGGACCTCGAAGTCGTCTTCGGAAAGCAGCGACGGCGAGGAGGTCCAGAAGGTCCGAAGGGGAGGGCGCCGTTGCGATGGTTGCGGAGCGGCCCATGAGCGCGTGAGGTGCCCATTCAGAAAGACCGAGTGCTACAACTGCGGCCGTCGGGGGCACATCGCCAAGGCGTGCAGGAAAGGGAAAGAGGGCCGGAGACAGTCACAAGACCGTTCGGCCAGACCGGACCGTCCAGCGAGGTCCAAAGATGGCGCCCGGACCACGAGGAAGCAGGACGGCGTGGGCCGCATCTCGGACGACAGCGAGGGCGACGCTCCTGTGTTCAGCGTGTCTGCGGGACAGCCCCATTACTTCGTTGAGGTACTAGTACAAGGGACCCCTATTAGGATGGAAATTGACTCGGGGTCCTCCTATTCTATAATTCCCCAGAGAGAGTTCTTGAAAATCGACCCCCACGTGCGGCCCAAACTTAAAGCGTTGAGGGCCACACTACGGGACGTACAGGGGAACAGCATTCCAGTGTTGGGGGTCGGGACATTCCGGGTTCGTTTTAAGAGACATTCTGCGGAACTTCCCCTAGTGGTGCTAAAAGGGGGGAGTTGTAGCCTCCTCGGGACGCAATGGTTTCAGCCTTTAGGTTTGTTCATAGGGGGGGTGCATGCCGTAGGCGTGGACCCAATACAAGCGGTGTGCGACGCACACCCCGCCGTTTTTAAAAGTGGACTGGGAAAGTTCAAGGGACCCCCTGTAGCCTTCGACCTAGACCCGGAGGTCCGCCCGATAAGACTCAAACCGCGCAGGGTACCGTTCGCACTAAAGGACAAAATAGAGGCGGAACTGGACAAACTGGTGGGTCAGGGGATTCTTGTTCCTGTGGATTCCGCGGAGTGGGAGACTCCAATTGTAACAGCACTGAAGGCTAACGGGGAGGTGCGCATTTGCGCTGATTATAAGTGTACAATTAACAAGGCGATCCGCCCTAATGCATACCCGGTGCCAGTGGTCAGCCACCTCCTGGCCAGGCTGAATGGGGGAAAGTGTTTCGCTAAGCTCGATTTAGCACAGGCCTACCAGCAACTCCCTGTAACCCCCGCCACAGCGGCGGCACAAACAATAGTTACACATAAGGGGGCGTTCCAGGTGTCGCGTTTACAGTTCGGCGTGAACTCGGCACCTGGCCTTTTTCAGTCGCTCGTGGAACGCCTCCTGAAGGGGCTGGAGGGGGTGTTGCCATATTTTGATGACGTGTTGATAACGGGGGGGAGTAAGGCCGAGCTGGCACATAGATTGGATAAAGTTCTGACCGTGTTCGAGAAAGCGGGGCTGTGACTGAGAAAAGACAAATGTGTATTTTTCGAAACAGAGGTTGAGTTTTTAGGGTTCCGTGTCACGCCCGAGGGAATTAGGCCGTCCAAATCTAAGGTAGCCGCCATCAAGAAAGCTCCTCACCCCACATCCAAAACCGAACTACAGTCATTTCTGGGGCTTCTCAATTTCTACCATACCTTCCTTCCACGGAAGGCGTCGGTTGCCGAGCCGCTCCATCAGTTACTTAAAAAAGAGGAAAAATGGCTGTGGGGTGACGAGCAAGAGAGGGCGTTCACAGAGTTAAAGCAACTCCTAACATCCGAGGCAATCCTGACTCATTTCGATCCCAAACGGCCAGTAGTTTTAGTCTGCGACGCATCCCCGGTGGGGGTGGGGGCGGTGCTTTGCCACGTGTTGAACGACGGAAGGGAGGCCCCGATAGCGTTTTATTCAAGGTCCCTGTCCCAAGCAGAGCGGAATTACGCTCAGACCGACAGGGAGGCATTAGCGATAGTAGCGGGAACCAAAAAATTTCACGATTTTCTGTATGGTCGCCCGTTCAAGATCGTGACTGATCACAAGCCCCTGTTAGGAATCTTCACTGCAAATAAGCCCACGCCACAGATCCTGTCCCCGAGGATGCTGCGGTGGGCTATTTTTCTTAACGCATACCAACATGAGTTGGAATACCGGCCCGGGAAGGAGATCAGCCATGCAGACGCGCTCTCACGATCTCCGTTGCCCTTGTCGGACGATCAGAAGGCAGGGGTAGGAAGAGACCGCCAGGTATTGCTAATAGAGGTCTTAGACTCACCCCCAATAGTACCGGCCGACATTGCCAAGGCAACGGGAAATGATAGAACACTGGAGAAAGTATGCTCGTGGGTACAGAAGGGGTGGCCGGCGTCATCCCCAAGCATGGAATTCGACCCATTTTTTCGAAAACGAATAGAATTGTCATTAGAGAGGGGGTGCCTCTTGTGGGGCCAACGGGTGGTGGTTCCTACGTCCCTGCGACCGAAGGTGCTAAAGCTGCTGCACGTCAGCCACCCGGGAATCGTCCGTTCCAAGGCACTGGCCCGGAGTTATTTCTGGTGGCCCCAGCTGGACGCCGACATAGAGCATATGAGTGGCACTTGTGAGGCATGTCAGGGCTCCCGACCGGAGGTAGCCCGTCTCCCGCATAGGGAATGGGACGCAGCAAGGGGACCGTGGTCCAGGGTGCACGTAGATTTTGCTGGCCCGTTCCGAGGAACCATTTTTCTCCTGGTAGTGGATGCGTACTCAAAGTGGCTGGAGGTCATTCCGGTAAAGAGCACATCCTCCGCCACTACCATTGGCCAGCTGAGGAGGGTCTTTTCCACGTTCGGTTTACCCGACACTCTGGTCAGCGATAACGCTAGCTGTTTCACGTCCGCTGAGTTCGCGGCATTCATGGAGGCAAATGCAATTCGGCACGTCACATCCGCGCCGTTTCACCCGGCCACGAATGGCCAAGTGGAACGGTTGGTGCGCACAACAAAAGATGCGCTGCGGCGCATGGGCTCGGGGGATCTAAATCACCAAGTCTGTCAATTTCTGTTAGCGTACAGAGTGACCCCCTTAGCGTCCGGATACTCGCCGGCTGAGCTGCTGATGCGGAGGAAACTGACCACGCTCTTGTCCAGGTTAGACCCGACGAGGGTCGAGGACAAAGGGAAGAACATAGGTTTAGTGGTCTCGAAAGGTTTCGGCGTAGGCGATCCTGTACACTGCAGGAACTATGCCAACGCAGGCCCAGTCTGGGTGCCAGGGACGATAGTAGAACAGACGGGACCAGTGTTGTATCGGGTGGAAACGAACACCGGTCTCCTCTGGAGGAGGCACGCTGACCAACTGCGGCGCCGAGTGAGTGAGGGACAGATCAGTGGGGCTCAGCAACCGGATTCAGCGATAGGGTTCTCCCCCACCCGTTTAGCCCAAGGGGGAGACAGAGAAGGACACCAGTCCAAAGCCAGGGGGGAAAGCAGTGATCCCGACTCATATCCTTTTGACACGCCAGCTCTATCCGAGCCCGGGGAGGGGGAAAAGGAGTTTGCGGCCGCCGCTGCCACTTCCCCCGAATTCGATTACGATTTTAATTTTGCTAGCCGGGGGGGGGGGGTTTGGAGTGTTCCCCCACCCATCCAAGCGAGAAGAGGGGTTTTTCGTTAGCCCCCAGTGCCCCCGGTTCTTCCCAAACAAAGCACACACCTCCCAACAAAGCCGCAGAGCCGCGGCAAGCTACTAACAAGTCATCCTCTCCGATTACAGGGCAGGAAGCCAGGGAGCAAGGAGGAGGGAGCGAAGCCGGGGCAGGGCAGCCCACGCCGAGACCCCAGCGTGCTCGAAATAAGCCATCTTGGCTGAGAGACTTCGTCTCATCCTAGGGGGGAGGAGTGTTGTGTTCTAACAGTGTAACCTTCTACATGTGATAACAATGTATCTGAACCAATGTAACCTTGCCTACGAGTAACAATGTAACCTTCAGCTGATCACTATAAACCCTGTAATAGGACGCGAGCTAATGACCACCAGCTGGCAGCAGCGAGCGTCCAAGCTCTCTTGGTTCAAACCCATCAAAGGCCACAGCGCGGGAAGTTTCCCCGCCGCTACCTACACCTGGACAAGAAGGGCGTGACCAGCCATGACGTCACGCGGGCAGTAGCCAATGGGCTATCGTGGAGCCACATTCAAATACGTTACTACCATATATATAGAGCTGTTCATCCGCCATTACCTCATGTTCCCTCTGTCCACCATGCAATAAACCTGAGTTAACCCAGCCCTTGGCTGTTTCCTGTGTCTTGACTCTCATACACTAAAATCCCTGAGGGCAGAGGTGATATCCAAGTACTGTAACACTATTGGGGAAATCAAGGGAACATTTAAAGCAAAAATGACCATGATAAGGGACAAAGACGGAAAGGAGCTAGCTGATGCAGAAGAAATTAAGAAAAGATGGAAAGAGTACACAGAGGAACTTTACAAAAAGGACCTCAACACTCCTGATAATCACAATGATGAAGAAATTGAACTTGAGCCAGACATCCTGGAGAGCGAAGTCATAAAGGCCCTAAAGAGCACTGCAAACAACAAAGCTAGTGGAGATGATGGTATCCCAGTTGAATTTTTCAAAGCTCTAAAAGATGATGGCATCAAATTACTGCACTCAATATGCCAGCAGATTTGGAAAACAAAACAGTGGCCACAGGACTGGAAAACATCAGTATACGTCCCAATCCCAAAAAAGGGCAATGCCAAAGAATGTTCAAATTATCAATCTTAGAAGAAATTAACCCTGACTGCTCATTGGAAGGTCAAATAGTAAAGATGAAGCTAAAGTACTTTGGACATCAAATGAGAAGGGAGGATTCACTTGAGAAGGCATTGATGTTGGGAAAGGTGGAGGGCAAAAGAAGAAGGGGGAGGCCAAGGATGAGATGGCTAGATGGTATTATAGACACAATGGGCACAGAGCTGGGAGGGTTGAGGGGGATGGTAGAGGACAGAGGCGCCTGGAGGAAAATGGTCCATGGGGTCGCAAAGGGTCGGAGTCGACTGTGCGACTGAACAACAACAAAAGTCATTTCCCCAAAGCACTGATCAGCCAATGTACTAACTTAGGCTTCTGGGAATTGAAGCTCTCATGTGGGACAAAGGGAACCACTGATTACTGGTCAAAAAAACTCAGCTTGTTTAAATAACCTTTTCTGTCACCTCCTGTTCCTTTGAGTGGTTGAAGGTGGGGCTGAGAGCCTTTTAGAGATGACTCCACCCTGCAAGGCAGGGGTTTCCTGGTCTGCTGATGAGCTCTTCATTTTTCTCACTCACTCTATTTGAAATGACAAAGTCTATAGCACTGTTTCCCAACCTTTCATTTTTGGATTTCAATTCCCAGAAGCTTAAGTCAATTCCACAAAGAACTGAATAGCCAATGTACTGATTTAAGCTTCTGGGAATTGAAGTCTCCCAGTTTAGTGTCTTTTCCAGGAGACATAGAAGGAGTCGCAGTAAGGACTAACACAGGTTTATTGGTTGATGATCAGAACAAACATGTGGTAATGGCGGAGATACCTCACATTATATACAGTAGTACAATACATTTGAATCTGGCTGCATGGTAGCTCATTGGCTGCTACCGGCGTGACGTCATCCGGGTCACACCCATCTTCGGTGGTGGATCGGTAGTAGTTTGCTGTTGCGGGGAGTTACCACAGCTGCAGGTGATTTGAGGAATGATAACCATGTGAGTTGAACACTCGCAGCTGCCCTCTATAGGCAGCTTGCTCGCGTTCCTTTACAGCTGGGTTACATTGTGATTGTGGCCAGGTTACATTCATACATTTCTTAAAGCGACAATGTGCATACATATCAAGCAACATTGTACATACACAACACCCAGTGAGGTGTGTGCCCCATGTTGGGAACCACTGCACTAGGCCCTTCATGTGCTATACTGTATATGTACATTGTTTCCTCTTAAAACTGCCTCAGCAACAACAGCTCATATTCTTGCTGTGATGCTTTGTGTAGAGCCCTTCCTGCTCTATCTCCAGCCTTAATGGAACCCTGCTTTGATTCCTTTCATGCTAGCTTGCTTGGACTTCCTGCTCTTGCTCCATTCCTAAAGGTACTCTGCTTTGGCTGCTTCCTTAGTGGTGTGGCTCTTGGCCTCCTTGGACTACATTTTGTCTACTGGACTAGACTCGTTCCTCTGTCTGCCCCTGGCTTTCACTTTGGACTTGGATTTCAACACAGATAAGGTTTGTACTTTGGACATCAAATGAGAAGAGAGGATTCACTTGAGAAAGCCTTCATGTTGGGAAAAGTGGAGAGCAAAAGAAGAAGGGAGTGGCCAAAAATGAGATGGCTAGATGGTATTGTAGATGCAATGGGCACAGAGCTGGGCAGGCTGAGGAAGATGGTGAAGGACATTGGTGCCTGGTGGGCAATGGTCCATAGGGTCACAAATGGTTGGAATCAACTGTGCGACTGAACAGGGCCTCACTGGCTGGCTGAAGACCACTGCAGCAGCTCCTGGGGCCCCACCCTCCCATCCCCTTGCAGGGAAGGGATAAAAGCCACCAGACCGCACTGGTGGGCCAAAGACCACTGGGCCTCACTGGCCAAAGACCACTGGGCCTCACTGGCTAGTTGAAGACCACTGCAGCAGCTGCTGGACCCCCGCCCTTCCTTCCCCTTGCAGGGAAGGGATAAAAGCTGCTGGGCTGCTGTTATGTATGTATGTATGCATGTTCATTATACTGTAAAGGCAAGAATGTAACCACTCCAGATACAAACGATACCAGCTGTAAAGGAACGCGAGCAGACAGCCCATAGAGGGCAGCTGCGAGCATTCAGCCTCACATGGTTCACATTGCTCAATCACGGACAGCCACGGGAAAACCTTCCCCGCATTCAGCAGCAGAAGAAAGAGGCGTGCCTGGGCGAGGCCACGCCGGTAGCAGCCAATGAGCTACCGTGCTACAAGATTCAAATGTAGAGAGCTACTGTATATATTGAGATGTATCACCGCCATTACCTCATGCTTCACTGGAACCTCATGCAATAAACCTGTGTTAAACCAACCTTTCGGTTGTCCGGTTGTCTTTGGTCCCATACACCAAATTGGCGACGAAGGTGGGATATGGCTGCCCACGGGACCAAGACATGCGCCGGCTACGAGATCAAGAAGCCGGAGACTTGGAGCTGTTTGAGATAGACTTCAACGCAGCGCTGGTGGAGCTCGAAGTCTCCGATGAGGCCAAAAAGAGGGCCATTTTCGTCCGCATGCTCGGACACGAGACCAAGAGGACCTTGGTGGACCTGATCGCGCCGAGGAAGGTGGGCGACCTCAAAGCTACAGAGCTCCTGGCGGCGTTGCGCGCCCATCTCCGGCCAGCAATAGCGATGTTCCCCGCTCGGAGCGCGTTCTGGAGGCGAGTCCAGGCACCCGGGGAATCGGTCGAGGAGTTCGCCGCGGCCCTGCGGTTGGCCGCCGGCCCATGCAAGTGGGAGCTCCCCGACATCACCCTCTGGGACTGCCTGCTCTGCGGTCTGAGGGACACAGAGACTCAGCGTGCGCTGATGAAAAGGGAGCCGCCTCCCACGTGGCAACAAGTCCTCGACACGGCACAGGCCGCGGAGGCCACTACTGCCGGGGTGCACGAGCTTCAGGACTGGCGCCCGAAGCCCGCAAAGGCAGAGAGCTCGGTGCGCGTGGCCCGGCGAGTTTCGAACTCGTCTGCGGAGAGCGGCGACGACGAGGACGTCCGGAGGGTCCAGAGAGAGGGCCGGCGCTGCGACGGCTGCGGCGCCGCCCACGCCCGCGCCAAATGCCCGTTCCGCAAGGCCGAGTGCCACAACTGCGGCCGGCGCGGGCACATCGCCAAGGTCTGCCGGAAACGGCGCGAGGCCACCAGGAGTTCTCCAGACCGCTCGGCGAGGCAGGACCGCACCACGAGGCAGGACCGCACCACGAGGCCAAAGGACGGCACCCGGACCACGAGGACGCGGGACGGAGTAGGGCGCATCTCCGACGACAGCGAGGACGACGCGCCGGTTTGCAGCGTTTCCACGGAGCACCCCCGTTACTTCGTTGAGGTAGTAATACAAGGGGCCCCTGTTAGAATGGAGGTGGACTCGGGTTCTTCATACTCCATTATTTCCCAGGGGGAGTTCATGAAAATCGCCCCCCGCATGCGGCCCAAGCTCAAGGCGTTGAGGGCCACACTGAAGGACGTGCAAGGGAACCGCATCCCAGTGTTGGGGGTTGGGAAGTTCTGGGTCCAGTTTAAAAAGCACACCGCAACGCTTCCCCTAGTCGTCCTCAAGGGAGGTAAATGCAGCCTCCTCGGGACTCAATGGTTCCAGCCCCTGGGGTTGTTCATTGGGGGGGGTACACGCCGTGGAAGCACACGCCGCCGGGACTGATCCAATACAGAGCGTGTGCGACGCGCACCCCGAGGTTTTTAAAAAGGGGCTCGGGAAATTCAAGGGCCCCCCAGTGACTTTCGACCTGGACCCTGGAGTACGTCCAATCAGACTTAAACCGCGCAGAGTGCCCTTCGCACTAAAGGACAAAATAGAGGCGGAGTTGGACAAATTGGTGGGCCAGGGGATTCTTGTTCCTGTTGATTCTGCGGAGTGGGAAACTCCAATTGTAACAGCGCTCAAGGCCAACGGGGAGGTCCGCATATGCGCTGATTACAAGTGCACCATCAATAAGGCGATCCGCCCTAATGCGTATCCGGTGCCGGTAGTCAGCCACTTGTTGGCCAGGTTACATGGGGGGAGGTGTTTCGCTAAACTCGACCTGGCCCAAGCCTACCAGCAACTCCCGGTGACCCCCGCCACAGCTGCTGCGCAGACCATAGTCACCCACAAAGGGGCGTCCCAGGTATCGCGCCTACAATTCGGCGTGAATTCGGCGCCCGGGATCTTCCAGTCACTTGTGGAACGCCTCCTGAAGGGGTTAGAGGGGGTGTTACCCTACTTTGATGACGTATTGATTACAGGGGGGAGCCGGGCCGAATTAGCAACTAGGTTGGGAAAGGTCCTGACAATATTCGAAAAGGCGGGGTTGCGGTTGCGGAAAGACAAATGCGTCTTCTTCGCTACAGAGGTTGAGTTCCTAGGGTTCCGTGTCACTCCCGAGGGAATAAGGCCAGCCCAATCCAAGGTAGCCGCCATCAAGAAGGCCCCTCGCCCCACATCCAAGCCCGAGTTGCAGTCGTTCCTCGGACTGCTCAACTTCTACCACTCCTTCCTCCCGCGGAAGGCAGCCGTGGCAGAACCGCTACACAAATTGTTAAAAAAGGACGAGGCATGGAAGTGGGGCGACGACCAGGAGAAGGCTTTCAATGACCTGAAGCGACTCCTGGCATCAGATGCCGTACTGACCCACTTCAATCCCAAACGCCCAGTGGTCCTGATATGCGATGCATGCCCGGTGGGGGTGGGGGCGGTGTTATGCCACATGCTGGAGAACGGTAGGGAGGCCCCGATAGCGTTCTACTCTAGGTCCTTGTCCCAAGCAGAGAGGAACTATGCTCAGACAGACAGAGAAGCACTAGCAATAATTGCGGGGACCAAGAAATTTCATGATTTTGTGTACGGCCGCCCCTTCACCATAGTGACTGACCATAAGCCTTTGTTAGGCATTTTCACCGCAGATAAGCCCACACCCCAAATCCTGTCCCCGAGAATGCTCAGGTGGGCCATTTTTCTCAACGCGTATCAGCACGCGTTGGTATACCGGCCCGGGAGGGAGATCAGCCATGCCGACGCCCTGTCGAGGTCCCCCATTCCCCGGGATTGCTGCCACGTGGGCAAAGTAGAGAGGGACCATCAGGTCTTAATGATAGAGGTTCTAGACTCCCCTCCAGTAGTACCGGCCGACATCGCCAAAGCGACAGGCAAGGACAAAACGCTGGCCACAGTCTGCTCCTGGGTACAGAAAGGGTGGCCCGTGTCTTCCCCAGCAGCGGAATTCGACACATTTTTCAAAAAGAAACTAGAGTTGTCCCTAGAGAGGGGTTGCCTTTTGTGGGGACAGCGGGTAGTAATCCCCACGCCTCTCCGGCCGAGGGTGCTTAAACTGCTGCACGTCAGCCACCCGGGGATCGTCCGCTCAAAGGCGCTGGCCCGCAGTTACTTTTGGTGGCCCCAGCTAGACGCCGACATCGAACACATGGTCGGCACTTGCGAAGCGTGCCAAAGCTCAAGGCCAGAAGAGGCTCGCTCGCCACCTAGGGAGTGGGACACGGCAAGGGGCCCCTGGTCCCGGGTACATGTAGACTTTGCTGGCCCGTTCAGGGGAACGCTTTTCCTCCTCGTGGTGGACGCGTTCTCCAAGTGGTTGGAGGTCATTCCAGTCTCAAGCACCTCCTCGGCCACAACAATCAAACAGTTAAGGAGGGTCTTCTCCACGTTCGGTTTACCCGACACCCTCGTCAGCGATAACGCCAGCTGTTTCACGTCCGCCGAGTTCGGGGCATTCATGGAGCGAAACGCCATTCGGCACGTCACCTCTGCCCCCTTTCACCCGGCCACCAACGGCCAAGTAGAGCGCCTCGTGCGCACCACGAAAGACGCGCTACTGCGCATGGGCCCCGGAGACCTCGACCTGAAATTGTGCCAATTCCTGCTAAGATACAGGGTCACCCCACTAGCGTCAGGGTACTCCCCCGCAGAGCTGTTGATGCGCAGGAAGCTGGCCACGGGAATCTCCAAGCTAGACCCCACGAGAGTAGAGGACAAAGGGCGGAACATAGGGGTGGAACCCACAAAGAGTTTCAGCGTAGGCGCCCCGGTGCATTGCAGGAACTACGCCAGCGCGGGGCCAGCCTGGGTGCCGGGCACCGTAGTAGAACAAACCGGCCCCGTCTCATACCGCGTAGAAACCAGTACAGGCTTCCTGTGGAGGCGACACGTGGACCAACTCAGGCGCAGGGTCCCCGGAGAGCAGGACGGAGACGAGAATAGCATCGAATCAGCGTTAGGGTATTCCCCCACCCGCTTAACCCAAGGGGGAGGAAAAGGGGAGCATGGGTCCCCACCAAGGGGGGAGGAAAGGGAATCGATCCACAGAAATCTTTTGCGGGAGTCCCCGAAAAAATGGAAGAGCCCCGACCACACACATACCCCGCGGGAGTTTCCCCGAAATACAGATGCCCATAGAAGTTTAGACGTTGATTTACAGTACCAGGGGGAGTTAGCGGAGTGGTCCCCCACCCGTCCTAGCGAAAAGAGGGGTTTCAGTTCAGCCCCTGGTACCTCCAGTCCCAGTAGCCCCTGTGAGTTAGAATGCGATATAGCGCCACTTTCCCGGAGACCGACACCCCCAAGACGGGAGGCATCAGCGAGTCCGCCCACCACAGTCTCAAGGTCCCCCGAGCAGGGATCAGAAGGTAGCCGAACCACAAGGGCGACCTCATCGGTTCCGCGGTTCACAATAGGTGGGTCCCCGGGGTCAGAGAGCAACAGGCAGGGGTTCACCTCCCAACTATTCATTCCCTTCCCATCCCCGGGCGCGAGGCAGGCACGGACGCCCCACGGAGCCACTAACGAATCCCCGTTTCCCGTTGCAGGACAAGCACCCGCGGAGTCAGGGATCACAGGCTCTCCAGTACTAGGTCAGACGCAAGCGCGTCCCAAGCGCACGTGCGGCAAGCCACAATGGTTGCGGGACTTCGTCCCATCCTAGGGGGGAGGGATGTTATGTATGTATGTATGCATGTTCATTATACTGTAAAGGCAAGAATGTAACCACTCCAGATACAAACGATACCAGCTGTAAAGGAACGCGAGCAGACAGCCCATAGAGGGCAGCTGCGAGCGTTCAGCCTCACATGGTTCACATTGCTCAATCACGGACAGCCGCGGGAAAACCTTCCCCACATTCAGCAGCAGAAGAAAGAGGCGTGCCTGGGCGAGGCCACGCCGGTAGCAGCCAATGAGCTACCGTGCTACAAGATTCAAATGTAGAGAGCTACTGTATATATTGAGATGTATCACCGCCATTACCTCATGCTTCACTGGAACCTCATGCAATAAACCTGTGTTAAACCAACCTTTCGGTTGTCCGGTTGTCTTTGGTCCCATACACCAAAGCTGCGCTGGCAGGGAGAAGAGCACCACCACAGCTGCTGGGGCCCCACCCTTCCCTTCCCTGTGCCACCAAGTACGTTGAGCCCAGGCTCTGTACGGACCATGTTGGGTGATAGAGGATTATTGTTATTTGGTATTTTATGGTTGATTATTATGTATTGATTCTTTTGTGTATTGTGTTTTAAGCACTTTGTATATTTGCATTGTTATATTGTATAATCATTGTGCAAGCTGCCCTGAGTCGGGCTTCCCTGAGTGGGTGCCATATAAATTTAAAAATTAAATTAAATTAAAATTAACAACAAAAAGTTTGTACTTTGACCTTTAGCTTGGATGTCCTCGGTCAGGGATGACCAACCTTGGCTCTCTAAGTTTTCTTAGACTTCAATTTCCAGAAGCCCAAGTCAGCACATCTGCTAATCAGGGCTTCTGGAAATTGAAGTTCAAGGACATCATCTGGAGCGCCAAGTTTGGCCATCTCTGACCTGGGTCCTGGTGCCTGTGCTGCTATTTGGCCACCTATGTTCTAGACTCTCTGACAGCTACTACCTGTATGTGAAGTACAGCTAAACTCAGAGGGAAATATCGAAGTTAAGTGCACAGCAGTTGATCTTCTTGTTGCTATGAATCAAAGCATCCTAGTGCCAAGAGCCTGGATTTGCTACATAACCAGATGTTAAATCTTTAAAATTTCTTCTAAAACAAAGTTGTGTGACATAATCCACAACCTTATCAGGAGGTCTGAGAGCTCAATTGTAGAAGATGTTCTACATAAAAAGGTGTCAGGCGGCATTTCTTGTGTTTTGGATGTAAATAAGACTGCTAAAGCTGTTCACTGGATTCAGCAGAAATCCATATCACTGTCTGAATCAGCCTGAACTGTGTGAGGTCCAGATTGAAGCAGAATGACCAATTTCAATTCCTGGGTGAAGCAAAGTGAATGTATAAAACTGATGTGAATCTCAACCATAAATCCTTTCAGGTGAAGCAGTCTTGTTGTTGCGGTCTTTCTATCCACTTATACACCACCACATAATGCAAAGTCCCCCCACCGGCCAGCAGAGATGGTCAAGGACAAGAGTCCATGCACACACAAAAGCCTGCCTGGAGTTCTAAATGGTGGGGTGTGCACTTGCGCACGCATGACACAGCCTAGCCAACATTGTGGGCAGCGGTAGCCTGATGGACCCCTGCATCGGCAGTCTCGTGTGCTCAAGGTCGGTGGCAGAACAATGGCATGGGCGACAGGCTCTGAGGAGGCTCTGAGGAGAGAAAGCACACAGACTGGAAGACAATGCCTTCCCACAGAGCCAATGGCCCGAAAAGCAATGTAGGGCAGCAAAAAATGCCCCAGCCCGGACCCAGATGGCCTCATGGGGAGCCTGGGTGGTGGAGTTAGCAGAGGAGGCGGACCCTCCCAGGGAGGGTAACTGCGGGAAACAACCCCCTGTCAAGGCTGGAGGTGATCACAGGCGAGGGTGTTGCCTACATGGGTTCTTCCCTCACCTATGACTGCCCACCAAGCATCGGGGGTGCAGGAATCTGCCCCACAGCCGCCACCACCACAACACAGGACTACCTCCAGCTGCCCGCCCGGCACCACAGCTGGGGCAAGAACCCCTACAGGCTAAGCCTGATTATGGGAGGAGGACATTGCAGACATTGCAGTGGGCCCCCCATTGACTAATGGGTGGAAAGGGATGACAAACAGGTGGGGGCGGGTGGAGGATGGGCCTGGGCCTGGGCCACCACCTTCCATGGCTGCAATGCCTGGAATGGTGCTTCCCCTCCGCCAGAGGCGCACCTTGGGAGCCCGGGCCCGGATCTCTTCACCGGCTGGGTTGGGTCACTCTAGGCACAGCCGGGTACCCTGCTAGTATAAATACTAAAGAAGTTTTAGCCATCTTGGTTCTCCAGTGCAGTTCACTTGGTAATGTACAAATTGTTTCAGAGCACAATCAGGATTCATTCAAAAGCTCTGAATTGGCTTCTTATTGAATTGTAGGACCTTAGTATGGCCCTAAATATCATCAGTACCACTACAGACAATTCATTGTGAGTGACTTCCATCAACAGGATCTTGTCCTCTATTCAAAGAGAGAGTGAGAGAGTGTGTGAAAGAGTTCAGTACCAATATAGTGGAAAATTTCATGAATCATATGTAAATGATATTTGGAACATTTCTCTGTTTCTTATATTCTTCCCATTCACTTAGATGGCTTCCCTCTCTTATGGTAATTTAATTTTTCAAGTGCAATGCATGTCTGACATTGGGAAAATTATTGTGTGAGTTTGGAAGTCCTCTGTCTTAAAATTTGCATGGAAATGTTTGTTTTCAAGTGACTTTGATAAAAGTTTAATGAAAACCAGGTTATTAGATTCAGTACTTTCCTTTATGTAAAGCTGTGTCGACTTCTGGAAATGTTATGTTTACACTTTCAAGTTGCTGCAGCCTATCAATTAGTAAACATGCTTGCAAAATTGCTTGTTTAGAATAACATTTTTACACCATCTACAGACTTGTAAATCAGCAGGCCGACAACAGGAAATGGACACTGTGGGAACAGAAACCGATGAAAATACAGCAATCCAGAATTTTAATATGTCAGCAAATTTTGGCTAAATAGCAGGATTCCCTCCAAACAGCATAGACTGTGTTATTTTATATTTAGTTATGTTCTGGTAAGTTATATCACCCCCCTTGTATTTGTAAGATAAGGAGTTGAGCTAGCATGACAACTTAGAAAGCAATACAGGTAACTGAATAGCATGAAATGAACTACACACAATTTTTTGACAAAGCAACAACAGTGTTAAAAATCAGAAACACAGCAAAGTTGTTATCATTGAATATCAATAGTGTTTAAAGAAATAGGCTCCTCTTTATTTTGTTCAGTGAAAAAATATTTTAAATATTGAAGTAGAGAATTGCCATAATGTTTTCCAAGCTCTTGATTTCACTCACAAAGTGTCTAATCTGGATAAATATGAATGGACCATACTGATGATTTCAATGTCCTCTAGAAGGGACATGTGGTGGCAAGGAATATGGTCACCGTGCACTTTGCCAGCCCCGCCCCTTAGAGCTGGGCACTTTCAAAGGGGAGGCTCCGCACGCCCTCACTGGCTTTCAAAATTGATCGGCTGGGCCAAGGGCATGTTTGTTCCCGTCCCAGCCGATCTCTGCAGGGCTTAGAGCCCCATCACAGCTGGAGCCTTTAGCTGCTGCGGCGCTCGGCAGCAGCATTCCGGGCCTCGGAGCCGTCTCTCCCGACCGTGGCTTCTCGAGCCACGATTGGGGCAGTGCCACACAGCCGAAACTCTCCCCTTTTTGAAGGGCTGAAATAGGGGCCTGGTGCAGGCCACTCAACTTATGGATTTAGCAGGGCTGATTGCGGTACTCTTCAATCCTTAAGTGGTCTTAACAGGCCCTCCACTGTGGCGCTGAAAAAGGCCTGCTTGAGCAGGCCTTCCGCGGCACGCTGCACTAGGCCATCCAGGCCGGTGCTAGCCTCCGCTAGGCCCTTGTCCGGAGATAGGGCCCTTGCTAGGCCATCGACATCAATTGATGGGCCTCCTCTGAGTTGTAGGGCTCGGGCGAGGCCAGGTTCATCAGCTCCCAATGGGGCCTCTGGATGAGGCAGGGCCCGGGTTGGGCCTGGGCAGGCGATACCAGGAAATGATGGCTTTAGCAACTGGGTCCAGTCAGGGCCCACCACCACATCAGGAATAGTCCCTCGAGGGGCAGGGCATCAGGCCTCACAGGAGGCCTTGTCTTTTGATTCCAGTGCCCTTGTTGCCCGTATCGCGACCTTGGAACATGCTACCGGCCTCGAGCCTGCCATTACCACACACTAGTCGGCTAGACAGTTGACAGCACGAGGTTTCCACCAGGCTGAAATGGATTGGCCCTGGCTCTCTGTCTTACTCAACCGGAGGGTTGAACAACTGGAGGCCGCGTGCCCCTCTGTAGTATCCCAACTGGCTCGGGCCCCTTCAACCAGCCAGCCTGCTCCTACCCAGGCAGAAGGATCCAACTTCCATGGGCCTTCTTCATTCGGTCCAGCGGGCTCTAATTCAGCCATGAGCTCCAACGCTCCACAGCAGCTGGAACCCCCGGTGGGGGCAGCTGCAATGAGTGCACCTGGTGAGTATGCAGGTCAAGTAAGATCACATTACAGGGGTTCCTGGCCTTCAACCTCTCTGGTTTAATGGCCTTGGCTGCAGCAGGTGACTACAGCATTTACAGCACAGGGCCCCATGTTCACAATCCCACAGGTTAACCCTTGCAGGGTGCCTTATCCACCTGTACCACCCGGGGTGCCACCAGCAGGACCCAATGTGCCATAACCAATTTGGCCTTATGGCCCTCCGGTTAACACAGCCTATCATACGGTCCCACGTTCAACCATCCCGACTGCTGGTGTTTCGTTGCCACTGGGGAATCACCTTTTACCGGCGACCAGGGATAAGATCTGGTGCTGGGAATATGTGGACTTATTTAGTCTGTTAAATAGGGAGACGACCAGGGAGAAGGAGGAGAAGGAAGATGACCGGGATAAGGAATTAGCCCGCCATCGTAAACCTCCACATATTTGGGCTAACTGGCTGCCGGCCTATTTAATTTACGCCACCGTGTCCATCAGGACCCGACCGGATCTAGCGATCCCTTTGATCCAGTATCTGGATATTATATATAGGGCATACGTGGATTTTCCGGGCCAATCATGGCTCGCTTACGATGAGGAGTTTCGTATGCAGGCCACCCTCCACCCTGAAATGCGTTGGGATGAGCCCAAGCAGCAGCTTTGGCTACTTTATATGATACCATCCTGCCCTGCCTCTGGTGATCATTACCATTGTGGCCATGTTGTATAGCGACCCAGCTCCGCACAGTCTCCCCACCAGTTGGCGGGGCAGGGGGTTCCAGCCCGCCTGCTGTGCTGGAATTTCTCATCCCCGGGGGGGCTGTACACGGAAGCAGTGCAAATTCAAGCACGAGTGTTCCATCTGTGCTGGACCTCATTCGGCCACCACTTGCTTCCGATCAGGCGGGTCGCGAGGTAGGGGTCATGGATAACAGAGTTCGGGTCATGCCCCCTCAGATGCAGCAACAACTGCAAAAGGGCCAATTCAAATTGAATTACTTCAGTGTTGGCTTCGCACATACGCCAAGCGGGCCGATGCAGCCTACTTGTTAGCAGGTTTTTCTTTTGGCTTTCACATTCCTTTTGTAGGTGCACGCACACCACTGGATGTGCCTAATTTACAATCATTGAAGGGTAGGGAGGATTTGGCATGGGCAAAGATTTTTAAGGAGGTATGAGAAGGCCGGGTTGCTGGCCCTTTTAGCGAGACCCCTTACCAGAATCTGAAAGTGTCCCCACTTGGCCTGGTACCCAAGAAGTCTTCAGGTGAATTTCATTTTATACATCACCTGTCTTACCCAGAGGGCTCATCGGTCAATGATGCTATAACGAGGGAACTTTGTTCCATGCGATATACATCCTTTGATCAAGCATTACAGATGGTCTGTTCCTGTGGTAATGGGGCACTGATGGCCAAGTGTGACATTAAAGTGTGACACTGATGGCCAAGTGTGTCAAAAAAGTGATAAAATCGTATGAATTGGAACATCTAGGTGATTTGGAGTCACCATTAGAAGCTCTGTGGGTAAGAGTACCAGGCCACAAGGATGGTCTAACAGTAGGCATATACTATCGGCCTCCGACCCAAACTCTTGAGGGAGACTGGCAGTTGGAGAATGTTGTAAAGGAGGCATCCAAGAAGGGAAGCCTGGTTATAATGGAGGACTTCAATTACCCTCACATAGACTGGGTGAACTGTTGTTCAGCACATGATAAAGAGATAAAGTTCCTAGATATGCTAAATGATTGTTCCCTGGGACAGATGGTTGAAGACCCAACTAGAGGTACAAGAATCTTTGACTTGATCCTGAGTAATACTCAGGATCTGGTGCAAGATGTTAATGTGACTGATCCAATAGGGAACAGTGACCACAACTCAATTATGTTTAACTTGATCATAGACCGCAAGTCACTGATAAAATCTAACACAGACACCTTAAATTTTCAAAAAGGAAATTTCCCAAAGATGAGGAAACTAGTAAAAAAGAAGCTGAAAGGGAAAATTGAGAGAGTCCAAACACTCCAAGAGGCATGGAGGCTGTTTACAAAAACAATAACAGAGGCCCAATTGGAATGCATAACCAAAAGGAAAAAGGGCACTGCCATGTCCAAGAGGACTCCACCGTGGCTTACACGAGCTGTTCGGGAAGTGATCAAGAGCAAGAAAAGCTCATTTAGAAGATGGAAGGCTTGTCCGAATGAGGACAGCAGGCAGAAACATAAATTCTGGCAGAACAAATGCAAGGCAACAATCAGGAAAGCAGAGCAAGACTTTGAGGAGTGTATAGCTAAAAATACTCAGAGAAATAACAAAGACTACTTTAAGTACATTAGAAGTAAGAACCCAACTAGGCAGGCCATTGGACCATTAGATGACAATGGAAGGCAAGGGGTTATTAAAGAGGAAACAGAGATTGCAGAGAGACTCAATGAATTCTTTGCTTCAGTATTCACTGAAGAAGACAGAGACCACATGCCAAAACAGATCCTATCTTCGTAGGGAGGGAAACCAAAGAATTAAGCCAGATAGAAATAACCACGGAGGAGGTCCTTGCATGTCTTGTTAAACTAAACACTAACAAATCAACAGGACCAGATGGCATCCATCCACGAGTTCTCAGGGAACTTAAAGATGAAATTGCTGATCTCCTAGCCAAAATATATAATCTTTCCCTTAAATCAGGCTTTGTGCCTGATGACTGGAAGGTAGCGAACGTAACACCAATTTTCAAAAAAGGATCCAGAGGTGATCCAGGAAATTGCCGACCTGTCAGTTTGACATGTGTCCCAGGTAAAGTGATGGAAACCATCCTAAAAGATAGAATTAATAGAAACATAGAAGAGAAGGCGCTGCTAAAGCAGAGCCAACATGGCTTTTACAAGGGCAAATCATGCCTCACTAATCTGTTGGAATTTTTTGAGAGTGTCAACAAGCATGTGGATAAGGGGGATCCAGTTGACATTGTTTATCTGGACTTTCAGAAGGCTTTTGATAAGGTCCCACACCAAAGGCTCTTGAATAAACTCACCAGTCATGGAATAAAGGGACAGGTCTTGTCCTGGACCAGCAACTGGCTAAGGGACAGGAAACAGAGGGTAGCACTAAATGGACACTTCTCCAAGTGGAGGGAAGTAAAGAGTGGGGTCCCCCAAGGTTCAGTACTGGGACCCCTGCTTTTCAACCTCTTCATAAATGATCTAGAGGAAGGAGTAAAAAGCAAGGTAGCCAAATTTGCTGACGACACTAAATTATACAGGGTAATGAAAACTGTGAGAGATTGTGAGGAGCTCCAGAGGGATATCTTGACACTGGGGGAGTGGGCAAAACAGTGGCAAATGAGCTTCAACATTAGTAAGTGCAAAGTGATGCATGTTGGGGCAAAGAACCCCAATTACATTTATAAACTGATAGGGTCTGAACTCTCTGCGACGAGCCAGGAAAGGGACCTTGGTGTCCTGGTGGACAACTCAATGAAGGTGTCAACCCAGTGTGCCTCAGTAGTGAAAAAAGCAATCTCAATGCTAGGGATCATTAGGAAGGGTATAGAAAATAAGTCAGCAAGTGTCATTTTGCCTCTTTATAAATCTATGGTGAGGCCCCATCTGGAATACTGTGTACAGTTCTGGTCGCCATACCTCCAGAAGGATATTATGGAGCTGGAAAAAGTGCAGAGGAGGGCAACCAGAATGATTAGGGGACTGAAACACATTCCTTACCATCTGAGGCTGCAACGATTGGGCATCTTCACTCTTGAACGACGATGTCCAAGAGGTGACCTGATTGAAGTTTATAAAATCATGCACGGTATGGACAAAGTAGATAAGGATAAACTGTTTTCCCTATCGCATAACACTAGAACTAGGGGACACTCCATGAAACTTTTGGGTACTAGTTCTCAAACAAATAAGAGAAAGTACTTTTTCACCCAGAGGATTACTGGTCTATGGAACTCCCTGCTAGAAGAAGTGGTGACAGCTGTCAGTCTTGACAGCTTTAAGAAAGGATTAGACAAGTTCATGGAGGACAAGAGTATCAATGGCTATAATTATGGATACTTAAGGACAACCTCCGGGTTGGAGAGATAGGCAGGATATCTCTCAATGCCATTTCCAGGGAATCCTAAGCAGGTGAAGGCATCTGCTTGGGAATACCCTGAAGGAAATGGTGAGCCACTGTGTGAGACAGAATGCTGGACTGGATGGGCTGTGGCCTGTTCCAGCAAGGCTGTTCTTATGTTCTTATGTGCTTAAATCCGTCTTCCGACTTCTCCCTGTGCACCCAGATGACTTTGTATTGCTAGGCTTTCGCTTTGAGGGGAAGTATTTCGTTGATAAGGCCATGCCTTTTGGCTGTTATGTATCCTGTTCAGCCTTTGAACGATTTAGTTCTTTACTTCATTGGGCATTTGTTCGCCGGTCCGGGGTACAAGATGTGGCTCATTATTTGGACGTTTTTTTGTTTGATGGGAGACACGGTTCTGGGACATGCAAACAACTGCTGGTCACTTTCCAGGAGCTCATGGCCGAACCATTAGCTCCTGAAAAGACCGAGGGCCTAGCCACTACATTAACATTTTTGGGTATTGAAATTGACACCATAGCACAGACGTACAGGCTCCCTAGGGACAAGGTTGCCCAAATTTCGGACACGATCTTGGCCATGTTGGTCAAGCGCAAGGTTTCGCTCCATGACCTGCAGGTGCTTCATGGATATCTCAACTTTGCTTGCAGGGTAATTACACTTGGCCGGGCTTTTGCCAGGCACCTGTGCAATGCAATGGTTGGCTTATCTTGGAAGCACCACAGGATCCGGCTCACGAGGGGTATGCGTGCTGACCTTCGGGTCTGGCTCGCATTTCTGGCCGACTTCAATGGGGTGTCCTTTTGGCATACTGAACTTTCCATCACGCATAAATTTCAAGTTCAGTCTGATGCTTTGGGGTCATGGGGATATGGCATTTACTTTGATGGCCAATGGTGCTGTGGACAGTGGCCCGACACATGGCAGGGTACAGAATTGCTCAAGGACTTAACTTTTTCAGAATTTTTTCCCATCCTGGGTGCACTGATGTTATGGGGAGACATTTGGGAGAATTCTGTGGTCCACTTCTGGTGCAACAATGCTGCCATGGTACGCATCGTAAATGACCAAACATCTCGTTCGCCTAGGGTTATGTCCCTTGTATGTCAGTTTGTATTGTGCTCCTTGTGCCATAATATTCTTTTCAAGGCTAGACATGTCCCAGGCATTGATAACAATATTGCTGATGCTTTATCCCGCCTGCAGATAGCACGGTTTCAGGCACTAGCGCCAGAGGCCGAGGAGCTTCCCTCTCCACTCCTGAACGAGATGTGGACATTTGGAGAGGTGAAGTGAGCAGGGCCATTGGCCTCTCCCTGGCCAGCAGCACCCATAAGGCATATCTACAGACTTATCAGGCCTTCCTTACATTCCGTCAGAATGTGCCCCTGCCTGACTTGTGGCCTGTGCCGCTGGACCATGTACTTCAATACGTGGTACACTTGCACAGTTGTGGACTGGCTGCTCATACCATTGGTGGGTGCCTCTCCACTTTGGCTTTTGCCGCCAGGGTCCAGGGCTACCAGGACACCATGGGAGACTTCCCATTTATCTGCAGTGTCCTGGAGGGTTGGGCTCGGGAACATGGGCTCGGGAACATGGCCTTCGCCCTGACTTGCAGCAACTGGTATCCCCTGCACTGCTTTTGAGTCTGGCCAAGGCTTGGCCGGCCTTTTGCTACGACCAGTTTGAAGCGGCCCTTTTTCATGCTGCCATCACAGTGGCCTTTTTTTGAGCTTTGAGAGTGAGCGAACTGGTTGTCCTTTCATGGAACGACTGGTCATGCAGGGCCCTAGAGCGGGCTGATGTCTCACTCTATAACGAGTCGGTCCAATTGACCATTCGTTACTCTAAGGCTGATCAACTGGGCAGGGACAGTATGGTCACCCTACTTAGTTGCAGCACATGACCTATTTGCCCGGTTCTTGCTTTGACATCCTTTTTGGCTGTCCGGGGTACAGCCCACAGGCCCCTCTTTTCCCATCAGGATGGGTCACCGTTGACAAAATATCAGTTTTGGAGGGTCACGGGGACTGCACTTGCCAATTTGGGCCTTCCAGGGGCGAGGTATGGTACCCATTCATTTCGTATAGGTGCTGCATTGACGGCTGCGGCTTTTGGTTATTTGGATGATGACATCCGTAGGATGGGCCAGTGGGGATCTGCTTGCTTTCGTTCATATGTTCGCCCCATGTTGCATTGAGCACCCCTCTGGCACTTGTTCTTTTTGTTCTTTTCCAGCTCCTGAGCCCCTGGACACACCAGTGCGGATGTGGCTAGTTGGCCACAGTTACATTTTTTGGGCCGCCCATCATGCTGCTTCGTTTATGTGGGGCACGCACCTGGGGCTTCGTGCCGCAGCGTGCCTGATGTGGCATGGATTTCATGGAATGAAGTGGCATGAGCTAATCCCCTTCGTTCTGTCTACTGGGAATTCCATTCCGCCCCACATTTTGGTAATACATCTGGGTGGTAATGATTTGGGCCAGATCACCGGCTTGGATTTGATCATATCCATCCACAAGGATCTGGCCCTGATTCACCAACTTTGGCCACAGGTCCAAATCATGTAGTCTTACATGATTCCACGATCATTTTTCCAGGGAGGTGGTGATCCTCATCACATTGACCGGGCTCGGCGGTCTGTTAATCGGGCAGTGCCTCGACATTTTGAGGAGTATGGTTTCGGGATCGTGGTCCAGCATCCCACAATCCGTATAGAGGATGCCAGTTTGTATCACAGAGACAGGGTGCACCTCTCTGCATGGGGAATCAACCTTTTTTTGGCTTCCTTGCAAGCAGGCCTGGTGACCAAGCTGGCGGTAGGGGGGGGCAGTGAGTCATGAGAGACTCCTCCCCGTGTGGCAGCTAGCACTAGTAAGGAGAAAGTGGATGACCCCTAGGAGTCCGGCAGGTACGCAGTTGATTGGTAGCAGCAACCTTGTGTTGCCAGCCAATGTTTCTCACACTAGGTTAGGCAAAAGGAACTGCAGAACGAATCCACCAAAAGGTGCCTTCATTTTGGCAGTTTCATGTCTGGCCTAGACACAGAAGAAGTCAGGAGATGATTTTTTGTAATCTTTCTCACTTGCAAAAGGAACTGCAAAATAAACTCACCAAAAGGTGCCTTTATTTTGGCAGGTTCATGTCTAGACTAGACATGGAAGAAGAAGAACCCTGAGGCTTAGAATGCATACCTTGAAAGATGTTGAATATGTTGAGGTTAGAGCAATTATCACATTGTATAAAGAGTGTACAGAGATTTCTGAGCAGGTATCAGCTGAAAGTCACAATATACCAAGCAAATATCCATCATGTATATTTCTTTTCTGAAGGAGCACAGTGTTGCAAATCATTTTGGCAGCCTGATTATTTGCTACTTTCATGCTGCAAAGATAAAATATTGAAAGTGACAGTTTGGTCCAAGAAGAGATTGCTACAATGGGGAGGAGACCTAGAAGAGAAAATGGTGATTGTGTTTTCAATGCACCTTGAGCCAATATTTGTACACATACTTATTTCTTCCCTATTATCCATGTGTCATTCTGTTGCAATGGCTGGAATGGGCATTTTAACTGCTGTGATACAAAGTGGCCATTTTATCACAACTTACCCATTTGCTCAGAGGGAGATGGCAGCAATGCATTTGGCCTTGCCAAGTTGTCTTAAATGAACAGGATAATGGTTATGAAACTTGTTGCAAATACAAGATACTTAAGAGAACATGTTTCCACCCTTTGCCATTGGTCTCATAAATAACTGCATTGCCTTTGTGGCTGGATACCCCTTCAGGTATCATATGTTAGGAAGGCTCGCCTCTCCAGCACGAGGAAAAGGGCCTTCTCGGTCATAGCCCCCACACTATGGAACCTCCCCCTGGTAGAACTATGCCTCCAGGCCCAGTTGCTACCATTTAGGAAATAATTGAATACTTGGTTCGCAAAATGGGTCTGGGGGCCGGGATTGTCAACAAGCTCCCCTTTCTGGCTGATGTGAGGCTCCCCCTCCTGTAATCAAATATTTTTGTTAAGGTCTTGTAGATTTTATATTTGTTTTTAGATAGTATATGACAAAGCAGCAGGTAATATTGCTATGTTTTAAAGGTTTTTTTAAATTGTTTTATATTGGTTTTAACTTGTGTACACTACCCAGAGTCCATTGGATGGGGTGGTATATAAATCTATTAAATTAAATATGTCAAGTATCTGTCTACAGAGCCAGAAGTGGGGTGTTTACTTCCCCACTTCTCCACGTGCAAGAATAGTCAGGCTCTTTAGCTTTGGTGAGATGCATACCTGTAGCCCCATAGTGCTCCCAGGAAAAAGAGAATGGTAAACCAATTCTGAGTAGTTACCATCTAGAGCAGGGGTCCCCAACCACCAGGCTATGGACCAGTGCTGGTCCATGGACTGTGCTGAACCGGACTGCAGGTGATGGGTTGCACTGAGAGCTCTGGTGGCAGCTTTCTGCCCTCAGCGTGCTCAGCCAGGTGGGATGGGGTGGGGGATTCAAACACAGTGGATGAGCAGGTGACTGGGCCCCTCCTTCATGTTGGGCTGCAGTGGGGCTCCTCCCCCCACCTGTGCACAGTGTGCTCCTTTGTTGTATTTTGTTGTGTGCTTGCACCATCCAGTCCTGCCACCCTCACTTGGAAAGGTTGTTTGGCATGGAAAGTTTGTTTGGCATGAAGCTGGTTCATGGTGCAGGAAAGGTTGGGGACCCCCTGATCTAGAGTACTGGAAATGGTCACCATATGTAAGATCAAACTTCACAATACACAATTATCATTATTACTATCATTTGTTCATGTGATACATCAAGAACTGTGACTGGTGAACATCTTTTTCCTCCAAAATAACATTTCTGCATTAAGCGGGGAGGAGAGGATTTTGCAGATGCACAGAGGGATGTACCTTTCTTCTTTAGAAATACTACCTATTTAAAAATAAGTACAGTACATGGCTGTGGTCCATTTGACCTTTTCCCACCTGTTGCATATAGATTAGTGCAGGAGTTCCTAACCTTTTAAAGCCAGGGACCGGGTCACGCTCACTCAGACATCTTCGGGGGCCGGATGGCCATTTTAATTTACTTTAATTTAATTTAATAGTCATATTTATATATGCCGCCCACTCAGGCAGAACCCGACTCAGGGCGGCATTACAACAAGTTCTAAAAACACCTAAAAACACATTAAAAGACCCACATCCCACCCACTTTAAAAGACCCATATCCCACCCACCCATCCCACCCACTATAAAAAGAAGAAGAAGAGAGAGTTCTTAATTGTTTACATAAGCCAGCAGGCGGGGGCCGTGTTCCCATTCGGGCCCTACACCTGCCCTGCCAGCCAGGTCTTCAATCCTTTCCTGAAGGGCAGCAATTCTCTTTGAAGTCTTAGATCTGTTGGCAGGAGGTTCCAGAGAGTTGGTGCGGACATGGAGAAGGCCCTCCTTCGGGTGCTGGATAGATGTGCACCCCTAGCTGACGGCACTATTAGAGAGCCCCTCTGGTCCACTCTGGTTGGACGGGCAGACACTCTTGGGACGATGCGGTCTCTAAGGTATCCTGGCCCACTGCCATATAGGTCTTTAAAGGTCAAAACCACCACCTTGAATTGCACCCGGAGACAAACTGGTAACCAGTTCAGCTCCCGAAGTAGCGGTGAGGCCTGGGCATATTGCCCACATCCCATCACCACCCGGGCTGCTGCATTCTGGACCAGCTGCAGCCTCCGAATGGTCGTCAAGGGCAGCCCCATGTAGAGCGCATTACAATAATCTAGTCAGGAAGTGACCAGAGCATGGGTGACCATAAGCAAGGAGCTCCGGTCCAGGAGCGTGCGCAACTAGTGAATCACCCGAAGTTGGGCGAAAGCCTTCCTGGCCACAGCCGCTACCTATATTTTGCCCTTCTTCCACCACATGGCTCTTCCTGGTGTGGTGGAGGCAGTGGAGACCATATGAAATGGTGCTGTGGGCCTCATCTGGCCTACAAGCCACAGGTTGAGAATCCTTGGATTAGTGTAATGCTTTTTACATGGGCCTTCCCTTGAAGCCATAGCAGAGACTTCAATGGGTCCAGAATGTGGTGACTAGGTTGGTAATGGGTGTTAGCAAGTTATCTCATATCTACCTGACCGTGGCTGCTTTGCACTGGTTACATATTTAACCCCAAGATAGATGATGAACAGAGGATACTGTAATGCTTTTCACTAGTGAGGTTACAAGTTGTGGAAGCATGTATTAATTACGATCATATTCCACCAAATAAGCATGGTGGGCCACCTGTAAAAAGGTCATGACACAAGCATCATGTACCACTTCAAAATGCCCAGTCTTCTCCCCCCAAAATTATATATTTCCTCAACCTCCTTTCAAGCATTTAAGGTGTTTGCATTTAGAACTGCCAAATAAAATAAGTTATTGACTGCAAAATAGCTGAAGGCAAGCAAATTTCTAACATTTAAGAATGTTCTTAAGTAGATAAAAATAATATCAGACTTTGTTCTGATTCCTACAGCTCAAAATAAGAATATCTTATTTCACTGCAACAACCTTCATTTTTCAAAAAAAAAAACACACCTCCATGATTAAAAAATGTATTCATATTCATTCACATCACTTTCTTAGAGGATCTTGGCAGTCATATGTTTATTTCCTCTTCTTTTGAAGCATTTGTTGTACATACAAATTAAAATAAAATGAATCTCTAGGCTTCTGTTTTGCATCATATGATATTATTGGTTCATTTCTTTAAAAAAATCTTCAGTTTATGAATCTGAGATATTGTGCTTCGGTATTCATGATTCAAGGTGATATGAAATGCTTATTCCATTCACACAGGGAACCCAAAAAGGGGAAAATCCCAGAAGCTAACTCTTTTATTTTATCAAGAGGGGGCGGGTCTGTTTTCTATAATCCCAGAATATAGGAGACATAATAATGGGGTCAAGCTACAGGAAGAAAGATATAGGTTGAATATCAGGAGGGAAAGCTTTTTGTTAGAGCAGTACTATATGACAATGGTTGTCTGGCCGGACATTCTGCTATGGCATGGGTGCCCAAACCATGGCCTGTGGGCCAGATCTCGCCCATGGCGCCAAATAATCCAGCCTGCACTGCCCTTGCTGCTCTTGGAAGTGGAAATAAAATGTGCATGCACATGTGCATAACACTGCCATAAATGACATGCAACTGTCGTAAAAGTGTTTATGACAGCTGCAGGTCATTTACAGCATTGTTATATGCATACATGGGTGTGTTATGCACATGCACATTTTACTTCCACTTCCAGTGGGAGGAACCACATGACTGGCATGCTCAACCATGTGACTGGCCCATGGCCCGAAAAGTTTGGGCACCCTGCACTATAGTAATGGAGTAGACTGTACAGCCAGTGACTCAATGCCAAATGTTGGAGGGCAGTCTATAACCTGACTCCAAATTTGATATAATAGATCAGAAGGTGATGTCTAGTGTGGTGGTGGTGGTTACAAGAGTATACTTGTTGTAATCCTCTTTGTATCTCTGTGTTTCTTGCCACATGATCTGCAACTTTCACTACAACTTTTTCTTACCAGTAAAAGCTGCAAAATATGTGACTACCTCCTGAAATACTTTAGTTTGCCCACATTTCCATATGCATGTCATACTGGTTTTTTGTCAAAGATTTTTAGTCAGCCAATCAAGCAAATCAATCTGTATTCAAGTCATACTGGATATGTTCCTATATACACTGTATATGTACATATGCATAATCTTCCATGAGTCTCTTTGCTGGACCCACTCCCCAATAATGAGACGGACATTTGTGATGGATTTAAATTGGGCCACTTTATTAATTCATAAACTGTGTTGCGGCAAACGGGCCGCAATGGCACTGGTAAAGCGTAAACCTAATTGCCAACCATAATTTGGCAAAATTGTATCCACTTGTTTGCCAATCATAATTGGCAACATTGTATCCATTTATGTTGCCAATCATATTTGGCAACATTGTATCCAATTGTTATGCCAATCATATTTGGCCATATTGTATCCATTTGTTTCCCAATGAAACAAATTGTTTACTCCGATCAGATGCTACTTGTTGACTCCAGCATCTGACGTATATCCAGCAAATTTCAAGGTGTTGCAGCATCATAGCAACACCTTGTTTGTGGTCCACCTTTGATTGGCCAGCCCAAGTCTCACTGTACCTTGTCCTATCCGGTGGCCAATCAACTGTGTCCCTGCCGGATTCCTAGGGGTAAAGCCCTTTCTCCTTACCAGTGCCACCTGTCAAAGTGACCTGTAATAAGCAGAGAAATATCACCCTGTAGCTCAACCATCAGCAACAGTGTGGGATGGGCGAAAACAACAAGATCCAAGGGCCAATGCAGGTTCAAGCAAAAATTCCCATCCGGCCCCAAAGCGACCACGAACATGCCACACTGTTACTTAGGGAGGGGTGGAGGGCAAACGGGCGCTTCGCCCAACCGATCTTGAAAAATGGCGACGAGGCTGTGCAGAGCTGGCCCCTTTTAAAGGGGAACTCGGCTCAGCCCCTCGCCCGGCTCCAGTGCCCGGCTCAAGGGGGGCGGAGCCAGCAAAGAGAGCAGCGGCCATAGGCTTGCCACTGCTCTTCCCTTGCTGGACCCACTCCCCAATAATGGGACGGACACTTGTGATGGATTTAAATTGGGCCACTTTATTAATTCATAAACTGTGTTGTGGCAAAAGGGCCACAATGGCACTGGTAAAGCGTAAACCTAATTGCCAATCATAATTTGGCAACATTGTATCCATTTGTTATGCCAATCATATTTGGCTATATTGTTTCCATTTGTTTCCCAATGAAACAAATTGTTTACCCCAATCAGATGCTACTTGTTGACTCCAGCATCTGACGTATATCCGGCAAATTTCAAGGTGCTGCAAACTGTATAGATAATAGCATCACCTTGTTTGTGGTCCACCTTTGATTGGCCAGCCCAAGTCTCACTTTACCTTGTCCTATCCGGTGGCCAATCAAATGTGTCCCTGCCGGATTCCTAGGGGTAATCCCCTTTCTCCTTACCAGTGCCACTCGCCACATGGGGAGGAGCTTACATGACTCACCGCACCCCCTGACCACCAGCACGGTCAGCAGGCCCATTTGCCATGGCAAAAGAAAGGACGAGTGCCAAGTGCCCCATGACCGAAGGAAGAGGACAATGCCTCAGGTACTCCCACGAGGTGCCCAGCCTCATGCCACAGGAAGAGGACAATGTCCCAGGTACTCCCATGAGGTGCTCAGCTTCATGCCACAGTAAGAGGACCATGCCTCGGCTACTCCCATGAGGTGCCCAGTCTTAGTACCAAAGGAAGAGGACTATGCCTTGGGTACTCCCATGAGGTGCCCAGCCTCATGCCGCAGGAAGGGGACCATGCCCCAGGCACACTGAGACGGGGCATTACCTTGTGCCAAAAGGGAGAGGACCACACCTCAGGTACTCTAATGGGGCGCACAGCCTCACGCCGAAAGGAATAGGACCATGACCCGGCACAGTGAGGAGGCACACTACCTCATGCCAAAAGGAAGGGGGCCATGCCTTGGGCACTCTAAGGAGGCACACAGCCTCATGCCAAAAGGAAGAGGACCATGCCACAGGCACACTGAGGAGGCACACTACCTCGTGCCAAAAGGAAGAGGACCATGCCTCGGGTACTCTAATGAGGGGCACAGCCTCACACTGAAAGGAAGAGGACCATGCCTCGGGCACACTGAGGAGGCGCACTACCTCATGCCAGAAGGAAGGGGGCCATGCCTCAGGTACTCCAATGAGGTGCGCAGCCCCATACTGAAAGGAAGAGGACCATGGGCACACTGAGGAGGCGCACTACCTTGTGCCAAAAGGAAGAGGACCATGCCTCGGGTACTCAAACGAGGTGCCCAGCCCCGTGCCTAAAGGAAGAGGACCATGCCGCAGTTACACTGGGGACCCTGCCTTATGCCAAAAGGAAGAGGACCATGCCTCGGGTACTTTAATGAGGAACCCCGCCTCATGTCGAACAGAGGAGGGGCGTGCCCTTGGTACTTTGAGAAGGGGCCATGCCTGGTGATAAAAGGAAGAGGACCTTGCCTCGGGCAAAATGGAGAGGGGGCATGCCTAATGCAGAAGGGAGAAGGGCACACCTGGGGAGGAATATGGCCAATGCCTAGGGCTAAAAGAAGAAGGCCATTTGAACGGCAAAGGACCCTGTCCCGGGCACCATTTCGGGAATTCCGTATCACCTCTGCTGCGCTACGCCCGCATCCCCTATGTGCCTGGGCCGGGTAGCCGAAGACGCCTCTGGGCGGTCTGAAACTGCGACCGTGGCCAACGAGCCACCCTCGTATATCGGGCCCCAGTGCTCAGGAGCTGGAAAATAAAACAGACAAAAGAGTGCCAGCAAAGTGTCCTACGTAACACAGATAAGAACATCCGAATGCACTCAGCAGATCCCCCCCCCCCGGTGTGAACTACTGACATAATTGGCCGTGTATCCAGAAGATGCATCCTACAGTGCAGCATTGACCTGTGCTAATGACCAGGTGGATTGCCCCCCACCACAAGGAGAGTGGCAATACTGCCCCTACCCTGTTGGCGACCCTAGGGCAGAAGATGTTCAACTGGAGATATCGGCAGTAATATAGTTGACAATGGCCAGAAAGTGCCCAGTCCCAAGGAAGTAACATCAATTAGTAAGGAGCACGGCACCAGACTGACGTACCGGTACTGTGACCCTGGGTGAAACAACATTTGGGCGTTGGCCATGTGTATGACCATAGCAGTAACCCCAATGGGCGAACCACAGTATTGATGCGTATGCCTGACCGCAGTGTTCAATGCAAAAAATTTCAAAGAAAGGGAAAGCCCTGAAAGATCCAGAGCCCCAGAATCCATCAGGCTACTGCCAAAGCACATTGGCCATTGAACTAATCACCATACCCCGATGGTACTGGCACATGGTGAACCTGACAGACGGTGTGATGTATAGTCCATGGCTCGAAAAGGCAACTCCCGTGTAGTAGGCCGGAAATGCTGTCCATATCCGCATATCAGCCCTGGGGTAGTACCGAGTAGACTCTATGGTACGTCCATGTAAACCCACTAAAACACCGCATGAGAACCCCACAAAAGCCCAGCCAGGCATAATTGCCCCACTATGAGATGAAATATCAATAAAGCACCATGAGATAACATGGTTAAACCCAATGCTCTGCCAAAATGTACAAGTTAACATCCTGGTTCAGACCACATATCCCCAGGTGAAGCAGGGTGACTCGCCCTGAGTCAAGTGCCATCCAAATTATGAGCATCATGGCCGAGCCATCAACCCTCCGAAAGCAACCGGTATGCCTGTAAACAATTACGTGGAGAATGAGGAAGTGTTCAATCAATCTTACTATGGGCATACATTGGTGTCCCTCCCCTTTATTATTATTATTATTATTATTATTATTATTATTATTATTATTATTATTATTATTATTATTATTATTATTATTATTATTATTATTATTATTATTATTATTATTATTATTAAAAATATTGGGGGGGGGGTTTAAATGCGGTGGTTCGGACCACCACCCAGCACAACCACACTGGTGATGACCACCAGAAGCAGGTCAGTGCAGTGTACTGTAGGTAACCCAAGTAACTGTCCGGACTCGTCCCAAGGGCTAGCCAAATACGAGAAGCTGGACAGTCACCATGGCATAATCGAATATGGGAGATGCATGATGTGAATTTATCTGACAAACCTACTCACCGAATGCACCCACTGGGTCGGGGAGCCTTGTTCCAACACCCCGAAGGGCGAATCGGCTCACCTGCTGTAGGGCAGTCAGCGTGGCTTACCGGCTAGCAGCTCTCTCAAGGACAGCAGCTCAAGCCGGCAAGCCAGACCGGGCGCAGGCATAAAGATGATCCCATCCCTGCCCCAAAGCCGAAGAGGCCAGCGCTGTCCGCTGGTGCAGACATCTCCTTGGCCATGTGCCGACATGACCAGTCCCCCGAACACACAGAATGCTGGAACCCCCGCACTGAAGTGGTGCCTATCCATCCCCCTACAATCCCCCACCCTCGAACTGCCAGGAGGCAGGAGGAGGGGCAAAGACAGGAGCTCATCCCATCCGGCAGCACTAGGGGGATAGAAATGATGACCCTCCACCTCACAGTCAGCGTGTTGGGCACTTGAGCCACCGCAGCCTCTGGCTGCTGCCCGACACGCGCGAGGGGCCCACCTGGGACCCCGCAGGCTCGCCCCCCCAGCTCTACCATGCCCTGGAGTTGGGCCCAACATAAGGGTGGGCAGCCATGTGTTGGCGGCAGCCACTCAAAAATTGAGCGAAGGCCACGGGGTGAGGCCAAGGACAAGGCCCCTGGAAGCCCGCAGGGGCCGCAGCAGAGGGCTGCAGCGAAAGCACGGCCCGAAGAGGGGCGAGCCCAATGGGTGAGGCCGCACCGGCGAAGGCCAGGCATGCCTGCCACAAGGCCACGGTGGATCGCCACGGCGAGAGCAAGGACCAGGCCCCAGGAAGGCCGCGGGGGCCACTGCTGAGGGCCGGAGAAGAAACGCGGCACCAAAGAGAGGTGTGTCCAGCGGCAAGGCCATGCCGGTGGAGGACGGGACAAGCCCACCACCAAGCCGCAGCAGATCGCCGCGACCATCCTCCTGAGCAGCGCCACAGCGTGCGGCCCAGCCACTCGGGAAAGCCTGGATTGGCTGGGCAAAGGCAAACGGGCGCTTCACCCAGCCAATCTTGAAAAATGGCGATGAGGCTGTGCAGAGCCGGCCCCTTTTAAAGGGGAACTCGGCTCAGCCCCTCGCCCGGCTCCAGTGCCTGGCTCTATGGGGGTGGGGCCAGCAAAGAGCACGGCAGCCATAGGCTTGCCACCGTGCTTCCTACTGTCTTCTAAATCTCTGCATTGCTGCTTTTCCTTCTTCATACTTACAAATCCTGTCACACATTATCCAAATTAAATGGCTTACTAAATGTGTTGTCCCTTAGTCACTACAGACATTGGTACTTTCTTTCTTTCTTTTTTGGAACACTGATCTAAAACACATTTTTGTCAAATTTGACTAAAGCTGCCTGTTTTTCAGATGTAATTGAGAAGACTAAGTAAAGATTTAAGTTGTCACTGTTTTTAATTTTCTTTGAATGCTTTTTCAAAACATGTTTTATTATTTTTTGGAAACTATAATTCCTAGTGAAAAGTAGGGTATAAACCATATTCTAAGAATATGAAAGTTAGCATTTTGTCATTTATTTCCACCAGTACAAGTGATATCACTGCTGCTAATTTAAAATGCCCTCTTATTTTTATGTTATTGAGTGTAACAACATATCATTAGATGAAATCTTGTATAGCGGTGCCTGAGCAGTAGTGATAATGTCATAATCAGTGGAAAATTGTTGATTTTTTTGTGTGTTGTTGTTTTTGGACTTTGTTACATTGTGTAAGAGTTGCATGAACCCCTAAATGCTTTTAAGGACTAGTAATTTGTCAATGATGAAGATGTCATCCTTCTTGCACATAAGAAGATACAGTATGCAACTTTAAGCCAATGTCCAAGACGCTCCATTTTTGGGAAATGTGAAAACAAAAGAAAAAGGTAAAGCAAATTCTGATTCTGTATAGCACTGGGTGTGGGTTAGGAATTATATAGTAGGAAATAAAAGAGGTTATAGATGGGAATTTGGAAAGTAGAAATCAAGAATGGAATAACAGTTTAACTATTTAAAAGGAGGTAACAACAAAAGATACTAAGTTTAAGAAATTGTTTTGTTGGTATGTTGATATGTCGGTATGTTGGAAGACTAGGTGTTCTCCTTCTATGTTTGTCTTCTACATATCTATTTTATTTTATTTTTTTAGTTGTACATTTTATGACTTAAATTCAATAAAATAATATCATGGAAAAAAGATATGCAACTAGACTGCAGCCAAAGTGTGTGATTCACACAAACTTGAGGAATGGAACTGGAATATTATACTTAATTGGACTTTGCCATGTCCACTGACATTACTTCCATCATGGAGGCAACAAGGTACTGATAAAATAAAATTGCATACAGTAATTTGTGGGGGAAATGTAGATTGGTGAAGCCCACACATCTATGGACCACATCTTAATCTTTGAAGAAAGACAATTTCTTTCTGAAGTATCAAAGCTCCATGTTCTGAGAAGGGAGAGGAGAAAAAAGGGTTTTTTTTAAAAAATATGCTCATATATTTCAATATACAGGTAGCTCCCCTGTATCCATAGAAGATTTGTTCCAAGATTGTCTATGGAAACCTGAAATCAATCATAACGGCAAACCCAATATTTAAGCACATATACCTGGTCTTAGATGTGTAAATGCCTCCATCATTCTACACATGTACCAACAAAATGGCTGCCATAAGAAAAAAACAATCTATTCCTTTTCAACATTACATTACAGACAGTGGCCCCTAGTGGCCAGCTTTGGTAAAATGTTATAGAAACACACACATATATACAGGTATACCATCACATTCTGGATTTAGTGACCAATCTCCAATGGAATCAATATGCCATCACAAAACCTAGTTTCAAAATGTGCAAGAAAAACTCCATACATTTTCCAGTGATGCAAACAACTTATTGAACAATAGCATAGATCCCAAAACATAATCCTACTACTGTTTAGTTATAGAATGAATTCACCTGCTATGCTGGTGTACACAGAAATAGTCTCTTCGAAGATTGTGGCAGGCATACCTTGAAAATGACAGCCTTGTGTTGCTGGCTAATCTTTCTCACACTAGGTCAGGCAAAAGGAACTGCAGCATAAACGCACCAAAAGGTGCCTTTATTTTGGCAGTTTCACGTCTGGTTTAGCCACGGAAGAAGAAGACTGCTATTTGAGTTCCATACAGTAAGTTATTCTCCCCCTAAACCAGAGTTTAGGGGGAGAGGAACTTACTGTATGGAACTCAAATCACTCTTCTCTAAAGAAGGACAAAGATCAGGGAACCAGATCAGCTGTAGTCTGTTATTCACTACTGCTTGAGGCAGTTGGTTCTTTCTGACTGGCTGACCTATTTCTTTTCACTCATCTCCTACCTCACCTCTTACTTTCTTTTATGGAAGGGGGAGTTCCCTGCATATTCTTAGCCAAATGGCACTAAATCAGTGGTTGTGCACAATTCTTCACACTTTTTGACTAGCAGCAGCGCCTGCACAAAAGATCATGAAATAGAAGCTGTCAACCACATACTGTTAGAGCAGACTGTTTTCAAATTGCGGCCCCAGGCAGCCAACCACTGGTACAACAGCCTGTTCATGGGCCTTTAAATCAGGAGAACACACGTGGCTTTATCCTGTGCTTATGCAGATGTTGAAATAACAATGGGCTTGTAAGCATTCTTTCCCAAAGTGCAAGCAATGATGATAACACCTACTTCATTTGTACAGAACCACAAGGCAAATGTAATTATACTGAGTGCCAAGAAGCCCCTGAGTTACAAGGTTGCTACCCATGTGAGGCTGATTATTATGGAACTGCAAAAAAAAACAACAACTAATTACTCAAAAGTCTGCATTACACATTCTTTCCAGGAAGTACTCACTAGGTGCCGATATTTTTCTTCTTCTCAGATGAACCAGATCAGTCTGCATTCCCAAACTAAGGGAGTAGGAATTGCCAAAATACACAGTGCCTTGTTGTCTAAGCAGAAAGTATGGTGTGTATGAAGTATGCATGCATAGGTGCATAGCTGTGTGTTTGAATGCAGGGGTATTGTGTATCCTCGCTTTCAGAAAGTCAAGCACTTCTAAAACTTCTAAAAGAAGGATTGTAAAACACCCACAGCAGACAGTTTAGCAACACAATTTGGATTAAGTGCGGAGGGGGGAGAGGGAGGACTGCATACTCTAAAGACCCCATTGTGAAGCCATTTTCTTTTGCTGTGCTGCCAGGTAGTTAAGGGAACAGGAGGGTGGGCTTTCACTGTGCCTAGACAAAGAAACATGAAGATAATAGATTATGTCACAAAACACAGCGATGGCCCTTCCTTTACAAAAAGGAATCTAGAGCTCATTTGATGTGAGCTTTTGCCTACCTGAATTCAAATCAGTCTTGCTAGCTCACTGTATTTCTAAGTGTATCCCCCTCTCTTGCAAATGAAATAGAGGACAAAACTCAGAGAGTGAATAATACCTCACCTTTGGGACGGTGGTAGCTCAGTGGTTAAGAATGACCTTATTAGTTGGAAGGCCAGTGAGTTGGCAGTTTTGGGTGTTCAGAAATTGGAGACGACAAGCATTGAAAGTGAAATACAGCTCTTTATTTGGAGGGTCTGAACACAACTTGGAAGGGGCAAAACACGGACTCTTATACGCAGACAGAAATATACATATCCAACAGGGAACAATGCTGATTGGTCAATTAACCTTTGTACACTTCTTAATCCCTTCATTTGCATGAAATTTAGTTCTTGGAACGCTTTCTCCTGGCAATGACCCCAGTACCAAACAGTGTCCTTTTTTAGGAGATGGTGCAATGGTTCGACAACTGAGGCTTTGTGATGAAGAAAAGCATGATAGAAGTTTAGTAGACCCAAAAACGATTGTAATTCAGTTTTACATGTTGGCCTGGGTGCATTCCGCACAGCTGCCACCTTTGAGTCTGTACTTCTAACAGACGCAGTACTTCTAACATTAGATGTTTCCTCACTTTATACAAATATTCCTCTCGAGGAGGCTCGCATGCTTATCTCCCATCTTTTGGATAGTCGTGCTGATAATCATCCATCATCAGCGTTCCTGTTGGACCTCCTGGATATATGTTTTGAGAATAACTTCTTCAGATTTGAACATTCTTTTTTTCTACAAACACAGGGAGTGTCCATGGGTTCGAATTTCGCGCCCTCGGTGGCCAACATTTTCATGTGCCACTTTGACAGGACTTTCATTTTGGATCCGCGGGTTAACCCATTTTTTTCAAATATTTTATGTTACAAGAGGTACATAGATGACCTGTTTTTTATTTTCAGAGACCACACAGTCATCGATAATTTTTGTACCTGGATGAACACACAACACCACCAGTTAAAGTTTACACATACTGCAGATGCACTCACTATTCCGTTTTTAGATTTAACTATCTTCATTGAAAATAATCACTTAAAGACCAAACTTTACCATAAACCAACGGATCGTTTTGCCTATTTACAGTATACTTCTTTTCATCCGCACCACCTTAAGGCCAATATCCCCTATAGTTTATTAATAAGGGCAAAGAGGAATTCATCCAATACCCATGATTATAGAGAAGCTGCTGGGAAAATAACCACCATCCTCAACAAAAGAGGATATCCGGATAATGTAATCAAATCCGCTAAACACAGGACGAATATGCGAGATAGGAACTCTTTACTTAATTACAACGCCAACACACAAAATACACAATCAGGATTATTTTGGTCGGTAGATTATACCCCTATGGCGCATCGCATAAAACAGATTATAAATAAACACTGGCACATATTAGACTCTGTGCCAGGTTGCCAACATAGACCCACCATTGGCTTTAGGAGAACACAAACTATTGGTAACCTCCTCTCACGAACGGATATTATTACTGCAAATAAGACACACCAATCCATTGTAGCTGGACATCATCCCTGTGGCCGTTGTAAATATTGCGCCCACATGTGGACCACCAATCGGGTCAGGGTGCCTAGTAGCAACTTCACCCTCGACCTTGAAGAGTTTACAAATTGTAATTCTAAAGAATCCGTATATATGTTAATCTGCAAATGTCAGTTGGCTTACGTGGGGCAATCCAGGCGGACTCTCAAGGTACGCCTAGGAGAGCACCTTTCTCGGATTAGGAATAAGGTTGTCCATGCCCCTCTTGTGAACCATTTCCTTCAAGAGAAACACACGATTAAAGACATTAAGGCGGTAGTGTTGGAAACTTTCAAACCAAGTAGGTACCAAGTTACTGATATAGATCGTTACCTTCTACAAAGGGAAGCATATTATATCCATCGTTTTAACACCTTAGCCCCGAAAGGACTTAATACCGAATGGGATCTTTCGGCTTTCTTATAAGGCAACAGTTTACGCTCAGCACCCAGAAGAACACATATTGCTTTAAGATCTTTTGGAGAGCTCTAAAGTAGATATTGTTTAATTCGTCGGATCACTCGAATCACATGTCCCACATTCTCTACTTGTTAGCATATATAGAGAGTTGTTTCGAGCAAGCAGTTAACGCGTGCACACATGGAGAGGAACGCCAGGAGAGGTGCGATACGCGCAAGTTAATGATTAATAGGTATGTAATGTTTCTGTATTATGAGTACCAAGTCACACAGACACAATTGTTAGGTTGTCAGGCTGTGAGATTTTACGTGCATTTTTGGCGTTTTTATGACAGTTAGTATGTGGATTTTACACCTTTTATATGTATATTATTGTAGATACTTGAGGAAGATATTCGAAATGTCCTAATACCGGAAGGGCATCGTTTTTCCGTGTCTACCATCGCCTATTGATGCTCGTCATCTGGGATCCCTTCTGTGAAATTGAACTGCCACCTTCCACCCCCCCACACCAGCCCGATCAGTCAAGCGAGCACATCCTTGTACATGGACTGTCACAGACCATACGTGATTGATACCTCGGTGTTATACAACTAACGTTCATGTCTGTATTCCATATGGGAACTTTAGGGTCTGGCACAACGGGGTGTTAGTTTTCATTTCGGGATCCCAGTATGTTTTGTATATTTGTATATTTGTGTATGGTGTATTTGAGGTTCTGGGCGTAGTCACTTTGGGATATTAGTATATTGATATGAATCGTGGGATATGACATCAGTTGTTATTATCATGTCATTGACGCGCTGAGCTGATACACCATCGCCTAGAACGACTCAGTATAGGACTAGCATGTGAATTATTCCTTGATTAAATATACTTCTATTGTTTGCATTTTTGGGAGTGTTTTACTTTCTGTGCTCATTGACACACCCCAACCATCCCACCCCAGTTTCTACCTTTGAGTCTGAGGGCATAATACCTTGGGGGGGTAATCCTGTATCCCAGGAACTCTACTTCACTTGCCAAAAATACACACTTGTCTTTTTGAAGACACAGTCCTGCTTGCTCAAAAAATGACAATACTTTATCGAGCCTGGCCGCTAATTCAACGATGTCCTTAGAAGTGATCAGGACATCATCGAAGTCTAGCAGGACCCCCAGCCACCCCTTAAGAATACGTTTGACTAAAGATTGAAATATTCCGGGAGCTGCATTCACCCCAAATTGTATTCTGGTCACCTTAAATTCCCCCTTATTTGTTACAATAGTCTGTGCTACAGCAGCGGTAGGTGTCACAGTTAGTTGTTGGTAAGCCTGGGCAAGGTCAAGCTTTGCAAAGCAGTTCCCTCCATTCAAGGAGGCAAGAAGGTGGCTTGCCACTGGCACAGGATATGCATTCGGGTGAATGGCTTTATTTATTGTGCATTTATAGTCCACGCATATTCTGACCTCCCCGTTGCTTTTTAGTGCAGTGACAATCGGTGTCTCCCATTCGGCAGAGTCAACTGGCACCAGGATGCCCTGCCCAACCAGTTTGTCCAACTCTGCTTCTATTTTCTCCTTGAGGGCAAAGGGTACCCAGCGCGGCTTCCTTAGGAAGGGCTGAATGGCAGAGTCCAGTTCAAAGTCAACAAGGGGCCCTTTGTACAATCCCAAACCCTTTTTGAATACCTCAGGATGTGCAGCACAAATGTCCCGGATTGGGTCAGAATCTATTGCATGTATGCCAGATAGCTGGATTCCCAGGGGCTTGAACCATTGTACCTGTATCAGGTTATTAGTGCCCTTCTTGACCACTACTAAGGGCAAGGTGGTGCAAGTAGATTTGAAATGGACCAAAAAGTTACCCACCCCTAGGACCAGAATCTGGCAACCCTGCACATCCCGGAGGGAAGACTTAAGGGACTTAAGCTTGGGGCGAGAGGCCGGGGGAATCCTCAGGAACTCCTGCTGTGGAATTATTGAAAATGAAGTACCTGAATCCACTTCCATTCTGAAGGGGACATCGGTGTAGAACTGATTGCTGATGTTGGCCACCTGGCTCTGGTCTGGCTCGGAGGACACATTGGCGATGGACGACTCTTGGTGATGTCCTCGCTTGGCCTCTGGTGTTGGGGGTCTCCACCTTGGCTATGTGCCCCTTCCGTCCGCAGTTGTGGCATTCTGCATTACAGAATGGGCACTTCTTGCGGTCATACCAGGCCCCGCAGCCATTGCACTTTTGGAGATGCTTCTTCTCCCGGTAGTCGCGGTGCTCCGGGTGTCTTCGGCAAACCACTTGGACCTTGCTCTCGTCATTGCTGGGCCCAGATGATGAGGTTGAGCCAGGAGACACTGATGATGAAGAGGATGAGCAGCGGTGGGCCTGGATGGCTGACTCAGTGGCACTGGCAGTTGCGGGGCAATGCCGGAACAACTTTACTCTGGACCGTGCGGCCTCAGACACCAGTGCTTCATCCAGCATTGATTTAAAAGTTAGCATCTGACGGGTCATGAGGCAACGTTGGCAATCCTTGTCCATCATGCCAGCCAACAGATGGTCCCGGAGTGCCTCTTCAAGGTTGGCCCACTTGCACAGGGTGGTAGCAAGGCACAGTGCAGTGGTGTACTCGGCAATGGATTCTCCCGGGCGCTGCTCTCTCCAGTGAAATGCCACCCTGGCTGGGAAGATCGACACCTCAGGCTGCAGATGATTCTTCAGTGCTGCCAGGATCTCCATGAGCAGCACCACATCCATGTCCCGAGGAAAAATGAGGTGGATGGCCAGCTCCAGTGTCTTGGATCTGCACTGTGACAGGAAGCAGGAATGCATCTGAGCCCCATCCATGATCTTCTGGGCTGCCATGGCATGGCGGAACTGGCACTCATAGATCGCCCATTTGTCCGGGTGGGCTGCGTCGAAAGGGCCGATGTTGCAGCCTGGTGAGGATGCCATCGCACCTTCATTGCCAATTTGGTGTTCAGAAATTGGAGACAACAAGCATTGAAAGTGAAATGCAGCTCTTTATTTGGAGGGTCTGAACACAATTTGGATGGGGCAAAACACGGACTTTTATACACACACAGAAAGATACATTTCCAACAGGGAACAGTGCTGATTGGTCAATTAAACTTTGTACACTTCTTAATCCCTTCATTTGCATGAAATGGATACATAGCGTGCCTGTCAAACGTCAAATTATGCGCTCTCCGAAATCTCACGATATTATGCTATTAGGCGAGATTTTGCAGCTGTCAAACAGCAATGCTGTTTGACAGAATTTTGCACAGGAACTCGGCGATTTGAATATTTGACATGTTGGAAAACACAGTTATCATACATAACACAGTTCAAGGCCCGAGTACTTCATGACAGAATGTGCACCCGTCTCTGCAGTGGCTCAAGTGGCTAAGACACTGACTGGGAGGCAGAAGGTCAGCCATTTAATTCCCAAGTACTGCAGGATGGAATGAGCTCCCGTCTTTGTCCCAGCTCTTGCCAACCTAACAGTTTGAAAGCAAGAAATTGCAAGTAGATAAATAGGGACTACTTTGGTGGGAAGGTAACAGTGTTCCAAGTGCTCCGGTGTCTAGTTGTGCCTGCCACATGACCACGGAAATGTCTGCAGAAGCAGACAATGCTGGCTCTTCGGCTTTGAAACAGAGATGAGCACTGAACCATATAGTCGGATATGACTGGCTTTCGAGCAAGGGAAACTTTTACCTTTATCTCTGTCCCAGCTCCTGCCAATGTAGCAGTTCAAAAGCAAGAAATTGCAAGTATATAAATAGGGGCCACTTTGGTGGGAAAAGATCTTGGGGACATGAAAGGAGCCACTTCCAGGCATCCCCTGAGTTGAGTTTGTCCAGAAAAAATCCTTTCAACCCAGAAAGCACCTTTGTGCATTTCTGACATGATTTTTTTTTAAAAACCTCACCTTTGTTTTCACTCACCCTATCAGTGTCCCACCATTATATTTATAGTGCTCTGTTTCAAAAATTAATTCACAAATGTTGTTTTTAAAAGATTCCATAAAAATCTATTCCAAAAGATTTCATAACAATCAATGTATCTTATGTATGTACAGTATTTCTCCCAGTGTCCAAATTTTTATAGGCATTCCCCTCTCCATGGTTTCATAAATATGTGTCATCAAATCCATTTTGACTTATGGTGACACTTTTCAAAGTTTTCTGGGTACAGAGTGTCTTCCTTGGGGGGGGGGGGCAAAGACAGGGTACCATTCTTAGGCCTTTAGATTTACGGCGAGCCTGGAATATGGTTAGCGCGGCTAAGGAGGCTTTTCTCCGCTCTGGCTGGCTGTGCCAAGACGGACCTCCTAATGCCTAGATTAAACTGGTTATTAAAATGGTGACCCCTTACTAAACAGGTGTCGAATAACAGGGACCCATTTTGCCTCGTCCCAGATCAAATAATTAGCAGGGACCCGGTTGGCCTTCAAAGGGTGTTGTGTAGGTACCTTAGAAGTGAAACTCAAGGTTGCGCTGATAAGGATGCTCAGCCTGGAAATGAAACCTTCTGAATCTTCCTTCACTCCTCCTTCTGGTATAACCCCCACAAGTTGAACTTGAGAAAAAGGCCACCCTTTGTTTGTTCTTATCTAGTCTCGGCTCCTTCCCCTCCTTTCATAAAATGGAAGGAAAAACAGAATGCGGCTTCTTGGAGTAAATTGGTGTAAAATTTGGAGTGTTTATGTAGTAAAATTAACAAGCAGAGTATGCAGAATATCTCTTAAAAAGTCATCTAATCTACAGCAAGTAAAATACTGGATACCAAAATAAAGAATAAAAATCAGCATCTTAGAAATAAAAGTCTGATCTAAGGAGGGCATCTCCATGCCCCCATGGACAGAGTCCAAGTCTGCAGAGTTTAATGCATTTTAGAAAAGAGTGACAGTGTCCCCTGGAATCGGGAAGTCCGCTGGCAAGGTTTGGAAACCTGCAGTTTTTATACAGTTTTGCCCCCTCAACACCCACATTTGGAATGTGGAAATATTCCAAAACTTTGGTTGTTTTGACTATCAAACCACCTGCACTTAACAGATGTTCGATGCTCCTACTTCAAGGCAGATGTCCTTATCTTGGGTTCCATCTCTGAGAGATAACCCATCTCCAGATGCCAATCATAGTGTTATTGGACACTTGGCAAGCTATCGTGATGCCAAAGCACCTGCTTGATGGGTTGTGAGTGTGGGCTATTGGAATGCAAAACAATGACATCATAGCTTAGAGTACTCAAACAAATGTAAATGTATTCAACCTACAACGTGATCCAATTTAACACAATACTTCTTTAAAAAGAAAGTAGCATCCTTTAAACGTTCCTCTTATACAGAGTACTCAAGAAAGGTTTATCATTGTCTTGAACGCTTGACTGGGCACTGGCTTACAGGAAGCATGTACCAATCCTTTAGGCTGCAATAATTTCCTTTATCCACACACTCCCAGTGCAGCCTAAGGTCACCTCACCGTACCGCGCCACAATCGGCTTCAAAGAACTCCACCTGTCGCTTACAGGGAGTATGCGGTTATTTAGTTTATTGGTAACATATGGGGGCATAGAGCAAAGCACTTGGATATAGCCTGATAAACTGACATCCACTCAGATGGTATTACTCACAAAGAGTTTTATTATCTATTAGTATCTGAAAAAGAACAGAGACAGACAAAACAATATTTAGTTGGTAAGGTTCCCTTTGATCAGAGGGGCACATCTCAGGTATGTGCCATGCCCCAATGGGAAGTTTTTGAGTCCAACCTGGGGAGACAGATGCGTCTTCCTTCTACCCAAGGGGACCAAAGAACAGAGGGAAAGGGCTCTGCTTATATGCACAAAAGGAGCAGATTTCCCTCCCACCTTTGCATTCTTTGGGATGACCTAATCTGCAGGTGTTAGAGCCACTGGGTTCTGTGATTGGAAGGAGAGAGTCATCTCCCTTGTGGTGTCGTCAGCTGACCTAGCTGTCAATCAGTACCTTGTGGGGCTGCACCTGCAGTAGATGCCAGTCCTTTCCCATGGGAACACAGCTGTGCAGCACTCATCCCCAAGGAATGTGTGTGAAAAAGCTCTAGTAGCTTCAGATAAGGTTGCTATAGATACTCAGGAACATGACAATCATCTCTTCTTCTGGGGACATCTATGGACTCTGCAGCTTACCCATGGCTACACAGACTGTCTCATCTGGGATGCATGATGGGGAACTTAATTCCTACCCTCTTGCTCTGCAGCCAGATACTAAATTCACAGATATCCAGCCAGCAAATCCACCAAGGTTTATAGTGTTTTTCCTCACTTTTTCCAAGAATACATGTAATTTTTTTGTTAAGGTGTGCTTTTGGCAGCACTTTATTGAATGCCACACATATTTACAAGTTTGATGAATGGTTTGTTTTGAGCTTGTACATGCTATAGAGGTTCCTGGTCCTTTCTTCGGTTCATCTTACAAACTCCCTCTTAGATTCTTCCTCATGGTCCAGTGGTCAAAGGATCTGCTCATGGTCTGAATTTGATCCTGATTGATATCAAAGTTGACTCAGCCTTCTATACTAGCCTTCTATACTTCCAAGGTTGGTTAAATGATTACCCAGCATGTTGGAAGCAAAGTGCTAATTGCCATATGAACCACCCAGAGAGTGTACAAGTACCGTGGGGTGGTATATAAGTGTACTTGCTCATCTCTTCCTTCCCTGCTTACACCCTCTGTTGCCCTGCTAGCATCTCCATCACTCCTCTTCCATTCTCCTCCTCCCTCTATCATCTCTCTTCTTGCATCCTCCTCCTTTCCTATCACTCTCCTCCACTCACCAGTGTTAGCCTCCCTTTTAAACTTCCTCTTGACCTTCTGAGTGGCATGTCCAGCCAGACCTTTACCTCTTTATGACCATCCTTCAGGTATTTGAAGAGTGCTATCATATCCCTGCTCAATCTCCTTTTCTCCAGGCTAAACATGCCCAGTTCCTTCAGTCTTTCCTCATATGGCTTGGTTTCCTTGTTACTTTTCTTTGTACCTGCTCTAATTTATTTACATAAAGTGTGGTTCCCAGAATTGGACACAGTACTCTAGATGTGGTCTAACTAGTGATGAATAGAGGGGGACTAGTAGTATGTCACGAGTTCTGGAGACTATACAAAACACTTGATTGGTTGATTGGTTGATTTGTGCTCCTAGACTCTCCCAGCTATCATCACCTGTGTGGCTGATATGGAAATATGGGTGTGGCTAGTGGTTAAAGAGGAAACTAAGCATCCCAGTTGGCCAACATTCCTAAGCTTAATCTTCCTATCAAATTTACTGTATTTTTTGGCGTATAAGACTACTTTTTAACCCCGAAAAATCTGTGCCAAAGTCGGGGGTCATCTTATAGGACAGGTACTTAACTTCAGCTTGTTTCCCCTTGCTTCATATGTCCGGCGCATATGGTGGGGGGTGCCGTGGCCGAGTCCCTGCTCTGTGTGGGGAGTATGAAGCAAGGGGAAGCAAGCTGCACACATCTTCCTGTACCTCGAGGAGGAGAACGTGAGCGTGGATTGGCTCTCCACCAGAACCTGCCCATTCAACTCGGAGGGCTGCGCGTCTTCGGGTTGAGTGTGGGTTAATTTTTATTTGGTGTGCATTGGAAGAGAGGTAGTCTTATACGGCAAATATATTCCAAACTCTATATTTTAACTGGAAAAGTTGGGGGTCGTCTTATACGCCCAGTCGTCTTATACGCCGGAAAATACGTAGCTATTTTGTGAACATCTATATAAGACTTTCTTTAAACCAATGGTTCCCAACATTGGGAACCTCACCTCTGTTGGAATCATTGAAAACTCATCACACCCTCTCAATGGATATGAGCCACAAGTCCACCGGCTCAGATCCAGAAAGAGCTTTATGTCAAGAACAAACATTCTTGAGGGTACACAAGAGCCAAAACAAATTAAAAGATGGAAGAAAGACCTCACTGGACAAGGAACAACATTAAAGGTGGATATAGCTGAAGATCTCAATACCCCTTATGTCACCTGGAGAACCCTGAATAGGCTGAAGGTAGGAGTCCCTAAATGTTCAAGTGGAGACTGCTTGCAGATAACAACAAATAGTGTAAATGTAGAGAGACACAGGGTCCAGCCCATTTACTGATCTGCCAATTGCTGCCAGACACTTGCATTGATAAGGACTTGCATTTTGGCAATGACAAAGTGAAGAAAGTGGCTTCATTTTGGCAGTCAAGGGTTTGATCAGGACACAAAAGAAGTGCCTTAAACAAAAGTTGGCAAGGAATATTTTGCCAACACTGAACAGAAGGGCTTTTCAGGCACATATGGAGCAGCTGGCTGAGAGTGCTGTGTTCAAGAGTTGGTTGATCAATGCAGATAGTGTGTCTATGAAGGGGAAAACACACAGCCTTGCTAACCACCAGAGAAACATCCCTAGGACACACATGCATGCAGACAGTACAGTGGCCATTAGCCATGCAGCTCTTCCATATTATTGTACATTTTCACTTTTTTTTTCAGCAGAAAAAAATTCAACTGACTTCCACCTTGTTCAAAAATCTCTCCTCTTCAATATGCCATTGCCCATCTTTGGGGATCAATGAGGGTGAATGATGTCATTATTCCATCTGGGATTACATCATTTTTATGATTATTACATTATATTCATATAGGTCATTAAGTAAGGATTTTAAATCTGTTTTTCTTTCGTTTCTACAATACTCTCTGCTTAGCCTAAACGGAGCCATTTTTAGTTGGCACCTGTCATTGAATGGCATCATCCCTTTCTTCTGGGAAAGTACATTTTGATTCGTATTCCCAATTACACTGTCTGGGAAGATGTTCTATCTCATGGCCTGAGATGGAACATAGATAGGATAGCCACATGGTATCCTTTTGATCTATGCACAAAACCTGTCATTTTGAGAAGTCAATTAACACTTCTCAAGGACACTTTCCCAGGGAAAATGGTATAAAAACCAGACTTTTTGGTCTGTTTGAGATTCCCTTTTCAAATCCTGTGGGAGCTCTGTATCTATTGCCATCTGATATAGACTCCCCTATAGGACCATCTTGTATGGGGCGGTGAGGCTCTGTCAAACTTAGCCTATAATTCGGAATGATGGGACTTAAGTTTTGCAGTGACTTCAATACTTAGGTTTTGCTGAGACAATGAAAGTGCGGCGCCAAAATGGCCGCCGTGCTCTTTGCGCCCCCCCCAGACTCAGACATCCGGATGAGTTAGGGGGCATGGCCACCCCTCTATAAAAGGGGTGGCCACGAGGCAGCCGAGCTGCCATTTTAGAATCGCGACGGAGAGGAGAAGTTTTCCCCTCCACCCCTCCCTAGTGAACAGTGTGATTTTTTGGTTGCTTCGGGGCCGGGTAGCATTTTTTCCCCCGAACCTACAATTGGCCTTTTGGTTCTGGCTTTTTTGCCCATCCCACACTGTTGCTAGTGTTTGAGCAACGGGGTAAGTTGACTTTGGTCACTTTGGCGGGTAGCACTGGTAAGGTAAATATTTATGACCCATAGGTATCTGGCAGGTTCGCAATTGACTGGCCAACACTTAGACAGGTACAGAGGTAATAGCTTTGGCCGGTCAAGGACGAACCAGGCAAGGGGTGATGGCAGGAACTTAACAGCCTGCATCACCTTGATATTTAATGGATACACGTCATAGGGTGGGGTCAGTAGATAGTTTATTGACTCCGGTCAACAATTTGTTTGTGTCAGCAAACAAATTGATACAAATAGTTACATGTAGCCAATTGCCATTGGCATTTTGGGAGGAACCTTGCCAGTGTTACTTCGGACTGCTTGCCTTAAAGAATTACAATTGATGACTACACCAATTGAAAGTTATAATTCGGACTAGGGCATTATTCAATAAAAGTGGCCAGATGCCTTTATCCATATACCGGTGTCTGAGTCTTTCTTTGGGGGGGTGCGCCTGCAATGCTATTTTTCTTATATTACTTCACACATTGTCAAGAGTGCTCTTTCTGCTCCACCTGAAGCAGAGCAGATTGAATGGGGATATTTTAAAAATAAGGCCTTTTTCCTAAGAGAAGGATTACAGCTTTTGGTTTACTTTGTGGAAACAACAGGGCATTTGTCAGTATCCCATGACATTTGGGGGGTATAAAGTTAACCTGTGGAACTGGCATCTCAGGATTTAGAATACAGCCACTGGTCATGGAAACCACCATTGGGACTTTCCAAGAACACAACCCTTTAATGGCCCAGGCCTTGATGAGGATAGTGATCTAGAACAGGGGTCCCCAACCTTTTCAAGCCAGGGGGCCGGGTCACATTCTCTCAGTCAGTTTTGAGAGCTGGATGGCCATTTTGCCAAGCCTGCATGATGGGGGCAGCAATTTTGTCCCAACAGCTTCAAAGGGGGCAGCCATTTTGTTTCTTGAATGCCCTTGGAGGGGTGGGGGGCACATGAAATTGTGCCATAGATTGGATCTGGCCCATGGGCCTTAGGTTGAGAACTTCTAGAATATAGTGAGGTGAGGGGGAAACCCAGGGAATCCCTTCTATAATAGAGGAAGAAGGTAGTGAGGGCTTTTTGCAGCAGCATACTCTCTCATTATTCCAAATAATGTGGGGAAATTATTTCAAGTTTAAATCATGTCCTGCAGTTCTGAACACCCATGGCAAATCTGTGCATTATTTCTTTAACAAAGGTAGGAGGAATGGGGGAGTGGACAGAAACAAGAAGACAAAAGAAGGTAAAGGAAAAATATCTGAAATTTTCCCACCAAAGATAAAAGATTCACAAGAAAAGGCTATTTATTATTAATGGCTGTACTTCAAATTCTGATCAGATTCTTGAAGTACAGTCAGTTTGTTGAGTTTAATCCTGGGAGTGCAGTCTGGCAAATGATTTTGATTCAGTTGCTCTTGTTCAAAGGTAACTCCATTGTCACTGACTGGAAGATCTGTTGAGCCTTAATAACAAATGATTACAGCTAAATGAATCCCTGAGGTTTGCCATTGTGTCAGTAATGTGAACAAAGGCTTAAGAAGGAAAGCTATTGCAAGCGCGGCGCCAAAATGGCCGCCACGCTCTTTGCGGACCCCCCCCCCCCACGGGACTTGGACATCCAGGTAGTTAGGGGACGTGGCCAGCACCCTTTAAAAGGGGTGGCCACGAGGCAGCCGCGCTGCCATTTTGCGAAGCGACGGAGAGGAGAAGTTTTCCCCCACTTGCTCCGTCGCTCTTCCCTTTAGCCGGGAAGCCCTTTTCGGCAGCAGTTTTTCTTCGGCTTCCCAGCACTTCGCCGCAATGCCTTCCAAGAAGAAGGCGATGGGGAACGCGGTTCGTTCCTCGCGGAGGTGCCAGCCGGGTCGGAGGACCGCGACTGCGCCCCCTCAGCAGGCCCCCTTTCCGGGGGCGCCCGCCGGGACCGGCGGGATGGGGACGGTTGCTCCTTGGCCTGAGGCTGGGCAGCCTCAGCCTAGCCCTACAGGGGATTCGGCCCCCGGCCCGCAATCAGCGGCCACCGGCTCAGGCCTGGCGCACAGCCAGACTGGGCCTTCGGGCCTGGGTGTTCAGCTTCCAGCGGTGGGCTTCAATCAAGGGGGTTGGTTGGGTTCCCTTCCCTGGCAGGGCATGCCCCCGGCCCCGCAGGGGCCGGTTGTTGGCGCGTGGCCATATTCGGGCCCCGGGGTCCAGAGACCTGGCCCGGCACCAGCGACTGGTGGGCCGGCCGGCCCACCCATTAGTGTTGGGGGCTATGTGAACGTGGATGCCCTACTGGCCCGTGTAGCTGCCCTGGAGGCATCTTTAAGGGTAGTTAATCCACCCGCGGCTCCGTTTGGTTTACAGGTCGACTCAGCGCTTGCCGGTACTCGGCAGGCGGCCGCCGGGGTCGAGCTGCCTGAGGCAAACAGGTCGGCATCAGCCGCAGCCTCGCAGCTTCCCATGCAGCTGATGCCACCAGCAGGTAGTGGTCAGGTCCCATCTTCGAGCTCGGTTGCGGTCGCGAGCTCCGACGCCCGCAGTGGGCCGGAACCCCCGGTGGGGGCGGCTCACGGGGGTGCAACTTGTGAGTATACGGTCCAATCTAGTGCACCCACGACACAACCCACAATGGGGGAAGGCTTGCAGTGGCCGTGGCTTCGCCTGGTCTGCTGCCGCCGGCCCATCTGGGAACGGCCCCTCCACTCCAGGGCCCCTCTTGGGGCGGGGTATCCTGTCCCTCGGGGAACTTACTGGGGGTGGCTGGGCTGATCCAGGCTCCTTTCATGGTGCCCAGTACTGCCCTTGTTCCGGTGTCGGCCTTGCCGACGGCAGGTTATTCGTTGCCCCTCGGGGACCACCTGGCCCAGGCCACCAAGGAAAAGATATGGCGGGGGGAGTACATGGACATTTTCTCCCTCCTGAATAGAGAACCCACCAAGGAGGAGAGGGAGGGGCAGGACGAGAAGGACAAGGAGCAGTCTCGTCGACGTAAGCCGCCACGCACATGCGCCAACTGGTTACCCGCGTATCTTATATATATGGCGGTGTACCTCAGGGCCCGGCCTGACCTGGCAATTTTGATGGTCCAGTATTTGGACAACATATACCGGGCAATGGTTGATTTCCCTGGCCCGTCGTGGTTGGCTTACGACGAGGAATTCCATATGAGGGTGCCCCTACATCCTGAGATGAGGTGGGATGAGCCCTGCCAGAAGCTGTGGCTTCTGTACATGACCCCCACGCGCCCGGCGCCAGGGGAGAGGTACCATTGTGGACATGCGGTCCAGCGGGTGGCTCCAGCCCAGGCACCCCGCCAGGTGGCGGGGCAGGGGGTTCAGCCCGCCTGTTGTGCTGGACTTTCTCGTCCAATGGTTCCTGCAGTAGGAAGAATTGCCGGTACAGGCATGAGTGTCCCTCTTGCGCTGGCCCCCATGCGGCCTCCGCCTGCCCCAGGCCTGGAGGGATGCGGGGCAAAGGTAGGGGCAGACAAGGGGCTGGCAAGACTGCCGCGGAGGGAGCTGGTCCACTGAAAGGCCCCTTCCCCAATTAATGTGGACATGTTGGAGCGTTGGCTCGCATCGTACCCGAAGAAGTCACCAGGGGAGTTCCGTTTGATACACCACTTGTCTTACCCGGCTGGCCATTCGGTCAACGATGCTATCCCTGATGATCTTTGTTCGGTCAGGTATACATCTTTTGACCAGGCCCTGCGCATGGTGCGCTCATGTGGCCCGGGTGCACTACTCGCTAAGTGCGACATTAAGTCCACGTTCCGTGTCCTGCCAGTGCACCCGGGCGATTTTGAGTTGCTGGGTTTCAAGTTTCGGGGTGAATTTTATTTTGACAAAGCCATGCCTTTTGGCTGCTCCATTTCCTGCTCGGCGTTCAAGCGCTTCAGCACCTTCCTCCAATGGGCCTTTGTTCGTAGGTCAGGGTCCCGGTCTGTAGCCCACTACCTTGATGATTTCTTATTCGGGGGTGAACGGGGCTGGGACACGTGCACACGTCTCCTGAACACATTTCAGACGCTAATGAAGGAACTCGGTGTGCCTTTAGCGCCCGAAAAGACCGAGGGCCCTTCAACCAAGCTCACATTCCTGGGGGTTGAGATTGACACGGTTGTGCAGGCATCCAGGTTACCTGCTGACAAGGTTTCACGGATTGTTGCACTCATTTCGGACTTGCTGACAAAACGCAAGGTGTCCCTTTGGGAGTTACAGGTGTTACATGGCCACCTTAATTTTGCTTGCAGGGTCGTTGCGCCGGGCAGAGCGTTTGCTCGACGCTTGTGCGATGCCATGACCGGCTTGGCTAGGCCCCACCACAGGGTTCGACTGAACAAGGGCATGAGGGATGACATGCTCATTTGGCTCCAGTTCCTGAGGGAATTCAATGGGGTCTCCTTTTGGAGGTCCGACCTTTTGGTTTCCCCTCGTTTTCAGGTTCAGTCGGATGCATCAGGGTCCCTGGGTTATGGGATTTACTTCAAAGGGAAGTGGGCCTATGGCACATGGCCGCCAGACTGGTGGGGCATGGATCGGTTGCGAGATCTCACGTACCTGGAGTTTTTTCCTATTCTGGGAGCTTTAATGCTATGGGGCGAGGAGTGGGCTAATTCGGTTGTCCATTTCTGGTGTGACAATGCGGCGGTGGTCCACATTGTCAACTCACAGACGTCTAAATCTCCAAGGGTTATGGAACTGGTACGCCAGTTCGTGTTGCGCAGCCTACGCCTCAATGTGCTTTTTAGGGCTCGACATGTTCCAGGTATTAATAACGATATTGCTGACGCTTTGTCCCACCTGCAGATCCCCCGGTTCCATGCCTTGGCCCCGGACGCAGAGGAATTTCCCTCGCCGCTCCTGGACGAGATATGGACACTTGGCAAGGAGAGGTGAACCGGGCGATCGGCATGTCACTCGCCCCCCGCACGCGTAAGGCGTATCACCATGCATTCAGTTCATTCAGGGCCTTTTGTGCCCAGTCACGGCTGCTGGAAAGTTGGTCCATCCCAGTGGCTCATGTCCTCCAATTTATGGTTTATTTACATGCTCAGGGCTTGGCCCCCCGCACCATAGCATCCAGGCTGTCAGCGCTGGCATTCATGGCCAAGGTGGGTGGGTTTGCTGACAGCACAAATGATTTTCGCATACGACATCTTTTGGAGGGGTGGGCGCGGGAACGTGGGCGTAGCCCGGACGACCGCTGCCCTATTTCCCCTGGGGTCCTTACCCAACTGGCATGGGGTTGGCATGACCTGTGTTTCGACAGGTATGAGGCAACCCTGTTTCACGCGGCCACTACGGTGGCCTTTTTTGGAGCGCTCCGCATCAGTGAGCTGGTGCTACTGTCTAAGGCGGATGTGAGTCATAGGGCACTGGAACTCGAAGATGTCTATGTTTCCGATGATTGGGCTCAGCTGAGGATACGCTCCTCTAAGGTTGATCAGCACGGTGTAGGCAGTGGTGTAAGACTGCTACGATGTTCCATGGCAGACATCTGTCCGGTTGGTGCCCTACAGGAGTTCCTTGCACTACGTGGTACGCACCCTGGCCCGTTTTTCTGTCACCAAGATGGGTCTCCCCTTACTAAATTTCAATTTTGGAAGGTGACCGGTAAGGCACTAGCCAGTGTTGGCCTCCCTGGGGCTCATTACGGCACCCATTCATTTAGGATAGGAGCGGCTTCCACCGCAGCGGCGTTTGGGTACTCAGGGGCTGAGATATGCAACATGGGAAGGTGGGGATCACAATGTTTTCAGTTGTATGTTCGCCCTTTTCAACAGTGAGTACCAGTTCAGTCACGGCCCTGTTTCCTTTTTTCCTTGACAGACCCTGGGTGTCGTCTTGCACCGGTGACAGTATGGCTGGTGGGCCACAGCTATGTGCACAGGGCAGCGCAGTTTGCTGCGGTGACAGAGTGGGGACCCCGACTGGGATTAGGTGCATCCGCAAGTCTCAGGTGGTACGGTAAGCGCGGAATGTTATGGCGGGAACTGTTGCCATTCCTTTTCTCCATCAGGGATGCTGACCCGCCTGATGTCCTGATTATACACCTCGGGGGTAATGATTTGGGACAGGTCATGGGCCTATCGCTGAAGCATGCGATTTGCGGTGACCTGGCCTACTGCATTATGTGTGGCCCGCCACAACCCTGATTTGATCGGACATGGTACCGCGGCACGCTTACAGGGGTGGGTTTAACCTCCAAGCCCTTGACCGGGCTCGGCGTCTGGTGAACAGGGCCATTGCCCGGTTCCTTAGGGACAAGGGTTGGGGGCGCGTCATAAGACACCCCACCATCAGTCTCCAAAATTATGAGTTGTACACAGGGGATGGGGTCCATCTGTCGCCGGGAGGTATGAGCCTCTTGTTAGGAGATTGGCGAGCAGTCCTGTTGACCGAGCTGATGGTCTGGGGGGGGGGGGGCGGTGAGCCTTTATTGAAGCCTCCTCGTGTGGCGGGTAGCACTGGTAAGGTAAACATTTATGACCCACAGGTATCCGGCAGGTTCGCAATTGACTGGACAACACTAGACAGGCACAAGTTGGTTAACGTTGTCCGGTCAACGATGAACAATGGGGTGATGGCATGAGCTGGGCAGCAGGCATCACCCCGTTATTTTACGGATACGCGTCAGAGGGTGGAGTCACTAGTTAGATTATTGACTACGGTCAACAATTTGTTTGTTGTCAACAAACAAATTGATACAAATGGATACATTGTAACCAATTGCCGTTGGCAATTTTGGGTGGAACCTTACCAGTGTTACTTCGGCCTGCTTGCCTTAAGAATTATAATTGGTTGAATACCAATAGAAATTTATAATTCGGACTAGGGCATGAATCAATAAATGTGGCCCAATGCCGTTATCCACTTTTACCAGTGTCTGAGTCCTTTATTGGGGGGTACGCCTGCAATGACACACATACACATACAAAAAATGTATTGCTTTACTGGTTAATCACCAAAGACTTCCAGACAAACATTCTGGCTGCAGTTTTGGGAAAGTTACCAGATCCTTCCATGGCTGGTGACAAGCACTGGCATCTAGCCTTCAAGAGGAGCCATATATGAGGGAAGAAAAGACCAAGAGATTAACATAATCTGCATTCTTTGGTAAAGGATTTGAAGATGCCAGTCATATCCAGATGACAGCAGGCCATAAATAGAATTTCACATGGAGTTATATTGTTAGCAGATGCAGCTAAATGTTTCTTTTCTTTGGAAAGGAAGTGTTCATAGAAACAATATTGAAACTTGTATCCCATTTGAATTTCAATAAAATGTTTATATCCTGTGATACCTTCCTCTTTAAAGGACGACATTTTCATGTTATTGTTTTAGCTTGTTTATTTTTTGCACCTGTAGAGGAGAAGATGCATACCTCTTCTGATTTTTTTTAAAAAAATAAAAACATAGATCTACCTTCCCATTTTGAGAAATTTGGAGTAACTTTCAGATCATTTCACTGAACTAATTGCAAACAGCAAGTGCTCTGAAAATAGAGCAGAAAATCAAATTAATGAGGCATTATCATCATCATCATCATTATCTTCTTCCTCCCTTTTGACCAGGAGGCCGCACACGGCAATTCGGTCTCATCTTATTCTAATGTGTAGACTATTTAGCCATGTCTCATCTTATTCTAATTTAGCCATGTCTCATCTTATTCTAATTTAGCCATGTCTCATCTTATTCTAATGTGCAGACTCTTTAGCCATGTTTATGTCACATTTGTTGGGGGCGTAAGTCTTCAACCCTTGCCCCAACATGTTGCAAGGCATACTGTACCTTTAATACATTGTAGCAAAGGCACACAGGTGTTGTGACTGTTCTACAGAGCTCTGTGGCTGGTGTATATATGACAAAGCAAAATGACAGATAGGCAAGCAGCTTCTGCTTCAATGCTATAATGCGTGATATGATGCTCAGCTGCAGCTACAATGTTTGACTGGGTGCTTGTGACTGTGGGAGCCACTGAACTACATGGATAAAATCCTCCAGCTTCATGCTTCAGGGTGTCAGAGTTTTTTTGGAACAAAGCTTTTAAGAGTCTACTGCAAGGATTAAGCTCCCACACTATCCTGAGGAATAGCTTTTGGCTCCTGGCTGTTCCTGTTTTGCTGATACAGAAAGCCTACTCTAGGGTAATCTATAAAGCTGTTTGACTTTTGCCTTTGTGACCACAGCCTGTTTGGGAATGATCCTAGGCTGAGTAGATACTTGTATATACTAGCAGAAGTTGCCCAGCATTGCCGGGATCTTTTAAATTGTGTTGGAAGGTTAAATTGTGTTAATATTTTTTAAAAATTGCGTAGTCTGCAATTTTAAATTCTAAAATGTTTATTTGTGTAAATTTTTTTTGGCTTGGCTGTTATTAACTGTGATTGGGTTTTTTTGAGGATTAATAAAAGAACAAAGTATGATATAATTTTTTCAAATTGTTTAATGTAAGCGAATAATGTTTTAGTTTTTTGAATTTTTTAAATTAGTTGTACCATAGGTAATAATTTTAATAATGTAAAAGTAAATGTTTTTTTACATTCAATGTATTTAAAATGTGTTTAGATGTTTTGTGTTTTAATTTGAGTTAAAACTCAGCACATGATTTTTAAAAGTTTCTATTGTATTTTATTGACATATGTTTGTGATTTGTTTTAAAGTGTGTTTTAGTGTAATTTTATTGACTTGTTTTTATTGGTGTGACCTTTTGTGTAAAATTGTGAATTTGTGTTATGTTTTTGATTTGTTTTTACTCTTGTGGCCGTTTGTTTGGGGCTGTTTTGTGTTTTTGAATTGTTTTTACTATTGTGGCCAACAGGTGGTGCTGGTAGGGGTTATTTTATTTTGACTGTTTTTTCTCTACTGGCCTCTGGGTGGAGCTTCTTCTGGTAAGTAGTCTCTTTCTTTATCCATTTCTTTTTCGGTCCTCATGGAGGTAGGACATCTTTTGGTAAGTTTGCTTGTTTTCTTTCTTTTGTGTGTGTGTGGGGTGGTGGTGGTTGGAATTTGTATTTTTTGTCTGTTTGTTTTGTTTTTGATTATATTTTTGTTTACTTTGTATTGTTTTTTGGTGTTTTTGTTTGTTTTTGTGTATTTTTGGATGTTTTTGACTGTGTTTTTAGTAATTTTAAAAAAATTATTTCTTAATTTGGTGGTGGGGAGGGGAGCATGGTCGTTGGGGGTTAGGAAGGATGGGCTAGGTGGTGGGGAGGGGGCATGGTCGTTGGGGGTTAGGAAGGGTGGGCTAGGTAGTGGGGAGGGGGCATGGTCGTTGGGGGATAGGGAGGGTGGGCTATGTGGTGGGGAGGGGGTGTGGTCGTTAGGGGATAGGAAGGGTGGGCTAGGTGGTGGGAAGGGGGCTTTCTTGTGTTATGGTGCTTTGATTGTGTGGAGTCATGAAAGTAGATGGGGTTTCCCCTTTAATATCAGTGGGTGGGGGGTTGCGACCCCCCCTCTCCGCTGGCTCCCCTGGGGTTGGGAGGTTTGGGGGACAAAAGGGGTATGTCCCCCCAACCCTTCTGGAGCCAGGAGACCAGGGAGAGTGGATCGATTCCCCCCCCTTAAAACAACTCCGTTTTTAAAGAGAAGAAACTGCTTGGTTTCTTCTCTTTAAAGACTGAGTTTTTTTAGGAGGGGGGGGGAATCGATCCACTCTCCCTGGTCTTCTGGGTCCAGAAGGGTTGGGGGGCATGCCCATTTGTCCCCACAAATATCCCAACCCTAGGGGAGCCAGGGGAGAGGGGGCTCACAACCCCCCACCCACTGATATCAAAGGGGAAACTTCAGTTGGGACCTTCAGGCGCCGTCGGTGAGGGAAAGAAAGCCGGCTGGTGTTTGCTTGGCTGTGAGGCGGTGAGTTGTTTTTCTTTTTAATTTTTTGGGTGCCAGTTTCCTCAGTGTCCTGCGCGCTCATGTCGCACAGGACTCTGGGGCTTGTAGTTATGGGTTTGTGATTTGTGGTTGTGGTGCGTTTTTTCCCTGCTGCTCGATTTTGATTGGCCGCGGCGCATTTTTCAATGTTCTTTGTGGTCGCGCCTTTCAGCCTGATTGGCTGTGGTGTGGCGTGGCGCAAAGAACATTGGGAAATGAAGTTGTTTCCCTTTTTTGCATTTGTGGGGCTCTTGCCCCACTGGCGCATTTCTTAATCTTGCGTTAACCTGGGTACCCAGTTCGGGCGTATGCATGAATGGTGAGTGCAGGCTAGTAGGGCCTGGCTAAGGAGCCTATGCAAAGTTCCAACAGTTAACCCTTGATTTTATAGGTTAAGATACTGCACAAACTGAATACCCTCTCAGTGGAGTGAATTGAGAAACCCCAGAGACTGAATCTACTTTCCGTTGTATATACTGTATATACACCACTTGTTACCTGAGTAAACCTTTTTTGAGTTTTCAACAAGACCTGTTTGCTTCCAGGTGTGTCTCTGTTGACTTGGCCACTATGTACCCACTCTGCTGCATGCGGTTAACCCTGCGGATGCCAACAACATTGCCCAGGGTGCACCATGTGGAGTCTAGTCTACTTTTGCACACCTCTCCCTCCAATCCATGCTGATATTACTTGCCCCCTCAGCCAAACCATTAAAATCTAGACACCCTGCTTGGTGCAATGTAATTAACATACAGAACAACCATTTTAACATCTCAGATGCCTGGATGGAACTCTGGCAAAATCTGTCTCTGATTTCCCATCATCACCTAATCAAGAATCCCTGCAAATGTCCAGCTGGATTTTCCCTTCAAATATGGCAGTGGAGGATGCTGAACAGAGTGAGGACTGGCTGTGGTAGATGTGAAGCCACTCTGTTCACATGGGGATGTAGGTCCTTTCCCCAATGTGACTGTGGAGAAGAAAACCATCATGGACCACATTATATTATATTTAGATGTCCTTTATGCATGTTTGGAGGCATGCATAAAGGACACCTAGTGATTTGCAGATCACCTGGTGATTTGTCCAGTTTCAAATTAGATATAACCTCTTTTATCTCTTTTTCAGAAATTAAATCTTCCATTTTATCTTTATGTTCCTGCAACAACTTTTGATTTATATATTTCTCCAGGTAGTCTCTTAATTTCCCCACATTTATCTCTTTTTTTGGAATATAACTCCTGATAGAACTCCTTTACTATCTCTGTTTTATCCTTAATTCTATGGCATCTAACACCGTCCTTTGAAATCAAAGTACCAATCTCTCTTTTTTCTCTTTTTTCCTTAGCTGCTCTTGCCAATAACTTTGAATTTTTGTTACTATATTCAAAATATTCCCTCTTTAAGTATATTAGGTTTCTTTTTACCTTTTCGATGTCTTTACCTACCATTTCCTTTTTCAATTTCTGCATTGTTTCAAATATTTCCTTCCTCCTCATCCTCATCCGCGGGACCACCCCAGCCAGGGGTGAGGAGGACCGGGCAGGTGGCGGGAGAGGTCGCGATCCTCCACTGCCGCCGCCGCGAGGAGGCTGCCCGCGGCCAGGAGCAGCCACGGGACCACCCCAGCCGGGGGTGGGGAGGACAAGGCAGGCGGCGGGAGAGGTCGTGATCCTCTACCGCCGCCGCCGCGAGGAGGCTACCCGCGGCCAGGAGCAGCCGCGAGACCACCCCAGCCGGGGGTGAGGAGGACCGGGCAGGCGGCGGGAAAAGTCACCATCCACCACCGCCACCAGAGGCAGAGGAAGAGGAACAGCTGACCCACGGGGAAAACATCCACTGCTCGCCACTGCGATGTCATGGGAGCAAGGGACCCAGAGACAACAACCACACCTGGGGAGTGAGGACACAAGGATAAGTAGCTGATGTGAAAAATGTAGCTGAATTAATATAGCAACTGACATAGAGACTTTACACTGACTTAATATAGCAATTAACATAGAGACTGTGTTTTAGAGTGTGATAATTATGCATGATAATATGTTGTTTAAACTGTTTTAAATTTTTAAAACTGTGATATGATGTATGATGCGAGAAAAAAATGGCGTAGAAACCGGCAAACCACGCCACAAAGCTTGCCAAGAGAACCCTATTGACCAAAACAAAAGGCAAAACAAAGGGACAAACAAAGGGGCAGGCTAGGTGATACAGGATGCTTAACACCACAGAGTGGAGGGAGGGGAGGGACAGGAAGGAGGGAGGAGGAATGCAATGTTGTAAGGAGCAATACTGCATAGGGACATGGAATGTGAGATCAATGAACCAAGGTAAACTAGAAGTGGTAAAAAATGAGATGGAAAGAATAAGCATTGACATCTTGGGAATCAGTGAGCTAAAATGGACAGGGATGGGCGAATTCAGCTCTGGAAACCATCACATCTACTACTGTGGACAAGAAAACCTTAGAAGACATGGAGTAGCCATAATTGTCAATAAAAGAGTGAGAAGAGCAGTAATGGGATACAACCTCAAAAATGACAGAATGATGTCAGTAAGATTTCAGGGCAAACCCTTCAATGTTACTGTGATCCAAATATACGCACCAACCACGGGTGCAGATGAAGCCACAGTGAACCAGTTCTATGAGGACTTACAACACCTCATAGAACAAACACCAAGAAATGATGTCCAAATTATTTTAGGAGACTGGAATGCCAAAGTAGGAAATCAAAAAGTGGAGGGAATAACAGGCAAGTTCGGTCTTGGAACACAGAATGAAGCAGGGCAAAGATTGATAGAGTTCTGCCAAGAGAACGCACTGGTCATAGCAAACACCCTCTTCCAGCAACACAAGAGGCGACTTTACACATGGACATCACTAGATGGCCAACACCGAAACCAGATTGATTACATACTCTGCAGTCAAAGATGGAGAACCTCCATACAGTCAGCAAAAACAAGACCTGGAGCAGACTGTGGCTCAGATCACAACCTACTGATTGCAAAATTCAGGCTTAGACTAAAGAAAATAGGGAAAACAAAGAGACCAGACAGATATCACCTAGATAGCATCCCTAAAGAATACACGGTGGAGGTGATGAACAGATTCAATGGCTTAGACTCAATAGATAGAGTGCCAGAAGAATTATGGACAGAGATGAGGGACATCATGCAGGAAGCAGCAAAGAAAACCATACCAAAAGAAAAGAAGAGTAAGAAAGCAAAGTGGTTGTCTGATGAGGCTCTTAAAATAGCAAAGGAAAGAAGGAATGCAAAAGTCAAAGGAGAAAGGAAAAAATACAATCTTTTGAACACAGAATTTCAAAGAAAAGCAAGGAGAGATGAGGAAAACTACCTAAAAGAACAGTGCAAAGAAATGGAGGAAAACAACAAAAGAGGCAGAACCAGAGACCTTTTCAAAAAAATCCAGGAAATCAAGGGAACATTTAAAGCAAAAATGAACATGATAAGGGACAAAGACGGAAAGGAGCTAGCTGATGCAGAATAAATTAAGAAAAGATGGAAAGAGTACACAGAGGAACTCTACAAAAAGGAACTCAACACTCCTGATAGCCACAATGATGAAGAAATTGAACCTGAGCCAGACATCCTGGAGAGTGAAGTCAGAAAGGCCCTAAAGAGCACTGCAAACAACAAAGCTAGTGGAGATGATGGTATCCCAGTTGAATTTTTCAAAGCTCTAAAAGATGATGGCATCAAATTACTGCATTCAATATGCCAGCAGATTTGGAAAACAAAACAGTGGCCACAGGACTGGAAAAGATCAGTATATGTTCCAATCCCAAAAAAGGGCAATGCCAAAGAATGCTCAAATTATCGAACAATTGCGCTCAACCCACACGCCAGCAAGGTGATGCTCAAGATAATACAGGATAGACTTCAGCAGCATGTGGAAAGAGAACTACCAGAGGTGCAGGCTGGTTTCAGAAGAGGCAGGGGGACTAGAGACCACATTGCCAACATACGCTGGATCATGGAGAAAACAAAGGAATACCAGAAACAAGTTTACTTTTGCTTTATTGATTACACTAAGGCATTTGATTGTGTGGATCACAACAAGATGTGGCAAGTGATTAAAGAGATGGGAATACCAGAGCATCTCATATGCCTCCTGAAAAATCTGTACAGGAACCAAGAAGCAACAGTTAGGACAGAACACGGAATGACAGAGTGGTTTGGAATAGGAAAAGGAGTAAGACAAGGCTGCATTTTGTCACCCTGCTTATTCAACTTATACACAGAGCACATAATGCGCAACGCAGGGATGGAGGAATCACAATATGGGATCAAAATTGCTGGAAGAAACATCAACAATCTGAGATATGCAGATGACACCACCTTAATGGCAGAAAGTGAGGAAGACCTAAAGAATCTCTTGATCGGTTTGAAGGAAGAGAGTGCAAAAGCTGGCTTGAGACTCAATATCAAGAAAACCAAGATAATGGCAACAGGCCCGATCAGTTCCTGGAAAATAGATGGGGAAGAAGTAGAAGCAGTGACAGATTTTACATTCTTAGGATCTAAGATCACTGCAGATGGAGAGTGCAGCCATGAAATAAAAAGGCGACTGATTCTTGGGAGACAAGCCATGAGAAACCTGGGGAACATGGTGAAAAGCAGAGACATCACCTTGAAAACAAAAATTAGAATAGTCAAAGCAATGGTATTCCCAGTGGTAATGTACGGATGTGAGAGCTGGACAATTAGGAAAGCTGAACGCAGAAGAATAGATGCCTTTGAAATGTGGTGCTGGAGGAGAGTTTTGAGGGTACCCTGGACAGCGAGGAGAACAAATAGGTCAATCTTAGAAGAAATCAACACTGACTGCTCATTAGAAGGTCAAATAGTAAAGATGAGGCTAAAGTACTTTGGGCATCAAATGAGAAGGGAGGATTCACTTGAGAAGGCCGTGATGTTGGGAAAGGTGGAGGGCAAAAGAAGAAGGGGGAGGCCAAGGATGAGATGGATAGATGGTATTGTAGACACAATGGGCACAGAACTGGGAGGACTGAGGTGGATGGTGGAGGACAGAGGTGCCTGGAGAACGATGGTCCATAGGGTCGCAAAGGGTCGGAATCGACTGTGCGACTGAACAACAACAACCTCATCCTTGCATGTTCCTCTTGTATATTCTGTGATTCCTTCTCCATATCTTCCCATTTTACCTTAAACTGTCTGTACTTAAAATTAGACATTTTGATACTCTCGCCTCTAAAAATCGCTTTTATGGTATCCCAGACTATATTATAACTTACTTCACCAACTTTCCTCTCAATTTCCAATAATCCGTTCCTTACTCTTAGGGTCTTTATATAAATTAGTGTCATATCTCCAAAGATTTCTCATCTTCTTTTCTCCTTCCAATCTTAAGTTCAGTACCACATTTGCATGGGGTAGTTTTGGGGAGCACACACACACACACACACACACACACACACACACACACACACACACACACACAGAGGAGGTTTGGTGTTCAGGGAAGCAAGACGATAGAAGCAGCCGTATGCTGGCTAACACAACTTTATTGCATGATGTACAGTTCGAACACGAGGTAATGGCGGCAATACCCTCTTTTTATACAGTCACTATACATTTGAATCTGGGTGCATGGTAGCCTATTGGGTAGTGTTGGTGTGACATCATCCGGAGTCCCGCCCTTCTTGTCCGTGGCGGGAAGGTTTCCCGCGGCTGTGCATGATTGGGGAATTTGTACCATGTGAGTTGAATGTTCGCTGCTCCCATCTCTGGGTAGCAAGCTAGCATTCCAATAGCATCTGGATACAATGTGTTCTTTACAAATGGCTTAAGTATACATTTCCTGTAGAAGCAGTTACATTTAACTTAAAGGTATAATGTAGCAGTTACATTCCATACTATTCCATACACAACAGGAAGAGAGAGGGGAGAAGAGAGAGAGGGGTGGAAGAGAGAGGGGGCTGGAACAGAGAGAGGGATGGAAGAGAGAGAGAGAGGGAGAGAGAGTGGAGAGAGAGGAAGAAGGGAGAGAGGGGAGAGAGAGGAGGAGAGCCTGCCGACGCCACGCTGGGAGAAGATGGGCTCCCCCTCTTCTCACCAGTACCCCGCCGAAGCCATGGCAAGGCCGGCACCGGCCTTCGTCGACAAGGCTGTGGAGAGAAGAGGGGCTCCCCCTCCACTCCGCAATCCCGCTGAAGCTGCAGCGAGGCCGGCGCTGGCCTTCATTGCCAGGGCTGCAGATGGCTTCCCTCCGGGAGACGAAGGGAAGTGGTTGGCACATCGGCCATTTCTTTTTATGCGCACACCGGTTTCCCGGCCTCCTCTACGCTCACGTCCCTCAGCCTGATTGGCTGAGGGGTTGCGCAGCACGGAGGATGCTGGGAATCCTAGGGTTTTTTTCATGTTCATGGGGCAGGTGCCCCACTCTCAGCATCCGGACCCTTGCAGCAATGCTCTCAGGGTCTTAAGGCAAATGTGGCCAGCTCGGTACAGGATGGGTGGGCTGGGTGTGGCCACGTATGCCGGACATGTACCACAATTCTTCATTGCCACTGATTTAGAACATATTGTTTGGACACTCATTATGCCTTATTTATGCTGCTCTATTCTATGTCCAGATTATTTCATGGCATTGTCAGTAAATACTATGCCTCTCTCTCTCTCTCTCTCTATATATATATATATATGCACACGCACACGCACACGCACACGCACACGCACACGCACACGCACACGCACACGCACACGCACACGCACACGCTCACACTCACACTCACACTCACACTCACACTCACACTCACACTCACACTCACACACACACACACACACACACACACACACACACACACACAGAGTGATGCACTGCATCAGGTTCTGTCAGGTTCTGCAGAACCAGTAGCGGAATATATATATACACATGCCCCACAGGGTGATTTCAATTCCCAGAAACCTAGGTTAGTACATTGGCTGATCAGTGCTTTGGGGAATTGATGTGCAAAACACAAAGGATGGGAAACACTGCTATAGATCCCTTCAGAATGTGTATTGCAAGAGGGAGCTCCTCCACTGCAGATCTTTTTGGATGCTATTGTATATTATGGGCTGATTGATTGGCACCATGTTGGGAGCAGAGAGGCCCATGGGTGGGTTGTTTTCCCTACTCTTGCACTGCAGGTCCTGGAACTGGGCCAAATGAATTACATAAATTTGCTGAGTGGTCCTGTCAAGATCTAAATAAGACCCTCTTTGTACCACCTTTGAGAGCCATAATTCAGTGTAGCATCGAAAAGCATCTTTGAGAATGTTATGGCTGCCAAACTGTGCTTTATCATAATGACACAAAGATGTTGCCATTGTGCTGGCCACTCCTCACATTGAGTTGGTGTGCACCATAACACCCAACCACCACTGTCACAGCTGCCACTGTCATCATGTGGGCTCACCTCCAGCACCCATGTTGCTGTTGCAACTCTTTGATCCTCTGGTAGAATTCTACATGGGTGCCACCTTCTTCTTGTGCCATCTCTGATTTTGAATATTGGCGATCCTCATGGTAACCAGCCATGAAAATTGTCCTGAGAATATAATGCAGTCGCCTTCCATCCTTCTGCATCGGCATCATAGTGTGATACCTGTACCATTGATTCAGTTCCACAAGTCATTTTCTGTTCCTGAGCCCTTTGGCCACAAAATTCCTCAGCCCCAGGACAGTATTGATGAAGCTGCTCCCCTCTTTCAAGATAGGTTCAAGTGGAATTTAATCCATTTGGGGGCCATCACCCTTCCCTGTGGACTTTGCCACACAAGTCTGTTAGTCTCAGGGTTGTTAGGTTAGTTAACTGCTACCTGATGATCTTTTTTTTTTTTAAACTCACCACTCAAGTTAGCTGGATGCTCCCCCTCCAGGAATTGCTGACTTCTAGTTTGGACAGCCAACTTTGCATTTCCCAGAATCTCACTGCCATGCAAGGACACTTGGAAATAATGTTCCCTGCATAGCAGTGAGTGAGTATGGTGGGGCATGTATGGCTCTGGCTTGTGGGTTTGAGCACATGTTTTATGCAAACCAACCACATTTTGTGTACAAAATTACACTGCTTGTATATAACACATGGTACTTTGTTTCATGAACATTTGTAGAAAATACATGGGAATCTGACCAGAAGAATGATGACACAAGATTTGTGGAGTGCTAGCTGGGTACTTTGGAGTTTTTCCTCCACTCCTCTCCTCTCTCTGATCTCCTTCTCCTAGTAGCTCTTTTTATTTACAGTTTCACACAAGCATACAGCATGTGGCAATACAATCTCATTATCCATCATCCTTCACCATACTGCCACGCTATGTTCTTCAAGTTGACAGGTAGACAATTCCTAATATATGATGTAGCCTTACATCTATATTCTTACAATATCAAGAAGGAAATGTTCCTAGATCATAGGTTCAGGACAGTCCAAGAACAGGAACATTTTCACCATCATAGGGAATGAACAACTTGTGTTACTGTTGTGACCTGAGGTCCTGGGTGTGAGGAAGAGGAGGACTTTCAGCCAGCCCATCTGCCTGCTTCCAGCCCTGAATTGGAATCTGAGCCTAAGGAGGACCCCTTGTTTTTAGATGCTTGTGACCTGATTTAAAGCTTGATGGAATGGTTACTAAATGGTGAGTCAGATTATACTGGTAAATTTCAACTACAATTTCACCATAAAAGAGTTTGTAGTCACAAACTGTTTATTTGAGAACTGGCTTAGTGTATGACAGTGCAGACTGGAGAACCAGAATCTTGAAAGCCTCTTTTTAATAATCTAGCTCAATAATAATTTATTGGTATAGTAAGTCAGGACGGAAATGAGCTCCCGTCTTCATCCCAGCTCCTGCCAACCTAGCAGTTCGAAAGCAAGAAATTGCAAGTAGATAAATAGGGACCACTTCGGTGGGAAGGTAACAGCATTCCGTGCGCTCCGGTGTCTAGTCATGCCTGCCACATGACCACGGAAACGTCTGCAGAAGCAGACAGCGCTGGCTCTTTGGCTTAGAAACAGAGATGAGCACTGCACCCTAGAGTCGGATACAACTGGCTTTCGAGCAAGGGAAACCTTTACCTTTACCTATAGTAAGTGATGATTCACAGGTCTCATTTCTGTAGTTTCAGTTAGCTGTGGGTTTTAAAATATTCAATAAATATTTCTGAAACATATTATACAGTATATGTATATATTTCTACGGCACATTACCAGAGATAGCTGCTAGATAGCACTCTCTGCAATGTAATATTTGCAAGGAATGGAGGCAGACATTTTGGTAACTGTCATGGACAATGATAGAGGCATTTGAAATCCCTCCCCAGCTTCTGTGATTCAGGTGTATATGTTAAATATGCTTTGCCTTGCTGTTATTATTCAGCAAGGAGTGCCTGGATGAATAAACATCTGAATGAGTAGACACCTGTCACCCAATGGCCAGGTGGACCACTAAATCTGTGGTTTCAAGTATCTTTTGCAGATGAAGTGACTGCATAGTTACTTTTGGGAAAAATACCTTTAAAAGGCATTTACAGCTTTGTCAGGAATCGCTTAGTAGCCCTAAGTCTTTCATAAAATATGTAATTGAAAGTAGTGAAATAAGCAGCATGGCAAATAACATTTAGTTATCACTGACACTTGATGGGAAGTTTCCTTTTCAAACATGAAGTTGGACCTATCTAGGTCATGAAGGCTGACAGCTGCAGGCCTCTTCAGATGAAAATTCTTAAGGTGTCTCTAAGTCTGAGTCCTGTTGGTAGGACTCCTATAAAGGAAAATTATGGGATTTGTGTAAGGGTTAACACCACTCTGTCTTGTAAGAGTTAAACCCTCTGCCCCCTAACACACCACATCATCTTCCCCTTTTCGCCAGCAGTCTGTACACAGCCCTCCTGTGTGGCCCTGGTACTCTCTGCCTGCCTTCAAGTCAGCATCAGTGTGAAGGCTGTTTGAATATGCAAACCAACCAGTCCAGATAGGGCATTAGTAAAAATGTTTCATTAGGGTATGGTAGCCTTTCCAAAGGCAACAGATGGTTCCACAGCACAACTTAGCTTAGCTCTCACTTCACCAGAGACAATTGTTCTGGGGACCAAACATGCCTTTATTAATACACAGTCAGGAAGTCTCAACAGATTATGGCAGAGGAACATGATTTGCATAATAACCATACCACATATGGAAATAAAAAACCTTTCTAACTCTCAGGCTTCGGCCTAGTTATATCTAAAACTAATTGGAGAACTACATTTTGGTGGTCTTTTCATGCTCACATCTTCTTAAAGTGTAAGCTTCCATAGCATGGCAAAAAAGAAAAAGGGGCTCTCCTCTTTTATATCAGATCCCATTTCCCCCTTTGGCCCTCCTCCTGAAGAATTTCAGCTAATTACCATTTAGCATTACAGGTCTTCTAAATTAGGTCCCATTCCACATAATTCAGTTTATTATGTCTAAACTTTCAATACCAGCAACAGCCCAAAGGTCAATTTCTTCTCTGCTCCCTGGGAACATGAAATCAGAACACATCTGTTACAAAAAGCAAGCACTCCCTCCTATTCCTTTACAATTTGTAATCTTAAAAATCCAAAAAGACCATGAGCTACTTCTGTTTCTTAATATGAAATTAATCTTAACTCCATTTTAGACAAAACCTACCTTGCCCACTTTCCTTATCTGCTCTGCTTAGATATATGTAAGAGATACTCTAGGCTATCAAAGGGAAATGATTTTTAGAGCTCAATTTTTTGTTTATTGTATATTCTTTTCCAAGCAGTATACAGTACTCGACAAAGGTTCCCACATCTGTTGGGTGAGTGGGTTCCCTTTACTGCTACTGGGTGAAGTGAGGGGTGGTGGCAGCTTTACTACCAAGTACTGGACTATATTTTCCTTATGAAGTGGCTTGAACAGAGATATCCCCCCCAAAAAAAAAAATCATCATCATCATCTGCCTTTTTAAGTATTCACCGTATCCTGCAGTTGATCTGACTGCCAATTTTAACATCTCTCTTTAAACTAGTTTTGTGTTATAGTCTTATGATCTATAGCTCCATTTTACAAATTTGGGAATTGTTCACTGCCAGCAAATGAATGTGATTACCTGGATGCTAGGAAAATGCTGTAAAACATTTTTGACCTATCCCCATGAATATTAAACTAGATCAGTTACAGATGTTCACAGCATGCAACTCAAGTGATGAGAAAATGATGGTCACAATAAACCCAGAGTCATTGGAAAAGTTTTATCTCCCTTTAACCTGACTATTCACAACAGATGTAAGAAATGGTTACAGTTTTAAAACTCTGTGCAACCTTTCATTTTTGCTGATGGAAACAAATTTCAAAGCTAGCTGGAAGAAGCCTGTAAGTATTGAAAGTAAGCAAAAATGATGTAGGCAGCTAATTATTGCAACCAAATGTTTTTACACATTGTAAGTGTTATTGCTATTGCTATTATGCATAAGAGAAAGGAACATTGGGAGTCATTTCTAATAAAGGGAAAAATTAAAATATTTATTGCAACATCTGTAAAATATCATTATTCAAATCCAAAAGTACAGTGTATTCCCACTGCTGTTTCTTTAACCTTTCATTGAGGTCTTCTAGGGTGGAACACCCCATTTACCCCAAGTAATATGTTTGACTAGCTGATTACCTGGCTTTGCTTGGGTTTTTCATTTCTTTAACATAGGCCAGCCTTTCCCACTTGGAAATCTTGTGGGGTGTATGAGGGTCAACCCTGCCTCCCTTTCTCCATCTCTCTCTTACCTCACCTGTCGCACTTCTCCATCAACGGTCACTTACTGCCCTTATCCTTCCCAGACATGTGTCCAGCCACCTGGTGAGAGAGCAGCACACAGCCATTGAGGAGCCCTCAGACCTTTCCTCCCACCTCGGCTTAACCCACTCTGGTGACCGCCTCAGTCGCAGAGGCTGGGTAGCCATTTCTGGAGGGGGACCGGACTCTTCCGTGGCTCCCATGCCCTCCCAGCCTTCTCAAGGGCCTCCATCGCCACCACAGTGCCAGCCTGACCAGGCCCCTCATTTGCCCTCCACCTACTGTGAAAACTACAGCTGAGCTCAGAGGGCTACAGCTGAGCTAGTCAGATGATATCACAATCTCAACCTACCTGGGACTATGACATCAACTCAATTACATCATTAGGAAACACACACATTGTGAAGATCAATTGCTTCCCAATTTGGGGGGGGATGCCCCCCTAGGCTTGTGACCCCCGCAGTGCGGATCTCTCCAGCCCAAGGTACGTATGTTCCAAATTTCAGTGGGATTGGTCCAGGAGTGTGGGAGCCTTTGGAGCACATACAAGACCACACCTCTGTTTTATAGATAAAGATTCTCAGCTGTTCTTAAAGTCAAGATGTTCTCCTAAATGAGTATTTAAAAATTCCTCCTATAGCCTAACCCAGGAGTTCTCAATGTAATGCCTGTGGGCTGGATCCAGCCCCCAGCCCTGTTTCATGTGGCCCCCCACCATCCAAGGGCATTTGAGAAACAAAATGGCTGCCATTTTGAAGCTGTTGGGACAAACTGGCCACCCACATCATGCAGGCAGGACAAAATGGTCATCTGGCCCTCAAAGCTGACTGAAAGAGGGTGACCTGGCCACTGGCTTGAAAAGGTTGGGAACCCCGGCTTAACCCTAACAGAGCTAGTCTCATTCTTATATATTTTGCCTTCTTCTGTATTCCAGAAAGACAGAAATGATTTAAGAGGAAACATTTTGTATAAATTGCAGCAACCTCAAGAAGAAGTAGAACAAACACCTTGTTCCTTGTTTTCTGCTGAGTCTGGAAGTGAGAAATCCCATGGTCATCATACTCTGGCCAGGCTATCTTACCTTGTTGAGATTGCTGAGAACAAAGTATTTGTGTAAGAATTCTTCCCATTCTTGTTCTATTGATAGTATTACATTTTTCTAATTAATGGCATGACCCATCCATCCATGGAAAATAGGTAAGATGTGTCACGGAGGTTTCTCAACAATATATGTGCGTAAACAAAGTCCAGATTCCTCAGCACATTAAAAAATAGTGTTAATTATAATTTATGGATAATTTGGGGGGGGGGGGAATTGCCATTTCAGTGCACAGCCATTTAAAATATGTCTAGCTATAAAGTAGAGATTATATTCTAAACATGAGGTTTTGCTTATAGTCTGAGATCTTCTATTTTTATTGTTACTTAAAATGATTTATGAATGTCATCTATTATTTCCCCTTGTTATTTTTATTTATATATTTATTTATATATTTTGCATTATGACCCCTATGAGATAATGGGTCCATGGTCTGCTAAGCATGTTTAATTTTCCCTCCTCTGCATTAATGCTCAATTATAATAACATTTAGTGTTGCTTATGACTCACTGATATCTCATACTGCCTTCCCAAAAAGCATTATTAATAGAGAGTTCAATCCATTTTAAGTGCATGCATTTCCTCTAGGTACTGGTCTAATTGCAACCTTGGAAGACATAAAATGCCCAAGACAATGAATAAGCGTGCGCGCGCGCACACACACACACACACACACACACACACACACACACACACACACACACACACACACACACACACACACACACACACACACACACACATACATATATATACATACATATACATACATATACATACATACATACATACATACATACATACATACATATATATATATAGATAGATAGATAGATAGATAGATAGATAGATAGATAGATAGATAGAGAGAGAGAGAGAGAGAGAGAGAGAGAGAGAGACACCCCTGCTGAACGACTCCACAGAAGGGCTTTATGGGTGCCCAGGATTGCTAGCAATATCTTGGTATATAGTGCAGGAATTGTTATTTCATCAGCTGCAATTTCTATAACAGAGAAGAAAACAATAAGAGGAGCATAGTATGTTTAATATTATTTCATGCCTTATAGGATGAGGGTAGCTACACAAGCCACAATCAAAACAGAAATTCATATAGCCAGAGTTAGTCAGAGAGAAGCCAATATCTTCCTATGTCACCTTGTAACTTAACACTAAGCAGTTATAGCTTTGCTCTGTGTTAAACCAAAGCAACAAGGATTTGTGAGTGTTGATTGGGGATAATTACCAGCATGGCCGATTGTGCAGAAATGATTCCTGAAAATCACTTTTGCCATGGTGCTTCTATATATACCACTTGCACATCATTGAGGTATGTTATCCATAGGATTTCAGACACAAAGAAAACTACTCACATCTTAAGAGTTTGGCAAATAGAACAGGTGCCTAAACAAAATGAAATTGTGAAGTTCAGTGATGGAAGAAACCTTTTGTTTTCATTAATCATTGGGAGCAAAATTGCAGAATTATTTCTGTGGACACTTTGCAGGCGCACCCCCCAAAGAAAGACTCAGACACCGGTATATGGATAAAGGCATCGGGCCACTTTTATTGAATAATGCCCTAGTCCGAATTATAACTTTCAATTGGTCTAATCATCCAATTGTAATTGTTTAAGGCAAGCAGGCCGCAGTAACACTGGTAAGGTTCCTCCCAAAATGCCAATGGCAATTGGCTACATGTAACTATTTGTATCAATTTGTTTGTTGACACAAACATATTGTTGACCGGAGTCAATAAACTATCTACTGACCCCACCCTATAACGTGTATCCGTTAAATATCAAGGTGATGCAGGCTGTGAAGCTTCTGACATCACCCCTTGCCTGGTTCGCCCTTGACCGGCCAAACCTATTTCCCCTGTACCTGTCTACGTGTTGGCCAGTCAATTGCCAACCTTACCAGTGCTACCTGCCACACGGGGAGGCGTCCATGATGACTCACCGCCCCCTCCCCCCAGACCGTCAGCTCGGTCACCAGGCCTGCTTGCATATCATCAAGAAAGAGGTTCATACCTCTGGCCGACAAGTGGAGCCCATCTCCTGCATAGAGATCGTACTCCTGCAAGCCTATTTTAGGATGACGAATGGCTGTCCCCAAGCCCTTGTCTGCAAGGAACCGGGCAACAGCCCTGTTCACCGACCGGCGAGCGCGGTCAAGGACACAGAGGTCAATGCCTCCCCTGTAAGTCTGTCGCGGCACAATGTCTGACCATAGCAGCCGCGTGGACGGCCATACATAATGTAGATAGGCTAGGTCACTGCAAATCGTGAATTTTAAAGAGAGGCCAGTGACCTGTGCGAGATCATTGCCACCAAGCTGCAGTACAAGGACATCAGGTGGTCCAGCATCCCTGATGGAAAACAGGAATGGCAACAGTTCCCGCCATCTCCTGCCACGCTTACCGTACCATTGCATATGTGCGGCTGCACGTAGCCCGAGATGGAGTCCCCACTCTGTCGCCGCAGCATACTGCACTGCCCAGTGCACGTAACTGTGGCCCACCAGCCATACTGCCACCAGTGTGCGTGGACACACAGGGTCTGTAAAAGAAGAAAAAGGAACAATGACATAACTGGTACTCATGCATGGAGGGGGTGTACATATAATGCAAAGCGCATGGATCCCCATCTGCCCATCCGGCGTATATCAGCCTCAGAGTACCCAAACGCAGCCGCAGTGGACGCAGCGTCTATCCTAAATGAATGGGTGCCGTAACGAGCCCTGGGGAGGCCAACACTGTGAAGTGCCATACCGGTCACCTTCCAAAACTGGAATTTAGTAAGGGAAGACCCATCCTGGTGGCAGAAAAACGGGCCAGGGTGTGTACCAAGCACTGCCAAAAACTCATGTAGGGCACCAACCGGACAGATGTCTTCAATGGAACATCGTAGCAGTCTGACTCCACTGCCTACGCTGGGCTGATCAACCTTTGAGGACCGTATCCACAACTCAGCCCACTCGTGTGTAACGTAGACATCGTCGAGTTCCAGTGCCCTACGAGATGCATCCGCCTTAGACAATGGTACCAACTCACTGATGCGGAGCACTCCAAAGAAGGCTATGGTGGTAGCTGCATGAAAAACAGCCACCTCGTACCTATCATAACATAAGTTATGCCAGCCTCATGCAAAGTGGGTAAGAACATCTGGTGAAATCGGGTGACGTGTGTCTGGGCGGCGGCCACGTTCACATGTCCACCCTTCCAAAACATGACGTATGCGGAAGTCATTCACGCAGTTAGCGAAGCCCCGTGCCTTGGCCATAAATGCCAGTGCCGAAAGCCTAGAGGCTATAGTACGGGGAGCCAACCCCTGACCGTGATCATAAACCATGTATTGTCAAAACTGGTCTACTGGTATTGGCCACACTTTAGGTAACTGTAGTCGCCCACAAAAGGCTCTAAATTGTATGAAAGCATGCTGGTACACCTTACGCGTGCGAGGTGCCAAGGACATGCCGATCGCCCGGTTCACCTCTCCTCGCCAAATGTCCAAATCTCGGCCAGGAGTGGAGAGGGAAGTTCCTCTGCTTCTGGAGCCAAGGCACGGAACCGGGAGATCTGCAGGCGGGATAAAGCATCGGTAATATCATTATTAATGCCTGGCACATGTCTGGCCCTGAGCAGCACATTGAGGTGTAGGGTTCTCAAAACAAATTGATGAACCAATGCCATGACCCTAGGGGATTTGGACGTCTGGGCGTTAACAATGTGCACCACTGCCGCATTGTCACACCAAAAATGGACCACTGAATTGGCCCACTTATCGCCCCATAGCATTAGTGCCCCCAAAATGGGAAAAAATTCCAGGAAAGTAAGATCGCGTAGGCGATCCGTGCCCTGCCATGCGTGAGGCCATCAGCCATATGCCCACTGCCCCACAAAATAAATCCCATAACCCAGAGAGCCGGAGGCATCTGACTGTACTTGAAATTTAGGGCAGACCAAAAGGTCTGATCTCCAAAAAGAGACCCCGTTGAAATCCTGGAGGAATGTGAGCCAAACCGAAAGGTCTGTCCGTATACCCCTGGTCAGCCGGACCCTGTGGTGGCATTTTAATATGCCAGCCATGGCGTCACACAGACGCCTGGCAAAAGCTCTGCCCGGGGTCACCACCCTGCAGGCAAAATTGAGGTGGCCGTGATGGACCTGTAGCTCACGAAGAGACACTTTACGCTTGGCAATCAATGCCAGAATCGCCGTGGAGATCCGAGTCACCTTATCCATGGGTAACCTGGATGCCTGTGCGACAGTGTCAATTTTGATACCTAAGAAGGTGAGTGTGGAGGCTGGGCCCTCGGTCTTTTCAGGCACTAAGGGGACACCCAGTTCCCGCATAAGCGCCTGAAATGTATTAAGGAGACACGTACACATGTCCAAGCCCTATTCACCCCCGAACAAAAAGTCATTGAGGTAGTGGGCTACAGACCGGGACCCTGACCTGCGAACAAAGGCCCATTGAAGGAAAGTGCTAAAGCGTTTGAATGCCGAACATGAAATAGAACAGCCAAAAGGCATGGCCTTATCTACGTAGAAACTTCCTCGGAAACGAAAACCCAACAGCTCAAAGTCCTCAGGGTATAATGGCAGTAATCGGAATGCCGATTTGATATCACACTTAGCCAGGAGCGCCCCGGGACCACAGGAGCGTACCATCTGTAGGGCCTGATCAAATGACATATACCTGACTGAGCAAAGGTCATCAGGAATCGCATCATTGACCGAGGAACCCGCAGGGTAAGATAAATGATGAATTAAACGAAATTCACCTGGGGTCTTTTTCGGGACTAGCCCCAAAGGAGAGACCTTCAAGTTAGGGAATGGTGGTTCAGTAAGGGGCCCAGCAACTCTCATAGCATTCACTTCCTTAGCTATGCTTTGTGCAGCAACCTCCTCATTACCCGTCAGAGAAAGTAAGTTCGGGGCATCCTGTGGTCCCCGAACACCCCTAAATGGAATACAAAAACCAAACTGGAAACCTTCTAACAGGTACCTCGCATCATCCCGTCTAGGATAATCGGAAAGCCATCGATCCAGCATAGGGATATTAATTGGGGAGGGGGTCTTTTGCGTGGCCAGCACCATCAGAGGGAGCTCTGACCGCCCCCTGCCCACCCCTACCTCTGCCTTGTGACCCACCAGCCCGCGGGCACGCAGAGGCGGCGTGAGGGCCAGAGCAAGAGGGACACTCGTGTCGGAAATGACACTGACGCTTGTTGCACACACCACTAGCTGAGAAGCTCCAACACAGCAGGCAGGCTGGAACCCCCTGCCCCGCCGGCTGGCGGGGAACCTGCATCGCAAGTGGCCCGCTGCACAGCATGGCCGCAATGGTACCTATCACCAGGCGCTGGCCACGTGGGAGTCATATACAAGAGCCACAATTGCTGGCAGGGCTCATCCCACCTCATCTCAGGATGTAGGGCCACTCTCATCCTGAATTCTTCGTCGTAAGCCAACCACGATGGGCCAGGAAAATCAACCATCGCCCTATAAATATTGTCGAGGTATTGCACCATCGGAATGGCCAAATCAGGCCGGGCCCTCAGGTATACCGCCATATATATGAGGTATGCCGGCAACCAGTTGGCCCAGGTGCGCGGTGGCTTACGACGATGGGACAACTCCTTGTCCCTGTCATCCTGTCCCTCCCTCTCTTCCTTGGTGGGCTCATGATTCAAAAGGGAGAAAATATCGACATACTCCCCTCGCCAAATCTTTTCCCTCGTGGCCTGTGATAGATGAGCACCCAGGGGCAAGGAATAACCAGCCATCGGCAGAGCTGTCATCGGCACGTTCTGGATGGAGGGTATGCGCAGCGGCCCTGAATAGCCCCTGCAACACCTGGCATACCCACAAGAGCGGACACCCCTGCCCTAACCGGGGGGCCATTTGGCAACCATGAGTTAACAGGGCAGTGCAGATACAACTGCCCACCCACAGTAACCTGCCTGGGCCATGGCCACTGCACCCCCCAGTGTGACTGGACAGTGTCGCTGGTGCACTCAATTGAACTGGATACTCACTAGTCGCACCCCCATGAGCCGCCCCCACTGGGGGTTCCGGCCCACAGCGGGCATCGGAGTTCACGACAGGCCTCGAGCTCTGGGGCCATACCTGACCAGTCCCCACCAGTGTGGGGAGCTGCAAGGCGCCAGCTTGGGCTGGCCTGATGGCCTCAAGCAGCTCGACCCTGTTGACGGGCCGCTGGAGAGGCACGGCCGACGTGTTGGCCGGGATTGACGAAAGGACCGTAATTGAAGTGGTGGCTAAGCCCCCATCGGAAGGCAGTGGGGCAATGCCCATTGATGCCTCTAGCACTGAAATGCATGTGAGAAGCGCATCAACGGTGTCCGAGCCCCCTGTATAAGGTGGGCCGGACGGGCCGGACGGCCCACTGGGCAGTTGCTGAAGGGAATACCCGAATGGGGATCCCAGGCCTGAATAGGGCCATGCCCAAAATTCCGGCCCGTGGGGGGCCGGAGGAATGGTGGGGTGGAAACCCACACAAGGCCCACATGGGCCACCCTGTCCCGGGCCATGAAAAGGCCCTCCAGGGGCAGGGGTCCCCGTGGGGCCAGCCTGTGCCAGCCCCGCCTGGAAGCTTGTGCCAGGCTGACAGGCAGAAGCCTGGTCAGCGACATTGGCGGCAGTGGGCAAAGCCATCCAACTGCCCTGCTGCGGGGGTGCCGCCCGAGCCCTCTGACCCGATGGCTGCCCCCCGGAGGAAGAGGGGGTAGGCAAAGCCCTCCCCCGCAGGCGCGGCTTGGGAGCCGGAACCATGTCACCCAAGCCAAATATAAGCTGCCCCCAAATCGATCCCTGGCCAGGGATCCGAAGCACGATCCTGTGCCCTGAGTACCGCAGTAGCAAAGAGCAAAGGAACTCCGATTGGAAGCTAAAGGTTAGTGAAGCGCAGAGAAAAAACACGGCGGAGAAAACTTATCCGCTCCGTCTCATTCTAAAATGGCAGCTCGGCTGCCTCATGGCCACCCCTTTTATAGAGGAGTGGCCATGCCCCCTAACTACCCGGAGTACAGGTGGGGGGGGGCCGCAAAGAGCGCGGTGGCCATTTTGGCGCCGCACTTTCATAATCAGAAAAAGCAACTTCTTGAGACCTGGAGACTGAGGCTGCATATACTCATCAGTGGACTTCAGAGGGATGTTCTTACTACTACTCCATCCTCAATGTGTTTTTTTATTTTATTACAGAGACCCTCAATGTTTGGGAACAATTTTACCACTATTCTCAGTACCTCCAAATCTACTTTAGTCCCATGGAACTGGCACCAACTGTATTGGAAGCACATGAGGTGAGTGGAAAAAGTGGCATCACAACGTAAAAGCTCTGAAGATGCATGAGGGAATCTGTGGTCCATGGTCTGCACATCTTTCATGCCTAGCTTAAAAATGTGTGTAGGAAATTATCCATTGAGGCAGATACCAGACCATCATTGCAGGCGCACCCCCCAATAAAGGACTCAGACACCAATGAAAGTGGATAACGGCATTGGGCCACATTTATTGATTCATGCCCTAGTCCGAATTATAAATTTCTATTGGTAGTAACCAATCATAATTCTTAAGGCAAGCAGGCCGAAATAACACTGGTAAGGTACCACCCAAAATTGCCAACAGCAATTGGTACAATGTATCCATTTGTATCAATTTGTTTGTTGACAACAAACAAGTTGTTGACCGTAGTCAATATCTAACTAATGACCCCACCCTCTGACGCGTATCCGTAAAATCACGGGGTGATGCATGCTGTCTAGCTATAGCCATCACCCCGTCGCCTAGTTCGTCGTTGACCGGACAACGTTTAACCAACTTATGCCTGTCTAGTGTTGTCCAGTCAATTGCGAACTTGCCGGATACCTGTGGGTCATAATGTTTACCTTACCAGTGCTACCCGCCACATGGAGGGGCTTCAAAGAAGGCTCGACGCCCCCCCCCCCAGACCGTCAGCTCGGTCAACCGGCCTGCTCGCCAATCACCCAACAGGAGGTCCATACCTCCTCGCGACAGATGGACCCCATCCCCTGCATACAAGTCATAACTTTGGAGGCTAATAGCGGGGTGACGACTGACCCTCCCTCAAGCCCTGTCGACAAGGAAACGCGCCACTGCCCTATTCACCATGCGTCTAGCGCGGTCAAGGGCCAGGAGGTCAACGCCCCCTCTGTAGGAATGGCGCGGGACCATGTCCGACCAAACAAGGGTTGTGGCAGGCCAGACGTAATGCAGGTAGGCGAGGTCCTCGCAAATCGCATGCTTCAGCGACAAGCCAGTGACCTGGCCCAAATCATTGCCCCCCAGGTGTATGATCAGAATGTCAGGTGGGTCAGCATTCAGGCCTGAAAAAAGGAAAGGCAGCAGCTCCCGCCATAACATCCCAGGCTTACCATGCCATGTGAGACTTGCGTATGCACCCAGTCCCAGTTGGGGTCCCCACTCTGTCGCCGCAGCATAACGCGCTGCCCTGTGCACGTAGCTATGGCCCACCAGCCATACTGTCACCGGTGTAATACGACACCCCGGGTCTGTAAAGGAAAAAATGAGGGAAAGTAGGTAAGGTGATCGGGTTGGTACTCACGGGGGGAGTGGGCGCACATAAAATTGAAAACATTGCGATCCCCACCGTCCCATGCTACGTATGTCAGCCCCTGAGTACCCAAAAGCCGCAGCGGTCGAGGCCGCCCCTATACGGAATGAATGAGTGCCATAGCGGGCACCTGGGAGGCCCACACTGGCCAGCGCTTTGCCCGTCACCTTCCAAAATTGAAATTTAGTAAGGGGAGACCCATCTTGGTGACAGAAAAACGGGCCATGGTGCGTGCCACGCAGTGCCAGGAATTCCTGTAGGGCACCAACCGGACAGATGTCTGCCAAAGAACACCGTAGCAGTCGCACACCACTGCCGACGCCATGCTGATCGGTCTTAGAGGAACGTATCCTCAACTGAGCCCAGTCTTTGGCTACACAGACATCCTCGAGTTCCAGTGCCCTACGACTTGCATCCGCCTTAGACAGCATCACAAGCTCGCTGATGCGGAGCGCTCCAAAAAATGCCACCGTTGTGGCTGCATGGAACAGGGCTGCCTCATATGCATCAAAACAGAGGCAAGGCCAGCCCCGGGCCAACTGGGTAAGGACCCCCGGGGAAATCGGGTGGCGGTCGTCCGGGCAACGCCCGCGCTCGCGCACCCACCCCTCCAAAACATGTCTCACACGGAAGTCAGAGGTGCTGTCCACATGACCCCCCACCTTGGCCATAAAAGCCAACGCTGAAAGCTTGGATGCTATGGTGCGAGGTGCAAGGCCCTGAGAATGCAGGTAAACCATGAACCGCAGAACATGGGTTACCGGGATCGGCCAGGTTCCTGGCAATTGAAATTGAGTACAAAATGACCTGAAAGAATTAATTGCGTGGTGATACGCCTTACGGGTGCGTGGGGCTAGTGACAGGCCAATCGCCCGATTCACCTGTCCTTGCCAATGGTCCATATCTCCTCCGGGAGTGGCGAGGGAAATTCCTCCGCATCCGGGGCCAAGGCACGGAACCGGGAGATCTGTAGGCGGGACAAAGCGTCAGCAATATCATTATTAACCCCTGGGACATGCCTGGCCCTGAACAGTACGTTGAGGCGCAGGCTGCGCAACACAAATTGGCGCACTAGATCCATAACCCTGGGCGATTTAGAAGTCTGTGCATTTACAATGTGGACCACGGCCGCATTGTCACACCAGAAATGCACGACCGAGTTGGACCACTCCTGGCCCCATAGCATCAAAGCACCCAGGATTGGGAAAAATTCCAGATACGTGAGATCACGCAGGCGACCCGTGCCTGCCCAGGCCGGTGGCCACCCACCATAGGCCCACTTCCCATTGAAGTACATCCCATAACCCAGGGATCCCGAGGCATCAGACTGAATCTGAAATTGAGGGGAAGCCAGGAGGTCATGCCTCCAAAATGAGACCCCATTGAAGTCCCTCAGGAACTGTAACCAGACAAGCATGTCTGCCCTGATACCCCGGGTAAGCCTAACCCTATGGTGAGGCCTGGATAATCCTGCCATAGCGTCACACAAGCGCCGGGCAAAAGCCCTGCCCGGTGCGACCACTCTGCAGGCCAAATTAAGGTGACCATGCAGCACCTGCAGTTCCCTCAGTGATGCCTTGCGCTTGGCCAACAAGTCCGAGATAAGGGCCACTATCCTCGACACCTTATCCCGCGGTAACCTAGATGCCTGTGCTATCGTGTCAATCTCCACCCCCAGGAAGACTAGCTGTGTAGATGGGCCCTCGGTCTTTTCGGGCGCTAAAGGGACACCGAGTTCCTCCATTAGCGTCTGAAATGTGTTGAGGAGACGTGTACATGTGTCCCAGCCCCGTTCACCCCCGAATAAAAAGTCATCCAGGTAATGGGCTACAGACCGGGACCCTGACCTGCGGACAAAAGCCCACTCTAGGAAGGTACTGAAACGCTCGAAAGCCGAGCATGATATGGAACAGCCAAAAGGCATGGCCTTATCAAAATAATATTCGCCCCGAAATTTGAAACCCAGCAATTCAAAGTCGCCCGGGTGCACTGGCAAGAGGCGAAAAGCCGACTTAATGTCGCACTTAGCCAGCAGCGCACCCGGGCCACATGAGCGCACCATGCGCAGCGCGTGGTCAAAAGATGTATACCTGACTGAGCAAAGGTCGTCAGGGATAGCATCATTGACCGATCGGCCGGCCGGGTAGGACAAGTGATGGATAAGGCGAAATTCGCCTGGTGACTTCTTGGGAACCAAGCCCAGGGGCAATACCTTGAGGTTAGTGAACGGGGGTGCAGGGAAAGGGCCAGCGACCCTGCCCGCATTGACCTCCTTATTAATGCTGGCGGCAGCCACTTCCTCCCTCCCCCTAAGGGACAAAAGGTTGGGGGCATCCTGAGGGGACCTATCACCCATGAAAGGAATACGGAACCCCTGTCTAAAGCCCTGAAGTAGATAATCTGCATCCTCCCCCTTCGGGTACAATGCGAGCCAACGCTCCAGCATGTCCACATTAATTGGGGAGGGAGCCTTTCGGTGAACCAGCTCCATCTGCGGCAGTCTTGCCAGCCCACTGTCCGCCCCTCCCTCTGCCCCGCGTCCCTCCAGGCCTGGGACAGGCAGAGGCTGCATGGGGGCCCGCACAGGTGGGACACTCATGTCTGTACTTGCAATTCTTCTTACTGCATGAACCATTAGACGAGAAAGTCCAGCACAGCAGTCGGGCTGGAACCCCCTGCCCCGCCACTTGGCGGGGAACCTGTGCTGGAGCCACTCGCTGGACCGCATGTCCACAATGGTATCTTTCCCCTGGTGCGGGGCGCGTGGGCGTCATGTACAGCAGCCAAAGTCTCTGACATGGCTCATCCCACCTCATCTCAGGGTGCAGGGGAATTCGCATACGGAATTCCTCGTCATAAGCCAACCACGACGGACCCGGAAAATCAACCATCGCCCGATAGATATTGTCCAAATACTGGACCATCGGAATTGCCAGATCCGGCCGGGCCCTCAGGTACACCGCCATGTAGATGAGGTAAGCCGGCAGCCAGTTGGCCCACGTCCGTGGTGGCTTGCGACGATGTGCCTGTTCCTTATCCTTCTCATCCTGCCCCTCCCTCTCTTCCTTGGTGGGCTCCCTGTTTAGGAGTGAGAAGATATCAACATACTCCCCTCGCCATATTTTCTCTCTGGTGGCCTGTGCCAAATGGTCACCCAGTGGCAAGGAATAGCCCGCTGTTGGCAAGGCCGAGACAGGCACAGCAGAAACTGCGGTCATCTGGAAAGGGGCTTGAACTAGCCCAGCCACCCCCAAAACATTCCCCACAGGGTAGGAAATGCTACCCACCCCGGGGCCCTGGGTGGTGGTTGACGTCGCCTGTTGGTGCGTCAGCGGCGGTACCGCCGCACTACCCATGCGAGGCCAAGGCCATTAGAAAGCCCCCCCCCAACGTAGCCACATGTGTAGGTGCACTAGTTTGTACCGCATACTCACATGCTGCACCCCCGCGGGCCGCCCCCACCGGGGGTTCTGGCCCACTGGGGGCGTCGGAGCTCACGATCACCGTAGAGCTCGCCGCCGGAGCTTGACCCGCACTGGCCTGTTGGTCGGGGAGCTGCGAGGCAGTGGCCGAAGTTGCGCCACGCACCTCAAGCTGCTCGACCCTTCCCGTCGCCTGCCGCTGCCCAGCAGACGACGCGTCCAAGCGCACCCCAAAAGGAGCGCCAGCGTGGCTGGCCCGAGCAAGGGAAGCCTCGAGTGCTGCCACGCGGGCCAGCAAGGCCTCCACACTGGCCTGGGGCCACGGGCCAGCCGGCCCGCCCGTTACGGGCGTGGGTACAGGCCCTTGCACCCCGGGGCCCGAATAAGGCCATGACCCCACTCCCAGGCCCAGCAGGGCCGGCGTGGGCACCTGCCAAGGGAGGGGACCGCACCACCCCCCAAGGCTGGAAGGCCCCGGAGTGAGCTGGGCCCCGATGGAGGAAGGCCCAGAATGAGCACCAGGAGCGGCGTCCGCCGCTTGCGGGCCGCGGGCCGCAGCCCATACTGGACCCCTGCTCGGGTCCCCGGCCTCCGGCCAGGGGATAATAGACCCCATCCCACCGGTCCCGGTGGGAGCCGGCAAAGGCGGCTGGTGGGAAGGCGCAGCCGCGGTCCTCCGACCCGGATTGCGCCTCCGCACCGCCCGAGCCGTGCTCGCGGCCGCCTTCTTCTTCGAAGGCATCTCAGTCGGACCTAAGGGAAGCCGAAAAGAGGAAAGTAAGCAGCCAAATGGCTTCCCGCTCGAGGTAAAAAGCGACGGAGTAAGAGGAAAAACTTCTCCGCTCCGTCGCTTCGCAAAATGGCAGCTCGGCTGCCTCGTGGCCACCCCTTTTATAAGGGAGCTGGCCACGCCCCTAACTACCCGGATGCCTTTGTCCTGTGGGGGGGCTCCCGCAAAGAGCGCGGCGGCCATTTTGGCGCCGCGCTTGCATTGTGTTCAAAATTGCTGTGGGCAATTCAATCTACCTGGCCTTCAATCTACTGGAGATAAACCTCTCTCTGATGAGTTAGTTTGATCCTTGGATGCAAATATGCAATCTGCCATCAGGATCCTACTCAAAGCCTTACCAGCTGGATAGTATTTGCCAGAGCCCCAATCTTTTTGAATAGTCTTTGGAAGCCACAATGAGACAACAGGTTAGGATTTTGTAGGGTCCAAATAAGTTGTTGTACATGGAAAAATTCAGCGATACAAATAAATCAAATTACCTGTTATTAAAGTACTTGTATCAAGGGTGAACAAAATGAGAGGGGAAATCCTCTACATCTACTTTAACTGTTATCAATGAGATGGGAAATTTCATAAAGGAATTTTCAAACTCTGCAAGGCTCCTCATGTCCAGGTGATAATTTAGATAAGGGAAACTTTTTTTGCTTCAGAATCTCCATAATTTCTGCAGACTGCCTTGGCAAAATATTAGAGTCCCTTCACTTTTGGAAGCAAAGCTGACACATTAACAGCCTGCAGTATCACTGGTGAATTCTACAGAAAGACAAATTGTGGATCGCCCACTTATGCATCTGCTCGGCTGAGAAAACCGCCTTGAGAATCACCCGGACCCGTAAGGAACAGAGATCGGGGCCGGGCGATTAATTGATAGTGTTATTAATTCACCATGGCTGAATCAACCTGGTCAGATGCAGGCTGCTCCCACAAGGTGGCGAACTCTGATAAGCCCACAAAATAGCATGACTCATGCCCACAGGTCGTGGGTAAGGTCAGATGGTAGTAAATAAGCTGGCCCCAAGGTAGACCCAGGAGAATCCCGAGATAGAAGCGAGAACAATAGTCTCGCAAACCCCTAGCTTATCAGTAGAAACAGAACTTCCCTATGACGTCAAAGCCCTCTCTGCATTGTCTTGAGTAACTTCTGTAACCCTGAGAATGTAACTTATCAATAAAGTGCAACGTCGGCATAAGCCTTCTGTAAAGGATTCCCACGCACCCTATCAGTGCAAGAGGTCAATAAATATCAGTCTCCCGACCCAGTTCGGGGCTGGACTTTGCTGCAGCCTTGCCTCGTGTACCTTCCTTGAATCCAACCACTCCGACCTCCGTGGGCCGTTCCCATGACCCAGCGGGCCATATCTGGCCCACCCCAACAACAAACAACTCTTTCAGTGCTTTTAATACTTACCTCCATGTATCAAAGCATCAGTGATTGTGGAACTGCCAATATTTGTACAATTGTTGCTTAATTAGTGGGGGGGGGGGAAGCATTCTTGCTTTGTTGTTGAAAGTACCACAGGTACTTCAGGTATGAAGATGAGAACAGCAAAGATGTTGGTGCCAAAACGTCACTTGTACCACAGATATGGAGAAGAATGTCTTTGCAAAATGACTCCCATACCACTATATATGTGCCCATGACTCTATGGGTTATCTGGATTAGCAACCAACACTGCAGCTCCTGACAAGCCAAATTTTGGAGCTAAGATTAATCCATTCATTTTGTCTCCTCTGTCTAGGTAAAGGTTATATTCCTTTAAGAGGATATCCCCTCACCTTATCTGCAATGGACCCATTTAGAGGCCAAGCAATGTCATAGCTAAAATTACAGGGGGGGGGGGAATGTGAGTTTTAATCATACATATTAGCAGGGAAAGACAAAAAGCTAAGGCTACAGCTGCAAACTCTCTGAGACAGAGAATAAACATTTTGCTGAACAGCCTGCACTACATATAAATCCTAAGTAATTAATATCTAGAGAAAACCACATGAACACTTTATTTTATGCATTATCTCTCTGCCAATTGCATTACTTCTTGTTCTTTCATGGTCATTTACATAAAGCTTTTATTATTGTCTGAGGGAGGGAAATGATTACATAGACAAGAAAACATTTGCAAATAAGGGAGGAGGCATTTGTTCCTTGGGTTCATTATTTTAATGCATTGCAGTGAAATACTATCTCAGGTTTATTAAATACATTTAGAGCCTTGCACAGTTCTCTACATCTAATTAGGGCCATAGGAATTATTAATACACAAAGTACAAGAATTTCACAGCATACAACATTTCCTTGATACCGATTTCAAAGTATCAAAAACTAAATTCAACAGCACATTGGGCCATATTTTCTGGATCAGGACTATTTTCGAACAAGGACTGTAATTGGTCATTTCCTGCCCCCTTCGTTTCTGTGTAGTTCTGAACAAGCCTGATTACCTATTGGGCCAATTGGCGATGTGTAGCAGTGATCCAATGGTGGATCTGTAGAGGCTGATATTTTCGAAAGGCTCTCCCTACTCATGAGCATTTTTCATGAAATCTGTTTGCATGGGTGTCCCACATGGGTGAGCGTCTGACATGTTACACTTGTCAAGAAGCTTGGCTATCTTTTCTTTCTGAGAGATGGCGAAACCATTGGGTATACTTGATACTTGTACCCCTAGGTATTTGTTCACTTCTCCTAATCTTTTCAGAGAGAATTCGCTTTGCAGGCCTTGGGCGAATTCATCACATCTGGACTTGCTTTTTCCAAAATACGTCATCAACATAAACTAGGACCTTTTCCACGCCCTCTGGTGATTTCCTTAAGAATACATACTTGTCGTCTTTGACTGGGAAAAAGTCCAATTGTCCCATTGCTTCAGCCAGGCATTCATACCATCTTCTGCCGGACTGTTTGAGGCCATAGAGGCTCTTGCTGAGCAGCCATGTCTCTCCTCTGTTGTGTCCAAAGCTGGGTGGTGCCTTGACATATATGTCTTTATCTAGTTGTGTGTGAAGGTACTCTGTCTGTACGTCGAATTGGAACACTTGTTCTCCAAGTATGGTTGCCATCACTAGAGTGGCCTTTACACTTTCTGGTTTCACTGTTGGGGAATATGTGTCCTCATAATCGTCTGGGTATCGTTGGGTGAAACCTTGGGCTACTAGATGGGCCTTGTAGAGTGTTCGCTTATTCTCTAGCTGTTTCACCTTGAACACCCATTTCGTTCCCACCGTCTTCTGTCCCTCGGGGACCTTTGCAGGGGTGTACACATTAAGGGCCTTGAGACTTTCCATCTCCTTTTCCATTGCTGCTCTCCACTTGTCCTGCTCTTTAGGTGGATGTTTGATTATGTCATCATAACTTGTGGGCGCCTTGGGGTAGGCGTCTATGCCTAGTATGTAATCCTCCAGTCCTCTGGGGGATTGGTTTTTGGTCAAACTGGTTCACCTTCGAGATGCTGCTTCCGGGGGGGTTTGGCAATTCAGCATCCTCAACATCTGTGGTGCTCTGGCATGTTTGCCACTCCTCGCCTTCTTCATGTGTTGCGTCTTCTGGTCCGCTGGGCCTTTTTTTTGGGCAGTGGCATTCTGGTTTCTTCACATTCCGGGTCACTTGTCAATACTTCATTTGCGTGTATTTTGCTCCAGTTTGCGTGTTCATAAAATTTGGCTGATCTGGAAACCACCAACTTCAGGTTGTGGTCTAGGAATCGGTACGCCTTCGAACCTGGTTCATACCCTAGGAACCTTAGTCTTCTTGTTACCTTATCCCCCTTTTTCCTTAGCTGCCTTGGTATGTGCATGTCCGCAAGCACACCAAAGACATGTAGGTGGGCTAACTTGGGTTTCCGGTTGTACATGGCTTCATAGGGTGTCCTTCCAATGACACTGGACCATAATCTGTTCAGTGTGTAGTTAGAGTACAACAGTCCTTCCCCCCCAGTATGAGAAGCTCAGGCCTGCGTCTTCTATTGCACACTTGATCATGGTCTGGAGCACTCCATTCCTTCGTTCGGCAACTCCATTCTGGAAAGCTGAGAATGGTACGGTCTTGTAGTGTAGCATCCCCTTCTCGATTATCCAGTTCTCGAACTCTTTGGACAGAAATTTTGAGTCTCTGTCCATCATCAGTTGCTTTATGTTTGTGTTGTGTTGTGTTGTGTTTGTACCCTCTTGTAGAATTCCTTGAATTTGCTGAAGGTCTCGTCCTTGCTCTTGAGAGTGTACATGAAGCCGTACTGGCTGAAATCATCAACTATCATCCAGAAGAATTTCTTCTGGCCCAGGGACTTCTTGAGTGGTCCCACCAAGTCAAGATGGACCAACTGGTATGGATGGTCTGACCTTCCGGTGGACGTATTCGGCCGTGGTTCAACCTTTGCCTTGGAACTTTTGCATACAGAGCATTCCAGGTAGTTTTCGCAATTCTTGACCTTCAGCCCTTCCGAGCATCCCAGCATTTTCTTGACTATTGGGAAACCTATGTGTCCCAATTTCCTGTGCAGCAGGTGTGCACACTCATCTTGTGTAGGCTTTCGTATGGATATCCTTGGCGTTTTTTGCTTCGTTTCGTTGACCCCTTCATTTTTCGTGGGACTGTGGGGGTCATCATTCTCCCCTTCTGGGCCCTCATCTCCGTGTTCCCTGGAGTCATTCGTAGTGTACTGTTGCATTGCTTCGTCATCATTGCTATCAAGTAATCCTATCGTGACTTGCCTGTCGTTGGCTTCCTCAGCTATGAAGTATGGCAGGCCACCTATGAACTCCATGCTCCCTATTTCTTCTCACCTTCTTTCAATGGATGTCTTCTTGTTTTCAAAGATTATTCTCAGGCTAGGGTCCTCCGTGAGTCTGGTGGTGGCCAGCATGTTGTAAGGAATTCCTGGGACATAAAGGACGTCTTTGACCAGTCCAATTCCAGGGATGAGTATGTTGCTCCTGCCAGCTATCTTTGCATGTTTCTGGTTGGCAACTTTGATTCTGAAGGAGTCTTCTTCAAAGGAACTGAATATCTTCCTGTGGCATGATGTATGGGTGGTGGCCCCAGAGTCAATCAGCCATTGTTGCAGGTGAGCATCTGTGGGTCTATCTGCCCTATGGCATCTGGCCCCTTTGCTGACTTTGACTACATTTACTGAGTCTGATTTGTGCTTCTCTTATTCTCTCTGTGGCCTCGGCTCTCTTCCTGGGCTGGGCGATCTCCATCGCCTGTCTTCTCTATTCTAGTCATCTCTGTGCCTGTGCAGGTATTCATCCTGTGACCCATGCCTTGGCCTTGGAGTGCCTTCGTGACACGTCTGATCACATGAGGGGTTGTGCTCTGTGCCCCTTTTATCCTTGTGGCATGTTGGGCAGTCCCTCCTAATGTGTTTTCTTGACCCGCACATGTAACACTCTGGGGTCGCGCTCGCTTGCTCGGTGAAACTAACCTTCTTGCAGGGCCTGTCTTCTCTGTGTATGGTGGCCCTGTACCTTCTAAGGTTATCCTCAGCTATGAGCTTCCTAGTGATGCATTCCAATGTGGCATTGTCACTGCCCAAATTGTCTAACTGAGTCAGGAAATAGTCCCAGCTTGGATCAAGAGAGTTGTAAATAACACTAATCAGGTGCTGTTCTGTTACGCTTTTGCCCCTTCTTAAGAGGTCAGATCTCATGTTGTTTCATCAAGTGTTCACTCATGGTTGTTCCTTCTTTAATTTTGTATGCAAACAACTCTCTTAATAGCAAGCAGGTCATAGTGCTGTCTCTGCAATAAAACATATTATACAATTCCCCCCAGACATCATAGACAGTTAGCCCGTTCGGGATACTCCCATACATAGCAGTGTCGATAGAACCCAAAAGTAAACAGAATACCCTGTGATACAGTCTGTCCACCTCTAGGGTCCATGGTCTCTTTGGTGGGTCTTAGATCAGGTGCAAAGCCCCCTCCCTCATCAAGATTATTTTGTTAATATTGATTATTTTCATGCTTTGTACTTATGTATTATGTGATGTATTGATATTGTGTTTTTTGCCCTGGATTTGATATTGTATTATTGTCTGCTTATTGTACTGAATCTATTTTTGTATTACTATGCTATTGTTATATTGTATGGATTGATATGTTGTTGCTGCCTTGAGTCAGCTTCGATCGAGAAAAGCAGGGTATAAATTAAAATTGAAATTGAAAGATTACCTGGAATTGCTGAGCCTAGTCAATGAGGTTCTTCCCAGTCATGCAGAGGATTGGGAAGTTGTTTGGCAGTTGGCTCTGTTGGCCAGCATTGCTTCCATTGCTGGAGCAGGTCTGGTGTTCTGTGCTGTCTTCAAACTGACAGTAAAGGATGGGGACACAGACTGTTGTATTTGAATGTCCCACTTGTTCCTTTTTCTCTTGCTTGCAGGGGGAGCTTGCTTGTTTCTTGGCTTCAGAGTGACCTGTCATGACCTGTTCTTCCTCCTCTTCACCACAGGGGGAGTTCTGCTGCCTCGTCTGCACCTGCGTGAACCTCATTCTTTGCTGGCTGTCGAGGTGAGCGGACCTCCGCTCTGGAGGTCCTGCTTGTCCGGGCTGGAGGAGACACCGAGGGGACAGCTTCATTGCTGGAGCTGCTTTCTTCTTTGGAGGATTCCATGATGTCACCACGAGAAGGCTGCCATCTTTGCCGGGTCGAAGGAGTCACACGTCGCTGTGGCTCTGCTTCTTCAGACCATGGCCTTGCATGGAGATCAGCTTCCTCGCTTGAGCTTCCTCTGTGGTTGAGCTGGACGGGCGATGGGTCATGGTAGGTTTCCATCTTCTGTTTTCCCTTGGTGTGCATCTCTGGTTCTTCCGCGCGGGTGTGGGCTTTGTGGCATTCGTACCCTTCGCGTCTGCGGCTGGATCTCCCGCAGTAGTCTGTTCCTGTGTGGTGGTCATGTTCCCTTTGGTTGCAGTAGCTTGCCTCTGGGGAGGGGCTGTGTCCCCTTTGGCTTTTAGTTGGTTCATGATGACTTGTTTTGGGGAACCTGTCTCACACTTTTCACCTGTGGTGGCATGCTTCCAGGGAAAGGTCACATCCCCTTCCGCTTCTGGATATGGGGAGGGCATCTGCCCCAATGGGAAAGTCGGTTGGGTCATCGGTGGTGTCCCTTTTGGGTGCCCTTTGTCTGTCTGGGGTTTCCCACTCCCCTTCTGACTCCTGGGGGCTGAGGGTCGGCATGGTCCACGTGTCCACCCCCCCAGGGTCCCAGGGCCTTTTCTCTTTTTCATGTGGTCAGGGCGCGCGAGTCATCTTTGGGCATTGTTGGCTCAATGGGGTTTTGCGCCTGTGCGTTTTAATCTAGGGCCGCCGCTTGCAATTGGTTGGGCATCTTGGCTAGATTCAAAACTGGCGTGATGCTTGGGGTTCCTGCCATGGAATTTCCCAGGGTAGAGCTTACCATGCCATTGGTGAAGAGTTCACCTCCGTCGTTCATCAAGGTTAGTAGCTCTGCCATGGAAATCATTCTTTTTCCCGTCCGCTCTATTACCTTGTAGATTTTGGTTACCGGGATTTCGCCTTGGTTGTCCCCTTTGGTGGGTGCCCCTCTGGCCCCATCCTCCATCTGGCCATTTGGGTCCATCTCCGCAATGGTTCAGTTGGGGTTAGCCTCTTCTGTTACCGATTGGGATCATACAGTTGCTGGTTCCAGAGTTTTGGATCCTCCTTTGGATCCTGTGCGTCTGGCTCGTGTCTTGGCCCCCATTTTGTTCGACCAGGTCTTCCTTTTGGTCTGTTTGTTTTGGAGTTAATTATGGGCAAACCAAACCTCTGCTACCATTTTGTTAGATAGTTTCAGATGGCTCTGCCCAATAACTCCAGGATCAATCATTTGTATTTAAAGTCTTTTATTTCCACTGCCCGCATGGCGGTCAGTGGTGGTCTCAAGGGTCAGAGATGGAAGTGAGGTCACAGGGTAAGCGAGGGTCCTTTAATAGGGTTAGGTGAGATCAGAGGAATAGGGGTTGGAGGAGAAGGGTTACATAGGCAAAGCATTGTGGTATATGTAGTTCAGGGCAGTGTGATATTACATCATGACTGAACTCACAATGAGATCAATTTTGGTTACAGTACTACAGTTTAACTACTGTGCCCTGAGGGCTTACCATTAGAGATTGCATCCTAAATATTGAGCACACTGAGCATGGGGAGTTATCCAGGGACAACAAGGTTGATGAGGAGTCAGAGTGTTGATTGTACATTATCTTTTTCCTCCAAAAGGCAATGGGCTCAAGCGTATCTGCCTGCTGTCACTCTTCTCAGTCTGACTTATTGGTATGCCAGTGTTGCAAAAATGCTACACACATTAAGCCACTTTTCTGTTGAGCCTCTGAGCCTTGAGACCAACTGAGAGGGAGTGGAAATGGGCTCCCATTCTTTAAGAGCAACTCTCTCACAAACATTTTAAAAAATAACCTTTTTCTTCCTCCACATCCACTTGTCCTGCCCCAATCTGCAGAGATGGAGAAGCACAGGAATTCCATGAAATTCCAGTTATCATCCTGAGAATTTGTGACAAAATATACCCATCAAGGAACTTTTGTGAAGCCAAAATTAAATTCTGGCAGCTTTTAGTTCCATTTTTCTCCTTTTTCTCCAATTCATAGTATGCCCTGGTGTGAAAAATAATACCTTCCCACGTAAGTGGTACCTATTTATCTACTTGCAATTTCTTGTTTTGGAACTGTTAGGTTGACAGGAGCTGGGACAGAGGTGGGATTTCACTCCGTCATGCAGCACTCAGATTTTGAATCATCAACTTCTGTGTCTTAACCACTAAGCCACTGCAGTCCTTTGGTGGGTAGGTAAACAGCATTCTGCCTGCCATATGTCTGCGGAAACGTCTGCAGATGCAGACAGTGCTGGCTCTTTTGTTATAAACAGAGATGTGCGCCGAACCCTAGAGTTGGATTTGACTGGCTTTTGGGAAAAGGTGACCTTTACCTTTACCTTACTTTCAGTTACGTAAGCATTCATTCTAAATAAGCAATTAGATTTGATTAGGCTTAGCCCTGTTGAACACAATTGTTGAATAAAGAATGACAAGCTAGACTTAGAAGTTGAGTTTCCATCTCCATTTCTCAACACATTGGCTTTTATAGCAGGTATTATCTGGCTCTCTTGGAAAGATTATAAAGTCATTGTGCAAGAGAAATTAAGCACCAAGTGAAAGCCCTCATAGAATAAGTATATTTTCAGTTCATTTTGCTCTTGCTAACATCAGGAAAGTGGAGGTCAATGGAGTTATCCAGAATTTATTCTACACATGACGGCAGAATGTCCTGGCAGCACTGGCAGGATCCTTCTAACTACTGGTAATACACAATGATAAAAAAAATGTAATACTTATTTCCAGAATTATGAAAAACACATTATACCAAATGGTCAATGATAAGAATAGATAGAATGACAAAAGTGATTTTCATAGAGGATTTGTGCTTTTGTGAGCTGTTTTTAAACTTGGATTTCACCTGCAATCAAAGTATAATGATGTTCACTTTTATGGGCTACATAATAGCTCTGGATTGTTATTGCTCCTAAATGATATTTGTCTTCACTGCTAAAAATATGAAATGAATTATTATATCTTTTAGACCTGTACCCGGAGTTAGGCTGTAAGCTAGCAAACCAGTTTCTTTCCTGAGATATAGGGAATAATGACTTTGGTTTATCATAGAATAAGTATCCTATTTCCATCACATCTTAGCCTTCAAAAGTAGTCAAGACCAAATGATGATTGATCGTGGCTATGTATTTGTGAGAATGGGCCACAATAAACCTCAAGTTCTTTCCCTTTTTTCCTCCAGTGTGGCCACACTTAGACTGAAAATGCCTGTTTCCATTTCTATTTAAAGGGAAAACACGACTGGACAATTTGTCCGGGGTCGTGGCTTTGCCTCCTTCCACCAGGAGAGGCAGACCTGAGGCACACCCAGGGGTGTGCCTGGCCAGGGGTGAGGAGGATCTAGGCCTCCTTATAAGGCGCATCCTCCCTGGCCCCTGGCCTCCGTCTTCCTGACAACAGGTGAGCAAAAGTTGGGCTCGCCTGCTGTGACATTGGATCTGTCTGCCTGAGGAGCACCCAGTTTCGTCCAGAGCACTCCACAGGCCCCTGTTCTGAGTTAACCATGCCCAGCTGCCTTCCTAAGTCCCAGGTGAAATCAGGGAAGGGTGGCCTGAGTTTGCGGCATGGCAGCCGGTTCAGGATGCCCTGACAGGGTTCCCGACTACCTGCCTTAGTATCAGGCTGCCTCAAGGCTCCCGATGGTGCGGTTAGGGCGCTCGTGTGCTTGTGCAGCGGGGGACACTTGCTGGCCCTGAGGCCGCAGATTGCTTGCCCTGGGTGGGAGGTTGGGACCCAGCTGGGCCCTGGAGGGGAGGCCTTACCCCCGGGTGCACCCTTGGCCCACTGGTGAGGGGCACTGGTTGCTCACCCAGTAGAGGACCATGAGCAATAGGGGATATGGAACGCCGACTTTGGGCGCATCCCTTGGCCCTCTATAGGGGGTGGTGGGTGGTACCCTCCCCCTTTCCTTACTCCCCAGGGAGAGGGCTGTTAGTGTGGGGTGGATACAAACCTTTTCCCTGCCCCTGCCTGACGTATTGCCGGTGAGAGAGTGGGCTGCATTGCAAGGGGTTTTGCTGTTTTCACCTGTGGGGGTGGGATAACTGGGCCTACCTGCAGGGGGCTAATTGGAGGGACATGGCATTGACCCTCAAGTGCCTATTGGAGGCCTTGGAGGCAGGGCAGAGCAGTGCTCAAACCTATGTTTCTGGATCAGTGCAGGTGCAGGAGGAACCTGGTCATCCGGAGGTGTCTGACTCCAGCAGTCAGCCACCTGGCCCACAGCAGATAGAGGAGAACACTCCGGCCAGAGCACCATCAGTGGTGACTGATTCATCGGTGCGGGATGATGGAGCACCGAGGAGTGTGCCCACTCAGTCAGGTGAGTCATGTGCCACACAGAACATCAAAATGGCACAGGGCGGTGGACCCAGTTTTAACTTGGCCCTGGGGCCCCAACAGTGTTGGCCTTGGCCGAATGCAGGGGTGTGGGCTCAGGACAGTGCTTCCAGAATATTAGCAATGCCACATTACCCATAGGGTTTTTCCTGCCCTACCTGGTTTTTTCTGGGTAAGGCAGGTGCCAGTCCGGCAGGGACCACGCAGGTGGGGTTGGCACCGCCTTCTGTGTCCAGTGCCATTTTTCTGGCCCCGGTTAACATGGGTTACAATTCAGTCGCAATGGAGGCCTTGCCATTTGGGGATCAGCCCCTCCCATTAGGGGATAACTTATTGCAGTCCACTAAGGAGAAAAACTGGTGCGGGGAATACATGGACTTGTTTTGTTTATTAAATAGGTATTTAGAGAAGAGGCAGGGAAGGAGGATGAGAAGGATAAGGAGTTGGCCAGGAAAAAGAAGCCACCCAGGCCATGGCCGAACTGGCTGCCGGCCTACCTAATATACATGGGTGTCATGGTGCAGGCTTTCCCTGCAAAGGTGTTACCGCTGATCCAGTACCTGGATCTTATATATAGGGTGTATGCAGACTTCCCAGGCCACACATGGCTTATTTATGATGAGAACCTTCATATGTGGCCCACAATCCAGCCTGCCATGTGCTGGGACAAACCCTACTCCAATTTGTGGTTCCAATTCATGAACTCATCACGTCCGGTGGTGGGCAACAGGTATGACTATGGTCACCTTGTCCAGCGTGTGCTCCTGCAGGCTTCACCCCACCAACCGGTGGGGTAGGCGGTTCCGCAATACCTGGCCTGTTGGGAATTCATTGTGCATCAGAGGTGTAATTGTAAGCAGTGTAAGTTCTGGCACAAATGTGCCATTTGCCAGGGCCCCCATGCAGCAGCCTCCTTCCCCAGGACCGGATCTGGATGGGGATGGGTCATGGAGCCGGGGGGAGGAAAGCCACAGGGCGGTTCTGGGGCCAATCTCAAAGGGGCCCAGCCCAATTAAGTTGCCAATCCTTGAGCAGTGGCTCAGAGCTTACCCAAGTAAGAAGGATGCCACTTACCTGCTCAAGGGCTTCACTAGGGGAATTTATGTTCAGTTGTGGGGATGAAAGACATAGTTAAGGAACACATCTTTAAGGAAGTTAATTTGAGATGGGTGGTTGGTCCATTTCACCAGCCCCCCTTCGTTAATCTTAAGGTGTCTCCATTAGTGTTGGTGCCAAAAAAGGCCCCGGGGGAATACCGCCTGATCCACCATTTGTCTTACCCAGAGGGGCAGTTGGTCAATGATGCTATCCCTCACGAGCTGTGTTCGGTCAGATATTCCTCCTTGGACTCAGCAGTAGAGATGGTATGCGCTTGCGGCCCAGCTGCCCTTATGGCCAAGTGTGACATCTTGAATGCTGGATTATAAAAATTCCCCTCTTTAAGGTTTGAGGAGAATAAAAGTACGCTACTACGTTTCTTCAAATAAAGCAGCTCTTTATTGGTACAAAAATGAGGTAAAATAGCATATGGATAAAGGCAGTTCAAATACAAACATAAAACATAAAAGAAATAGAAATGGCTAAGCTAACTAAGTAGATAAAAAGTTGGGCCTTTTGTTCCCCCATAAATATTAGACTTGAGGTCTAACATTCATGGCATATTGAAATAGGAAATGGGCAGAGTGACCCCAGGCCATGGGGTGTCTGTTGCTGAGGTGCTAAAACTCTCAGTTTATATACGTTTTTCCCCACTCACACCTCCCATCTCAAGTATGTGAAAATTCCCCAAATATGATGTGAGGGGACAGATGGATGGGCACCTGGACATCCAGCTGCGTGTTATGCACCTGGATCTTACGTGAGATGGTTATCTTAGATTCCATCTTGGCATCTTCATGTGATAGATCAAACTGTCAGATTCCCAGACTAAGTGTCCTTGGAACTGGCATCCATGAGAATGTGGGAGTGTGGGGCACTAACTAACTCCTGAGTATGCAGCGAACTATGGGATTGGCATTACATCTTAAGCACTAATTGGCTAAACATTCCTCTACTTCACACAGAGTAAATGAAAATTAATGACATCCTTTGAATTCCCATTACAGGAGAATTTATGGTTCTTTCCTCTGGCCACCCTCTCCATTGTTATTTTTCCTCTGCAAAAACTTGAATTAAATTAAAAAGGTCCTTTCTTAAGGAATGAGGTGGGAGATGTGCAGATTAATAGTAAGGGGCTGATAAAATGAAGGAGAAAGCTGGCTTATAGCTGGCAAATGGATGAACGGGCTGTAAAATAGCGAAAAGGGCAGGAAAGAGTTTGGAAATAATACCACAAGAGGCTGAAGGGGAAGGAAAGAGGAGAGAGTGTAAACCAGGTGAGAAATGTAGCTAAAACTTTTGTCAGTTTTTAAAAAATCTCCAAAGCATACTAGTAATATTTGGCACTTTAGAACCCCCTGCTTTGATTCAAGTGCTGCTCACTTCACTTTTTCAAAAATTATAAATGCCTCAATCTGCTTCAGAATCCTAATACATTCATAAGCCATAGCATATGCCTAATGCAAATAGATGCAAGTATATGTAGGACACTGGTAAGAAATTTGTTCAAGCCATCACTAAACAGCTCATGGGCAGTGAGTCCTCATTTGTAATTCCAACATTTAGATACATATTAGATCAGATGTTATTTGCATGTCCCTAGTTTAGGTGCATCATTGTTTAGAGCTATTGCATCATAAATTCAGAAATGCCATGGCTACATCCAACTATTTGTAGGGCAAATAGCCTAGCCAGAGCGGATCTAAAGAGGGATAGGATAATGTTGCACAGAATTATTAAAACAGCGGAGAGTATCATCGGCTGTCCACTCCCCACTTTAGAACAAATGAACACCATCAGGTGCAACAGAAAAGCATTAGACATAGTAGGAGACCCATCGCATCCTGGCCACTGCTTCTTTGAACTTCTGCCATCGGGACAGAGATATAGAACAATGAAGGTAAAAACGAGCTGTCTCAAGAACAGTTTCTTCTCCAGAGCAATTTTGGCCTTATATGGAAATGCTGGACTCTAAAGTCATCTTATCTTATTGTAAATTTTTAAAGATTTTTAATTTTTAAAATTTTTAAATTTTGAAATTTCAAAATTTTTGAAATTTTTGAAACTTTTGAAATTTTTGAAATTTTTGAAATTTTGAAATTTTAAAGTTTTGAAGTTTTTAAATTTTGTAAATTGTACTGTATGGTACTATCTTAATTGGTGTTTCTGTAGCTGTTTTAAATTAAGGGGTATACCTTATTCAAGTTGATATATAGCAACTGAGAAATTTCATTGTTCCTGCAAGGGGACAATGACAATAAAGGTTTATCTGATCTGATCTGAAGATGATGATGAAGAAAAATTCCTAAAATTTCTAGGTAGTCTACAGAAGTAGACACAACATTGCTGTTACCTGTAAAGATACAGTCTATTTAAATGCATAGACAAGACTTAGAGAGGAAGGGAATGGAGATGCAAAATCAATTCTGAAAAGCCAGTTGAATAGATAGCACCATGTGGCACAAGTGGTTAAGACATTGAACTAGATGACTGGAAGGTCAGAGTTCAATTCCCGAGTACTGCACGACAAAGTGAGCTCCTGTCTCTGATCCAGCTCTGCCAATCTAGCAGTTCAAAAGCACGAAATTGCAAGTAGATTAAAAGGTACCCCTATGGTGGGAAAATAAATGAGGCATGCCTGCCACATTTCCATGGAAACATCTGCAGATGCAGACAGTGTTGGCTTTTTGGCTGTAAACAGAGATGAGCACTGAACCCTAGGGGCCAGACCTGAGTCTTGTGGCACTCCACTTGTTACTACCCCCCCCCCCCCACCTTAAGAAGAAACCATTAATAAGAACTCTCTCAGTATGGTTCTGTATCTGTTATGTATGACTGTGTTAATTACATTTCAAACGGCAACTCTGCCTGCTGCAGAAGCTATGTAAATTACATGTCAAACAGCCATGCTGTTTGACAGCTGCTGATCTTAGCAGCTCGTGTAATATCGCGAGACTTCAAGCGCGCACAATTCAAACACCGAGAAGCGTGCAGTATAGCTGTCAAATGTATATACTCTTGTAAGATATGTTCAAATCACCCAATAATCTTTGTTCCTGAAGTTTCGTATCAAGTTAAATATGTATATAAGTCCCTGTTGTTCCCCTCCAAGTTGTGTTCAGACCCCAGAAATAAAAGCTGTATTCCACTACACTGGTTGTCGCCTCCAGTTTCTGAACACAAAATTGGCACCGAGGATGGGATGGCATCCTCACAAGGAAACATCGGTCCCTTCAACATGGCTCATCCCGACAAGTGGGCATGGTGGCCCGGAAGATCGAGGGTGAGAGCCAGATCCGCTCCTGCTTCCTGTCCCAATGCGGACCCGAGACTTTGGAGCTGGCGATCCACCTCCCTCAGGATGTGGATGAAGTGCCGCTTGCTGAAATCCTCACAGCTCTGAGAAGGCACCTCCAGCCCAAAGTATCAATCTTCCCAGCCTGGGTGGCATTCCACCACAGAGAGCAATGGCCCGGGGAGTCTGTGGCAGACTACACTGCTGCGCTACAACTCGCTGCTGCCCCATGGAAATGGAACAATCTTGAAAAGGCGCTCCGCAACCATCTGCTGGCTGGCATGAGGGACAAAGATGTCCAACATCACCTCATGACCTGAAAGATGCTGACCTTAAAGTCTGTGCTGGATGAGGCACTAGCATCTGAGGCTGCACGGTCTGGAGTGAAGTTGTTCCGCCATCACCACACGACTGCGGGTGCTTCCGAATCATCTGTCCAGGCCCACCACTGTTTGTCCTCAGCATCCTCTGAATCCCCCAATTCAAACTCATCATCCGGGTCCAGCAACAACAAGGCCAAGGTCTGGAAGGTCCACCACAAGCATTGGGAGCAACACAGTGATCATGAGAAGAAGCCTCACCAGAAGTGCGACGGGTGCAGAGGTTGGCATGAGAGGCAGAGGTGTCTGTTCTGAAACACAGAGTGCCATAACTGCGGACGGAAAGGCCACATCACCAAAGTGTGCTGGCAGTGAAGAAAAAGGCCCCCAATGCCAGAGGCCAAGTGCAGCAAGCAGAGGGAGCCGTCCATCGCCAAGGTCCCATCAGGTTCACCAGACCAGAGCTAGGTGTCCAGTGTCAGAAACCGGTTCTACGCCGATCTCAAGCTGCAAGACGTGCCATTCCGGATGGAGGTACTTCATTCTCCATCATCCCTCAAAATGAATTCCTCCAGATTCCCCCTGCATCTCACCCCAAGCTGAAGGCATTCAAAACGTCACTAAGAGATGTTCAGGGGTGTCAGATTCCCTTCCTGGGGATGGAAGCCTTTACTGTGCATTTTAAAGTTATCCACACGCAACTGCCCCTAGTTGTAGTGAAGCAGGGGACAAACAGTCTGTTAGGGGTACAAATGGTTTGAACCCCTGGGAAGCCGGTTGTCTGGCATCATTGAAGTCACTGCACATCCTGAGGTCTTCAGGAAGGGGCTTGGGACACCCTGTTGATTTAGAACTTGGCCCAACTATTCACCCCATTCGCATGAAGCCTCATTGGGTCCCCTTTGCCCTCAAAGACAAAATTGAGGCAGAACTGGGTAAACAGGTTGGGCAGGGGATTTTGGTCCCAGTCAACTCCACCGAGTGGGAGACCCCGAGCGTCATGGCACTTAAAGGCAATGGGGAGGTCAGAATATGCGCTGACTACAAATGTACCATTAATAAAGCCAAACGCATATACTGTACCAGTTGTCAGCCACCTACTTGCCTCCTTGCATGGAGAGAACTGTTTTGCGAAGCTTGATCTTGCACAAGCATACCAGCATCTGTCAGTAACGCCCGCCGCTACTGTGGCACAGATTATTGTAACGCACAAAGGGGCATTGAAGGTTACCAGGCTGCAATTTGGGGTGAATGCAGGCCCTGGGATATTTCAGTATTTGGTTGAATGTTTACTAAAAGGGTTACCAGGGGTTCTGCCATACTTCAACAATGTCCTGATCACAGCTAAGGATGACATCAACCTAGCACCCAGGCTTGATAGAGTGTTAACCTGTTTTGAGTGGGCAGGATTGCTTCTTCACAAAGACAAATGTGTGTTTATGGCTAATGAAGTTGAGTTCCTGGGATACAGAATCACCCCCCAGGGCATTATGCCTTCTGATTCAAATGTATGAGCCATGCAGAATGCACCCAGGCCAACCTGTAAATCAGAACAGCAATCCTTCTTAGGTTTGCTCAATTTCTATCATGCATTCCTCCATCGCAAGGCATCAGTTGCTGAACTGCTGCACTGCCTTCTTAAAAAGGACAGTTTGGCACTGGGTCCAAGGCCAGGAGAAAGTGTTCCAGGAACTTAAGAAACTGTTAACTTCAGATGCAGTACTAACGCATTTTGACCCAAAAAAGCAGGTCATATTGGTATGTGATGCATCCCATGTAGGGGTTGGGGCTGTACTGTGTCACACGTTAGATGATAGGAGGGAAGGCCCTGTAGCATTCTACTCACGCTCTCTCTCCAAACCTGAAAGAAACTATGCCCAAACCGACAGGGTGGCACTGGCTATCATGGCAGGCACAAAGAAATTTCATGATTACCTCTATGGGAGGCCTTTTACTATCATGACTGACCACAAGCTCCTACTTGACATTTTTGTGAATGGAAAGCCCACTCTGCAGATCCTGTCTCCTCGGATGTTGTGATGGGCTATTTTCCTCAATGCGTACAATTTCCCTTTAGTGCACTGGTCTGGCAAAGACATCAGCCACTCTGATGCTCTTTCATGTTCACCCCTGCCCGAGCTCAGGGAGCTGGATTGCAAGATCAAGCTGGATCACCAGGTCCTAATGATTGAAGTCCTCGACTCGCCTCCGGTTGTTCCATCAGACATTGCCAAAGCCACGGGCGAGGACAAGGTTTTGACAAAAGTGGTTTCTTGAGTACAGAAGGATTGGCCAGCTACTCCTCCTGCTGAGGAATTTAAAGTGTTTCACTGAAAGCGTTTGGAATTGTCAATTGAGTGGGGCTGCCTTTCGTGGGGTCAGCGGGTGGTCATCCCTGTTACTCTCCACCACAAAGTATTGCAATTGCTCCACACCAGTCATCCAGGGATCGTCTGCTCAAAAGCGCTCGCCCGTAGTTATTTTTGGTGGCCCCTACTGGACCAAGATATTGAACAAGTGGTTGGCACTTGTGCCAGCTGCCAATGTTCTTGCCCCGAGCAATCTCACCTTCCCTCCCAGGAATGGGATTCTGCCAGGAGCCCATGGTCCAGGATTCATATTGATTTTGCAGGAGCATTCCAGGGGGCTGTATTTCTATTGGTGGTAGACTCCTATTCTAAGTGGCTCAAAGTGATCCAGGTGTCTAGCACCACTTTGTCCACTACGATCATGCATTTGCGAAGGCTGTTCGCCACGTTCAGACTCCCAGATGTTCTGGTGTCCGACAATGAGTCCACATTCACATCTGCTGAGTTCCAATCCTTCATGGAAAGGAATGCTATTAGGCACATCACTGCTGCTCCATTCCACCCTGCCACTAATGGTCAGGTCAAGCGGCAGGTGCACACCACTAAAGATGTGATGCAGCATATGGGGGAAGGAGATCTGGAATTACAAATCTGTCAATTTCTCCTCACATACAGGGTAACTCCCCTTGCCTCCGGGCTATCCCCTGCTGAATTACTACAGCAGAGGAAGCTCATGTCCTTGCTGGATAGGTTGGATCCCTCTAGGGTGGAGGATAAGGGTACTATTATAGGGATCGAGCACCAAAAAGGTATCTTGGCTGGGGACCCTGTCCATTGCCATAACTATGCAGCTTGCAGTCCAACATGGGTCCCAGGTTTTGTGCTAGTCCAAACTGGTCCTGTTTCTTACAGAGTCAAAACAGCCAATGGTCTGATCTGGAGACAGCATGCGGACCAGCTGAGACCCCGAGTATTGGACCCACAGGACGAGCACAGAAATTCAACGTTAGGGTTTGCCCCCACCCATGTTACCCAAGGGGCAGAGGTAATAGCCAGCAGCCAGTTAGTCTGGATCCAACAGAGAGTTCCAGGGATTGCTATGACTTTGGGGAACAGGGAGGTCTTACAGAACGCTCCCCCACTCAGGCTGAAGACTTATGGGTGTGTGAAAATGTCCCCAAATTGTTTTATCCCAAAACACTGGAATCCCAAGTTAACAATAAACATAGTTCTTTTGAGTCGCCCTCCACTCATGGAAAGCAAAGGAGGGCCTCTCAGTTATCATTTTCACCTCCACAATTAGAATTTGATTTAGAGCGATCCCCTGCTCCTTCCAATGACAAATGGGGCTATGATTTAAGTTTTCAAATGACCTCTCCTAATAGTCAAACTCTCACTCCAGCCGCATTGCCAAACCTACGGACCCTGAGCCAGCCCAACCAAGTGTCCGGCCAAAAAGAGAAACCCAACCACCATCCTGGTAAAGGGATTTTGTCTATACCTAGGGGGAGGAATGTTATGTATGACTAACTGTGTTAATTACATTTCAAACAGCCACTCTGCCTGCTGCAGAAGCCATGTAAATTACATGTCAAACAGCTGTGCTGTTTGACAGCCGCTGATCTTAGCAGCTTGTGTAATATCGCGAGACTTCAAGCGTGCACAATTCAAATGCCAAGAAGCACACAGTATAGCTGAAAAATGTATATACTCTTGTAACCTACGTTCAAATCACCCAATAATCTTTGTTCCCACTGTTTTGTATCAAGTTAAATGTGTATATAAGTCCCCGTTGTTCCCCTCTAAGTTGTGTTCAGACCCCAGAAATAAAAGAGCTGTATTTCACTACGCTGGTTGTCACCTCCAGTTTCTGAACACCAAAGTATCCAACTGTATATCCACATGACACTTGTGCTTGTCAGGATCCTCTTACTCACAAGTAGCACCTTTGCCTCCTCATAATGGGATCCCACCTGATACTGCCTGCTGTCCTGGCTAAACAGTCCAGGCTTTTAAAGCTTGCCTTCTCACTCCTGATCTAAATCTAAGTTGTAAGCAAGGTAGCACATAGGAAATTAAATACTCCAGGCATCTTCAGGTATTTTAAAATTCAGTGGTACTTCATACAACAATTTGAATCCGTTCCACAGGACTTGTTGTTGTACAAAACAATTGCTATATGATGCATGCATTGTATAGCAATTTTCCCTATGGGATGCATCGTACAATGATTTTTTCCACTAAGTGGTTTTTCCCATTGAAAAATTGTTGTATGGATTTTTTTCATAGGGAAATTTGTTATGTGTGATGCCATTTCCCCCCAAAACCTAATTGTTATGTAATTTTGTTGCTATACGGGGTGATTGTTGTATGAGGTTCCATTGTATATTGTAATCAGAGTAAGTTACAGAAGAATGTTCATCGAAAGGTCAGAAAGCATATCAAAATAAAGAAAGCAGCTCTATCGGGAAAGCTCAGGGGCCCTCTTTCTGGCTAAAGCACCTACATGTTTGCAGATCACCCTTAGCTCAAAAGCATTGGATCAAAAGAGTCTCTTGCCCCCTCCTCTGGGTTATATCTCCTCCCTCAGAGTCCACCTCCTTGACATTCCCCTAAAGGAATTTAGCCAATGATCATACAGCATGACATGTCCATCACACATTAGGCTCCATCTCTTCCAACCCACGAGGCCAGCATGTTTACACATTCCAATCACTCTGATATGCTCTAAAAGGCTCTCCCCCACATTGAAATCTCCATCTTAGATCAGTCTAAATCCAGGGCATAAATTCTGCCCTAACAGTGCTATCCAGGTCACACCCACATAGTTTACATACACACACACACACACACACACACACACACACACACACACACACACTCCCTATGTTTTTTTTAGGATATTAGAAAACTTCTGTAACATCCATCTCTTTTAAAACCTTGTTTCTCAGTAAAATGTCTAATAAAAAAGCACAATTCTGTAGGTTGTTTATTTGAAACCTCTGTGTCAAAAATCCTATTGCTGTTCAGAGAGAGATTGTATAAGTTGTCACAGCTAATTGATGAGGTATTCGAAGAGCCACACTTCCCATGTCTGTTTCATTTCCAAGCAACATGTTGCCTGCCTACACAATAACCTCAGATCTATACACTGACTGCTAGCTTTATTATGGGAAATCTAAGAAATGTTATGCATTCTGTATCTTCTGACTGCTAGCTAGGAAATGTGAAATCTAAGAAACCTTCTGTATTTTAAGTTTGTTTCTTGAACTTCTGTGAGGGGCATTCTTTTTTCAGAGTTAGGACTGAAAATGTTTTGCTTTCTGAGGTACAGAAGCAAGTTGTGCCCATTGGCTCTGTGCTATCTAAGTCGATATATACCACCCAACAACCTAAAATGTTGTTTCAGGATCTGAAGTAGAGAACCTCACAAATACCTCTCTCCTTCTATGGCAGGATAATTTGCTTATAAATAAAATGTAACGGAGTTCTCAACCATTTCACACCACAGGCTGGACCACTCCCCCTCAGACAGCTGAGTGGGCTGGACACGTGGTTTCCCCTGCTGTAAACACTGCCATAAACTGTGGTGGGCATGTATGCACATGCACAGGCGCATTTACAGCTGTAGTAAATGTGTCCACTTCTGCTACTGGGGTCATCACCACAGGCTGGATGATTTGCCATTGTGGGTTGGGGCCGGCCCATGGACCATAGGTTGTGAACACCTGATATACATAATTGTTAAATGAAGGTATATAATGTCCCACTTGATATAACTTTGTTAAGATTTTGTGTACATTTTCTTTTTATTTGTATTTTTATGTTGTTTTTCTATGTTTATTTTGAATAAAAACATTTTTAAAAGAAAGAAAATCATTTGCTTGGCATCAACAGTTTTGGCAAAATAAGGTTTATGTTTAGTTTTATTTGACTGGAGACTCATTATGAGAATAACTGTACCTCTGATGAAGAATTTGCACAATCACAAAACATATCAAGTATTTCCAAAGAAATAATAGGTGCAGATAATAATGTACACATTTTTTAAATTGCTAAAATGTGAAAAAATTAAAGCACAAATATGCCTTATTCAATGTGAAAAGAACAGACATTTTTTAAAATGTATAAATAAATACACATATTAATAAAAATCACAATATGGTGACATAGAAATCAAGCAATTGATTTTGACATATAGGAAATCAGTGTAGCAGAGAGAAGATTTCTGTCACGCTAGAACTCACTTCTTCATGCAAAGTGGCATAGTACAGATCAATGCATGCCATATCTCTTTTAGCCCTAGTAGTCACCCTCAGGCTAACTAACTTGTTTTAGATTTCCTTGATAGCAATTACATTTAGTGCACTCTCTGGGCCAGGCATTCGCAACCTATGGCCCATTGGCCAGACCTGGCCCCTGAAGCCAATGCATCATGCACTCAATGCCCTCACCAAACCAGGAAGTGGAAAAAACTGCACACCACTGGCATCTCACAAATATTTTTTTAATCATGGCTGGCAGGGCAGTGCCAGTGTCAAGATTAAAAATAGAATATGATTTTTAAAATAAAACACTAACTGAAATTCTAATGAATCAGATGTTCTTTCATATTTCCATGAACATTACTTAATGCACAGGATAAAAATGCTCCCACATATGAGATTTTTCCAAGAAAATGTAGGTTGGGGACAAAAAGTTAGTGGTCCTGGGGCAGTTTCTTAAACAGATATATGTTGCAACACTTTGTAACCAAGCCTGATTTTGGTCAGTGCCTAGATAGGGTCCATCTTAGAAAGGTCACAGCTTAGTGGCAGAACAATTGATTTTCAAATGGATATCTATATCTATATCGATATCTATATATCTATATCTAAATCTATATATCTATATATAGAACAGCTGGAGTTCATATATATAAGCCCTTATCAGCCGATGTGCTGACTTGGGTTTCTGGTAATTGAAGTCCAAGAAAACCTGGAGTATCAAGGTTTGCCATCGCAAGTCTAGGAGCATAAGAATATACATATCATCAAAATACAGTGTTTGAATATCTTTCTTTTCTGAGAAAAAGAAACAGGTTTGTTTGAGAGCAGAACTCCTCAACATCCTGTGAAATGCTAGAATCAAGCAAAGTTTGCCATCCATTTGAGATTCACCTAATTTGGCAAGCTTTAAGAAGTCTGAAGTGTCACAGCATGATGGAAAAGAAAGCACTTTCCCATGGTAGAGAAGAAATCAATACTCACTTGTAGGTTTTTCCTCCCTTTCCCTCTTCTCTTCTATGAGCCTATATGGTGTGGAGATTTCCTAGAAGCAAACAAAATGCATCAGCTGAAGAACAAAGGCCGAGGAGTGATATGCTCTGCATGTAAGTAATGATCAGAGTAACACAACCTTTACAGAGAGTGACCAACAAAGGTAATATTCATATATTGCGATTCACAATCACACTTGCACAGAGTGCACATCAAATATACAAAAGTTGCCTCCATCAATAAAACTCTTTCTCAAAGAAATGTAGACTGATGCTGTGTGTGTGTGTGTGTGTGTGTGTGTATGAAAGACAGAAAGAGAGATGAACTGCTATTTATGTTCAAAGCTAACATATACAAGGTTCTAGGTTGAAAATGATAGTGAGACTTCCTTGAATTCTATTGTACTTCCCTTAGGCTATTGGCGAGGGGGGACATGGGGATCTTCAAAAGAGTAAAGAATGCAGTTTGTCTAATGTCATTTGAAGATACTTTTATCTATCTTCTCCCCCTCTCCACACATCAGTTGTGTCTCTGAACACATTCTGTCTCTTTGTCTACTTAAATGGGGAGGGGGGAGGAACACCATCAGATTAACAATACTCAGTCTCCATAGTAAAGGCAAAACACAAATCACTTGTGTTTGCAAACCATTTGTGTTACATTACAGAATATTCTGATAATTGGCATCACAGATCTAAGGATGATGATTGTCATGATTCTTGAGTATCCATGGAAACTTATCTTAAGCTACTACAGCTCTTTCTCAGACATTCCTTTCAACTGATTCCTGCGCAGCTGCTTTCCCATGGGAAAGGACTGACAGCTACTGCAGGTGCAGTCCCACGAGGTACTGATTGACAGCTAGGTCAAGTGATTACACCACGAGGGAGATAGCTCTCTCCTCCAATCACAGAAACCAGTAGCTCTAACACCTGCAGATGAAGGTCATCTCAAGGATGCAAAGGTAGGAGGGAAATCTCCCTTTCCCTCAGTTCTTCAGTCCTCCTGGGTAGAAGGCAGAGGTCTGTCTCCTCAGGCTGGACTCTAAAACTTCCCTTAAGGGGTGATGGCTCATACCCTAGATGAGTCCCTCTAATCAAAGGGAACCCTACTAACTATATATTGCTTTGTACTTTGTCTTTGTCTGCCTTTGTTCTTTTTCAGATGCCAATGGAAAATAAAACTCTTTGTGAGTAATATCAACTGAATGGATGTCAGTTTATCAGGCTATATCCAAGTGCTTTGCTCTATGCCCCCACATGCTACCAATATATTAAACCACCGCATATTGCCTGTAAGCTACAGGTGGAGTTCTTTGAAGCTGATTGGGAAGCGGTACAGTGAGGTGACCTTAGGCTGCACTGGGAGAGTGCAGGATAAAGGCAGTTATCATAGCCTAAAGGATCAGTACATGCCTACTGTAAGCCAGCACCTGGTCGAGCGTTCAAGACATGGATGGCTAAATGGTTGGGATTCGAATCTGAGAGCCAGGAGGCTTTGTCAAGGCAAAGAGAGCAGCACTTTTGGCTCCTCTAAAAAGAGGGTAAGTTTAGCCTGCAACATTTTGTTTCCTTACAGGTATAAGGATGGATGAATCAGAGTCATCACTGGTTACCATAGAAGTGGAGGTGCCATCATCAGGGCAATCTTCCAGGAATGAGAACCGAGTGTTCCTATTCCATCCCATGATGGGACAAAGATTGTCAAAGCCCTTAGCCCTTCAGGAACTTCTGGGAATATGTGAGTCTGAGGAAGACGTGGAGGAGGAAACCCAGCAAGGGGAAGCGACGGGAGGGTCTGATCAACCCATCCTTGCACCACCCTCTGTGCATGGAGCCTCTCCAGATACAGAACCAAATCTGTTACTGTCCCAAACAAGCTATGTTGGCCAGGAGGAAGGGCACCAGAGACCTACTGAGTGGGAAAGGATCAGGTCTCAGCATCCAGTCTATCAAGTAGTGGATGAAGCTGCGGCTGAATGCGTCCCCCTCCATACCATGAGAGGCGAAAGTGTATGGGCGTAGGAAGAGGATCACCAGTTGGAGGAAGCTCGTAAGCAAGCTCGCCGGAGCTTGTCTTGGGAAAGTGAGGTGCCTGCATACCCCCCTACGGCTTCTGAATGGCTGTTGGACGTGGTATGTAAAACACCCTTTGAGGGGAATGTTACGGAGACCCAAAGGAGAAGTCTGATGGAAATCATTGAGCACCAGGTTCAGTGTGAGAAGATTCTCCGAAGGTATGGCCCCTCTAGTAGGGCATACCAGGTGCTTGAGGAAGCTATTTCAGCGCACCCTGTTAGACAAAACATCATGGAGGAGGAAGCACCGGGAGCCATTGTGGTGGCACCCTGAGCTCAGGAGAGCGGAATGGCAGCACCAGCGTTCTCGGTCCAGGTGGGGCTAGACGGGAGTGTCGAATCAGGAGATTGACACGAACTGGCACAGTTACTACAGAGAGTAGCAGAGCCAGTGGTCTCGATCCAGCCAGGATCAGACCAACGGGTTGGATTGAGAGCCAGACCCAAAGAGGCACAGAAACTGGGCTCCGGAACGGCTAAACTGTCCATTAAGCTACCAGGAGTCGTGATGCTTTCCTCAGGAGAGGGAGTGGTCAGTGCCCAAACCCCTGCAATGGAGCAGAAGAATCTACAGCAGAAGCTGCAGGATGAACAACAAAGGGCAGAACCATATTGTAACTATATCGTGAAATTTCAACAGCAGATTGTAGAGGCACAGGAAGCCTTAGCCTCCAAGCAAGCAGCCCGCCAAGCAGAGAAAGTGCCAGCCGTTTCACCACCGATGGAGGATGTGATCAGGCTTGATCAAATATATGGTCTCCTTCAATAGGAGCAGGTGGCTCGGTTGGCAGGTAATCTGGAGGGAGCGGTTGAAGCGGCACATCAACGGGCTAAGATAAAGCAGGAGATGGAGATGCCCAAGCTTTAAAGGAAGGAGAAGGGGCAGTGCAGTCAGCACCAGCCCAGCCCATACTGTCAGTGGTTCTGCAGCCTGCCGCACTAAATCCACTTCCTCAGATAAAACCGCCGCCCAGAGCCCCTGTACCTCAGCCTGTCCATCTACCGGTGCCACCAACGGGAGTTCTTCCCCCTCCTTCTTCTTTTCCACAGGTTCTGCTTTTAGCAATGCCAGGAGGAAACCCTCCCTTGTCAATGGGAGTGCTAGGAGGAGTTCCAGCAAGAACAGGTTGATTGGAGGATTTGATGGCAAATTACTTTGAAATGCAGATTTGCGTTATGCAAATGAAGCAGCAACTGAAACCTGTGACAGCCGATAATGCTGATTGGAAGCATCTGGCAATTCTGACAGACCCCCAGGACATTCTCTCTTTTCTTTCTAGGTTTGAACATGCATGCAAGGCAATGAAAGTGGATGAGATTGAGTGGCCAGGGCTAATCAGTATACAGCTGAGGGGTTCGATCCTGGACTATTTTGATGGATTGCCCAAAGATTATACATGGTCCCAAATACAAGATGCTTTGGAGAAATATTGTGCCATGGTCCCTGACATTCTGAGAATGAGATTCCAGGAGATCCAATGGGATGGCAAACAACCATTTGTTGCCCTCATGATTCAGCTGGCGCAAGCCTATGGCCGATGCATCCGAGCATCTAAAGTGGAGATGACACCAAGTGCACGAGCTTTCGTGCTGAAGGAACAGTTTATGGAGACCATTCCGCCTACTTTAAGACTGAGTCTTGCTGATAAGGAAATTGATGATCCTCAGTTGCTTGCCCAGAAAGCTGATATGATTTGGATCAGCATAATAAATGTCAAGAAGCAGATGCCTAGGACAGCCCAGTAATCAGGGAAATTCAAAGAGGCAAAAAGTCAGGCTTTTGTGAAGAAACCACCTGCATCGGGAGGAGCAAAGGAGCATGCGCCAAAATGGAACGGTAATAAGCCAAAGTGTAAGACGGTGCATGTTTCTAATATTACCTGTTATCATTGCTCCAAGCTAGGACGTACCCACCAGCATTGCCCTGCATTGCAGAAAGGTGCAATTCGACCAGCAAAGGAGAAGTCGGGAACAGTTACTTCCAGTTCCTGCATTGCTCAAGCGACAAGTCAAACAACTGATTCATCTGAGGATCAGCCATCACAGATGGGAATAGCGGTAACTGCCTGAGATTCTGCTACAGGTCCGGACACACAGCAAGTCCAACCAGCTCGTGAGTATAGCACTCATGTTGTTAGAGACTCTAGAGTAGCATTGCAGCTGAATATTACCACTGCACACACACAGACACCTACAGCTCTAGATCCTACTGAACTGCTAGGGAAGGATCTCTTGTCCAAAATGGAAGAGCAAAGATATGCCTTAGTGACTTTACTAAATGAACAGGGAGAACCATTTGTCTCTATTAAAGCATTTAAAGATTCTGGTTCTGATTTTTGCAGCATACATGAGAGTTTTGTTAAACCTGAACAGATTTTGCACAATTGTTATTTACCAATTGAAGGGTACCACCTAGAAAGTGGGAAGAAACTGGTTAATAGTCCTGTGGCTAAAATTAAGCTGAAATATGGTTGTTTCACAGGAGAAGCTCTTTGCTTGGTCCACAGGTCTAGTAGCCACCCTTCTCTACTTCTAGGACTTTCTGTAATGATTTTAGAGGAACGATTGAGCTCCAAGCAGGCCAATGTACTAAAAGTAGTAACCCGAAGTCAAAGCCAGCCTATGACTGTTCCAGATACACCAGAACCACCTGCTGGGCAGCCCAAATTTTATTGTTGGACTTTCTCTGAAAAACTAGACTATGCTAAATTTGCTAAGGAACAACAGCAATGCCCAACTTTAGAAGAGATTAGGCAAAAGGCTAAATTGAATTTGCCTTTGTCAGGTGCCAGGCCAAGCCGGTTCTTTTATTCAGCAGATGGACTTTTGTACAAACAGATCAAGTTGCCTAAACCTGATACAGGGACTAGAGACTTGCTAGTTGTGTCTCAATCTTTTCAGGACATTGTTCTTAAAATGGCACATGACTCACCGTTTGCATTGCATCAAGGAAGAAGGAAAATTCTTCAAAGAATTGCAGAACACTTCTTTTGGCCCAGGTGTACTTTTGATTGTAAAAATTTCATAAAAACCTGTTTCACTTGTCAAAGAATTGGGAATGTACAGTCTAAAACCAAAGCTAAACTTGGTGTATCTGAAATAGCAGAAAAGCCATTTCAGAGAGTAGAAATTGACGTGTTTGGTCCTTTACCTAAATCAAAAGGGGTTAAACAGTACTATTTACCTATGTTGATACTTTTACAAAATGGTGTGCAGCTGTACCCTTATCTTCAATTTCTGTATCCCATATTGCTAAAGCATTTATTGAAATTGTTAGTAGGTCAGGTTTACCTGTTGAAATTGTCTCTGACAGAGGTGGAGCTTTTGTCTCACGTCTCGTGCAGACTGTATGCAAATTAGCAGGAGTAGAACAAACTTTTTCTTTGCCCTACCATCCCCAATCCCATGGGAAAGTAGAGCTATGTCAAGGGTCATTGCAAAGATTGTTGACTGCATATGTACAAGATTTTGGAGAAAACTGGGTGGAAGGTTTACCACTAATTCTCAACACATACAGGTCAGACCCACACAAAAGTTTAGGGGGAACGACACCAGCTGAGATGTTGTTTGGGTTCAATCTCTGAGGGTCTCTCCATCTTCTCAAAGGAGAATGGGAAGCTCCAACCTCTGAATTGCCCCAACCAGTATCTAAATACATTGAAGACTTGCAGAAAAAGCTAAATGATATACATGCATTAGCTAAGAAACACCTGAAGTCAGCTCAGGATGTCACCAAGCTGTACTATGATCATAAAGCTAGACACAGAGATTTCCATCCAGGACAGCAGGTCATGGTTCTGAACCCGCATCCTGTTGGGCAGCTTCAAGTCCAATGGGAGGGTCCAGCCAAGGTATTGCAAAAGGTTGATGAATGTAACTATAAGATTCAATTTGAAGACACAAAAGTTTGTAAAATTGTTCATGCAAACTCCTTGAAACCTTATGTGTCCAGATCTAATGTACAAATGTTCAGAATTGCCGGTTCAAAATATTCAGGAGAAGAATGGGACTGGGTGAATGTTATGGAAGAATACCAAAATGCTGGAAATGTTGATTCTGTATATATTTCTGAAAATGTACCAGAAACTGAACGGTTAGCATTGAGAAATGTAATAGCTCAGTTCAGAAATTTGTTCACTTCTGAACCAGGTTGTACCAATGTCTTGTCACATGATATTCCTGTTACTTCTGAACCAATCTGGGTACCTCAATACAGGTTAGCTGGAGCCATAGAAGCTAAAGTCAATGAGGAGGTTGACAAAATGTTAGCTCTAGGTGTGATAGAGAAATGTGAATCACCTTGGAATGCTCCTGTGGTGTTAGCTAAAAAGAAAAATGCTCAGGGAGAGATTTTACCTGAGATCAGATTCTGTGTAGACTATTGCAAACCTAATGCAGTCACACCACATGATCGTTTCCCTTTATCCAGGAAAGATGACCTGAACCAGAAGCTAGCTGGATCCAAATGGGTCACAACTCTGGATTTAACAAAAGGATTTTGGCAGATTCCTCTGACACAGGAAGCAAAGCTTAAAACTGCTTTCTGCACTACAATATTGTTTTACCAAGATGCCTTTCAGTTTGAGAAACTCTCCAGCTTCCTTTCAACGGATGATGAACCATATTTTAAAGGGTTTACCATTCGCTGATGCCTACATCGATGATTTGGCCATTTATAGCCAAACATTTGAGGAACACTTGCAACACTTAGAAACTGTGTTAGCCTGACTACAAGAAGCAGGCCTCACAGTCAATGCTAAGAAATGTCAATGGGGACAAGCCAGTGTTATCTACTTGGGACACGAAGTGGGAAATGGAAAAGTCTCACCTGTAGATTCCAAGGTAGAAAGTGTCAAAGATTGGCCAATACCAATCACCAAAACACAAGTTAAATCTTTCCTAGGCATGATGAATTACTACAGGCACTTCATTCCTCAGTTTAGTGAGATAGCCACACCTCTCACAGAACTGACAAAAAGATCACACCCCACAAAGGTAATTTGGACACCAGAATGTCAAAAAGCCTTTGAGACACTTGAAGCTGAAACTGATTCAGGCACCCATCTTAGTGTCTCCAGACTATCAGAAACAATTTGTTCTGAAAACTGATGCTTCAAACACAGGTATAAGAGCATGTCTGCTACAAGAAGGAGAAGATGGGAAACATCACCCTATCTCCTACTTTAGTAGAAAACTGTTGCCAAGGGAACAGGCCTATGCAGTGATAGAGAAAGAACTTCTAGTCATAGTTTGGGCCATTACCAAGCTTAGAAGTTACTTATGGGGTCAAGAGTTCATTCTCTCAACAGACCACAATGCCTTAGCTTTCCTAAACGGGATGAAAACCAAGAAACAGCGCCTACTTCGCTGGGCTCTTCTCTTGCAGGACTTTTCATATAAGGTCTCTCATATCAAGGGAAAAGATAACATTGAAGTGGACTCTCTGAGCCGGATGTATAACAGTCAGGAAGGAGCTGAGGTCATTGAAATGGGTTGAAAGCCTGTACATATCTTTTTTCTGTACTTTGCTTTGCAGTAAGTAGCCTTAAGAGAAGCTCTGAGATCACTTAATGAACTCAGATGAGCTATTTTTGCAATATTGGTTCCATTGCTCAGGATCACCCAATCTTGAAGATGGTAGGTCCATGGGAGCATCCATCTTGGAAAGGGAGGGCTTGTCATCATCCTTGGGTATCCATGGAAACCTTATCTCAAGCTACTACAGCTCTTTCTCATACATTCCTTTCAACTGATTCCTGCGCAGCTGCTTTCCCATGGGAAAGGACTGACAGCTACTGCAGGTGCAGCCCCACAAGGTACTGATTGACAGCTAGGTCAAGTGACTACACCACAAGAGATATAACTCTCTCCTCCAATAACAGAACCCAGTGGCTCTAACACCTGCAGATGAAGGTCATCTCAAGGATGCAAAGGTGGGAGGGAAACCTGCTCCTTTTGTGCATATAAGCAGAGCCCTTTCCCTCAGTTCTTCAGTCCTCCTGGGTAGATGTCAGAGGTCTGTTTCCTCAGGCTGGACTCTAAAACTTTCCTTCAGGGGTGGTGGCTCATACCCTAGATGAGCCCCTCTGATCAAAGGGAACCCTACTAACTATATATTGCTTTGTACTTTGTCTTTGTCTGTCTTTGGTCTTTTTCAGATGCTAATGGAAAATAAAACTCTTTGTGAGTAATATCAACTGAGTGGATGTCAGTTTATCAGGCTATATCCAAGTGCTTTGCTCTATGCTCCCACATGCTATCAATATACTAAACCACCGCATACTCCCTGTTCTTTGAAGCCGATTGGGAAGCGGTACAGTGAGGTGACCTTAGGCTGCACTGGGAGTGTGTGGATAAAGCAAATTATCATAGCCTAAAGGATCGGTACATGGCTATTGTAAGCCAGCACCTGGTCAAGCGTTCAAGACGATGACTACTACTACTACTACTACTACTACTACTACTACTATTATTATTATTATTATTGTTGTTGTTGTTGTTGTTGTTGTTGTTGTTGTTGTTGTTGTTGTTGTTGTTATTATTATTATTACTATTATTATTATTATTATTATTATTATTATTATTATTATTATTATTATTATTATTATTATTATTATTATTATTATTGGCTGAAAGGATTTTTGCAGAGGAAACTCCACTCATGGGATACCCTAATGAGGCTCCTTTCATTTTCCCAAGAGCTGGGACAGAGACGGGTGCTCAATCCACCTGGGTCTTGAACTGCCGACTTGCCAGCATTCCAGCTAACAAGGTGAGTACCTATAATGCTTTGAGTGCAGACACTTGGAAATCTATCAGTTTTAGTTTCCCTTGTGTTTGTCCTTTAAAACATTTTCCCTCCTGCTCTGATGTTGGCAGGCCATCCTCTGATCCACACCACCATTGCAAGGTATTCTACATATCTCACCAAACTACAATTCCTAGGATTCCACAGAATGGAGCAAGAAGAAAGAGGCATCAAATTGCCATAACTATGGCCTGCAGGCTGGACCTGGCTCATTGCACCATTTCGTGTGGCCTGCCACTGCCTTCACCGCTACCAGAAGTGGAAGCAGATGCATTTATGACAGCCATAAAATGTACCTGCACATGCATAATTGTGCTTGTGCCTTCCATAGCACTGCTGTAAATGCACTAACGGCTGTCATAAATGGACTTGCGGCCGGCAGATCTCCCCTGGGCCATTCCAAAATAGAGCCACTGGCAGGAGGGTTGAGTCCTTGGCCTGGCCAGTGTTCCCCTTCCAGTGGCTCTACATTGGAACGGCCCGGGGAAGATCTGCCAGCTGCAAGTCCACTCGTCCCAGTGGCACTTTCTTCACCAAGGTCCGGCTAAAGCACGGTGAGGACTCAACCCTCCTTCTGCCAGCTCAACTTTGGCACTTGACTGTTGTTGACCTTATTCAGCATGGGGCCAAGTTTGAACTGGTGGAAGGATTTTACAAAAAGTACCAAAATTTAAACACAAAAATCACATTTAAACATCATACATCCAGATAAAAGCAAAACACACAGCAAAAAATAAATTTTTAAACATCACACAATAAAGAGAAGCCTTGTTTCTGTTCAAAAGATTTATTAAGTGAACCATTAAAGCCATGACTAACTGCTCAAGCAACGAAATTGTAAACATCAAAACTCAACATTGTGAACATGACACAACCATAGTTAAAACATTGTGAGATCTGAAAAAATATACACATTTCTCTACCCTACACATCTTTTTCCCTTTAGTAATTCTGTAAAAATTGCACCATTAAAACCATAAATAATAATTGCTCAAGCAATGAAATTGTAAACATCAAAACTCAACATTGTGGTCATGATGACACAACCACAGGTAAAACATTGCAACATCTGCAAGCATGAAAATCATTGCAATCTTAAACTGTTCTATAACTTTTTTTATATTTATTAAACTTTTAAAAAATATAAACATACAAAATAAAACAACATTACATCGCATTATAAAATAAAACACACAAAAACAAAACAAAGGAAAATATTTTTTTAAATGTAGAACACAAATGTATTGTATACTATGTTACTTTATTTATATGTTCGTAATATGTTAACATAACATTGAATACATGTAAATTGTTACTCTGTTTTTATCCAACCCAATAATACAGACTATTCCCAACATTTCAAAAACATAAAAAATAAGAAAAGGAAAAAAACCTCACCAAAGCCCTGGAGATTGCATTTGTCTTAACACAATATTAATACTTCCAAAAACTCAGTTGATCTGGCACTAGTTTACCACCTTTACCCTTGTACATCGTATATTCTACAAGTGGTTTCCATACAGCCCAACATTTATTTTCTTTAATTATACCCTTTTTTTTATTCAACCCCCATGGAAGTTTATAATTCAATGCAATATTCCAAGTTTCTTTATACCATTCCTCCACTTTCAAAATTGAATTATTCTTCCAATTTCTTACAATGCATTGTCTTGCAATTGTCAAAAAAAATAGATAGTAACTCTTTTTTATTTATATCTATATCAATATACTCAACCTCTGTCAATAAGGTGGTGCACGACTCCAGCGTAAAGTCACAACCCATTATTCCCGATATTTCCTTCTCTATCTTTTCCCAAAATTCCTTTACCACATTACAACTCCACCACACATGCTCATAATTTCCCCGTGAGTTATTACATCTCCAACAATTTTCCCCTTTTGTATTATTAATTTGATGTAACCAAACTGGAGTCAAGTACCACCTCCACAGCATCTTATAATTATGTTCTATAACCCTAACTGACAAAGTTCTCATAATCCTTTGCAGGCGCACCCCCCAAAGAAAGACTCAGACACCAGTATATGGATAAAGGCATTGGGCCACTTTTATTGAATAATGCCCTAGTCTGAATTATAACTTTCAATTGGTATTCATCCAATTGTAATTCTTAAGGCAAGCAGGCCGCAGTAACACTGGTAAGGTTCCTCCCAAAATTGCCAATGGCAATTGGCTACAATGTATCCATTGGTATCAATTTGTTGGTTGACAAAAACAAATTGTTGACCGGAGTCAATAAACTATCTACTGACCCCACCCTCTGACATGTATCCGTCAAATCACGGGGTGATGCATGCTGAAAAGCTCCTGCCATCACCCCTTGCCTGGTTCGTCGTTGACCGGTCAAAGTTATTACACGTGTACCAGTCTAAGTGTTCGCCAGTCAATTGTGAACCTGCCGGATACCTATGGGTCATAAATATTTACCTTACCAGTGCTACCCGCCTAAGTGACCAAAGTCAAGAGAAACCCCTATGTCAAACACTAGCAACAGTGTGGGATGGGCAAAAAAGCCAGAACCCAAGGGCCAATTGTAGGTTCAGGCCAAAAATTCCCACCCGGCCCCGAAGCGACCAAAATATCTCACTGTTCACTAGGGAGGGGGTGGAGGGAAAAACTTCTCCTCTCCGTCGCTATTTCTAAAATGGCAGCTTGTCTGCCTCGTGGCCACCCCTTTTATAGAGGGGTGGCCATGCCCCCTAACTCACCCGGATGTCTGAGTCCAGGTGGGGGGGGGCACAAAGAGCGTGGTGGCCATTTTGGCGCCACGCTTTCATTGCAGGCGCACCCCCCAAAGAAAGACTCAGACACCGGTATATGGAAAAAGGCATTGGGCCACTTTTATTGAATAATGCCCTAGTCCGAATTATAACTTTCAATTGGTATTCATCCAATTGTAATTCTTAAGGCAAGCAGGCCGCAGTAACACTGGTAAGGTTCCTCCCAAAATTGCCAATGGCAATTGGCTACAATGTATCCATTTGTATCCATTTGTTTGTTGACACAAACAAATTGTTGACTGGAGTCAATAAACTATCTACTGACCCAACCCTATGACGTGTATCCATCAAATCACAGGGTGATGCATGCTGAAAAGCTCCTGCCATCACCCCTTGCCTGGTTCGTCGTTGACCAGTCAAAGTTATTACACCTGTACCTGTCTAAGTGTTGGCCAGTCAATTGCGAACCTGCCGGATACCTATGGGTCATAAATATTTACCTTACCAGTGCTATCTGCCACACGGGGAGGCTTCAATGAAGACTCACTGCCCCCCCCCCCGACCGTCAGCTCGGTCAACAGGCCTGCTTGCAAATCTTCCAAAAAGAGGTTCATACCTCTAGCCGACAGGTGGACCCCATCCCCTGCATAAAGATCATAATTTTGTAAACTAATGGTGGGGTGTCGGATGACCATCCCCAAACCCTTGTCTGTCAAGAACCGGGCAACAGCCCTGTTCACCGAGCGGCGAGCACGGTCAAGGGCACGGAGGTCAATACCTCCCCTGTAAGAATGACGCGGTATGATGTCCAACCATAGCAGCCTTGTGGACGGCCACACATAATGCAAATAAGCTACGTCACTGCAAATCGTGAATTTTAAAGAAAGGCCAGTGACCTGGGCGAGGTCATTGCCTCCGAGGTGCAGTACAAGGACATCAGGCGGTTCAGCATCCCTGATGGAAAACAGGAATGGCAACAGTTCCTGCCATCTCATTCTGCGCTTACCGTACCAACGTATGCGTGCGGTTGCACGCAGTCCAAGCTGGGGTCCCCACTGTGTCGCCGCAGCATACTGCGCTGCCCAGTGCACGTAACTGTGGCCCACCAGCCGTACTGCCACCGGTGTGCGGGGACACACAGGGTCTGTAAAAGAAGAAAGAGAACAATGACTTAAATGGTACTCATACTTGGAGAGGGCAAACATATAATGCAAAACGCATAGATCCCCATCTTCCCATAGGGCGTATATCAGCCTCAGAGTACCCAAATGCAGCCGCAGTGGATGCAGCACCTATCCTAAATGAATGGGTGCCCTAACGAGCCCCAGGGAGGCCAACACTGGATAGCGCCATACCGGTCACCTTCCAAAATTGAAATTTAGTAAGGTGGCAGAAAAATGGGCCAGGGTGCGTGCCACGCACTGCCAAGAACTCCTGTAGGGCACCAACCGGACAGATGTCTGCAATGGAACATCGTAGCAGTCTAACTCCACTGCCTACGCTGTGCTGATCAACTTTTGAGGACCGTATCCTCAACTGAGTCCACTCATTAGAGACATAGACATCGTCGAGTTCCAGTGCCCTACGAGTCACATCCGCCTTAGACAGTAGTACCAACTCACTGATGCGGAACGCTCCAAAGAAGGCCACCGTGGCAGCCGCGTGAAAAAGAGCCGCCTCATACCTATCAAAACACAGGTTATGCCAGCCTCGTGCAAGGTGGGTAAGCACCCCCGGTGAAATTGGGTGGCGAGTATCCGGGCGGCGGCCACGTTCCTGTGTCCACCCCTCCAAAACATGTCGTATGTGGAAATCATTCACGCAGTCAGCAAAACCCCTCACCTTGGCCATAAATGCCAGTGCTGGGTGCCAAAGACATGCCGATCGCCCGGTTCACCTCTCCTTGCCAAATGTCCAAATCTCGGCCGGGAGTGGCGAGGGGAATTCCTCTGCTTCCGGAGCCAAGGCACGGAACCGGGGGATCTGCAGGCGGGATAAAGCATCAGCAATATCATTATTAATACCTGGTACATGTCTGGCCTTAAAAAGCACATTCAGGCGTAGGCTACGTAACACAAACTGGCGGACCAACACCATCACTCTAGGTGACTTAAACGTCTGAGCGTTGACAATGTGCACTACGGCAGCATTGTCACACCAAAAATGGACCACTGAGTCGGCCCACTCCTCGCCCCATAGCATCAAAGCTCCCAGGATTGGAAAGAACTCAAGGAATGTAAGATCGCGGAGGCGATCCATGCCCCGCCATGCTGGAGGCCATTGGCCATAAGCCCACCTCCCCTCAAAGTAAATCCCATATCCCAGGGAGCCGGAGGCATCCGACTGTAATTCGAACCTAGGGGAAACTAAAAGGTCGGATCTCCAAAAGGAGACCCCATTAAATTCCCACAGGAATTTAAGCCAAACCAAAAGGTCAGCCCGCATGCCACTGGTCAGTCGGACCCTATGATGGCGCTGTGACAGGCCAGACATGGCGTCGCATAGGCGCCGCGCAAATGCTCTGCCGGGCGTGACCACCCTGCAGGCAAAGTTAAGATGGCCATGAAGTACCTGAAGCTCACGAAGTGACACTTTATGTTTGGCCAGCAAGGCCAAAATCATCGCGGAGATCCGGGTGACCTTGTCAATGGGTAACCGGGATGCCTGTGCGACAGTATCAATTTCAATACCCAGAAATGTGAGCGTTGTAGATGGGCCCTCGGTCTTTTCGGGCGCTAAAGGGACACCCAGTTCCCGCATTAGCGTCTGAAATGTAGTGAGGAGACGCGTGCACGTGTGCGAGCCCCGTTCACCCCAGAACAAAAAGTCATCGAGGTAATGGGCTACAGACTGAGACCCGGACCTGCGAACAAAGGCCCACTGAAGGAAGGTGCTAAAACGTTCGAATGCTGAACATGAAATAGAGCAGCCAAAAGGCATGGCCTTATCTACATAAAACTTCCCTTGGAATCTAAAGCCCAATAGCTCAAAGTCCCCCGGGTGCACTGGCAGTAATCGGAATGCCAATTTAATGTCACATTTTGCCAGGAGGGCACCAGGACCACAAGAGCGCACCATCCGTAGGGCTTGGTCAAAAGACGTATACCTGACCGAACAAAGGTCATCAGGAATAGCATCATTGACAGAGTAACCCGCCGGGTACGATAGATGGTGGATTAAACGAAATTCCCCCGGGGCCTTTTTGGGTACTAACCCCAGAGGGGAAACCTTCAGGTTGGGGAAGGGTGGTACAGAGAAGGGGCCCGCTACCCTCTTGGCCTCTACCTCTTTGGCAATACTCAGGGCGGCCACCTCCTCCCTACCCTTCAGAGAAAGTAAATTGGGGGCATCTTGGACTCCCTGCACTCCTTTGAATGGGATACGGAAGCCCCACTGGAAACCCTCCAGGAGGTACCTCGCGTCCTCCCTCCTTGGATAAGTTGAGAGCCATCGCTCCAACATATACACATTAACTGGGGAGGGGGCCTTTTGACTGGCTAGCTCCATCAGCAGAAGCTCTGCCCGCTCCCTGTCCACCTCTACCTCTGCCCCGTGACCCACCGGCCCACGGGCACGCGGTGGTGGCGTGGGGGCCAGCGCAAGAGGGACACTCGTGTTTATATCATCACTGCCGCTTATTGCACACGCCATTAGCCGAGAAGCTCCAACACAGCAAGCGGGCTGGAACCCCCTGCCCCGCCGGCTGGCGGGGAGCCTGTGTTGGAGCAGCTCGCTGCACGGCATGGCCACAATGGTACCTATCCCCAGGCGCCGGACGCGTGGGGGTCATGTACAAGAGCCACAATTTCTGACAGGGCTCATCCCATCTCATCTCCGGGTGTAGGGGCACCCTCATTCTAAATTCCTCATCGTAAGCCAACCACGATGGGCCAGGGAAATCCACCATCGCCCTGTAAATATTGTCCAAATATTGGACCATAGGAATGGCCAGATCAGGCCGGGCCCTAAGGTATACCGCCATATAAATAAGATATGCTGGCAACCAGTTGGCCCAGGTGCGCGGTGGCTTACGACGATGGGGCAGCTCTTTGTCTCTGTCGTCCTGTCCCTCTCTCTCCTCCTTAGTGGGCTCACCATTCAATAGGGAGAATATATCCACGTACTCCCCCCGCCAAATCTTTTCCCTCGTGACCTGGGACAAATGATCACCAAGGGGCAAGGAATAACCAGCCGTCGGCAAAGCCGTCACCAGCACATTAGGCATATGGGGCATACGCAGCGGGACCTGGACAGCCCCTGCAATGCCTGGCACTGCCCCGGGGGCAGAAACCCCCGCCCTCAATGAGGTGCCATTATGGAACCAATGGGCACTGAGATAGACTGATAACTGATGCCCACTCGCCTCAACTTGACGAGGCCAGGGCCACTGAACCCCACCACTGGAAGTGGGCTGTGATGTAGGTGCACTAATTTGAACCTGATAATCACTCGGTGCACCCCCGTGAGCCGCCCCCACTGGGGATTCCGGCCCACGGCGGGCGTCGGAGCTCGCGACCGGAATCGAGCTCTGGGGCCACACCTGACTGCTCCCTGTCTGCAGCTCTGGATGAACAGGGAGCTGCGAGACACCGGCAGGCGCAGGCCGGAGCGTCTCGAGCAGCTCAACCCGGCTGGCCGCCTGGTGCAGTGTGGCAGCTGTCGAGGTAGCCGGAGGACACAAAGGGCCCCCGGCAGAGAGAGAAGGGCCCCCTCCCATAGGGTGCTGTGCAATCCCCAAGGATCCCTCCAGCACTGCTAAACGTGCTAGTAAAGCATCCACTGCTACAGATCCCCCAGCATAAGGTGGGCCGGGTGGGCTGGAAGGCCCACCAGGCATTTGAAAAGGAACACCGAAGTGAGAGCCTGGGCCAGAATAGGGCCATGTCCAAAACTCCAGCCCATGAGGGGCCGGAGGAGGAATGGGTTGCGCGCCCGCACCAGGCCCTCCCCCGCTGTCCTGACCCATGGCCGGCAACTGCGGGCCGAGGGCCAAAGCCCCTGAGGGGCCGGCCTGAGGCTGGCCAGCCAAGGCCGGCTGCCAAGTACCAGCCTGAATCACCCCACCGGTATCGGTGGGCAAGGCTGGGATAGTGCCCTGCCGCGGGGGCGCAGCCCTGGTCCTCCGACCTGATAGCTGCCCCCCGTCCTGCGCAGGGCCCGAAAAGGTCCTCCCCTTTGGCCACGGTTTCATCGCCTTCCGTTTGGGAGGCATATCTTCGAAGAAAGAGCAGGATCCCTTTCCAGGGATCGAAAACCTAGCGCCAAAAGCACAGAGCAGCCAGCAAGCTAAAGGCTCTGTGCTAATCCTCCCTTCCCAGCCGGGAAGGATCAAGGGCTAAACAGCCAAAGACTACGGACAAACAGCGACGGAGAAAACTTCTCCTCTCCGTCGCTATTTCTAAAATGGCAGCTCGTCTGCTTCGTGGCCACCCCTTTTATAGAGGGGTGGCCACGCCCCCTAACTCACCCGGATGTCTGAGTCCGGGTGGGGGGCCCCACAAAGAGCGCGGCGGCCATTTTGGCACCGCGCTTTCATTTTCTCCATTTACTTTTCCATTTTACTTCCGTAATATTTATGTTAAATTCTTGCTCACAAATTACTCTCAAAGTATATTGTGGATTTCCTTCCTGATTTAACATTTTAAATCCAAAATTCATGCTGTAATTCCACCAGTGCCTCCATTGTCAGCTCCAGTTCATCTGCCTGGACCAACTCAGTGACATTGCAGGCGCACTTCCCAAAGAAAGACTCAGACACCGGTATATGGATAAAGGCATTGGGCCACTTTTATTGAATAATGCCCTAGTCCGAATTATAACTTTCAATTGGTGTAATCATCCAAGTGTAATTCTTTAAGGCAAGCAGGCCGCAGTAACACTGGTAAGGTTCCACCCAAAATGCCAATGGCAATTGGCTACATGTAACTATTTGTATCAATTTATTTGTTGACACAAACAAATTGTTGACTGGAGTCAATAAACTATCTACTGACCCCACCCTATGATGTGTATCCATTAAATATCAAGTTGATGCAGGCTGTGAAGCTCCTGGCATCACCCCTTGCCTGGTTCACCCTTGACCGGCCAAACCTATTTCCCCTGTACCTGTCTACGTGTTGGCCAGTCAATTGCGAACCTGCCGGATACCTATGGGTCATAAATCTTTACCTTACCAGTGCTATCCGCCAAAAGTGACCAAAGTCAAGGAACCCCTTTTCTCAAACACTAGCAACAGTGTGGGATGGGCAAAAAAGCGAGAACCAAAGAGCCAATTGTAGGTTCAAGCCAAAAATTCCCACCCGGCCCCAAAGCGACCAAAAATTCACACTGTTCACTAGTGAGGGGGTGGAGGGAAAAACTTCTCTGCTCCATCGCATTCTAAAATGGCATCTCAGCTGCCTCGTGGCCACCCCTTTTATAGAGGAGTGGCCACACCCCCTAACTACCCGGATGTCTTAGTCTGGGTGGGGGGGCCCAAAGAGCGTGGCAGCCATTTTGGTGCCACGCTTTCATTCTCTGCAGTCACATCTAGCCCCATAGCCTGGCCCAAGGACACAATCTCTTGCACCACTTCTGAGTCTTCTTCTGGTGCAAGAGCAGCAAGCTCAGGTTACAAAATACTGTCAGGTCAGAGGTTGCACCGGGCTGTGTTGAGTTTGTGTTGGCTAACTAACCATGTCTCAGGCATGAGTGATGAGTTTCAATGCTGCTGACCATGTCGAAGTGGTCCCTACAAGACTCCTGCAGGGTGAGATTGGTGCTGTAAATCACCTCGACACATCACCTGAACAGCTCTCTGGTGTACAGTTTTTAAAGTTGGCAATCACCTGCTGGTCCATTGGCTGTTGGTGTGGGGTGGTGTTTAGAGGCAGGAAGACCACCTTGATGAATTTGAATTCATCCAGCAGGTCGTTCACCAGGCCTGGTGGATGAGCAGGAGCATTGTCCATAAGGAGGACAGCCTTCAAAGGCATGTTCTTGGCCTGAAGTTACCGTCACACTACAGACCCAAAAACTGAATTCACCCAATCAGAGAAAATGGGCCATGTGACCCATATCTGAGGGGTGGACTGTCAATAAACACCCAACCGGTCCTTGTCCACTTTGTGTTTTTTGAAGGTCCTTGTGTTTTTGGAGTGATAGACAAACAGAGGCTTGATTTTAAGGTCCCCACTTGCATTAGCACAAAACAAGAGGGGCAGAAGGCTTGTGGTCAGGCAAGGTGATGGTCAGGCAAGGTGTGGTCAGGCAAGGTGGTTAATTTAAAAATTAATGTAATTTCAATTTTAATTAATTTTTACATTAGTATCACCACCGCCTCACCAAAGCAACTCCGGGTGGCTCACAATTAAAAGACATAAAACATAAACTATACAATAAAAACATTTAAAACCATTCCTCATTAAAAAGAAACCCATCTGTTACATCCATAAAAGAGAGGGAGGATCTAGTTGTTTATTCAGATGAGCCAGTGGGCTAGGGTCACCTCTCCTTCAGTGCCCTATACCTGCCCAGCTAGCCAAGTTTTAAATCCTTTCCTGAAGGGCAGCAAACGTCTATTTTGGCATCATCTTCCAGAACACTCCTGTTTCATCACAATTGAAGACTGGCTAAGGAACGTACCCTTCCATATTCATTAGCTCAAGGAACTCCACAGAAAATTTGTCAGCAGACATAATGTCTGAACTTGCAGCCTCACCATGCCTGACCACACTGTAGATGCCCAACCTGGTCTTAAAATGAGCAAACCAGCCTCTGCTAGCCTTGAATTCCTCTTCATTGGGTGCTGATGGTCCTGCCTGGTTCCTGATGAGGTCTGCATACATGGCCATACTGACAGAGTCTATGGCACCGTTGGTTGTCCTCGATCCAGATGAGTAGCAACTTCTCCACCTCCTCAAGGTCTTGTGAATGTTGCTTGGTGATGATGGTAGATGCTTTCATCATATCCCTCCCTAGTATCTGCTCTTTGGCTTGGTTGGTTGAAATGGCTGATGAACTCTGTCAGGGCAGGATTTGTGCCCTGGTTCAGCCTTGTTCCAAGATGGAGATTTCCATGCATGGGAGGACCTATAATACATACCTTAGAGGGATTGGAATTTGAAAACATGCTAGCCTCATGTGTTGGAAAAAATGAAACCTATTTGTGATGGATATGTTATACTGTGTGGTCATTGGCTGGATTCCTATAGGGGAATGGCAAGGGGTTGGACCATGTGTGAGAAGATAACACCCAGAAGGAAGAGCCAAGACATTCTCTTGATCCAATGCTTCAAGCTAAGGATGAGCTGCAAACATGTATGTGCTTAAGCCAGAAGGGGGGGCCTGGGCTTGCCCATTAGAGAAGCTTTCTTTGCTATGATGTGATTTCTGAACTTTTGATAAACTTTCTTCTGTAACTTACTCTGATTACAATATACTTTTAAAATACCCAAAGATGACTGGACTGTTTACTTGGCTACGTGCCACCTTATATACACTAATGTAGTATCCTGGGGTGCTTAGCTAGAGAAATGGCAGTTCAGAAAGAGGAACCAACCACTGGTGGGCAAGAAGACCTACTCATGCGTAAATGTGTTTCTGACATGGTGGCAGTGGTGGGATAAAAACTATAATGCTATCAAGATAAGGATCAGATAAGAATCACACCTCAGACAATTTAATTTAATTTAATATTTCAACTTGTTCGCCACCCCCTCTGGCAAGCCCGACTCAGGGCGGCTTACATAATTTAAAACCCCATACAGTAAAAGCAGTTAAAAAAACCACCCACATTAATAAACCCACCTACCCCGAGAAGCAGAGAGAGGGTACATCTCATGTTAAAAGCCAGCAAGCAGGAGCCACATTACTCTCAGGGCTCCATACCTGCCCTGCCAGCCAGGTCTTAGGTCTTTTCCTGAAGGGCAGCAGCTCTATCTGCAACCATAGCTCTACTAGCAAGAGGAGAGAGCACCGAGCCCTGAGGCACCCTATATTTGAGGGGCCTAGGGCTGGACCTCTCACTCTCCAACCACACCGGCTGGGTCCAGCCCTTCAGGAATGAGGAGAACCAGGACAACATAGTGCCCTGGATCCCCAACCCCTTGAGCTATCCCAGAAGTATACTGTGGTCAACAGTATCGAAAGCCACTGAGCGGTCAAGGAGAGCAAGAACAGATGGGTGACCGCCATCCCACTCCCACCAGAGATCATCCATCAGTACGACCAATGCTGTATCCATACCATACCTGGGTCTGAATCCTGACTGAAAGGGTCCAAATAATCCAATTCATCCAGGACACCCTGCAACTGACATACCACTGCCTTCTTCAGGACCTTCACTAAAAAGGGGAGGTTGGAGACTAGACTATAGTATAGCTATGTCAAGAGATGGTTTTTTTCAGGAGGGAGTGCACCAAAGCATGTTTCAGAGGTGCTGGAATCACCCCCTCCTGCAAAGATGAATTTATTGTTGCTCTGACCCAGTTACCTGTCACCTCCTTGGTGGCCTTCACCAATTGTGAGACTGTTGTGATCCCAAGATCCAGTAGTGTCCCGGCAGAGATCCAGAAGAAGGGAAGATAGTCCCTGGGGTTTGTGCAGTTGTTGATGGCTGGACAGAGTTACAGCTAGTTTGGGGAACTTTGTAAGGCTAGAGAATCACCTGGAATCTAGAGAATCACCTAGAATCCATCCAAAAGTCTCCAGAGGAATGATAACACAAAAGGCACAGAGGCAAGGAGACCCAGATGCCGTGGATTGTTTTCACAAGCTGAGAAAACATCTTCCGTGGTGCGAGGTCAACAGGCTACACATTCCCTGGGCTGCTTACCTAGGAGGGCAGCAGCTCAGAAGCAAGAACCAACTACTGGTGGGCTGACGTCCAACTCATGAGTAAAGGCATTTCCTGACAAACTCCATCCATATTCTTTGGCTAGATCAGCCACTCTCATCCCATCAGCATGTTTATGAATGATGTCCTTCTTGACCTCCAGAAGGATCGGCTCTCTCTCTCTTCCTTTTGGCACCTGCCACTGATTTATTTGATGCCATGACGACAAAGGCAATAAGTGAAAAGGAAAAATAGGTTTTACACAAACACCCCACACCAGAGAAATTTGAATTGAACAGTAGAAACCATAAAATCCATAAACTCATATGTGGGGGAAAACAGAGAAATTTAAATTAAGCCAGTAAAATCACATTTTAAAATTAGGAAAAATTAAATTAAGGTCCCAGACCAGCAGAAACTTCCAATGAAAGGCAGAAAATAGCATGCATGCACACATTCCCATAAACCTACAGTGCAAAATTAGCAATAAAACCAACAGTTAAAAATTATCAAAATATTAATAAACATTAATAAATGCAGTACTGTAAATACAAATTATTAAACAATCTAATGACAATGATAAATCAAAGTTCCCTACCTTTTGAAGTCTTCAAGAAATCAGCAGGAAAAATTCAAAAAATCCAAAAAAATCACAAAAATTCAAGGGAAATTCAAATTTGGCGCCAAAACTCCCTAGCAAAACTCAGCTCAAACTCCTCTCCAGACCACTACAAAACACCCACAGGTTCTACAATGCCAGCAGGTGGTCTTTTATACCCCTAGATGTAAAGCACTCAGGATTCGCTGCCAATAAACTGGGGAAAAATCATAAACTGGGATGGCATTTACATGGGATTTGCCATTGTAAACCACAGCAAACGTTAACTGAGGCATTCGTAAACTGGGGTTTTACTGTATTCTGTATCCCAACTTTAAGCGTCTGAGAATTGTCCAATCACCAAGCAGGTTTTCTAACCTCTTGTCACTCCCATCTTAGCCTTGGGTTCAGGACCCTGTGATTCAGGTTTAAGTTCACAATAAGGTCCTTCATTTTGAAAAGAGAACTGAATTAGGCCAACTGGACAGATCCTGAACTTGGATGACCAATAGGGAGTCACCCCCTCAGTCAGATAAAGGATTTCAGAATAAGGTTTCTTGTAGAAGGATTCGGGCCCTAATCCTTCAGCTAGGTAAATTGACTGGGCCTTGCCAGCCAACATTTTTGCCTGGTAACTTTCTTTCTCAATGTGTCAGCTGCCTGTGCATGACAACGGGGGGAAATGGTGGAAAGAAGTTGGGGAGGGACCAGTGCCTTGTTTTTGCTGGAGGTTGGAAAGAATTACTGGCATGGGAAAAAGTTAGAAAATTAACAAGAACAGAAGTCTGTTTGGTTTGGTTTTGAGTACATTCCTATTCAACACTCTCTTGACTCCAAGATCTGAACACTTCAGGACCTGGATAAATGACTCTATTATGTTTGATTTTCCCCACATTCATTTCCTCTATATTCCTTTCTTTTCAAATGAGAAATAAAACATGAAGTTCAGCAATTTTAAATCAAAACTGGAAGGAGACAAAATTCTAATTCATTCCCAGTCAAACAAGGAGAGATACACAATGGAGATAGATTCATAACAAATAGATCAATGGGAATGGGTGTGACAGATTGTGTTTGTTTGACAGTCTTGTCTGTGCCAAACTTGTGTATGTGTCTATAGCAACCCTTGTTATAGTGATATTCCCTATTTCTGGGTATTCAGTAGCAGTAGCACTAAGGAATTGTGCGTACAGATACTAACATGAATCCAAGTAACTTTATGAAAGGGCCATTATTTTGGATTGACACTTGGGTATAAGCCTGTTACATGTCATGGCATTTCTTTGTCTGTGTTTATATATGTGTATGAATTTGGTTGGAGATTTTGGTTGGTTTGCCTATTCTGTTATAAATTATTTATTTCAAAATAGTGCTGCCCTCATTGTGCAAAATTCTTAAGGGAAAGGAATAGAAACCTGGATGAATGACAAGCTATCTCAGAGTGTAGGGAGTCCTACATGTCAGAAGGAGTATGTACCTCCACTACTGAATGTTCAGCAATTCCTCTTTCAGTCTTAAGATCTCCTAGACAGGTTGTTCTAAGAGTGTTCCGTATTTTTAGCCAGAGTTTGGTAGTATTTCAGTACTTCAAGGAACTGCTGAGCATCACAAGGCATCCTAACTAGGGTGGTGTAGAGGTAAATGCTCTTGTTGACTGAAAAACAATGGCAGGTATAAATGAAAAGTAATATGGTCTTATGAAATGACGGACAAGCAACTTTCCTGCTCTGTTTTTGCTTCAGAGCCTAAAATTTTCAGAAATTAATTGTTAACACAATATAGGAAATCTTTGCTTATTATCAAAGCAAAACTAAAAGTTGCCAATTTGCCAACAAAGCCATTGCTCAGAAGAGACAATTTACATTCCAGGCAACTGAAATCCAAAGATGTAAAGGGATGTCAGTGAATCACAGCTATATCATCTAGAGCAGTGTTTCCCAACGCGGGGCACATGCCACACAGGGAGACTTCAATTCCCATAGGCATAAGTCAGTACTTTGGCTGATGTTTTGGAGAACTGAATTCAGCTTCTGGGAATTGAAGTCCAAAAACCAAAGGTTGAGAAACACTGATCTAGAGAAAGTGTGGTATATATTCAATGGCTATCAGGTTTGGATTGTTTTTCATAACAAAACTGGTGCCATATGTTGTTTTGGGGTTTTAGGGCATCTCATTCTAGTTTTTGAAAACATATTGGAAAAGGATATTGAGAGTGAAAGCAAGAAATTATTCAGACAGGCATATCAAGATGCATAATAGAGGATGAAGAAAAGCACAACTGAGAGGCAAAATGTCTGACATATTAGGTGAGATTTTTAGTTTTGAGATACTTTTTAATTATTATTTTTAAAATTTCCCTAGAACACGACTGAGGTATATGCTAAAGCGAGAGTATTCAATGTGTGTGTCTAGGTCAATTTTGACATATAGATCAAGAAACCACTTTTAATCAACAAAATTTCTGTTAAAATGTAAAATAATTTCAAACATTTGACACAACCAGTGATGTGTTCCTGATTTGTAAGGCACATAATTATTTCAAAAACTTCTTTCTCTTCCTCTTCCTCTTCCTCTTCTTCTTCTTGTACCATATCCAATTCCGAATATAGGCAATCATCATGGTGATCAGCCATAAAGACTATCCTGGAAATATAATGATGTGGCCTTTCATCTGCAGGCCAGAGGCAGTTACCCACTCTAAAAGTTGGCAAAAACAACAGTACATGTGAAAGAAAAATCAATCATTAACTGAGCGATGCAGGCAATAAAATTGTGTTAAAGTACACATTTATCATTACTTCACCATCTTCATCATCCTGAAGAATTCATCAGCAGGAAACAGTATAGATAAGAATGAGAACTCATCATTTCAATCATAATTCAAATATGACACATACATGCTCTCATGAAGGACAGTGTTATCAAACCTCCCAGCGCTAAACCCTAGAATAAAGATGACCAGGGAAAATGCTTTGCTACTTTGATAATTTCAGTCCAGCAGTGGAAAAGTAAAGGACAGGCAGGTAGGAATTCCAGAAATAAATCCATATAATCCTCACTAACTCAACCAAAAACTCACCAAAGTTGGATCCCTTGGGCACATATCACAAGCAGAGGGCACATATCATGGTCTGCCTAGCCAATGGGTGATGAAATGTCTTAATTTCTAAAAACAAACAAACAAAAACACATGTAAATAGACTTGATTTTTTCAGGTCCATTTGTGTGTGTAGAATGTCATCGCACAAACTCCTCACTGAATAATGACTCCAAGGTATCCAAGGTAATCATCACTTTTAAAACCCCAAAAGTAGCTAATTCAAGCAATCCAGAAAGAAACTCAGACATATAGGACAGGGATGCCCAAACTTTTTGGGCTGTGGGCTGGTCATGTGGTTCCTCCCACCAGAAGCAGAAATAAAACATGTCCACACATGTGCAAAATGCTGCCATAAATGCACCTGTGGCTGTTCAAAACTCATTTATAACATGCTGTACATGTATGCAGAAAAATGACAAGATACTCCAAGTAAATTGCAAAAATCCTGATGAAGAAAAAACAATACTCCATGTCTCTGGGGGAGAGGAAACTCACTAAAGTGACTTGTAATGTAGGGACAGTATAAATCAATAGAGGCTGTGGTGGCTCAGTGGTTAAGATGCTCACCTTGGCAGCTTGGAAGTGTGGCAAGTTGGCAGTTTGAGACCCGGGTACTGCATGACTGTTGAGCACCTGTCTCTAAGCCAGCTCTTGGGGACATGAAAGGAGACTCATTCAGATTTCCCCTGAGTGGAGTTCCTCCAGCAAAGGTCCTTTCAATCCAGAAAAATTTCTGACACAAAATTATTATTAATATAGTATAAATTAATGAGAATGATATATTTAGTAACTATTCTTCACATCCTTAATTTATCTCCATGGAATGTGTGACCTGTTCTAGGTTTCCTAAACTGAACAATGTTTTTTTTTTTAAAAAAATATCTTAATCCTGGAATCCAGAACGGTGAAGGCAATTCAAATATTTCTGAACTGGAATAGATAAGGAAATGTGTATGTGTAAATGACAGTCATGCATGCACATATGAATACATAAAGCAGGCTTCTCTGCTGCAGTTTCAAGAATGATCCCCTCCATTTAATTCAAAGGTTTATTTGCTATATATTTTAATAGATATAGATAATTTGCAAAAACATAAAAAGTCATTTCTGTATTGTTCTTCAAAAATATTCTCCCCATCACTAGAGGAATCTGCAGTCTTAATTGCTTCTGCTCATTTGAATCAGTAAAACTCATGAATAGCACTATTTCGAATCTGACAAATGGAATTTTAATTTTTGATATATCCAGGACTGTGAAACAATATTACCTTGAAAATTTCACCTGAAACAATAGGCCAGATCATTTTAACTGAAAAGACCTCCCAGCAGCACATTTCATTAACACACACAAAGGTTGGAGAAAGCTCTGGAAATGTATGTTAATCAAAATAGGTTAAGGAATCTGTACAGAGTATTTGTTCTTGAAAAGACAGTTAAGCACAATTTATAGAACCACACACTTCTGTGCTAGCTTTATGTTACTCTGTAGGAGAGTATGCTAGTCCAGTGTGGTACAGGTCAAAACATGCAAAGCAGGCGGATGTGGGTCTAAATAAAACAGCAAGATTGGTCACAGGACGCAAAATTGCATTACAGTCATCCCTCAAGATACAAATTTAACTTGTTTCCCGAGGTTGGTTGTACAGTAAAACCCCTACTTACGAAAAAAAAGTCTGTTCCATAGGTTTTTTCTTAAGTCAAATTTTTATGTAACTCGAAGCAAACCAATAGGAAAAAATATTTTTTTATGTAACTCAAGTTGAGAAGAGTGACGCTACTCATTTGTTTATTAGGAAGCAGCATGACAGAGCAACATCTGTTAATTGTTCCTTTGAATTTTCTCCTCTGGCCCCAACAATTAAGAATATTATTTTCAAACACTGAAATATCTTAGATGAAATACCAGGATGTAGTCAAAAACCTACTATAGGGTTTTGCAGAACCAGATCCCTAGGCAACATCCTCGTTAGATCAGATCATCAGGTGCGCACACAGCAACTCAGAGAAGTTATTTTGGGACACTTTAGATGCCTCAGCTGCATATGTTGCTGCTTTTGTTAGGAGACTAAGGAGGTACAGGTTCCAGGTAAGGACTTTACTTTGAAGCTCAGACATTTTAGTAACTGTCGATCCTGTAATGCCATCTACATGGCGGTCTGCCCATGCAATAGGATTTATATCGGCAAGACACTGTGAGAAACCAGGAATCGGATCTCGGAGCATCGATCAAGGATTTGATCACAAAATCTACAGGCTCCTCTGGTGAGCCATTATATGGAAGCTGGGCACACAGAAAATGACTTTAAGTTTGTTGTTTTCGAAGTATTATTACCAAAAAGATTTGAGAGAACTGATATGGATAAGAGACTCTTACAGTGCGAGGCTTATTATATTCATAGATTTGATTCGATTTCACCACATGGCCTCAATCAGGAGATAGAATTATCCTGTTACTTGTGAAGGGCTAGTTTTGTGATTCTTCAGACATTACGGCAATTGTCATGATTTCTAACTATGATGAGCCACAGATGTGGGGGTTTTCCAGGATATATATGGTTGTAGCTTTTATTTATCTTCCAACGTCCCTATGCACCTTAAGAACTCACACAAGGAGGCAGTGGACACGATAAAAATAATATCATTGATGGAACTAGATGTTTCCTATTATACTTTAAGGTAAGTTACCATACTTGTTATTCCAGCCAAAAGTTTATGATTATCTACTGTATCTTAGAATACTTTTCTATTCTATTTTCTGAGACTATCTTTCACTTTTTATGTATTTGTTCCTTATAGAATTCCTGAGGAAAGAAAACATATTTTTCTGAAAAGCCTAATTAATTGTACCGGATAGGCTTTTAATTTGGATTTTAGCATTTACATATTGGAAGAAAATGCATTTTTATTGATGTATGTTGAAATTTGTATGAACTTATCATTGATTTTTGGTTTACATATTGAACTTGGATTTTTGCTCTAACTCTGACATATAGGAGTATCTTTTGTTGATTATACATTTTTTGGAAATACTAAGAAGACAATACTCATTACTTTTGTACACCTTTATTGATTGAATAAACCTTCCATTGATTCATTTTGGACTGTTCTTTACAATTCATTCTCAGAACAGTTTTCCTTACTTGTGCACTGTGTCAATGATGCCATCTAGCCATCTTATCCTCTGCTGTCCCCTTCTCCATTTGCCTTCGATCTTTCCTAGCATCAGGGCCTTCTCCAGCAAGTCCTCTCACCTCATTTGGTGTCCAAAGTACTTGTGCTTCAGCTTCAGTATTTGTCCTTCCGAGGAGCAGTCAGGGTTGATTTCCTTTAGGATTGACTGATTTGATCGCTTTGCAGTCCAGGGGACTGCATGTACAGTCCTGCATTCAAGTTTAGTTTAATAAGTGCACAAACAAGAAGTCTGTGAATGCCACTTATTGGTTGCAATTTGATTCCTTCCTTCATGGAGGAGTAAGAAGAAGTCAACACTTTTGACATTTAAAAGTGAAATATTTCAAATCACATTTTAAAATCCTCTCTATATTACTTAATCAATGCAGGACATTGTACTACTGTGATTATGATTGTTTGATAATTCTGCCGGCAAAGTTTAGAGCCCTAATACTAAACTTGTGAATAATGAAGTGAAGTAATAAGTTTGGAGACTGATAGTAAGTAAGTCCAAAGGAAAACTTACTATTCATTACATCAATAAATCAATTTACGTATACTGCAAGAAGAGAAAAAACAGTAAATTCAATTAGGGTAGTCCCTAAAGCTGGCTTTCATATTGGTACATTTATCTCTGACCAGTTAAGATGGGGGGGGGGCAAGTAATTATGTTAGAAGAGAAGCAGAAAACAAGTGTAAGAGTACCAAACCACATAAGGACAGAGAAAAGAAGGGACAAACTCTTAGGTTAGCTATTTACCTATTCCTGGCCACTGATGCAGATAAGTTGCTACATTTATTAGCACTCTGTTCCAAGATCTTTCACCTCTCTTTCCTGATAGGTGTATGAATGTGAAAGTGTTACCAAAATACAAAATCAAAGGCAGCTTTATCACTGGTAAGCTAAAGTAAATAGGGAAAGTGAGAAATCCAAGCTGAAGGTGAAAGGCTGACATGATTTTGTCAGATGTCTGCTATTATTTTTTAAATAAAACTGGTGTGATGCTAGACAGAGACTAACCCTGCTAATATGAACATATACAAAGAAGTATACTGTGGGTTGCCTGTGGGAATAGTTGGCAATTAAACCTCTCCCCAGGGGTTCACTTGGCTTTCGACAGATCCGGGGATCAACCGAACTTGGCGGGAAAGGAAATTGGGAAGTGGGCTAGTTAGAGATGAATCATAAACCTCGGCTGATGGCTACAGTAGAGTAAGGCAAACAAGCCAGGGCAGACAGAGGACAAAGGTAGATGCCCGGAGTCAATACACATAGACCCCGAGATTAGGGCAGGAACAATGGGTTTTGCCAGCCTGATATAATTAACAGTGGGCTATCCATTAACCACAGGGCAATGCCCAAGAGCGGACATTGTAGCTGACCACCGGAAAATGCCACGTATGCAAGCCTTCTGTATAGGGGAGTCACGAGCGTCATAGGCACGTGTCATGAATCCCAAGGCAGGGTAATAAATATGTATCCCCAACTCTGGTTGGGGCTGGACTTCACTGCACGATCGTCTCCATGTGTCTTCCTTGCGGCCAGCCATTCGTACATCCGGTGACCCCGACATGATTCTTATTGGAAGAGCCAACATGATCTGAGGCCATGACATGATCCCGAGGCTAGGCCAACGTGATTCCTAGCGGAAGCCATGACGCAATCCTGAAGCAAGGAAGCCAATATGATTGTAAGCCCGGCAGACCCCACATATTGGAATGGATTTGTTCCAAAGCCAGGGGAAAGCTATGATCCTGAGCAGCAGAGGCAGAGCAGCAGAAGCCTGTGGCAGAGAGCCATAGCCACAATCCCAATCCATTGACCAGACCTGAGGGACATCATCCTGTGCACCACCCGCCCCGACTTACAAAGGCACGCCGAATCTGGGGACACCCCCGCAGGTACTATGGGGGCTTGCATGGGGGAGCAAAACTCATCCATCAGGCAGCGGGCTCATATGAGAGAGCTCAAGGACCTGGCCAGGAAGCATCAGATAGGGTTGAAGAAAAAGAGCCTGACAGACTTAGTCGTGTATTTGGGAGAACTCTATTTGTTTTATCCAGAAGCAGGCACAATGGATCCAGAGGTATGGGATAGAGTAGAGAAATACCTCAGGGAAGAACCCTGAGCACCTGCCAAAATCTTAGGGGCTTGGAGCAAATGTAGGCAGATAATTGCAGCCTATTCCATACAAGCTGCTTGTGGAAATCCGCAAAACAATCACAGACACAGGGCTCCAAAGCAGATTCACAAGGGGCACGCTGCAACAGCTGTGAGAATCCACCACACTCATCCCTCATGACTGGAAAGTCATGATGAGGATGATGCTGAACCCCAGCTAGTACCTACTGTGGGACAGCAAGTACAGGTTAGAAGCGCAGGCTAGGGCTGCCAGGATGGGAGGACCAGTAATTCCCGAGCAACTATATGGCTCAGGGCAGTCTGTCCTGCTAGCAGCCACACTCCAGCTGGCTTCAGCGGTTGCGTTCAAGACATACCTCAAGGTACCCGCCACTGGCAAGAGCACTAAGAATTACACGACCATAAAACAGGGAGTGCAGGAATCCTACATGGATTTCATTAACTGGCTAGAGGAAGCAATCAGCAGAAAGATAGACAACCAGGAGGCCCAAGAGGAGGTTATGATGAAGATGGCAAAAGACAATGCCAACCTCGACTGCCACAAAATACTGCAGGCAATGGGTCACAGAACCAATTTGATGCTCACAGATATGATCAAGGCTTGCGTGAACATTGGAACAGACTCCTATAAAATGGGGCTGTTAGCAGCGGCCATGCAAGGGGGGAACCAACCCAAGGGAGCTTGCCATCAGTGTAGCAAGATGGGACATTTTGCCAGAGATTGCAGGACAAAGCAGCACAGCAAGGGGGGAGGCGGCCCTCCTGGGGCCTGCCTAGCCAAGCCATCCACCCAGTGCCCAATGTGCCAAAACGGCTTCCATCGGGCCAGCCAGTGCACGGCTTCGTTAAATCAGGCCACGGGTGTGTCTCTGGCCCCGGTCCAAATAGAGACAACCACCACTCTGGAGGCTCCAGAGCGGACATCCCAATAATCACCCCAAGCATCTCCGAGGCACAGGTGGAAACCAAGGGCAGCACAAGGTTAGACCTAGAATGCCAGGAGGACATTATTTGCGACCAGCCAGGCACAGTCAACTTAGTTAACACCCAGTACAAAGGTCCCCTGCCCCCAGGAACAGTAGGGTTAGTATTGCCTCGTAGCAATGCAGGGAAGAAAGGGATCTTCATGATCCTGGGAGTCATAGACTCCAATTATACAGGCATCATCAAAATTCAGTTATGGAGACACCTGCCCCAGACAATCAGCAAAGGTGATTCAGTAGTGCAACTGATCATGGTTCTGTATCATTTGCCAGGTGGGGGCAAGGAAGTAATCAGAGGAGATTCAGGATTCGGGTCGACAGACCGCCAGAAAGAGGAAGAGGTAGTAGAAGGATACCAGATCATAGCGACAGTGGAACAGACCATAGAGTGGAAACAGTGACCTGTCATTATGGTATTTTTGAAGGTCTGTTGGACACAGGAGCTGATGTGACCGTAATTAGCAAGAAATTTTGGCCCAATGAATGGACAATCAAGGCAGTTTCAGACGTGTGGGGGGTAGGCGGAATTCAGGAAGCCTATAGAAGCCGAGATTGGGTAGAAGTCACTATCCCGGGGGCAGACGGCGCAGCGGTAATACACCTGCACATCTTAGATGTGCCCGTCAACCTCTGGGGGAGGGACATTCTGCAGCATTATCATGCCACCCTAACTTTCGGGTAATGGCCCTACCACTCAAATGATTAACCGATGAGCTGGTATGGGTGGAACAGTGGCCGATAGTTGGGGGGAAATTAGAGGCTTTGAAGCAGCTCATTAAAGAGCAGCTAGACTCAGGACACATAGAACCATCCACCAGTCTCTGGAATTCACCGATTTTTGTCATTAAAAAGAAGTCCGGAAAGTGGCGACTTATTCACGATTTAAGGGAAATCAACAAATGCGTTCAACCCATGGGACTGCTTCAATGAGGTACACCCAATCCAAATATGATTCCCGAAGGGTGGGAGATCCTGATCGTAGACTTAAAGGACTGCTTTTACACCATCCCTTTAGACCCTAGGGACAGGGAAAGGTTTGTGTTTACAGTGCCAGTCACTAACCATAAGGAACCAACCCAAAGGTTTGCGTGGAAGAATTTGCCACAGTGAATGCTCAATTCACCAACCCTGTGCCAGATCTACATCCATGAGGCCTTGGAGGGGTTCCGGAACCTGCACCCCAAAGTCCCAGTTTGCCATTTCATGGATTACATACTGATCGCAGCACCAAAATTAGGCAGTGACGTATTTCAAGACCTCCAGAGCACACTGGGGGGAGAAAGGATTAGTCATAGCTCCTGAGAAAGTGCAGAGAACTGAACCCTATTCATACCTAGGGCACCGGTTGCTCCTATCATTCACAGCTCCAGTGCTGCCAAAGATCAACATTAAGGACACAGTCACACTCATAGAGCTACAGCAGATTTTGGGAAACATTAATTGGGCAAGCCCATATTTTAAAATAGACACAGACTTTTTGAAACCGCTTTTCGCGCTGCTAACCCAAGGGAAGCAGCCAGCTGACTGGATACACATTCCACATGAGGCTTAGCAAACATTAGAGGCAGTAAACAGCATTCTCAGCCACCGATGGGTAGACAGGGTTAGTGAGGGACTACACATCCCCATACTAAATTTGTACATCATCAGGACAGTGACTATGTTCATGGGAGCACTAGGCATAGACTCCGGGGGTGTGTGAATCATGGAGTGGGTGTATCTACCAAATACCTCATCCAGGAACATCGGTCCACCACAGGAATTGGTAGCCACAGTAATTCACAAGGGGAGATTGAGAATATGGGACATCTCAGGATATGACTTGCCAAAATAGTCATGCCATTCAATAAAGAGCAGGTGCAGCAACTAATGCAGCTGGGAGACACCCTACCCATAGGATTAGAAGGGTTCATGGGGAATCTGGCACACCATTTGCCCAAGGACCCCAGACTAGTCTCACTTCAGACTCAGACCATCAGACTTCAGGGCATGCTGTCCATGACTCCCATTCAGGGAGCCAAGACAGTGTTCACTGATGGAGGAAAGATGTACGGAGTCATCACTTTGCACGAAGAAAAATTATGGAAAATGCTGCTGACACTTCCACAGAAATCAGCACAGAGAGCAGAACTGGCAGCAGCGAATCTCGCTTTAAAAATGTTCACCAGGGAGCCATTAAACATCATTAAACATCTCCAGGAGGGATAAAGGGCCATGGGCTGCTGGGGCCAGGCCAAAGACCGATGCCCAGAGTGCCGCCGCAGCTGTGGGGTGCCCCGCCTCTCCCTCTCCGCTCTCTCCGGGAGAGATAAAGGGCCAAGGGCCACTGGGGCCAGACCAAAGACCACTGCCCGGAATGCTGCCGCAGCTGGGGCACAGCCTTTCCCTCCCCGCTCTCTCCAGGAGGGATAAAGGGCCATGGGCTGCCGGGGCCAGGCCGAAGATCACCACCCAGAATGCTGCCACAGCTGTTGGAGACCCCACCTCTCCCTCCTCACTCTTGTTGGGGAGGGATGGAGGGCCATGGGCCACCGAGGCCATCAGTAAAATTGTTGAGCTGATGTCTCCGTCACTTGAGGACCTTGTCATGTGGAATTTTGTATCTTTGATATTATATTTCTTTATTACATTGTTGCCATTGTTGTTATATTGTATTTTTTGTAATTTGTATTTCTATTCATTGTATCTTTATATTTTTTGTAAGCTGCTTCGAGTTGTCCTTTGGATTGAGGGAAGCGGGATATCAATTTAATAAATAAATAAATAAATAAATAAATAAATAAATAAAATTAACGACAGTCAGTATGTTAGGAATTTAATCCACAGTCTACCTGGAGCTTACATTACTCCTGCCATAGACAAAAATTTGTTAAGCCTATTTTTGACCATGCAGTTTCACCTGCAGCATCACAGAGAAGCACTGTATGTGGCCCACATTAGGAGCCACCAGGATTTACCTGGTCCCATTTCAGAGGGCAACAGCAGGGCTGACACGGCCGCTAAGGAAACTCACCAGAAATTGATCACGGGCATCTTTACGACCCCAATCCAAAGTCATGCATTTTTCCACGAAAATGTCAAAGCACTACCACAGCAGTCTAACCTGCCATTGTCACAAGCACAAGGAATTGTGCGCTCCTGCCCGCAATGTGCAGGAGTGTCAGGGGGGGGCTTCATGGGGAACTAACCCACAAGGGACAAGAGCTAACCAAATTTGGCAGATGGACATCACACACATCCCACAGTTTGGGTAATGGCAGTATATGCACATCTCTATTGACACTTTTTCACAGTTTGCCTCGGCCACAGGCCAGAAGGGAGAAGCTACAACTCACGTAGAGCAACATCTTTTAACATGTTATACGGTCATGGGTAAACCAGACCTCTTGAAGACTGACAATGCACCTGCTTATAGTTCCAAACAGCTAGCATCATTTCTAGCATCCTGGGATGTGAAGCACACATTTGGCATTCCATACAACCCCCAGGGACAAGCCATTGTTGAATGGGTGAACCGGACACTAAAGTACTATATCGAAAAACAAACAGAAAGGGAGGAGATAGTCCCCCAAAAAGCCAGGGTCGGGCGCAGCAATGCCTACATAAAGTATTGTTCACCTACAATCACCTCAACATTTTTTCTGACTGTACCCTACAGGAGAAGCATTTCCGACAGCATGAAATCCTCCCGTGCCCCATGGTTCGCTTCAGGGTGTCACCAGACCCCTCCTGGAGAAGCTCGGCATCCCTGATAACATGGGGGAGAGGGTATGCATCGATTATGTCCCCCACAGGACCTGTCTGGATCCCCAGTCATTGCGTGAAACCACATTTCGAGCAGCATGGCGTGGAACAGAGTGATCCCGGATCCCCTGCCCGAGATGGAGGGAGTGAGCCTGACGAGAGGTCCCAGGTGGAGCAGATGACCGTAGCCAAGACCAGACCATAGAGTGACCTGGGGGATGGTCAAGACCTTGTGTGATGATGCCTTGTCCATTCTGAGGGAGCAAAACACTGAGCCCATCCCACAAAACATGGTGGCCGCAGTGCTAGCTCAAATCAACTACAATTCCTTGAAGATCGTCCTGACCCTTTCCTTGCTGATGGGGGGTGGGATTCAAGCATCTTATGGGGATTTGACATCTGGCGGAGACTCAACTGCCAGACTCCAATATAACATTTGGGAGAAATTAGCCAGACTTGTCAACCAATCAGACTTTTGCTTGCAACAAACCATGGACACTGCTTCTCTCTTAAGTACATGCCTGATCCCAGTGTGCCGCACACCGGGAGAGCAGGCTGGGGACATTGAATGGTTGCGCGCATATGGGCACCACCACAAGATCACTTACACGACTTACGTGAATTGGGGTACTCAGGTAACAAAGACATTGCCAGCTGATGCAGTCACCCTTTACACACCTCGGGTGGACATCAGCCAAAACACACCATGTGCCAGAATGACGGGCTGCTCCACAGCCAAAAGTCCACACCACCGTTGCCTGAGCCCTGGGAAAGAGACTTGGAAATGTGTACAACCAGAGACAATCAGTTATGTGTATGCTCATATTATTTTGCCTACAGGGTGGTTTTCACTTGTAACCAACTGATTTGGAACTATATACCTGCTAATGTGTCAGACTCATACTGCTGTGTGAGTCGTTTAACCCTTGTACTGCCCAAAAGAGAGATGGTCACCCCAAACCCGGTTACCCCAAGGCCAGCACGGCCCATTAGAGTGGGCCAACTAGATGAGACATGTGACAGTGATATCACCATACTTAGCAAAGCAGAGTATGTGTCCCTAGAAGTCATTATTATAGGGGTGCCTGGACAAGCAGTGGGTAATGCACGCAGGATCAGCCAACTGGTGTGCGCACTAGCCAAGGCCATCAATCACACTTCATCAGCCATTGCCACACTAAACCAAGAGCTGGCTGAACTGAGACACACGGTTTTAGACATCCCTGCAGCAATTGATTATTTGCTGCTTTTACACCATTTGGGCTGCGAATCTGTCCGGGACATGTGTTGTTTTAACCTCACGGACAATTCTCGCAAAGTCCAGAGTCAAATCTCCAAACTTGACATTTTAGTTAAACACATCAAGGAAAATGCCAACTGGGGATTGTGGGACAAATTATGGTCATGGGTGCCATGGGGGGTGGCTGAAAACAGTGCTCAAAGCTATCACTGGTGTTGTGATAGTGGGAATTATGTTTTGCTGCTTTGCACAGTGCATTCCATCACTCTTGTCAATGTGCACCTCATGGCGGAGACCCTGAGAAATAGTTACGCCCAAACAGATTGTGCCCTACATCTATCGTGCCTTCAGCCAGGCTGATTTAAATAATAAAGGAAGGTGAAATGTGGGTTGCCCCCAGGAATAATTGGCAATTAAACCTCTCCCCAGGGGTTCACTCAGCTTTCCACAGATCCAGGGATCAACCGAGCTCAGCGGGAAATGAAATTGGGAAGCGGGCTAGTTAGAGATGTATCATAAACTTCGGCTGATGGCTACAGTAGAGTAAGGCAAACAAGCCAGGGCAGACAGAGGACAAAGGTAGATGCCCGGAGTCAATACACATAGACCCCGAGATTAGGGCAGGAACAATGGGTTTCGCCAGCCTGATGTAATTAACTGCGGGCTGTCCATTAACCACAGGGCAACGTCCAAGAGCGGACATTGTAGCTGACCACCGGAAAATGCCACGTATGCAAGCCTTCTGTATAGGGGAGTCACGAGCATCATAGGCACGTGTCACGAACCCTAAGGCAGGGTAATAAATACGTATCCCCGACTCTGGTCGGGGCTGGACTTCACCACATGATCGCCTCCATGTGTCTTCCTTGTGGCCAGGCCATTCCTACAGTATATAGAGAAGACCTCACTAATTGTCTGCGAACACAGGGTTAGTCTCCCATCCACACAGCACATCTATAAGGAAACTTCATTCCTCTGTTCCTCCCTGCTGTACTCTTAATGAGATGAAACATGAGAGGGAAGAAAGCCAGGTTAATGTTCCAAAGGGCTTAATTAGAATCAGGTGAGAGCTAGAAAAGGCAACTGAGGTGATTTCACTCAGAGTCCATATGAAAAGCTCTAATTAAGAAGAAGAATGTCATTTGCTTCCAAATCCCTGGAGAAGTTCCAATTCTGTCTTTAACTCCTTCTGACCTAATAGTAACGATGATACAAAAGCAAGATTTATTCTGTGAAGTAAGTGAAAGAAATACAATCTCTTAGCTTGAGCATAGGGGAGAAGATGGACAGACAGACAATTTTGACATTAACTTTCAGTAAAGTCAGGTATCAGATAAGTGTGTATTTCTGATATGTTACATTTGCTTCCTACATTTTCTTCTTAGTCTTTGTAGAGAGAAAATGCCTTTAAGTGACATTTTGAATTCCCCCACCTCCCAAATTTAGCCATTGTCTTATAGACCAGTTTTATGGACCCAGGCAAGGTAACACTGAAGCATTCCTTGCCTAGCAAAGGAACACAACACACAAATTATATTTCAATAATTGTTAAGAATAATGGATATACAAAGGCCACAACTCAGGTTGGTAGCAGTAGAAAAGTATTGGCACAGCATGAACAACAGATATTTTTCTGATGTTCATGAACTATCTGACTTATTTTCTTTACATAAATTTTAATTTGACTTTTATTCTGAATGTAATGTGGTATGTGACTGTGTGCTATCTTGGCTTGTATATTGCAGTTCTAGTTTATATAGTTTTATGCTGTTTATTCTTGTTTTAATTTAGTTTTATATATCATCTTATGTTGTTCTTATGTTGATTGTTTATCTCTAAGTTTTATTATATTGTTTTTGATTGCTGTAAGCCACCCCAAGGAGTGTCTTACACTAATTGAGGCAGGATAAAAATCAAATCAAATCAATGAATAAATAAACATCCCCACTTTGAGCGACCAAACTGTCATTCAAATCTCCAACAAGCATAAAAAATTATAAAATGGATTTGCAGGGGAAATGTTGCAGAGTTGATTGCTCCTGTTTTAGCCACGTAATCATAATCTTTTCCAGGATTTCTATATCACAAAGTCACATCCAGCTTATAGTGACCCGAGTAGGGTTTTCAAGGTAAAAAGGATAGAATCAGACAAGTATATAGCTCACTATTTGGTTCCTTTTGAGTGCAGTTTGATTTGCCTATGTTTTCTAGAAACCACATATGTTTTAAATAAGAGCAATCTTTCCTGCTTGGGAATAACCTGAAGCAAATGGTGAGCCACTGTGTGAAACAGAATGCTGGACTGGATGGGCTGTGGCCTGTTCCAGCAAGGATGTTCTTATGTTCTTATGATGTGTTAATGTGTGGAATGTCTGGTATGTGAATTGGAATGCAACTGCCTTCAGTGTGCTTCCCTTATGAATTAGCAAATTCAAAGCTTACAGAGAATATGGTATATGAGTCTTAACACTTAATTAATGTAAAGTAAATTAAAATATGAAATCATCCCTTGTGATTCTCATGACATGATTCAAGTGGGATTTAATCCACTTGGGGACCATTACCCTTCCCTGTGGACTTTGCCAAGGCCTTCTTATGTGCAATTAATATAATTTTGGTCATATAAGGTGTCATAATCTTGTTGAACCAAACTGCTTCTGTTTTGTCTCTGATTTCATTTCAATCAGCAAGACCTTGACTCTAGGACACTCCAAAGGTGGAGGTCAGAATACTGGGACTTATTCGCACAAGGGCTGCAAAAACATTTCTCTTTAAAGACGTTAGGGAAGGTTGATAAGTTGTTGTAATATTGCGTCATGAGCCTTGCTAAGCTTTCTCTTTGTGTGCTCTCGACGTTAAATGTTGCTGAGGCAAGTAAAGCATTAAATAAAAGTTAGGTAGGACCAAGTGTTTGTAATAATGATTATCATTTAAAGATCATAATGAAAGTCTAGAGGAAGCAAGTGTAATCAATATCACAATTAAGACCAAAGGGCTCTAGAGTATTGAACTGATGAATATAGAATGCCTTACATTGGTGAAGAAGCAATTCCAAGTTAGCTCGCTGAAATGGTCGGGAACAAATTGACTCAAGGGCAACAAAATTAAGTTGATTCTCATTATGTCCTTTCATAGAAAAATGTTCAACAAGAGGTGCCCCAGGGGTTTGATTGTGAATCTGAGAATGATGCTCGGATACCCTAGTTTTTAATGTCTGAGTTGTTACACCGATGTAATGTAAGTCACATGGGCACATGATCATATAAATGATGTTTTTTGACTGACAGGTGGTAAACCCTTTTAATTTATGCACAATGCCTTGATTCTGAATATATACAGTGTCAGTCTCAAGAGAAAATTTGCAGACTACACATCTCTGGTGCTTGAAATGACCCGTAATCATGTGGGAAAGAGACTGTAAAGTACTACTGATGGTGGACTGAGAAATAAATTTCATATCAGTACTCGTAAGCAAATTCTGAAAGGAACTGATTTTCCTGAAACCTATTCTAGGCTTCAAAGAACAATGAGGAATCTCATCTAGAATATGCCAATGTCTGTGAATAATGTGCTTTATTTGATTAGCTAATGGAGTATATTGTAGTGAATAATTGAGTCTAGATTTAGTTTGAATTCGTTTTTGTCTTTGGAGTAAATGAGCTCTAGGAATTGACTGAACTCTGTGAAAAGCATGATCTACGGTGTCCCTCAGATGACCCCTCTATGCTAAGTTATGAGTGATCATATCAGCTGACTTGTAGAAGTCACTATCACATGTTGAATTCCTCCTAGCGCATGACAAAAGGCTATAAGGGATAGTGTTCTTTAAATGTGCTGGATGAAAAGAAATATAAAGGAGGTATGTGTTGAAATCTATTTCTCAGCCCACCATCAGTAGTACTTTGCATTCTTCTTCCCACATGATTATGGGTCATTTCAAGTGCCAGAAATGTTTTGTTAATTGTTATTGCATATATTATTTGTGAGATGATTTTTGTTGATATGAATTTTTGTTAATATGAATTTTTGTATTAATTTTAGATATGAATAATGAAATATTATTGAAAAGTGACTTTTATACCAGATTCACTTCAGTTCTACACAGTCTCCACCTTTAAATTATTGGAAAAGCCTTGTTTAAATTTTTTTACATACTGAATGAAAGTGATTTATTTTTGGTGAATACCACGATTTGAATCGACATATACTGAATACAAGTTAATTACTTTGCCATTATTATGATTTGAATTGAACATTTTAACATTTTCATTACCAGTAAAAATTATTATTCAGACTATATATACTTAATAAATAACCAACAAGGATTTATTGAGTGGGCATTAAATTAATCAGCTGGAACCAGGTTTTTCTAAGCTCTCTGCTTAACACACTATCACATTTACAATTCACATACTTTCAGGAGGAAAGGTGTGCAGCTCTGCAGACCTGAGGTCTGGATTGTGGGAGGTGACAGGAAAGGCTGCAGTCGGGAGTGTGCATGGTATTGAAAGGAATATTGGAGCAGCTTCTGATAACTAAAGACGTCCCTTTCCTACATCCTAGCCTAGCTGTCAGCACAATATGGTGGCAGCAGTGGGATGCATATCTAATGCCAGGATATTGGAGAAAGCAGATGGGAGCTAATACCTGGTGAGCAATATACACATGCAATGGTTTCCCCCCTACAGGTAAATTATGGAAGGAACCCCAACCATAGAGGTTACAATAAGGGGTGATTCTGACAAGGAGTCAGAAGAGCTGCCATCCAGGTGCTCGTCGCAAGGATCGCAGAGTCTATTTTATTTCCACCCGGAAACTGGTCTAAGATTTGATGTTCCCCTAACCAAGGAAGAGTTTCTTGGACTCTATGAGGAAGAGGAGGAATCCTGGAGCCTGGGCGCAACTGGAGGGCTTGATCACCCCATCTGGTCACTGCCCTTGTCCCAAGGAACCTCCTGGTAAACGAAGGAAGAAGGGGAAATTTTCCTATTGAGAGATGTTGACCAGTTGATTCAACCACCTCTCCGAGGGCAGGTCGACCAGTCTGGGACACTGGTGGAAGAAGGCAATTTCTCGTGGGCTTTTGGAGTGCTGGGTGAGATGCCTGTTGAAGGTTTTCACCATTTCTGGGGTAAGCCTCTGGAACTCGTTCCACAAACGGTGGATCGAGAGGCCACTGCAACACCGGAGGGAAATGTGGAGCCACCCCTCATAGGGGATGAGGCTTCTGTGCCTGAACAGCTAGCTAGTGGCCAAGTGGGTCATTCCAGGATACCCGCCGATGTTCTGGATTCCGTTATTGTGGTGCAACGGTGTGCATTAAGGAAAACTCAGGAGGGTGAGGACGTGGCACAAGTACCCACTAAATGGTTAATGGACATGTTACAATATACCTTCTTTTCCCCAGAAATGTTGGAGGAGGAAAAAGCATGTTTGCTGAAAAATGTGGAGTATATGGTCCAATGTGAGAAATCATAGCAGCCAAACGGGACTCGTAGGTCCTTGTTCAGAATGCAAATTGAGGTAGCAAGCACAACAACCCCTATACTTGATGTGGGGAGGTCTGTTTCCACGGGCGCTGCCCTGGAAGGTACATTTGTGCAGGAGGTCATAGGGACAGCAATCCCCGCTTTGGAAAGTGGTGCCACGGTGTTCATGGTTTTGAATCCACCAGAACAAAACCAGCGGACTGGCACTGGAGCCAGACCCAATCAGTTGCTACTGTCCGGAGCAGCTAAGGGTACCTCAGGGGAGGATGCCAGGAGACCCGATCCTGTGACAAGTTCTGGAATCGGGCTCAAACAGCCAATCCTGTCCAGGACTGCTGTTAGTTCCTCAGGATGGGATACTGTGAGTCACAATCCTGGGAAAGGCTTGGGGGCCAGACCCAAACAGCTGCTGAAACTGGCAGTGACTTCCTCTGGAGAGGGAGCTGTGACATCTCTACCCCTGTCTGGGAGTAAGAGAAAAAGCCTTAGAGAAAAGGCTTTGGAGAATATGCTGGAAGAGGAGCAAGCAACAGTCAAAGGCTTGCATCAGAAGCTTGCCCAATATAAATCCTTATATGAAAGTTTACCAAAGGACTGGGAGGAATATTTAAACATTGAGGGACAAGAAATTGATGAACTGGCTAAGGAGAAGAAAGCCAGAATTGCAGAAAAAGAGAGAGCGAAACATCATTGTGATGTGCAGAATATTTGGAGCAAAAATTATTGGAACAGCAACAAGTGTTTGCTGCCATTACATAAGAATGTGAAAAATAGGCCCAGAGGAGGATAACCAAGGCCTTAGCACATACGTCGCAGCCGCAACAGCAAGTAGAAGTCCAATTGCGGGTTTATGGGGCTCAGCTGGCTGGTGACAGTGTTGAGCTGGATCAAATTAAGGGTTCATGGAATAAAATGGAGGCTGAAATGGAGGAGGAAATTTGATTTCAGGAATTTCTCGAAAGGAAAAAGAAGGAACAGGAAAGGGCTAATGAGGAATATACCAGAGCTCTAGCATAATCGGAACAGTCTGCAGCGCAATCTGTCAAGCCACTAGTAACAAAATCAGAGCCTGCTCACCCCATAAAAGTGAAAGGGCCCATGCCTCCTAAACCTTCAGTAAACCCCCCTCCAGTCCTGTTAGCTAACCCATTACCTGTGTTGCCCCTTTCTGTAAAGACAAATGTGCCATCACCAAAGTTTTTGCGGCATTCCTCCCACTCTTCACAGATTATAGACCATCTTTGCATTGGGTATGAAGGAAGGAGAACCAGTAACCCCTGCCAGCATAGCAGGAGGAGTTCTGCCAGGAACTAACCACTTGGAAAGCTTAATGACAAACTTGTTTGAGGGATAATTGATGTTGATGCAGCAGATACAGCAGCCTAAGCCGGTGACCACTGCAAATGCAGAACAAAAGGATTTGCCTGTGCTGATAGATGCACAAGATATTCTTTCTTTTCTTACTAAGTTTGAACTTTCTTGAGAGGCCATGAAAGCTGAGGAAAAGGAATGGCCGGGTTTGTTAATAAACCAGCGGAGTGGTCTGATCTAGGACTATTACAGTGAGTTAATCAAGAAAAGGCTCAACTGGCAGATAAGGTTTGACTTAGAATCCTATTGTGCCATGGTTCCTGACGTTTTAAGGTCCCGATTCAGGCAGATTTGTTGGGACAAAAAAGAACCATTTGTGGCACTCATGATGAAACTGGCTCAAGCCTATGACAGGTGTACCCGAGCTGCCAGAGTAGAGATGACAGCGAGTGCATGTGCATTTTTGCTAAAGGAACAATTCCTCAAAATAATTCCTTTGTCCTTAAGAATTAGCTTGGCTGAGAAAGAAATTGATGATCCACAAATGTTGACCCAGAAAGCTGATGCTATCTGGATAAGTAAATCCCAGGCTAAGAGAGTAGTAATCAAGTTGGCCCTGTCTTCTGGGAAACCTCGGGAGGCTAAAGGACAGTTGTTTGCATGGAAGCTCTCCCTTCAGCATTTTCAAAGGATAAAGCACCAAAGTGGGACGACCGTAAGTCTAAAGGGAAGATGGCACCCTCTTCAGGAGTAACCTGTTTTCACTGTTCAAAACTGGGACACACCCACCAGAACTGCCCTCAGCTGCATGGTGGTTCAAGTGGTTCTTCAAAGGAGACATCGGGTGAGCATACTTCTAGTACTAGGATGGTCCAGGCAACAACCATCACACCCCAGTTGCCTGAGGATCACTCCCCCCCCCCCCTTGTTGGAACAGCAGTAATCAGCCGGGAGAAGCACCATCAGCAGACTCATGATGTTTCCATTAGTTCTAACACTGAGCCTGTTTTACCAGCTGTTTTACATATGATTTCCAAAGAAACCCCAGTTGCTT